>CM031376.1:14658876-15375530 GCA_018208015.1 Medicago ruthenica
GTAGCTAAAATGTTGATAATTATAATATGAATCTTTTTTATGTTAATTGCAAGGATGGCTATTATTTTATGGTATGGACGTTATTTACAATTTAAATTGAAGATAAATCTTCTTTCAAAAATTTGTTTTTTTTATTAAGGGTCAATTTTTAATAATAGAGTATAACCTCCAATTTAATTGAGACGACCATTTTAATATATCTTTGTTCCTTGATGAGGTGCAGTTAACAAGACAATAATTTTGTAAATTAGCTAGCTACAATCAAGATTTTACATTTTTACTAAGAAATTATAGTTCATTAAAAAAAAGGAAAAACAAATACAAAGATGGAAAAAGTAAAATAAATTCTTGGCTTCCTCCTATTCAATTCTCGTGATGCTTTTCTACTCCTTTAAGACATTTTTTTCTTTCTCTCTTTTGTGTGTGGCATGCTCAACAATCCTCAACCAACCAAGTCCTTGCATGGAATATGCCATCACCACACGTGAATCTTATGAAATCATATCCATCATTTCATTTCATTCATTCATAACCCCATTAAGATGTAGTACACAAGAGTAATGGGCAATGCAATCAACATCCCAAAAATGACACTGCATTCTCACCAAAATTAGTTTCATTGGTTAGCATTAAAAGAAAGGAAATTGAAGTAAAATAATGAAGGGTGGGAAAAGAAAATTCTTAATTATTGAATACTCACCCTGTGCTTAGAATATCAGGATGTACATTATATTCCTTAGCAAAGACAAATGGGACAATTCCTTGTGGAAGAGCTGCCTGTTGTTTTTTTGGCAATTAGATGAAAAATTGGACAGACAAACAAACATGTTAAATGTGGTTCCAACTGTTTGTTGTACAAATATAATAATTACAACACTAGAGATATATAAATCCTCAATATTAATATTAAGATCAATTTTTTATATGAATTTTTTATTTAATTATTATGAACCGATAATGAAAATAATTAATAATTAATTATTATTAAAATAGCATCTCTTCATATAAATATATATTTGAGAATGTAGTACACAAATGTATCATTATCATATATGATTATATATCTGCATAAAAAATGTTTACACAATCAATTATTATACTCTTTTCATAATGTATCAGTTGAGTGGTAAGAATTTGACTATGTAATCTCAAGGGTTAAAGTTCAATTTCATCGGTGTTTGTTGTAAAATGACTATTTATGCCACTTTATTTAGTAATCACTTCCCTGATATTTTTAATATCTATTTGATATTTTCTTTTTTAAATGAGTTATTGGTTTGTTTTTTCATAGCCAAAGAATGTTATTTGCAAAGATACCATAGTGCATATTTTTTTGTACCAATAAATTCCAACCACTGAAATTTATTTATTTATTTATTTAAACAACAATAAACTAGCTTATCTTGGCAGAGCTAGATACACACACTACACAAATATATAATTATATAAATGTTAAAAGTGAATTAAAAAAAGGAGAGGAATTTTTTGGAGGGTATGCAATGAATATTGTATTGGTTATGTTAAAAGGGAACAGAAAAGAAGATAGAGAAAAGAAACAAGACCTGGACAATGGCAACATGAAAGAGAACACCTTTGAGTCCAACAGCAAATGAAGCAGCTGCCATGACAGCTGGACCAACAAGGAATCTCACAGCCATAGAAAAAGCTGCAATGGAATTTCCACATGCTATGATTTTTGGTTGCAAAGCCATGAATAAACCTGTCAAAACAAGCATGCCAAAGAGGAGGCAAAGCATGCCAATTAGTATCACCACTATATATGTTCAGTCAATCACATTTTTCTTTGTGAATCATATTTCATCATCACAACCACCACTAACCACCCCACATCACATCACAAGCTTGGCAAAAAGTTATCATAAAATTCAAAATAGGAGTAAACAAATTAATCAAAATTATAAAAATATATATAATACGTCTTTTATTAATCAATTTGATATTTAAACGCATTTTTGTTAGTTAGTTAGTTTAGTCATCTAATGTGTCATTTGTTAGTAGTCAGGGTCTGGTTGTAACATATTATAAAAAAAGTGATTTTGATATTTTATAATTTATAGATTATTTTTTGAAGATTTTTTTAAAAAAAAATAAAAGAAGCTTTTTGTTGTTTGTTTACCATAATAAAAATTAATTTTAAAAAAAATCAATTATCAAATATGATTTTTAAAATAAAAATAGTCAAAACAGATTATTATTTGAAACATGCTTTAATTTCTTTTTGTTCAGATTCTTATTTTTATGAACTTTGTAACAAACATGTGAACATTTATATAAATAATTATTTTTCTAAAAAATCGTTTTTTTCCCACCCAAAAAAATGTAACAAACAAGCCTTTAATTGTATCAGAAATTTATTAGCAAAAAGCACACTTAGAGCTATTTTTCTAATTTCAACATATTTAGAGAGTATAACTATAGGGTCTAACAAAGTTAAAAAATTAAAATATCATATACTCCTTAAAAGAGTGAAAAAAGATTGAAAAAGTAACAAACACATTATCATAACATTATACTGTTTGCTTTTTCTCTAGTTATCACACACTCCACTCCACCTTTGCTTGCTTTGTCAAACAAAGCATTTATTAATAATGATAACAATAATTATCAAAATTAGAATGGAATATCAGAAAAGATATTTTATGCTCTCTTTTACTTTTTCAGGAAAAGAAAATGTCAGAACAAGTAAAAATATTCTGTTTTAAATATCTTTTTTAATTTTTTCTCAGTCAAATTATTTTTGAAAGATAATAGTAACATAAAGAAGAGATAATAAACTGACCAAGACTGAACATAGCCATGCCAAGTCCTGCATCTGACAGTATGGAAATAGACTTTGCTATAATGGCAGGCATTTCAATATTCCACCTGCAATGAACAACACAACCAAACTATAATCAATCAAAATGGAATCAATATGAAAAAATTTGGACCCTCTATTGTCAACGATTGCACACATTCATTCATGTAGTAAGCGCATCTGACGGTTTAAATATTAAATTTAGTATTTTAAATTTTAAAAAAATATGGATTATTTGATCTCGATTAGATGACCACAGTGCACTGACCACATGAATGCTCACAATTGATGTGGTAAAAGTGTAACCATCTGATCAGAAATGAACGACCGAGATCTTTTAAAGCTGATTTTGCTATTATATAATCTGAGTTGTTCGATTTCAAATTAACAATCAAAATCATTTACTCCGAGGAATTTTTACTACTTCAGGTGATTAGGGTAAAAAAAAAAACTTGAAATTTTACATAATGTAATGTGGAAGATATGCATAGGATTTTCACGAGAAAACATACCTGAATGAAACCAAAGACCAAGTGAGACCAATTAAGCTAGAGTAAGTGTTTGGGTTTCTTATAAGTTTTCTCCAAACCATAATCAATATAAGCCTAGTCATCACACTTGCTGGTGGCATAACTTTTGATTTTCCATCTCGAGCTTTCTCACCACCTTCATGTTGATTCATTTCCCTTTCCATACCTCTATTACCAAAGCTGAATTCATCTTTCTCCAAATACTCCTCTTGAGTTTCTCTATGACCCTCCACTAATTCATCAACCACAAACAAAACATACACATAAGAAAAATAGAAAAGAAGATGAAAACCAACATAACAATCAAACTAGCATGTAAAAAATCAAACTTTAGGGCATCTTAAACTTATCTACTGATATAAACACTTGTGATACTCTTTCGTAAACCTTATCGAAACAATCTATGAAAGGTTCATAAACAATTTTCAGCTTATTTTTATAACAGCTTACAAAAACATATTATAGCATATATGAGAACAGTTTGAATTTATTTTATCTTTTATTATAGAAATAAAAACAGTTTATTATAATAACAACCTATACATAAGTACTTATAGGAAAACACTTAAATAAGTAGTTTATCCAAACAAGGTCTAAGAAGGTAAACGTAAAAAAGAAGAAGAAAAAAAAACCAACCTTTTCCAGGAGACACATTCAATTTAACTTCTTTCTGATCATGAGCACCAAAGTCATGTCCACCAAACACATCAGAGACAGGTGAAGCACTTGAACTCCAAACAAACATATGAAGATCTTCTTGTTTCTGTTGACTTTGACCATTACTCTTCTTAACATTAACATTAGAACCAAGATTTTTGCTACCATTATTATTATTATTATTTGTAGGAGAAAACATTCCTGGATTAGGTGCCGGGTAGTTTTTGAATTTCTTAGCATTATTAGCTTCTTCTTCATAATTAGAAGGTCTTGGAGTAACACCTCTTGAATTAGCAGATAAACCATAATTATTAACAACATCAGAAGCACCAAAGTTTGAGTTTCTTCCACCACCCATCATAGAATAAAAATCAGTATGATTAAAACTAGAACCTCTAGGTGTAGGGTTTCTAGATGATTGCAAAGAGTAAATTTCAGCATTAGTAAGATTAGAAGGCCTAGGAGTATTTGAAGAAAGACCTTGTGATCTTCTTGAGTAAATATCTGATCTTGAAGCATTTGATTTTCTAACAGTGATATGAAGTTTACCATCTTCTTTGATTTCAGCATCAGTTTCCAATGGTGTTCTACCATCCAATGACATGACATCAGAATCAACATGGATTGAAACAATGGAACCAGCAGTGTCAGGAAACTGTTCAGAAATCAACAACCTTGCTCCTCTAAACTCAAACAGGAAAAGCATCAAAGTATACCAAATGATACATTGAAGAACAACAATTTGTACCATTAAACTACCTGAAAATTCACCATACATTCCTTTAAGTAAAGGAATTCCCATAACCAAAGTGTTTGGAAGTGTTGAGAGTGAAAAGAGTGTTATTGTCCATTCTAAACAACCCCTTTTAGAAAAATTGCTCCAAATTGCAAGAAGACATAAGATTATGAGTTTTTGAAGTGTATCAGCTGCTAAAAACCTAAGGTTCATTTTGTATGGATTGTTTGATGCTATGAAATGGAATGAAAGAAGTGGAACTGCAAAGAGTGCTACAAAACGGTTGATTCCTGAACATTGATCAGGTGAAAATATTTTCCACCATTTTACTGATCCATAAGCTAAGATCATAGCAACATAAAGTGGCACCATTGCTGTCATGACATGGTAGAAATCTGTTAAAGTGATCATGTTTTTGTGTTGAGGTTTGAAGAAAGTTTGATTTTTAGTGGAAGAAGAATAAAGGGTGTAGGAGAGAAAAAAAGAGATGAAAGAGTTTGAAGTTTGTGTTATGAGAGATAGCGTTGGTGGTTGTGATGATGAAAAGATGTATAGATATAGGGAAATGAGAAAGAGAGCATGTGGTTTATTTGGATTTTTGAGGTAGTGGGGTGGTGTGTGTATGCAGAATAAATATTTTTTGAGTTTTGAGAGAAGCTAGCAAATTTGCACTTGCAGTCTCCAAGGCATAGAGAGGATGGCAAAGGTTTTGAGTTATTCTTAGGTGAACTCTAACCCATCACATCATTCTTACATTAAGCCAATTAAAACTCAAAAACTTTGTCATGATTTTAATTATTTTTATTATTTTAATGAGGTGTTGAGTTTTAATTGGCTGAGTGTAAGAATGATGTGTTGGGTTAGAGTTCACCTAAGAATTACTCAAAGTTTTTTGCTTTTATTTTAGGTATTTTAGGATCTTGTTAAGTTGTATCATCATTAAAAAATAAAAGTCATTTTTAGTTTATGAGAAACAAAAATGAAACAACGTTTTTTTAGAGGAAAATGGAACAACTTAGAGTATGTTTGATTTTACTTTTGGATGATTTTAAATGTATAGACTTGATTTTGATATGTTTGTTTGATTTCATGAATTATTGATTTTGTTTCCGGAATTTATTCTAATTTAAAACTAAAATTTAGAGTTTTTTTATTCTAAAATCGACTTTTAAACTCAAATGCTTGTTCAATTCACTTTTCATGAAATGTATTTAAACTTAAAATATTTTACGATCATCTCATTTTTAACATAAATAAATTTTTTAAGATAAATTTATTCAAACTAAGGAAGAGGACATCAAAATATTGAGTCTATGAGCTACGTTGTCCTGATTTTATTTTTTCAAAGATTAAAAGTTATTTATATTTTTCTCAAATACCTAATTTGATCTCATAGTTTTTCTTAAACACTAAAAAAATTTCTTAGAAACTAAAATAGGTCTTTTCTCTATTATTTTTTATTTTTTGAAGTTTTGTTGGTTTGCTTTTTGTTTTGAAGAGTGTTTGGATTATGGGTTTGGGAAAGGAATGGGACTAGTTGAGAGGTATTTGATGTGTGTTTGTGGATATCTCTTTCTATACACCTTCTATGGGACCTATATTTGTCGCAAAAAGCATTGGAAAAGTATTTTGGGTTGAGGTGGGGATGTCTCCTTAAGTACATGTTTTAGAGAATGCTTTTTAGTTTTGTAAAGAGGTGATCCTCTTTTTCTCTGGATCTATGGTTACTTTATGAAAAAGAAAATCAAATAAACATTAATTAAATACATAGATTATATGGTGATGTTTGATTATGCAAATTGAGAGAACACTAATTCACATCATATGACATAATACATCTCTTAGTCGTTGCTCTGCTCGACTGAGAATTGCATCTTGAAAAGTTGGGGGAAATATTTATTTTAACTTGTAAAAAACTTACTTAATGAATTGTTAATAATTTAGTGTGCAATGTTCCACATTGTGATCCTATCCGATTTAAGGCATTATTATTTACAGTTTTGGGTAGAGAATACTCTACACATAAATTATATAGCATTTTTTGTTGTTGTTGTTGGTGGTAGAGAGGAGTGAAGTAGGAATGGTCATCGGCAATTAGAGTAAGAAACTCATCAAAGCCTCTGTCAAAAACTTGCGATTGTTGGATTGAATTTTTTGTAATAAAAGATATACTATCTAGGAGTGTGAATTTTCAAAATAACATTAGTCATATTATATATATAAATCTTAAATATAATATTTGATCTTATTTCTCAATAATGTGTGATTGATATATATATATGCTCTCCATGTTTCTTTTTAATTGTCACATTTGCAAAAGAAAAAAATTATTTTATTTGTTTTTCATTTTTAAATTTCAATGAAACATTAATTATTATTCCGTCAATGTTAATCTTGGTTATTTATTGTAAAGAGAAATACATAAAATTAGTTTTTTATTTTTGACAAACCATGAAGTGTGGAGAGAAATCATCAAGAGGAACGGGTGGCAGGTTAGAGTCCGAGGGAGAAAAAATAGTTCGTGAAAAGGTTGGAAAAAATACGAGGGAGTTGGGGGAGTGTGAGGTCGAGGGTGGGGAGAGGAGGAAAAGGGAGCTTCACAAAGTGGAGGATAGAAGACATCCCCACCTCAACCCAAAATTAAGGCGACATAATTAAGGCGAAGGGAGTGAAGGTTGATGTTGCGGTGAGGGAGGAGGGCGTTAAGGTGGACGACGTGATGGGGGTAGTTCAAAACTTTGTTGAGATTGTTGAAGCACCGATAAAGAAAAATGAATATTTATCGCTTTTCGAGGACGTTGAGTGGGCAAGTAAAGGCATGACTGCAAGAATTCAAAATGGTTTAGGGGTCCCTACTTTTCAACAAACTGTTATCAATGCCGGGTTTGCTAACATGAAGGTAGCACCTTTGGGAGGAGATAAAGTGTTTTTATACCTAGACGATGGAAATGACGTGATGGTTACATTTAATGAAGCGGCTGAATTTTTCTGTAGTTTTCTTTATGATTGTCGAGCATGGTCGAAAGGCGGTGAAGTTCATTATGAAAGAGGGACTTGGATTAGATGTTATGGAATTCCACTTCATGCTTGGAATGCCAATTTTTTTGACAAGCTAGTAGGTAAAAGAGGACGAATATTAAAAGTTGAGGAATGCACTCTTCATAAGGTTCGATTTGATTATGCTCGACTTTTGATTACAACTTCTATTTCGTGTGAAATCAATGAGGTTGAGTCTTGCTGGATTGATGGAAAGAAATATAAGATACGTATTGTTGAGAACTTGGAGTTTGGTATAGCAGACGACGCTTGTCTAATGGAGTATGAGGAGGATAATAATTCAGAATGTTTCAAACCAAACTGTTTGCATGAGGAGGCTCTGATGGTGGATTCTCTTGTCAATCAGTTTAAGGAGGATTGGGTTGACGAAAAAAATTATGCTACTTCGGAAAAAGACATAGTGAATAATTTTGTTTCTCATAAAGAAGCATTGAATGCAAAGTGTGATGTGCCTACAGGAGCTGTTAGTAATAATAGAGTGGAGGTCGAATTTTTGCATGTGAATGAGGTTGTGGGAAATTCCATCAATGAGGACATTGATGGCGGCAACAAGGGAGGTAAGGCGGATAGATTGTCGTTAACAAAAATCGCAAAGGACAACAAGGCTAGTATGGGGCGTTCTAGCCCTCTGAAATGTGATGAGGCGTTGATGAAGGGACCTTGGAGTGTAGAATGGCTCCAAAATATTAGAAGTAAAAAAATCAATCTCTAAGTGTGTCCACCTCACATAATATTTGTTCTCAGCCTTCTGTTCTGAAGGGTGTTAGTACGCGAACTACTTGACCTAAGAGACAAGCACCAACATTACTGGATTTGAAAAAGGTGGCTAGATTGGCTACACAAGATCGTGTAGACTTGATATGAAGTTTGAAATAGTGTAAAAAAAGAGGCTATCAGGTGATGTTTTGGGTTCTTCTCCTGGTCATTCGGTGGGCACTTCGCTCTCAGTTGGATCGTCGAGTACGGGTACAAATGGAGAATGGAAGAATTGGATGGTTGTTCATGGCAATAAAAAAGCGGTGGTGGATGATGTCGTGGAAATCGGTAAAACTATTGGGGTGAAATTTTCAAATAGTAACAATATGTTTCATGTTTTGGCTAAAGGGACCGATACAGAGAGGAAGAATTCTTGTAGGGAGGTTGAGAAGAAGGGGGTGGCGGTGGTTGTAGAGGCGAGTGGGGTGGAGGAAGTTGTTTAGTTTGAAGTGGAGGAGTTCAAGGGGGTAGGAGGGTGCAATGAAGATTCTTTCTTTTAATGTGTGTGGTCTAGGTGGTTGGGAGAAAAGAAGAAAGGTGTAAGGAGAAGAGGCTGGCGGTGGTTTGTTTACAGGAAATGAAATCAGAGGTGGTAAATGATTCAGTGATTCAATCTTTATGGGGCTTTGAATCGATGGGTTTTTCTTATAGACAGTCGGTTGGAGCTTCTGGAGGTATTTTGTCTATGTGGGATGTGTCAGAAGTAAAGATTTGGTCTACTATAAATCTTGATCATGTTCTTCTCATTCAGGGACATTTTGTTAAAAGCAACAGGGTATTTTTTATTGCAAATGCTTATGCTCCGTGTGATAGAGGAGGTAGACAACTAGTCTAGGCTTCGCTCAGTGGTTTGTTGGCAAATAATAGAAAATTTGTGTTGTGTATTACTGGTGATTTCAATGCCTTAAGGTCCGCAAGTAATCGAAGAGGTAGGAAAACGGGTGACAGAAGTGAGGATTTTGATGATTTTAATCAGTTCATTGAGTCCAATTTACTCATTGACCTTCCTTTATGTTGTCGTGGTTTTACTTGGTACCGTGGTGATGGAGTGTCTATGAGCCGGTTAAATCGTTTCTTGTTATCAGAAGAGTGGTGTGTTGTTTGGCCTAATTGTATTCAATCAGCTCTTCAGAGAGGGGTCTCTGACCATTGTCCAATTGGTTTGTCCCTCGATGATGAGAATTGGGGTCCTCGCCCGCAGACAATGTTGAAATGTTGGGATGATTTTCCCGGTTATAAAGAGTTTGTCCAGGAGAAGTGGTCTTCTTTTCATGTTATAAGATGGGGAGGTTATGTTTTAACGGAGAAGTTCGAATTGATTAAAGGATGTTTTAAGTCTTAGCATCAAAGTCATACGCAGAATTTAGAGGGTCGTATCCAGTTAGTAAAAGATCATATGCATTCTTTAGATGTAAAGGGTGAGGATTAAGACTTGCTGACCAAAGAAATAGAGGAGTTGTATGCTTTATCGATAGATATGTCTTCTTTATCTAAGTTAAACAATAGCATGCAGTGGCAGAAGTCTCGCCTTCTTTGGTTGAGGGAGGGGGATGCTAATTCTAAATTCTTTCATTGCATCATGTCATCCAGAAGACTCTCTAACGCTGTTATTTCTATTAATGTTAATGGTGTGCAAGTGGAAGAGGTGAGCGATGTTAGAGAGGCAGTGTTTCAGCATTTTCAGCAACATTTTGCTTCTTCTTCTGAACATCGACCAGGTATATCTAATTTTCCGTTTAAACCTCTTATTGCGTTGGAAGGGGTGAAGCTTATAAAACTTTTTACAATGGAAGAAATCAAACATGCATTGTGGGATTGTGATAGTTTTAAGAGTCCTGGAGCGGATGGTATTAATGTTGGTTTTGTAAAAGATTTTTGGGACATTTTGAAGGAAGATCTTGGTCGCTTTTTAACGAGTTTCATCACAATGGAAAGTTAACTAAAGGGTATCACTTTTATAGCTTTGATCCCGAAAATAGATAGCCCACGACGGTTATCTGACTTCCGTCCTATTGCTTTGGTAGGTTGTTTATATAAAATCGTGTCTAAGGTTTTGGCTAACAAGCTTCGTAGAGTTGTTGGGAGTGTTGTCTTGGAATCTCAGTCAGATTTTATCAAAGGAAGGCAAATTTTAGATGGGATTCTAATCGCCAACGAGTTGGTTCACGATGCTCATAGTCTTCAGCAGCACATAATTCTGAACAAAATAATCTTCAACAGATATTGTTCTAAAATTCTTTAGAAGCTCATAGAAGCAAATATATTTTAGAAATATATTTTCCAAAGATTGCTTTGAAAATATTTTCTTAAATAAAAGAAACAAATCTTCAATCAATATCTTCATGCGAATTAATCTGCCTTCTAGAAACATCAGCTTGGATAAATCTTCAATCAAATCTTCGAAAGATACTGTGAGAGAATTAACAGAACCAATGCACAAAAATGAACGCAGAAAACGTGATTCTGAAATGCAGCTTCTGAAGGTCAACGAAAGTCAGCGTATGAACAGTGCGTCTGAAGGTCAACGAAAGTCAGCGTCTGAACAGTGCGTTTGAAGGTCAACGAAAGTCAGCGTCTGAACAGTGCGTCTGAAGGTCAGCTTCTGAACAGTGCGTCTGAAGTACTGTTCCAGCTTCTGAAGACCCAGCTTCTGAACCAGCTTCTGAAAATGCACACACTGAGTTTTCAGCTTCTGAAGACGTGCTGCTTGTATATTTGATTTTAGCAAAATATGTAGCCAACAACCAAATATCCAACACCTATGATTCGGTGGATTGGGGTTACTTGGAACAAGTTATGATTAAAATATGGTTCCTTACCTTATGGCAAAAATGGGTTTTAGAATGCGTCACTACGACTTCGGGTTTAGTTCTTGTTAATGGAAGTCTAACTAATGAATTCAAGTTTGAGAGGGGTTTGCGTCAAGGCGATCTTCTCTCTCCGTTTCTTTTTCTTTTGGCGGTGGAAGGATTAAATGTTTTAAGGCTTAAATATGTATATAGTCCCTGCAAATAGGGCTCATTTGAATTTTAGTCCATGTACTTGTTAATCCTTCTAATTTTTCCCTGTAATTACTAATCACTTGAACTTTGGTCCTAATTACTATTTTTGCCCATGTGTCAAGTATTGAGTGACGTGGCGCCTACATGGCATCAGCTGACTGTGTAATCACCAAGCTGACTCAGCTTCTAAGACATGAAGTTACGTTTTTGCCCTTTGTGAATACTGACTCTGTAAAAAGATGACAGTGAGGATGATAGAGCATTGGGACTTGATGATGGGTTTGAAACATATGATATAGCTCCTTTGGATATGAATGAAAGTATGCAGATGGTTGAAGATGTGGATAATGGTAGTTCATTTAAACCTACAAAAGACAAAGCTGGAAAATCCAAGACAAAATCAAAGAGTGATAAAGAAGAAGATGTTGTTGATCCTGAGTGGGAAAGAGAGTATGAAAGTGAAGAGCTAGATTCAGATGACCCTGATGAGTCAGACTCTGAAATGGTCCGAAGGCAGATGTATTTAAGATGAGCCAACTAACAAAGACTTTTAAATTCAAAGTTGGTATGAACTTTAAGTCAATTGTAGAGTTCAAGGAGGCCATTAGAGAGTGGAATGTATTAAATGGAATGCAGATAAAGTTTGTGAAAAATTACAAGGAAAGGTGTAGGGTAGTGTGTAAGGAAAATGGGTGTGGGCATGTGGTCCATTGCAGTAAAGTGGCTTACAGCCATACATATAAAATAAAGACATTGATTGGGCCCCACAAATGTCCTAGGGTATTAGATAATAGGAGTGCTAATTCCAATTGGTTAACAAAAATTGTTGTCCCTAAAATGATGTCAACTGGTGAAATGAAAGTTACAGACATAATGAAAGACATGAGGAGCCAGTACTCTGTTGGGGAATCTTTTCATACAGCTTGGAGTGCTAAGAAGAGGGCAAAAGAAATTATAGAGGGTGATGCCAAGAAACAATACACTTTACTGTGGAGGTATGCAGCTGAGTTGAGGAGGGTGTCCATTGGAAATACTCTAAAGATTAATGTAGAAAGAACCCTGTTAACAAATCAACCAAGATTCAACAAGTTTTACTTTTGTTTTGTTGGTTGAAAACAAGATTCTTGGTTGGTTGTAGACCCTTTATTAGAGTAGATTGTTGTCACTTGAAAACTAAGTATGGAGGTATATTACTGGTTGCTGTTGCAAGAGATGCAAATGACCAGTATTACCCTTTAGCATTTGGAGTGGTTGAGAATGAAACAAAAGAAGCATGGAGTTGGTTTTTGACATTGCTGCTTGAAGATATTGGAACAAACAGAAGATGGGTGTTTATTTCAGATCAACAAAAGGTACTTTTTTTATGGTTATGAATGATTTTGTGATTTAATTACTACCATTAAACTTATCATTTGTTTATGTTGCAGGGATTGATACCTGTTTTTGAGGAGTGGGCTGATAGAATTGAGCATAGATACTGTCTAAGGCATCTATATGCCAATTTTAAAAAAAAAAAATTGGAGGAGGAACTTTGATAAGGGATTTGATGATGGGTGCAGCAAAGGCAACCAATAGACAAGGTAAAACAAATAAGTTTTTGTTTTTAATTGATTTTTTTTTAACTTATGTAAAGATTGACTGGGTTTTAATTTTATTGTTATGCAAAGCTTGGGTTTTTAAGATGGATGAGTTGAAGAAAGTAGATGTGCCTGCATGAGAATGGCTTATGGTTGTTGACCCTAAATTATGGTGTAAGCATGCATTTTCATATTATCCAAAATGTGATGTCTTAATGAATAACATTTATGAGGCTTTTAATGCAACTATATTAGTAGCTAGAGATAAGCCAATACTTACCTTGTGTGAGTGGATTAGAACATACCTAATGAATAGGATGTCAACACTTCGGAACAAGTTGAGTAAATGGCAATATGATATCATGCCAATGCCTAGGAAAAGATTAAACACTGAGATAGAGAAAGCTGGGAACTAGATAGCAACTTGGGGAATAGCTGATGAGTTTGAAGTTGAAATGGTAGGTGGTGGACATAGGTTTACTGTCAATATGGCAAAGAGGACTTATAGTTGTAATTTTTGGGAGTTGGTAGGTATACCTTGTAGGCATGCAGTTACAGCCATGGCAAAGAGAGACCAAAACCCAGAAGACTATGTTGCTGAATGTTATTCTAGGAAGACATATGAGGCTTGCTATAGTTTTAATGTGAGTGCCATAAATGGGCAAGACATGTGGCCTGAGGCGGAATGTGAGGAGATGCTTCCACCAGTGTTTAAAAAAGGGCCTGGGAGACCAAAAAAGTTGAGGAGGAGGGAGCCTGGTGAACCCTGTCAAACACAAGGGAAGTATAGCAGAGTTGGAACAAGATACAAATGCACAACATGCAACAAATTTGGTCACAATAGCAAGGGATGCAAAAGTAAGACTGTTGACCCTGAAGCACAAAAGAGGAAGGTAATTTATTTCATATTTAGCAAAAGAATTCGTTTGAATAACAATTTCATATTCTGATTCAGTTTATGTTTCTATGATAGAGGAAACCATAAAAAAAAAAACAACACAACAAGAAAATGTAAGTCAAAGTGAAGACCAAAATCAAGTTCAGACTCCAGTTTAGACTCAAATTCAGAATCCAAGTCAGGTTCAAAGTGAAGGTCATGGAGTACAAAGTTCACAAGGTTCAGCAATGTCTATGATGGCAGATGAAGTAGAAGAACATGTAAGCAAGAAAAGAAAGGTTGTTAAGAGTTCTCATGTTGGCCCTTCTAGATTCAATCCTCCAAAACAGGTCAATCCACCAAAACAGCCACCCAAACCAAAAAAACCAAAAACTATCATTGAACCATCTGCATCAATACACACCACAGTCCAAACTGGTAGAAATTCACACACAATTGTTGCACCATCTGCAAGAGTATACACAGTTGTACATACTCATCCAAAAACAATGAATGTTATTAAACCAAGTGCAAAAGTCCTAACCAATGTTAAGAGTCGCATCAACTCTGAAATAACTGTGAAACCAACAGCAGATGTGAGCACAACAGTCAACACAACAGCACACTCAAAAACCTTTGTTAAACCATATACCATTGTGAAAACCATTTGCCAACCTGTCCTTAAATTTGTCCCACCAAAACAAGGAAAGACAGATTCTAAAAATCTTGACTTATCTAAAATGAGGAGAAGTGGTAGGAATGTTTGGAAAGTCAATGCTAACAAGAAAGGGCCAGGAAAAAATATGGATGACCCAATTAAGATAGATGATGATTGTGATGATTCTAAGAAGGTTGTTGATGCCTGTGATGATTATGAGAAGGTTGTTGATGATCCCCCTGTCAAAGTTGTCCCAGAGGCAAAACATGGATCATGTCTAGGCCTCTTGAGAAAAGTTGACACAATCAAATATGTTTAATCTGTCAAGTATGTTTAATTTTTTGGTTTAGTGTTTTGGTTTAATATTGATCTAGTATTTTGGAGTATGTTCTGAGTGGTTGTAATTCTTGGCTATGAACAAGTTATGTTGACAGCATCTATGTTAATGTAAATTATGAATGCTTTCCTATTTCATATATGTTATGAATGCTTGCCTATTTCATTTTGATGTATATATTGTTAGAATAAGACTTCAGTCTCAGAAGCAGAATCTCAGACTCTGCCTTCAGACTCTGAAGCAGAATCTCAGACTCTGCCTTCAGAAGCAGAACCTCAGACTCTGCCTTCAGAAGCAGAACCTCAGACTCTGCCTTTAGACTATTAGCACATAAAGAAGAAGAGGAGAATACCACTTATGTTAATAAAAAATATGAATGTTTCTCCATAAACACCACAATCACATTTCACAATCACATTTCAACCAATACATTACATATTGTCACATTACAAATTGAAATACACCTTCATTTGACTCAAGTTCACATTACATAAACATCACAAACATGATACATAACCACAATCACATTACAGAAGACATTACAGTACTAATACTTTTCCACTTAATTCACTACTTTTTGGCATAGCATACAACAAAGATCACCCAGCTAACTATAACAAACAACTTCAACCATTCCACCTTCTTCTTCTCTTGCACCAATTTTAACTTCCACTTGTCTTTCTTCTTCTCCCAAATTCCTTGCATAACATCAACACAATTACAATTGTTTGGTTTAGGCTCCACATTTGACATTCCTTGCATAACATCCCCTTCTTTTGACGAATCGTCCTTTGACTGCTCAATTGATACATTTGATGGCACTGCAACCATAGGCCTTGTCCAAGGACCAAGTTGGTCATCCCACATAAACAAATCACATTTTCGTTTTTTCTACATTAACAACAAACCAAACATTTAAATTAACAAAAGCATGATATTAAGCATTATCAAGTACAAACAACTTCAAATTACTACACACTCACCTGCCAATTGCGACACCTCCAAAATCTACGCCCCTGGTTCTCTATAGTGTTAGCAATGTATATGACCATAGGCTGTTGACAGTAGCACATAGGAAGCATTCCACGCGAAGTCTCCAATTCATCAAGTTGGTAGTGCTTAGCAGAAGGCGAGTACTGGGTGGATGAAGTTCCAGTCGACATGACCAGACGTGTGCTTCAAACCGTAAACTGGGTTGATGATTGCGAATTTTTGAAGCACGAAAACAACTTATACAACCATGAATCGATGATTGTTAATGGTGTTACTAAGAAATTCGAACTCGATTGGGTTTTAGGGTTCTTGTAACAAGGAAGAAGAAAGAAGGAAGAAGAAATGAGAAAGAAAGAAGAAGGTCTGGGCAGGAAAGAAGAGTGGAAAGAAGAAGTTACTGAGAAATTCGAACTCGATTTGGGCTAGTGAAATTAGGGTTCTTGTAATAAGGAAGAAGAAAGAAGGAAGAAGAAATGAGAAAGAAAGAAGAGGTTCTGGGCAGGAAAGGAAAGAAGAGTTGAAGAAAGCCAGGGGCAATTTCGTCTTTTTACAGAGTCAGTATTCACAAAGGGCAAAAACGTAACTTCATGTCTCATAAGCTGAGCCAGCTTGGTGATTACCCAGTCAGCTGATGCCATGTAGGCGCCACGTGATTAGTAATTAGGACCAAAGTTAGTAATTACAGGGAAAAATTGGAAGGATTAACAAGTACAGGGACTAAAATTCAAATTAGCCCTATTACAGGGACTATATACATATTTAAGCCTAAAAACAATGAACCATTATCTCTACAAACGGAGGGTTTTGTATAAGATCAATTCGATGGTAGAAAACCATTAATAATAATAATAATAATAATAATAATAATAATAATAATAATAATAATAATAATGTTTTAAATAGAGCATAATTCATAATTATTTTATTTTGAGATCGATCTAGTGGCCAAAATAGATTCAAATAAACATGCATGGGAGAGGAAAACATTTTACCTGTTATTGGTCTACTTTGCCATGGCTCAAACCGTAACTAAAGAGTTATTTTTGGCACCGTAACGACCAACATCTGTCTAGAAAAATCAATTTTAATTTGGGTTCAATATTCATATCGATCAAAGTTATATTAAATTAATGAAACCAATTTATATAAAATTATTTTGGGAAAAAGTTGGATGAATTGAGACGAGAGACACAAATCTCAAACACTAGAAAGATAAGTCCATATGGGACACTTCCAAAAATTGGAGGGCAATTAGAAGTGAGGACAAATGAATGAGGTAAAGAGGGTGAAAACCTTCACGTGCATGTAAATTGTCATTTTCCCAAAAATATCTTATAGGCTTGCCACTTCCAAGAGCTTGGGGTTAATCGTTAGGTGGGATTATAGGTCACTCCACAATGTTATATTATATGTCACTCCACAATGTTATGTTTATTTAGGATAAAATAAAAATAAAAAACGTGAATAGGAACCAACTTTGTATGTTCCATGTTTATGTCTAAAGTAGAAATAATTAACTTCAAATTAGTTGAGGATAAGAATATTATGATTTGGGAAAGAAAACATATAGACGAAGGCAATGTGTCAATGTTTATCTATATCTTGTTGTATGATGTGGCTCGGTTGATTATGTCTATTTTTGTTTATGGTGTGAGGAAAATTAATTTGAGTAAATTGAAGTTAATTTTTTTTTTTGAGGAAAAATTGAAGTCAATTATTACTACTAATTTAGGCATAAACATGGAACATGGAACACAATGTTTAAGTGATTTAATTGAGTATACATTTATGTTTTTTTTAAGAGGCCAAAAAGGAGTATACATTTATATTTTTTTTTCAAGGAGGGTATACATTTAAAAAGTGAGTTGAACAATAAATCTTAGTGTAAAAAACAATTTCAGAATTAGAAGCTACAATTTATTTTCGTTTTATTGTTAGTAAAAATCTAGGGTGAGGGGATAATGTCATAATCCAAGACTGAGAACTTCTTCAGGCTCAAAAGTAATGATATTTGGAGAACTATTTGATGACAATTTTGGAACAACCTTTTTTTTCTCTTCTTATTGACCAAAACAATAGAAAGAGAGAGAGAGAGTAAAAACACAATGTCACAAAATAGTCGTATAAATATCATTTCTCGAGTTCAAAGAGCATTTCCAATAGTATTTATTTACATTTACGGTTTACCATCATTCAAAGACGCTAACTAGGCTTGAACTCAGAACCACTCAAATTCAAAACTTGTCTTTTTAGCAATAAATCAAATCATTAAAGTTAAAAACTACAATTTCTAAATTCGAGTAAAATTAATTATAAAGACACTATGGAGGAACCAAACATATAAAAAATAATTTTATATCGTTAGAATCAATTTTATCTCATTCAAAAATGAATCAAAAAATAGACGAAACATTACTTAGCTCGTGAGGATGAAGAGTTTTAAGTTACTACCCAAACACTTGAACAACGATTAATCTCATAGTCAATTCAAAAAATCAATGTTTATATGGATAATGAGTATATAGAGACGCAGGAGAGGCAAAGATCCTAATTATGATAATTTTACCTTCTTTTTTTAAAGAATGATAATTTTACTTAAAAACATGTATTTTAAAATTGTTCTTAAAAATATTTCATTCTTTTTCTAATTTTTGCACGAAGTATTTCCTCAAACTACCTCTCAAAAAGAAAGTATTTCCTCAAACTAAAAATGAAGAATTGTTTACTTGAATCGACAAAAGGGTTCTGACTTAGGAGACAGGTTGAGAATTGATTACTTGAATCAATAAAGCTGTGAATTATGAGCAGAATAATAAATGTTAATTTTATCACACTCACCGTACACAAACATCTCTTGCTAATTGCTATGCATTGCGTGGTGTGTTAAACAATTGGTACACGTATGAAGCATCATCTCTGCAAAATGCAGAAACTTGAAACGATCGAGCAAATTCATTGTTGTTATTATCACTTTCTGCTGCTACAAAATTATGTTGCAGGTGACGCAATAGTGTGAGCCTAATTCATTGGGAGATACTAAGACATCTCGAATGAGAGGAAATACTCGGTACCTATTAGGTACTTTTATTATGGAGAAATTTTTTCATGGTCATTTAAGTTTTGTGAGACCTCAATTTTAAGTGGCATCCACATCTTTTTTATTTTAAAAAATTGAAATATAATGATATAAAGTTATTTATAGTTGATTTGTGAGTTTCATTTAAAAAATTGTGTGAGATGCTGAATTGTAGAGATTGAGTGCTCATTAGATACTACTATTAAAAAATTATAAATGAGTGATATGTACACGTAAGACCAATTTAAATACCCAAAATAGATGTGTCAATTGTGGATGTTTTCTTTCTTAGAACACTAGTTAAAGAAGCAAATATATTATTATTTCATTTGGGAGTTGGATAGTCAATTCTTTAAAAACTTAAAAAGTGTCATTTTCAACTTAAAATTTACTTTTTTGACTTTCTTAAGTGATACTCTTGGGAAATGGTTAGTATGACCTTAATTCATTTTATGTTTTTTTTTTATTTATCCAATGGATAGAATTAGAAAGTATAAGAGCATCCATAATGGTAGTGAATTAACAAGGACTCCTTAAATGGACCCTCACGTGTACAAATCATTTCTTTATAGTTTTTTTAATAAAATTACCTATTAAGAATCCAATGACTCCAATGGTAATACAATAGTAGGGACTTCAATGAAAAGTATTTAAATATGTCCCAATAACTTTGCATCATTATACAAAAGGCAGTGTTAATAACAATATTACTTCTTTTGAAAGTTGGGATCAACTTATACATATTTTGTTACTTCTTTTGATCGTGGAACCCGTTAGTTGTTGAAGAGGGAGAAAATTCTTATATAGTTGTCTGTTAACTAATATGTACTCATTTTTTCTTGCTCCATTGGGGGTCCTCAACAGAGTGATGTTCTTGTTAAGTAAATGACCCCTCATTAGAGATGCTCTAAGGCCTTATTGAGGACATCATTATTATTATTATTTTTATGTAACAAGTGCATTGTAAACAACTATTTTTTTCTATAACAATAAAAGTAAATTATGGTCATGCTAACGAGAATTTTTAAAATATTTGTTAAAGAATTCAAAAATAAAAATATATTGAATAAGGTATTGTTTAAACTTTTATAGCATTGCCTACACAACTTTCTAATATTTGATTCTTTAACAAATATTTTTAGAATATTTGTTAGTATTTTCTGTAAAATTATAGAATTTTATTCATCAATATCGAAAAAATACAAGATTATATCAAATCAAAGATACAATGACTAAGATACAATTTTCACTCTCTTGTTAAAGTGTGAGCAACAAAATTGACTTGTCGTTTTACAAAACTTATCTATAAGTATGAATAATTTGTTAGAAGCACCTTTCGACTAACGTGATTGTGTGATTTTAATTTTAGGCCCTTATATTTCTCCTCCATAGTATATGTTTGCATATGTGGTTAAATTTGTTGAATGCACATTTAACTAAAAACTTGAACATAGTTGTAACTTCGACCCGAGATTCAATACACCAATCATAGTTCCAAATGTTTGCGTAATTTGGTAGTCTCTTCCCAATTTTCTCTTAAGTTTATGTAGAGGTTATATCGTTCAAAATTTAAATTTAAAAAAGTTTTGGAATTTTTAATTAGAATTTCATTCGCTATGACTTATACCTGCCATTTTGGCGTTTTATATTTTAAACAAAAGTAATGTGGGCTATCAAAGTTATGAGTCACATCAATAAATGATATCATCCTCTATTTCCCTCTCTTTCACTGCTTGGTTGTAGCTAGGTCTGTTTTCTACAATCTTTTAGATGGTTTTCAAGACATTTGATCATAGTAACTAGCTAGGTCATGTTTGATTTCCCTCTCTTTCACTGCTTGATAATAGTTTGATCCCCAGTTCAAACTTCGTCTTAGGCTTTCAAATGTGTTGGATCGGCTCTGCATAATGGTGGACACCCTTGCTGGAATCAAGATAAAATAAGAGTTTAAAGACTGTGGGAAAATGAAAAAGACATGAATAATTTATGGATAATACTAGTTGTGATTAAGTATATATATTTTTTGTTACAAATAATTCAACGGCAAAACTCATACACATAACTAGTAGAAGTGAGGTATTACAGGTTGAGCTTAAACACCATCATTTTTTACTCAACCTGCACTTGAGCATTGAGATAAGTTTTTTTTTTAGGAAGTATAATTGCTCTTTCTAGAAGAACCATTTTCAAATTGGTGGAGACTTATATATATTTCATCCAATAAAAAAATGAGTGTTGAAAAGAGTTTAATAAAATGAGTGTTGCTACCATTGTTTAATGTTGGTTGTGCTATTTTGGTTTTGAGTAATAATATTTGAACAACTATTTATGACAACTTTTGTACCAACATTTTTTTCTATTTTCTTATTGGTTAAAAACAATAGAGAGAGAAAAAAAAGGAAAATAGAGAATAAGAACATAACATCTGTACAAGAGAAAAAATTGTCAAAAAATTATTATAAAATGGTTATACAAATATCATTTCCCCAAAAACCTTGTCAAATGTAAAGTTTACATGTGTTTTTTTTACAAGTAAAGTTTATGGGTGTTGGTTGAGCTTATTTTTATTTTGGTCCCAAAAAAAATTGGTTTCCGTCTCTATAAAATTTCAAAGATTTGGTTTTGGTCTTTTCCATTATGTGGTATTCTTTAACTTGTTCTGTGTCATACAGAAGGTTATGTGGTCATCTCCAATGAAATGCAATAATGTATGTGATGTTGTATGTTACTTTTATATGAGTGTGGTGTTATATATATATATGACAACTTTTTTATAGAAGTTTTTTAGCTAAAAATTCTTTGGTTTAGGTGAATAAGTGAAAAATTTGAAATGTAAACCATGTTTTTTACATATTGCAATGTCATTATCAACTGAAAATGTCCACGAAGACATAACACATAAACTTTATTTTTTTGATAGATAAACAAAATGGCAAATAACTATTGAAACATATACGCATAAGTGAAAAGACTGAGGTTTGAACTCCGACCACGACGTCCGAACAAACAATTTTGACCTAAAAACTTTTTATTAAATCTTAAAATGAATTATATTTATATGTCCTAAAATAATTTCTTAAGATAAAAATTACAGTTATTTTAGATAGATTAAAAACTGTACACGGATCAAAAATCAAAATTAGCTTATTTTAAGGATGAAAAGTGGTGATTTTAAATTTTGAAGAAATGAAAATCAAGATATCCATGCACAATTGAAGAGGTTAATTTTGTGAAGGGATTGAGATTCATTCACCATATTGTTTTTTGAAACAGTCAATATAAATATTGTTGGTAATTGTTATCATTACGTTGAGAGTGAAGATTAAACTCAATTTTACTAATTCATCACTCTTTAATTATTTTATATCTGCCACCAAATCAATTTTATATTTGTATAATTGAACATATTTATTCTATATATTTTTTGCATTAACTCGTCAGTTCTTAGGGAAAGAGTCATAAAAATCCCGAGTTTTATAAAAAAATAAGTAAAGTCTGGTCAAAATTGTTCCCCCAATAATCGAACTTGTCTCCCGAACAATTCGTCTTAAGGGAAGCTCATTAATTACTAGAACCCATATATATATATATATATATATATATATATATATATATATATATACACACGACTAGAGATCTAACATAAATACCTAAATATATATCCCCTGTAACTATATGTTTGTCTATATGTATATGGAACAAGTGAGACACTTATAAAATGATAATGTCCAAGTGAGAAAAAGTGTTTTGGGGGAATATTGAAGCAGCATATGCTGGGTTACCATCATTGTGTTTTAGACTTTATCCCCATAGCATCATCATGGTAAAAATCTTACATTACTGTCACCGAATATTTACATTTACATAAAGATACATATTGCATTGCATTAGTCTCTATGTTAAATTAGAATTACACACTACATATATATCAAACTAACGTGTAATAATTATAATGATGGGGTTTAACATATAGATTTCATGACAAATAGTGTCTTTGACCTAAATAGAAGCTCCCCGGGATCATATTCTAAGTGACTATTTCACAATAATCTCTTCAGAAACAAAAGAAAAAGGGCAATCTTTAATTGCATGTTTCATCATAAAACTCTCCATGTGTTTATTGATAACACGATTAGTATATATAGATATGTGTTAGTAGCCGTAGAAAATGTTAACATCACACCCCTTGTTTATGAGTATTCAAATTCAAACAAATGATATATAGGACATCAACTATTAAACATGAGAGAGAATCATAGAGAAAAAGGAGATTGAAATTAATGGTTGAAATTAAATAATCGAGAAAAATTTAGAGGATTTTAATCGAGAGAATTCATTTTCAATAAATGTGTACTTTATAAAATAGAAATAATCTTGTTTCTTTGCTCTTCTGTCCCTCCTTCATTGGTAGCTCACTCAAAATAGAAATGCAATTTTTATAAAATAACTTTTTTAAAAAAAAATCATGATTTTGTTTTAATTTCAATTTTATTATGGGAAATACATTTAGCTATTTTTTAAAAAAAAAAAAAACTAGGGGTGTTCGCGGTGCGGTTTGGTTCGGTTTTGAGGTTAAAAGTCATCTGAACTGCAAGATAAAAAACATGCGGTTTGGTTTGGTTCGGTTGACTTTCAAAATAAAATCCGAACTAAACCAAACCAAACCAATGCGGTTTGGGTTGGATCGGTTTGTGCGGTTTTTTTCGAGACAATACAATTTTTTGTTTCCAACATTAAAATTGAGTTAAAAAGTTATAACACAACATATTTCTAGCAATGTTTCCGACAATATTTTAAATTTCATCGAACATTACAATTTTATTTTCACCAAACAATTTAAACGAAATTAAAAACATGAACAAAAAGTAATTATCTTATGTAAGAAATGTAAGACACTAAGATTTTATCATTCTATAAAATTTCAAGTAGTGCATAAATATATATTTTAAATTAAAAACAAAGAAGAAACTTAACAACAGTGAAAAAATATCAATTTTTAAAAGTTTCTATGAGTATTGGTTTATGTGACATAGGTTCAATTAGCATTTTTCTAATGTTGCGTATGGCTCGGGTTGGTTCGGTTGGTAAAATAAAAACCGCAAACCGAACCAAACCATGCGGTTGAGTAAAAAAGTGATCCGAATACATCCAAACCAAATGCGGTTTCAGCTTGGGTTGGTTCCGTTTGCAGTTTTTCTATTGGATTGGTTCGGTTTTGAACACCCCTAAAAAAACCATGTATTTAAATTCTTACACAAATATAATAGCTATGATTTTCAATATCAAATTTCTATTGAGTTACTTAACATATGCTCTATGACAGAAATTAACAAGACTCAAGTTAGATGTATATGTGAAATATACAATATGCTTATGCTTATACCAACTAAACTCCTATATTAATACCCCTTAGTTAGCATGAAGAAATTTCTATTGATGAAATTTGTAACCAATGCTCTAGACACTAGTTTTTTTTTTTTTTTTGACAAACCTAAGACACTAGTTAGCACAATGCTAAATGGTGTCATGGATGCATATACGAAGTGTGCTTATGCTTACCAATTAAACTCCTAATAC
The DNA here is from genome assembly GCA_018208015.1 of Medicago ruthenica. Lineage (NCBI taxonomy): Eukaryota > Viridiplantae > Streptophyta > Magnoliopsida > Fabales > Fabaceae > Medicago > Medicago ruthenica. The sequence continues at coordinate 14,683,528 of CM031376.1, forward strand.
CCCATCCCCTTTTATAGAAATGATAGCACAAGCATGCGTTGAATTAAGTCAATGATGGAGGCCAATAGGATCAACAGAGAATGAAAAATTAAAAAATCAAAGTAACTTGGATCCAAACACTGATTGGTATGTCAGTCATACAATTTATAGTTATTCTAATTAAAACACCAAATTCCATGCTTAGATGAACGCAATGCAACAGTTTTTTTGTTCCCTAAGAGATTAAATTGAACGCACGCATTCCATTTATTTATTCATTGTTTCTTTAATCTATAAACTTGTTTGTCTTATTAACCTCATGCTCAACCCCCTTATTTTTTTAATTTCCTTGGAAGAAAAAATAGTCATAAAATTGTTCCCAAAATTTCGTGCCCTTCAATATTTTTATTGGCTACCAAGAAAGGGTGGCTAGTACACCACATTTACATGAATGTGGATAGTAGAAACTAATTTTTGAACATGGAATAAAGCAACAGTTAGGACATTCCAATATATACACCTCATCATGCTTTGGAATATGTAAAAATTCCGGAGATCAAGCACTCACACATTTGAAACCTAGTTGTTTGTTGGATTAAAATCAGATGATTTAAAAAATATAGATTTTCATTTTATATTTTAAAATAATGACTTTAAATATCGTCTGATTTTGATCTTACAACAATTTGAATGCAGGAAATCGTTGACCGCATGAGCCCAATCTATATGAATTAAAACAATATAGATTAATATCTTCTTTCTTTATTATTACTTTCCTATGCTCACCCCCAAAGTATTTAATTTCAATTCCCCACAGTTTTTTCCAACAATTTGAGCAAGCAGTGAGATAAATTCTGCCGCAAACATGTTTTTGATGTGGTTGAATTGGAAATTTGATTGTAAATAAGGAGACCAACTTTTGGAAAAGAAAAGAATGCTACACATAAAGTTCCTTTCATACTAGCAAAGGTGTGAAATTGTAGATATGGTAAAAGCACATTTATGTGGATTCACAAAGTGTTTCAAACACAATATCCGATGTTGATTTTTATTTTTGCTATTTTTTTTTCAATTATTGTTTTTTTTTTTTAATTTCTGACAGGTTCCAATCCTGGAAACTAATTAATCTATTTGTGGTGTTGTTATACACTAAATAAATATTAACACATCTTTCAATCTAAATTTGAATATTGGTTCACTTTATTACGAGAGCTTTAGTATATTTCCCGCTTATCCAACTTCCGTAGATAATTATGACTATATTCTAATTGTGAGTGAAATGTATAAAAATGGTGAAGTGATTTCTAACTCACTAGATTCACTATAAAATGTGTAAAGATTGATTTAACATAGATTGTGCTTAGATAAAGTAATTAAAACATTCAGAAAAATTAAAATTTAAGCAATTCAAATGCTTCAATTGAATTCCTTTTATTTTATACACTTTTTATTTAGATAGAGTAATTAAATTATTCATTCTTAAAATTTTAAAAATTTAGGGATCAGTTTGCAAATTTTGAAAATTTATAGGGCTCACCCCCTCACACTTCAACCCAGCCAAATGGGCCTGAAGCGTGGACGATGCAGGAAGCCCAACGATAGACCTGATAGGCTCTGATACCATGTTGAAATTTTGGGGTCTAATTCATCCTTACAAAATCGGCTTGCAAGGTAAGGATTGTCTCCTCTTTATAAACTCTTATCAAGAGTAACATGGTATCAGAGCTTGTCGAATTCAAGGGTCGCCTACCTATTCACACACCAAGCCCAAAGAGTGTTGGGCGTGAGGGAGTGTATTGGGAAAAACCTAAGTCCCACATCAGATAGATAAGACTCTTGATAAGAGTTTATAAATAGGGGGCAATCCTCACCTTCAAGCCAGTTTTGTAAGAATGAGTTAGGCCCCAAAATTTCAACATATGTAATTGATATAAAATTTCCTAGCTTAAAGAATTCAAGTCCCTTACCACTTGAATCAATCTATTTTTGGTATTAAAGTTTATTATTGAGTACTAAAATATAATGTTTATTTTAAATTTTTATTCGTATGCATAATCAGAGTAAATGTTGATTTTGATGTCAATTATAAAGTCTCATTACTAAAAATATTTGATTTTATCATAACTACTTTAGAAGTTGCACATAAGATGATTTATAAAGAGTGAAATCAACAAACATAATATAAACATAATAGAAACTAAAGCCTCGGCTACAAAGAGGAATACATCATGCAAAGAGACGACAAAGACCACCAAAAATAAAAATAAAAAAACAAACCCGGCTTATTCGTGGTAAGCCACCACCATAAATGGGATTATAAATACTTATATTTCCACATAAAATAAAATTATGAAACTATAAAAATCTATCAGAATTTTATGAACTAATGTAATCATGCAATCAGTATGATTGCTCTATTATTATATTGAGCTCTTATGGGCCTTCACTTTGAGGTCATGATGATTGCTATATAGGCCTCTTATATTGTTCAACCAATGAACCTAGGCTTAATATAGGCCAGGCAGTAGGCTCCTGTCGGTCGGTATGGCGTATTATAAAGATGCAATGCTCAAAAATCATGCACTCCTTTTCTGGAACCAGATGCTAACCTCTTTTGGAACCGTAACTCGAGTCTTTTAGCCCATAGGCTTCGGTCAGCTGACTCACATAGAGGAAACCCAATAATGGCACACCATCTTAAATTCAACAACCCTGTTGCAACTTCATCTTCAGAATCTTCAAATAATTTAAATATGTGTGACTCAGAAGCCAAATCTTCATTAAGGATGAACTCATCCACAAAAAATTTCGTCTCTTTAAGTTTGTTGCCATCTTTAGACATCATACGCAAGCTTAAAACCTGCAATGCTTCTATTGCTGTACTGTGAAAACTTGAGTTTACATATGCAGAGATGACATAGCCACATGTTGCTGGATCAGGCTGAACTTTTTCTTGGTGCATAAACTCCACGATAAACTCAATTACATCGATCCTTCCCTAAGTAATGGAAGAAATTATGAAGAAAAAAAAAATTAGTGTATACATTATAAATTTCCTTCATAAATAGAAGTGAGCACAGAAAGGTGAAATACCTTGTAACATGCTTGGCAGAGAAATGTGTTAAACAGAAGTACATCAAGTTGGATGCCATCCAATTTGATTTTTTCCAGAACATTCAAGGCTTCATTAAAATTTTCATCTTCCAACAAAATCTGATGTGAACAAGTTTAGTATCAAGTTGGATGCAAAAAAGTTCAAACAATAAATTAGTAATAGTAACACTGGTTTAGTGGCAACACACAAACAATAAATATAGATATCAAAATATGCATAAGGGTTCAAAACAAAGATTTAACGGAGTCTGTATGTACAAACTCCATTCAGCCTTAGATGCCTAAAGTTACAAGATAACATGAAATATTGGATGCTATGACTATGAGGAAGTTAACTCAGGAGAGAACATGTCATCATATTTTATTCAATAAAACCTCTAATTCTGCACAAATTGAGTAAATAATATTCAAATAATGTACCACCACCGGTAGAAATATGCAACTTAAATGCATGCATTTGTCACTTCAGGCAGACTACTAGATACGTGAAGAGGATTAAGAAGTTCAAAAGTTACTATAAAATCTTAGATCTGCACAATTGACTCTCTTCATATAAATCAAGTAAACTGCAACAGTTTTGACAAAAGGAAAATAATTTTGAGTGCACTATAAGAGGTTAAACAGGAAGAACCTTAATAAGAGCAGTATATGTACAAGCCACTGGACAAAACCCTTCCTGTATCATCATTGAAATCAACAAAGAAGCAGATCTATAACTTCTTATGATGCTACAACAGTCGATCATTATATTGTATGTAGTGGAATCAGGGTGGCAGCCACACAACTTCATCTTCTTGAAAATTTCAATTGCCATGTGGCTCTGCATATTAAGCGGAAAACATCATATTCAAGACAGACATGCATAATACATGCATTCCGCACCAACTGTGATCTAGGTATGTTTTTCTTTTGTTTTTTGTTTTTTTCCTTTTACTACTTAAAAAAAACATACCCACTTCACACAGTTGGTGTCAAAATAAAGAAGCAATGATGTACAAGTCACTTACTTCTTGGGCTTCAACAAGATAATGCAACACTATATTGTACATATCAGTTCCTAACGAAGGGTTACTATATATGAAAAGATTCTCGGCCACATGTAAATATTGGATCAGCTCTCTTATCATTCCTTCTTCTCCAAGGGATTTCAACTGAAAAGAACCAGAGGCACAGCTAAGTGAGTTTTACGAACACTGAAACATTAGCATTTTAGTTGGCTCTCTATTTAGTATGCTTTTGCACAAGTGCGTGTGTATGTGTAGTGTGTAGATGAAACCATACGCAATTAATAAACACCAACCATGACCAACAACAACATTCTTTTCATACAAGATAAAGGTTAGCAACATTGATCAAATGAGGCATGTGATTGTGCTCTACCCAAAAACAAGTCTCCAAAAAGGCCATTTGAATTGATCTCTTTATTGGTTTCTAACCTATGTGTTTTTCTTTTCCTCCATGTTTATAAAGCCATCCTCCATCTGATGAACATTTCTTATTCAGACCCTCTATCATTCTTCTCCTCAACAGCCATACCATCTTAGACAAGACTAGTTTTCCTCGACAGTTGTTAGTTCAACTTTCTCTCAAACACATCCATTCCTGATCTTTTTTTGCTTTTATATCAGTCATCCATGGGAAGTTCTATTTTCTGAGCAATTAGCTTATGCACTTGATGGCTATTTTCTGTCCACCATCAAGTACTACAAAGCACTTTTGGTCTTGTAGCTATTTAGTGAAATTTTCCTTTGACCTTGAGAGATAGTCAGTACTTGACCCCCAACTAAAGGGTGTACTACACGAGAAAAAATGACACGCCCAACAACCTATGTGGACCAGGTCAAGTAAACTAGGCCTTGTATCTGTTAGAATTTGTGAGTCATATTAAGTTCTTCATAGATTCTTGCAGAAGTAATTCCACATAAGCATTTATTTGCCTATAAATTATGCACAAAAAGGAAACATTACAGAACTTACTAAATTTTTCAATGAAAGATAACTGTGTTCAAAGCCATTATTTGCCATATCCCTTTCTATAGCATTTATTCTTTTAGCAGCATCCACCTGTGACAGCATATTACTGTCTTCGTATGGGGCATTAACAATACCGAATAATGAAAACAAAAACTAGTATGTTCTCATATCAGGTAAGAGTTTAATTTTCCTCATCTTTGCAAACACTCGCACAGCACGCTCAGGTTGATTCTGCAAATTTTGATTACATAAATAAAATGTAAGCAATTATAAACGCCGAAATACAAGACTAACAAAACTTCGGAAATACAAGAGGAATCTGGTAGAGATAGTTCATTTCAAATTCAGTTGTTCAACCTAATTGGCACTTTCCCATGTAGCCTATTTGATGAAATGAATGGCAACTTAGCATGTCATTACAACAAATCAACCTAATTTATAAAACCCACTAGAAAATCATTCCAGTCCAGAAATTTATTGTAGAAATATGTATAGAGATACAATAGTTTGAGTTTCCTTGTTTCCTTTTAATATAAATTAACTGCTATTCTATTTTGCTTCACCTTGTACGACCAGATTATTCAGTAATATGAGTAGTATATAGAATACTCTTATATTTTAGGGTTTCTCTATGCTCCTCTCACAACTTGACAGATCAAATTTAGTTATTGAGTCTTTAGGTAAAGTGATTTTAGTCTTGCAAAAGTGATAAAAAAAACCGAATTTTGTTTTGAAGTTTCATAATTGAGCTCACCATTGCATCACATGAAGCCAGCAAAGCATTATAAGGATGTGGATACAAGCATTCAGAAATCTGATTCAGCAAAGACTCAGCCAAATCTAACTGAAGTTCTCTGCTGAAAACAACTGAAAGTGTAGCTAGAGTTGAATCATGTAGCTTCAAATTCTCCTGTTGCATTTTTTTTAACTACAAATTATATGAAAATAGTATTAGTCCAAGAAAATTACTCTATCATAAGAAGAGGTATCAACAGATACATTATAATAGAATTCACCATTCTCATGGCATCCCCAAAACTTCTTTGAGAAACAATTGCTCTGATAATGCCATTATATGTATGGCTGGATAGTTGCAAACCAAGATTTTGCATCTGAACAGATAAGGGACCTTCAATATGTTAGAAGACAGTAATTTAACATTGTTGTATAATTAATGAACTTCACTTATATTTTATTAAATACGTGAATTACATTTATGCTGAAAACAAATCAAGAAAGGAGAATACAGTAAGACACAGCTTCATTGATATTCATACAGCATTTAGAATCAACCAATAGAAGCTTCAATAATGAAAATCTTAAGAGGTCTGAATTCTGAACTTTTGAAATGTGATATAATATGACAGTGTAGATGTAGAGAACCTCTCATGATTACAATGTTTGAAAGAGAAAATCAACAATTCTGCATATCCAGTATAACATAGAGTATAACAAATAACATTTAACATCTTAGTCGAATGTCTACCTGTAATATAAGCTTCCATGCAAGCATATAATTCTTTTCTTTTGCACACCCATGTATTATATCATTAAAAGACCACCTAAGAACCTTCACAGGCAGTAAGTGTTTTTTTCCATTCAGCCCATTTATTTCAGCACTGTTTTCTTTTTTATTATCCATACAAATAATTCGCTGCTCCTTACTGGCAGAAACAATGTTCGGTAAATACATAGGAGAGAGTATACAAGAGTCATGTTGTTTGCTCTTCCTAATGTCCAATATGGTTAACCTAGCCTCTCATTTGAAGGAACAGGGATGTCCAATCCAGTAGAATACAACTTCCCATAATCTGTTCTAGCAATGGAAATGTTTCCCCTCATGGCTAATGACACCATTTGTTGTAGTGTTCTATACGCAGATTTTAGATCTCCTAACCTTGTAAATGACCAGACAAACTTACAGAGCAATGATACTCATACTGTAAAGTTTAATATATTCCTGCCAAATTATATGGACTGCAGGCAAGTTTTTCTGCAAAACTGCAAGCTGAGAAACAGGGCAAGACAAATGATACTCTTCACATAAAAAGCATAAAAAAGAGAATGGGTTCAAAGTTCAAACATAGAAACACATTATCACAATATAGCTAATGCAATAAATTAATCGTGATGTGTTGTTACTTGATTCCATACCATTTATGAGTCATAAAAGTTGGAAATACATGGTTCCATTTTCTGATTTCTTTTGTTTTATATCCATTATCACTGGACAAATGGACTGTTGGAATAAGAATAAAAATGATATAGAAACGACAGCGAACAACCAACATTCATATTCCAGGACTTCTTTCTCTCTATTTAAGACTAAGGAGAAAAGCACAAAAACTGATGGCCAGTCCAGTCAAAGAATATAACACAATGATGTTTTCCCATCCTATGAATAGATAATAATTTTATTTAATAAATTCTATGGTGATGAAAATTGGCATTAAGAACAAAGGATCAAATAGCATATTTTGAAACTAGCACTCATAAGAACACGCACCGTGGTCCAGACCAAGTGATTAGCAATTTAACATTGAAAGTTTCTTTCAGACTTGATAACAACCTGTTGGTTTTAGAAAACTTTTTCCTGTTTTCAAAGTTTAGCTCAGAAAACAATGCAAACAACTTTATATTGTTCTCACTGTTTTGATATTTTTGTAGTTATTACCGCAACAGGAAATGGAAACAAAAAAAAAAAAGTTAAAACCACAAATACCCTAATCTGTCAAACCTCCAGGTATAAAAAATACCTACCTCAAACATCGAGATTTCTTGAGAAGTGAAGTATACGTAACTTCCCTCTTTCCTATCATCTGATTTTCCATCAAGTCCAAACATTTTCTTGCTCGAATTAAATTCTGGATTTTTGTGCAGGATCTTAAAATACTATTGTACAGTGGGAGAATTGGATAGAAACGCTGATTTTCTCCAATAAAATCCATGATGCAAAAGACCTGAACAAAGTGCAACAAGAAGACAAGAGTAAAGTAAAATACCCGTAGCTAAGGTAAAGGTGATTCACTGATCACTGCCTCATAAATATCAGTTTGCATGCAATTCAATGCTACCACAAAAATAGCAATACACAATTGTGTTTTCAGAAAAATCTATTAGTTGTTTTCTTCCAAGGTATAGTTTCCCTGAAAATGTAATGGACCTATTCAATATCAACATTCACTCAACCTTTCCCCTCTCTTCATTAAGAAAGCTAAAAGAAAGGAAGGTAAAGAAATTATATTCTCAACTATACTATTTCTGAAACTAATAGTTTACCTCTTCCGTGTAAACCCTTTTACAAAGGGCCCGCATCATAAGAGATGAGCATGTGTTATTTATGCTTATGTCTTTTGATTCCATTAATCTCCAGATCTCCATAACAAACTACAGCAATTCAAAAGGAGAAGGAATAAATTTCAAAAGTTGAAATAATATCTTATGCTCAAAACTCACGCGCAAAAGAACATATAGTTGCTATTTGCTAATTGTAACTAAGCAGTGTAGATAAGATATGTGATAATATTAAATATTACAAAAGAAGTTTTTATTATACCTGAAAAAATAGGGTCACCACTCCTAATTCAGCGACGTCAACATGTACAAAAACAAAGAAACTGCTTTCTATAAGGGGACAGTACTTTTATGCTTGGGCACTTATAGAATGCAGTTTCTATGTTTTTGTACATGTTGATGTCGCTGAATTAGGAGTGGTGACCTTATTTTTTCAGGTATAATACTGTAATATTTAATATTATCACATTCATATGTTTTTATCTGATATCACATAATATTGTGATAATATTAAATATCACAGAAGTTTTTATTATACCTGAAAAAATAGGGTGACCACTTCTAATTCAGCGACGTCAACATGTACAAAAACAAAGAAACTGCTTTCTATAAGAATACCTACTCGGCAGTGGTATTCTTATAGAAGAAGTTTTTATGTTAGGTAGACCTACTCAGGTTATTTACAGTATATGATCATAGTGTAGGTAGTAGTTAACACAATGATGAGAATCAATCAATAAAATTCAAACACTGGATAAAGTAGAAGAATTGACAAGATTATAATTGAACTGCAGCTAGAATCACGTTTACTCCCACAGGTTTCATAAACTCATGATTGAAACAGATTTTAACATATTTGTGGTTAGCATCTCAATTAGCATACCAGTGGATCAGGAGATTGTGCACAGTACTTAAAAATATTAACAAAATCATCGGCCGATAATGAGTGGCTTCTGTGACCGAAATCCAAAAGTAAGTGGGAAGCCTTTTTTCTCTCACCGGAGCGGAGTGCCTTGACAATTTGCAGTTGCACAGGCGATCCTGCCACAGATTCAGGACCTACATTTTTAATGTGCATCATCATCCCGCATGTTAGAAGAATGAAAGCTATTGACTGATCGAGCAGTCGATAAGAATAACGTGTACATACAAATTCATAGATTTACACATGTATATAATACAAGCAACATTATAAAACAAAATAGAAGTCAATTATTGAGCTGCAACTGAATCTTTAGATGGATGGATAAAAATGAAGTGAAAAGATAAGAATGTGTTGTATGATTGATTACCTATTGTTGTGGTGGTAAGATTTCGATAGAACTCGATTTCAGCTTTCTACAATGAAACAAGGATTACAGCATAATAATACATAGATAAGATGCATACATGGACATATTGGTGATGATGACACTTTAATTTACAAGTTGAAACTGAGCGCAGAGCAACACTTGCTCTGAGTCCATGCTTATGCATACTTTCGATCAGTGTTTCAAAACCCGGACTGGTCGAGTCAGTGAAACGGTTGTGCAAGTGAACCAATATAAACTGGTGTGACCTGGACCAGTCTCAACACTTTTCCTTTAACTTCAAAACAACGTCAGTAGAACCAAAGAAAAGAAGGAGAAGACAGATATGTTGTTAATAGCAGACAATGAGCATAACAGAAAGTAGCCGCCCCCAGACGCGGTGTGGCAGAGCAGAATCACAGATGTCACGACAGGTTCGCAGCACTTGAAATGAAAGTTTGACGACAAAAAAACATAAAATGCAGTTATACCAAACATAATATTAGCACAATGTCCAGGAATGCTGCACATAATTCAAAGGTTTTCATGAGAATACCGTCCATAACAATAACCATAAGATTGTTTGTGCCCTTAGTACCATATAAATACCTTTTTCTATGACAATACACAGTGCACAATCTTTCTACTCTAAAATCTTACACTCTTTGCTCATTTACCGACTTATGTGTCAGAGTGCTTGCAGGTACCACTCTCACTTTCAACATCAATGAAACATTGCTCCAGTTCGGCCAACCATATCGGTCTATCCAAATCAGTGGCACTGTTTGTGGGAACTGATTTCCGTCATCCTTCAAAGATAAAAAAAAAAACCTTCAAACCTCAAATATCCGAAAAATGGCCAAGAGCAATTCCGTCTTATCAGTGTCATCCCTTGTCCCACTACGGAAGAGTGTATCGAAAAGTACGTGTTAAAGAGTGTGTTGCTTTGCTAACATTATTCAATCCTACAATTTTGCAAAGCTTGAGACCAAAATATACAAAGAAAACCAAATCTAAAAATTCTCTTTTCTCAACAATTTTCACTCAGGCATTAGAGCAAACAGTTTATATGCAAACCAAACTCTGCATATTTTCTTCTCCAACATTACCAATGCATGTAAAAAAGAGGAACGGATGAGGGAGGGCACCTGCCGGCGTGTTGACCACAGCCGTATTTTCCGTCGCCGGCGTCCTGCAGTCCACGGTTGTGTCGCCGTCGTGGGTCGGTTGAGAAGTCTTGTTTCAAGCTTCACAATTTTAGGCGGTTACTTTTTTTTGGGTTTTTTCTCTTTTAATTTATCTACCGTTAGATTGATCAAATGACTAACATTAACGATATAAATAAAATGTTATGTCTGGTCTCAAATTAACGACACTTTTTTTTGATAAATTTTAACACATTTGTTGTTTAACACATGTCAAAGTATAATTTTGATCTTTAACTACTAAGATACCCGTGCATCCGCACGGGTACCCGTTGGTGTGGACGATTTATTTTAGTGTATATATATATATATATATATATATATATATATATATATATATATATATATATATATATATATATATAAGTTTTAATTAATATCAATGATAACTTGTCACGTGTATAATTTTTTTTTTCTTAATTTTTATCATGAACAACTTCTCCCATGTATGACACTTATTTTAATATTTGTATCAATGACAATTTGTCCAATGTACACTATTTATTTTAAACTTTGTATCATTGACAATTTGTCCGGTCTATTATAACTATTTTGATATTTCTATCAGCGACAACTTGCCCCGTTTATAATAATTATTTCAAAATTTTAATCATGGACAACCTGTCCTATGTTTTATAATTATTTTTCCCATGTATATTAAATTAATAACTATTTATTTAAAAAAAATCCTCTAAAAAAATAATTTTGAAATTCGTATCAGCGACTACTTGACCCATGTTTAATAATGATTTTAAAAACATACTGTTAGAAATACAACAATATCTTATGTGATATCATTTGTCTTTATATATTTGTAGAAAAATATAATCAAAATATATTTTTTAAATAGTACACGATCAAACAATGTGAGTTAATTTGAGACCGAGAGAGTAGCTCTTAAACATGATGTGATATAAGTTGGATATTTTGATGTTTTAACAATTCGGTTGAGAATTGGTTGATAATCAATTGATTTGGCATAACAATGTAATGTCTCGTGGTCTTTTATGAGGATTAATTTTGTCATTCAAAAATGCTAACATAACAGTTTGTTGTTCACTTATCTTTTATTCATGTGTAATTTTCATAGTAATCCTCTTCTTTTTCTTATGGATAATGTATGTAAAATCATATTTTTGGATAAATCAACTTCTTAATTTTTTATTTTTTTTTAGGATCAAAGCAAATATATATATCAATGATTAATTACACACAACTTCTTAAATGAATATTTTAATCATATGGAATGATTGATTTGCAGGCAAAGTTACTTCGATTTGAAAGAAAAGTTTAGAAAAGTTTTATAAATGAGAATGTTGTATTGTTTGATAAAAAATTGAAGCAAACACTACTCTTTGCATTATCTTAGAATGTGCATTGTAAGGATATTTGAAAAGATTAAACTTATAGTTCCGAGCGAAAGTCCTCTCTGTCATCAAAAAAGAAAACGATAGTTATAGTTACGAGAAAAGTTTGACAAAAAACGCAAGAATCCTATGTGACAACATGTAAAATTTACGCATGATTTTCACCAGTTCACCTATGTATATGATGAGCCAAAATTTGATTGGTCAAATATCCTATTTTTATGCATTCTTTGCAAATCATTTGTAACAAATACCAATGTTATTTTTTCACACCCTTTCAACACAGTAGGAACCATGCTTGTAGCACAAAACCTAAGTTTCATCCAAACTGGAATAAATTCAGTTCAATAACATGTGAAGGAAAAAAAACAAACAAGAAAATGGATTTCTAAACATGAAAAATGAAATTTCCCAACTGTACTAAGTACATTACATTACAAACTGGACATAAATATCAAAGACTTGAATAATGTCAAGTTCAATTTGCTACTCAAATCTTAGAAAGAACAAAAAACTGACCATACTTCACAAAATCATATAGTTGAAAGCATAACTCAGCTTACATAATAAGTATATGAAGTTGCTGATAAACAAACATCTCATAAGATTATAAACCTTTAGAACCAGGAAGATCAATCCAGTGCAAACTGATTTCCACTTCACCACATTCCACATTTTGCAATCTAAGGATCATATCTTGGATAATTTTGCCATTGTTATAATAGATGCAGCTCTCTTCGGCAAGGCAGTTGTGCTTGCTTGGTTGTATCCGCTTGATTACGGTGCCGTTTGCAAGGCCGGTTACATTCATCCTCAGGGCTTCTATGTAGGTCGAGGCGTCGAATACTGCATCTCCCATTTTGTCATCTTTGCTAAAAGTGTCATGATCATACACAGTCTGCAATTAGAAAGAAAATAATCAACCAATGAGCAATCCAATATCATGAATGAACAAAAATTGATAGATTCATATACGTCTTCACTGTAAATATTTTTTACACTGTTAATCAGTAATAACCGTCGGATCATTACAAATATTTGACTTAGCTCAGAATCACTTCTAAAGTTATGAATATGATTAATTGTGATTTAATAACAGTGTAAACTTTTGACACCGGCAGTGTATCAAACTCAAATTGATATATCAGAACATCTCAGATTAAAAAAAAATGAGTTTCCTTGGAGTACTAGTTAAAGAAGCAATGGTTAAAATAATTAACGAAAGGTAAAACATTTATGATATTGAAAAGAAATCAGATTATAAAATAGTTGCTTTTATAATCAAAAACATTTAATGGGGCGTATTACACTGCTACAATACAGTGCTATAGCGCCGCTATATGACAACACTGTATTAAATAGCATATCATGGAACAATAACAATTTGTTCAAATTCCGTTACACTACAGTGCTGCTATAGCCGTTATTTGACAACACTTAACTGGATATTTCTTTCCAAAGATGCGAAATGACAAAATTCTGTTGCTTAAAAACAGATAAATTCATGAAATTTGTACACATGATTGTTCAATTTCATTAATCTAGAATAATTCAGGTGCTTGTGTTTGTTTGGACTAGACATAATCAAGACAAAAACTGTTTAACTGAAATGGATGTTATAAACAAGAAAACTAATACATTAAACAACCAATTAAATCACTTACCAATGTAACTGGGTGGTTTGGATCTATAACAGACAGAGTAAGGTCTTCATTCCACTCAGGATTAACATCCTTTTTGATAACACGAGTCTTAAGTTTCTGAAAAATAAAATTCACAAAACAAAAACATCATATGATTGTGCATAATATTTAGACAACACAATATCTAGTGTCTACTAGGATAAATATTGTATTTAAAACCCTTTAATAACTAAAACCTATGTTACATTCAACATCAATTTAATCATTCATAGAAATTAACAAATGATCTCAAACAACTGTCAAACCCTGTATAGAAAAAGTGTCAACAACTAAAAAACCAGTTTCTACTCATTTTCTTTATAATTAAGAGCAGTTCATAAAAAATAAAAAATAAAAGTGCTTAATTCAATAGCAAGAAAATTGAGTAAAATTTCTCCACACTTAAAAACCCTTGATTCAAAATATTAAAAGCATGAAAATTGAGTAGAATTTGTACACAATTTGTCTTCACAATTGAGAATTTTTCATAAAAAATTAAAATAAAGAGGCCCTTGATTCAATAAATCAAAAGGAAGAAAATTGAATAGAATTTATTAAAATAAATTTAAAGGGGTTGGTTGAATCAACATCAAGAAAAGTTGGCAAATAAATATAAGAAAAAAGATTGAATTTTCAATTATTGTTATGATGATGATGAAAAAAATGGAAAAATTGTAGAAGAATTGAAAATAACCTGATTATACATCTTGATAACAACATAAGGATCACTGCTACGAACATCACGAACAGCAAGGTTAACACCACGCTTCACACGAACCCTCAGAAGTCCTAATAGATTCTCCATCAGAGATTTTGGTGCTGATGGTGATTCCTCCATTTCTTCTTCCTTTTATCCTTAATCTTAATATATTATTATTATTAAATTAAATTGTGAATTTATGGAAAGAAAACGAGAGGAACGTGAGGTGCATGAAAAATATGGTGGTGGTGGGTCCCACTCCCAAAGATGTGTACTATGAAAAAATGGAGTTTGTTTGTTTGTTTGTTCATGTGAAACCAAAACCTTAACGATAAAAAGAACAGAACATATATAATGTGTTTTTTGTGTTATTAATGTGTCTGTCTTTGACAAGTTGTTATCCATATAAGACGGTTGGAATTATCAACCAACGCGTTCCACTAGATTTCCTTTTTTTTCTTACACGGTTACACACCCCATCAGAACATCAATGAGACAGTTAAAAAATATAGATTTTATATTATTTTATTGTTCCAAGTATTGAATTTGAATCTAAACTATCTAATCTCAATCATATGAGTATCGATGCCTTGGATACATGTAAGATCGGTTGTTGGAGAACTCGATCTTTTAATTTATATGTAGGTCGTTGTCATTGTTGACTAATGTTTGATTTTATTCATAATTAGTTTCAAATTATTCATTTGATTGGTTGTGATTTAGCAACATGGTATAAAAATTAAATTCATTTTGATATGTTGTTGTTGCAAAAGGTTTTACGCTCTCAATAAATCTACTAATTCATTTTGACTATCCTCGCATAGTAGTAAGCCGATTTCTACCAAAAAAAATATTGAATCCATAAAGACTGTGTTATAGTTTCGATCATTCAAGTTTACACTATTCTAAATCAAGGTTTAAAAAGAGTTTCGTTGTAAGAAACAATTATAAAATAAGTTGCAAATAAGAATAAAAAAAATTGTGCGGAGATTTGACGTTGTCTGCTATTCTTTCAATGTGTTCTCTTGATCAATTATATATTTTCTAAGATTCAATTATATCTCCACCTATCCCACATCGTATGTTGTCATGTCTAGAAAATGACGTGTATCTATTATATCAATTGACTTCTGATGCTAAACAAAATAGTCAATTGATTCAATGGCATATGATCAGATAGTGTATGTGAATGCAAACCTAGCCTTATGTATATGCATTAGTATCTACACATGATTTAATTCAGATCATTTAGATAAAAAAAAAAAAAAAGTCGATGTCTCTCACTTTCTAAATCAAATGTTCAATTTTGGATTGCACGTCAGAAAAAGAATTGAGAATGGAATTAAATCAAAGAAAATAATGAAAAATAGATTATATATAATCACCAGACTAAGAGTATTACATCAAAATCCTAGCTAACTAAACATAATCTCAACACAAAGAGAGAGTTAGTTACTCGTGAAGGAAGAAACTAACAAAGAGGTGAAGATTGATAATGGAAGATCATACAAAATCTTGAATCCAAGCTTCCAATGGCTCCCAATGATGAAAACAACTTCTCCCTAAGTTTCTCTCTTAAAACGGGAGTGGAAGTGTAAAAATATTCGAAGAATTCTGTAAACAAGTTTATTTATACTAATCATAAAAGTGAAGTCTCACTGGACGAATTCATTCTCGTTCAGCCAATCAAGGTTTCTTCAAGTGGAAGGAAAAGACAATTGTTCTTTGAAAGTCACTAAACCACCATGTTTTGTTGGGAGAAATGTTGCTCACCCAACAAAGCTGCTCTTGCTTTTCTCCCTGAGACTCTTTGGAACTCTTCGCTTTCAGCTCGTCTAGCGAATCAGCTTGCCCAGAAATACTTAAGACTCTCTAACTTTGCTTGTCTTGGCTTGCCTAATAAATTACCTTGTACTCAGATTATTGGTTTCTTTGTAAATCAAGTCCCAAACCTGCAATAAGTGGTGGAAACTAGATAATAGCAGTTTACTGTCGTAAAACTATAATTGTTAAGTTTTTACAATAAATTATTGGTTTTTATATAGATTGATTGCAAAACAAGTTAATAAGTGCTATGAAAACTAAAATGATTTTATCACTTATAAACTGTATAGACGAATTAAATCAAAACTAATCTTTTGTTTTTAAAAGGTACCAACCTAACACGTCAATCTTGGGTACATGTCACTAATGAGATAAGAGCTTACACATCAATATAGAGGTGTTTGTGGTGTGGTTTGGTTCGGTTTTAAAGTTAAAAGTCATTTTAACCGTAAGATAAAAAAGTATGTGGTTTGTTTTGGTTGACTTTTAAAATAGAAACCAAACCAAACCAAACCAATGCAGGTTGGGTTGATTGGTTGGTGATACAATATTTTTTTTGTTTCCAACATTAAAATCAAGTTGAAAAGTTAAATCAACTTATTTTCCGCAATGTTTTGAATTTTATTGAACATTACAATTTTATTTTCATTGATCAACGTTTCCCAAATTAAAAACATGGACAAAAAAGTAACAATCTTCGGTAAGAAATGCAAAATACTAAGACATTACATTCTCTAAAAGTTCTCGTTGAATTTCTATGATTTAAGATATACCTAACATAAACTGCAAAATTAGTACATGTAGCATCAAATAAAAGCACATATCACTACCAAAAAATAAAAAAATAAAAGCACATAAATACATTTTTGAAATAAAAAACAAAGAAGAAACTTAACACGAGAAAAAACATGTCATTATATAAAAGATCCTATTGAGTTTCTACGAGTATTGGACAAGGTGACATAAGTTTAATTTGTGTCTCTTTTAAGTTGCGGTTTCGTTTGGTTGCTAAAATAAAAAGTGCAAACCAAACCAAACCGCGTGGTTGAGTCAAAAAATGGCTCGAATACATCCGAACCAAATACGGTTTTTTGTGGTTTCAGTTTGGGTTGCATCGGTTAGGCTTTGTTACAGTCAATCTAGTGTGTCTCTCGAATCATCTAATCCAATTCGGTCAGTTAGGCAATTATCCAAAAAGTGTGAAAACGTCGTTATATCTTGTTTGGTTCTCATGTGTTTGAGTGATTTAGAAGGAAAGAAACCCTCATATTTTTCAGAAGAATGAAAAATCTTTACATTCTCTCTTCGAAAAAGTAAAATATCTATCTTATTGGTGGTTGAAGGTGAAAAATCCAATCTTTTTTATTGACTATCATTTTATGTGGCTTCATCCTCTTTTATGCTTTAGGAGAAGTCACATAGTTTTTTTATAGTTTATTGCCCTTTGTTGTTTGCTTAATTTGAGCTGTTGGGATTGTTTGTGTATTGAACTCTATTTTAGCACATCTTCTGCTGAGTAGAAAACTCTGTTTTGTTAATATATATCATTTTGCCTTGTTAAAAAAAGAAAGTAATTATATAAAATAATTATATTGATAATAAGATTTTAAGTCAACTTATACTTCATATTTTTTAATGAATGTTTATAGAGATGTTTATAAGCTTAAACACACTTTTGACCCCCTAAGTTTCAAAGTGTAGCGATTTTGGCCTCCTTTTAAAAAAATGCCAAAAGTGACCCCATGTTTATTGCTAGGGTTGCCGATAACCACTCATTGAAGATAAGATTTCATTATAAAGGGTATTTTATTTGTGATCCTGAGATTGCTTATAAGGGTGGTGAGGTACACGAGTTTGGGGGTGAGTGGGACATAGATGAGATTAATCTCATTGATCTGGACAAACTAGTAAGAGAAGTAGGTGTGGAAAGTGACTATAAGCTATGGTATGTTGCACTTGGTAAGCAGTTTAATGGTGGTTTAAGGTTGCTGAAAACAGATAGACACACTATCAGATTCATTAATGAGTTTAAGAGTGAGGTAGATGTTGACTTCTATGTTGAAACACGAGAAGTTGAAGGATTAGATAATAGGTATGATAGTGATGTTGAAGTGGTAGAAAAAATCTAGAAAAAATGTTTACCTTAAGAAGAATGAAAAAAAAAAAAAAGGAATTATTGTCAAATGTATGTCTAGGTGTCCCTATCATATGAGGTTTAGTAGGGCTGAACCAAATTCATTTTATGTACTCTTAAGTACACTTTTGGTGTTAATGCTTAGTACTTATTAAGATAAGCACTTTTTATATCATATCTTTATTAGCACTTTTTAGTTAAAAACACAAACAAACAAACAGGGCTTGGTGTCTAAAAACACAAACAAACATTTTTGGTCTAAAAATAGGGCTTGCAATATTAACACAAACAAACAAAGACATTTCATTTCATTACTTCATCACAAATTACATCAAGCTAAAACAATACATAGTGTTTCATCACAAATGATATTAAAAAGACCCAATCTTTCCCTCATTTAAACACACTTATAGCAAACACACTAACAATCAAGAACAACAAAATCCCTAAAACTACAATCACACATAATATGCAGGTGTGTAAGAGGTCGACGTTGTGGTCATCGATCATTAAACAAATAAAATTGCAAACTTTCCTCTTTACCCCATTGATCATTACATGGGGATGTGCGGCTGCAAACTTCAATTTTTTTAAGGACAATGATATTTGCACAATTAATTTGTGACAATTTTTTGAACTAAACCTTCTCTTTTTTTGGGACAAAAACAATAAAGGGAGAGAATAAAAATACAATGAGAGTATGATATATATATATACATAGAGAGAGAGAGAGAGAGGGGGAGAGAGAGAGAAAGAGGAGAGATCAAATTACACCGATATAATATTACATCAATGTTACACATCTAAATATTGTTTTACTCGATATATATTTTTCAAATTTGACCATTAGATTGTAAGTGTATCTATCATATAGATCATTCAAGTAATATTTTACAAAAAACTAAAATCAATTGATATGTTATTGAGATACACAACAATTTATGCACTTTTATAGAAAGGTTGTGATTTAGAAGACGACTTTCAAATCATTTTAAAATCATCGATGGTTAACAACTACATATAAAATTCAGTATAACTACATATAAAATTCATCACAAATGAATCACAACCTTTGACAAAGATATATTCTCTGTTGGTATCAATTTCTCTCAAGGCATTGGGAGTATAAATAGTGCATTGGGTGAGACTACAAGAAAAACCAAGTTCACCATTTTCAGTGTCATTTGAGAAGACAGTGAATAAAGATGACGCTAGAAAGGAATTCAAAACTAGTGAATGTGAATCTCTCTCTCTATACATTACAACTATTAGTTAAACTTAATGGCATGCATCTCTCACAATCTTCAAATTATTTTTGAATTAATATCTTGATGAGGCAAGTGGAACCACTTACATAGAGATCGATCGATGCGTGTCATACAATGATAAAAATATATATATATATATATATATATATATATATATATATATATATATATATATATATATGACATTTGACTCTTCTGTTAAGATAATCAATTGTAGTTGTGACAAGTTTGATTTTATGTTCATTCTTTATAGTCATGCTTTGCGAATTTATAACATTAAAGCCCAATCAGTAAGTGTGAGAGGAGCCAAGGTTCAAAGCATATTTGCATCTTATTCAAGAATTACTTGCAGCTCACTGATCATTGAGATCAACAACACTCCATATTTAACTCAAACAATATGTATTAATTTGATCAAACCCAATTTTTAAAAAATCACAGGCACAGCAGATATTGCTTTTATTCTTGGTTACAGCTCAAAGATCTCTATAATCTTTACAATAGGAGCAGCTGCAAGCAACATATATTAAAACATTTTTGTAAAGAATCAATTGATCAGCTAAACTTTGCCTATATTTAACTCCCACAACCACCGTATGGTAGTATCTTTCTAAATAGCCAAATAGGTTGTTAACTTAGAAACCAAAATGTGTTTCCTTCCAACAACTGAAGGCAAAACCCAAAGAGTGTAGAATAAGATTGATGCAAAAAAAAATATATCGATGGAGTTTGGACTCTAATAACCTAGTTTTAGGCTTTAATCCTGGATGGCTCTCCCACAACGCTCTCCATTCTTGTGTACCACTCACCAATACGTGTGTGCTCCACCATATCCTTACCAGACCTCAAATAGCGTATGGGTCTTAGAACTCCAAAGACAGCCAGGTCGGCAAAGTTAGGCTTAGACCCTCCTGAAAAGACAACAAAGTAGTCATTATATAAAGTCAAAAGAATGCAAAATGATTATTCATTACAATAACACTAAGAAAATTGTAGTAAACTGAAGAAACATCTGAAACTTTTTTTATGAATACTTATTTTGTAGAAACATCTGAAGAAAATTGTAGTAAATTGTAGTAAGTACTTATTTTGAATGGTTTAGGTGCACATTGTTAATTATGAATACTCTTTTAAGGTTTAAATAAATCAAATGAATGACTGCAGTGCAAATATTATAAAGTTCCCATCATTACAAAATCAAAACTAATTAGGTAATACAAATGGAAACTTCAAGACCAATATTTTGACATGCAAAGGATATATGAACCCATAATTTGTTTGATACTGATTTGCTTGGAAAAAATCAACAAAAGGGAAAATAAAAATATCAAAGCATTTTAAGTTATCTCAAGCTTCAGTTTCAGAAGTGTGCATGCTCTTGCATATATAATAGTCTTCTTAATACAGAAGGGGAACACATACCAAGGAACTCACGGCCATTCAGAGCATCTACCCATGTTTCTGCTGCCTCATAGAGAGCCGCACGCTCATCGGTAATGTTATATTTCTTCTTTAGCTTCTTGGACACAAAATACATAGCTGCAGCTCCAGCATACTTCACTGAAATTTTTTCCATATAGTTAAAATTGCCTAAATAACAATAAAAAGGGAATAAATTATCCATTTATCACACATTACCCCAATTTGAAAAAATATAGCATGGCCAAAGAAAGAAGTTCAAATAACGAAAGTCAAATGAAATAAATTCAGCATTTGCATAGGGTTGGGAATAGGCTAGGCCGAGCTAGGCTTTGCAAGGCCTAAGCCTGGCCTGCCAAATTTTTTAAGGCCTAAGCCTGGCCTGCGACCTGTCATAGGCTTACTTTTGAGGCCTGAGCCTGGCCTTCTGAAAGCCTGATAAGGCCTGCTAGCCTGTTTAAAAGCCTATATCATATGAACATCTTTAAGTAAGCAATGTGATCTAAGTTTAAATAGACTAGCGAACTAATAGATCAATTAGATTAAACTCTCTTTTAGTAATCAACATGAGTTTTTAGAGAATTTAACTATATATTGCATCATATTTCAATTCTAGTTTATAATAATACATTTGTATATGCTAAAAATTAATGTATACTAATAAACTTAAATTACTAATGAATTTATATTTTAATTCAAAGTATAAAATATATTATAATAATAAATAATATTAATCATATTTACTTAAATAGGCCGGCCTAATAGGCTTAAGAGGCTTTTTGAATGGTCTGTGGCCTGACCTTTTAAGCTAAATGAGCTTCTAAAAAAGCCTAGGCCTTCTCTATTTAAGAAAAAAGCCTGGCCTGGCCTGGCCTGTCGTAGGCTAGGTCGTAGGCCCCTGTAGGCCGGCCTGGCCTATTCCCATCCTTATAATTGCATGTGAGGTAGTATAGATATACATGGCATGAAAGCAGAAAAAACAATAAGCAATAACATATGTCCATATATCTCTGTATGTGCATATGGGGGGGAAAGAAGAGAGAGAAAAAAAACCATGTAGTGGTAATGTTGCCCAAGAAATTGCACTAATACAGATCGCGCAATAATAAAACATATAGGAAAATGTTAACCATCAATAAAATGCCCAAAAGTTCCCAAACAACAAAGAATTTTATGATGTCAGTAGAAATAATGTTCATTTCTTGACTCTTGTAGATGCCTGAAACCGGGTTATTGCGCAACAGAAAAAATAATTGTCCATTTTATCTACCAATAAAGGACTTTGTTCCAATGCATGTTTATTGAGATCTCAGAGTCAACTTCATATAGCAGAGAACTTGGTGAAAAGAAATATAAAAAACCAAACGCTCAACTAAACAACAACAATAATACTTACTACCTCCGTTCCTTATTATAAGAGACAATTCACTTTTTAGGTTCATTGGATAATTGATGTATATGGTCTATAATATAGATCAGATACATCAATTATTCAATGAACCTCAGAAATAAATTGTCTCCTATAAATGGAGGTAGTATAAAACCATAGCAAAGACTTGTGCAACTTACCATTGGACGTGATATAGTCAAAGGACTCAAGAGCTTCAGAGGTATTTCGGTATATATTAGGTGACAGAACGTGTACCAAATGATTATCAACCCACCTACATCAAAAGAGTAAAATATTAGTGGTATATAAACATCAGGACTCAATAATTTCTCCAGGTTATTTCTGTCCGAGTTTCCTGTAACAAGTTCAAAATTTGCTTACAGCAACTCAAATTGCCAATATTCATCTTTCTTGCAATCCAAGTCTGAGTGTCAAATTGTTGAAAATTCAATTCTAAACTATAAACATTGGGTGCTAAATTTAGCATCTAGTTAAAAAGTACTAGTGGTGTGCCCAGACACAAGAAGACAATTAGCAATGCCCACTCCATAGTCTACACCTAAGGGCCCATTTACTTTGGAACAATTGTCTTGCATTTCCGGAAACAATGAAAATGACTTGCTTGTTAACAAGTAAAACTAATACAAATTTTAGGAAATGAAAATAATAAATGTTGTCACAGTAAACGGGCCCTAACATTTCTTGTTTAAACAAATGGGAGTGACTGCGAATTTGCGTTCATGGGTAGAGCTATAGTAAAAACATATCGCCGAGGTTGTGAAAAGGAGAAATAATATATTTATTTCTTACTAAATAATTAAAAACCTACGTTGAAAAACATTATAAGTATATATAATTTGAAGTTGCCAAGAGCCCCCTTTCATATAACATGGTGCATCCCATGATTCAGGTGAACCAACAATACAAATTACGAGAATCAAAACTCAAAAGTAAACAACTGAAAGAAAACAAAATTTGATTGAAATCTTACCCATAAACAGAATCAGTAAATTACTCTCTTGTTCCCTAATTTTAAGACCTTTGTTGCATATTTGTGTCCCTCAATATAAGACCCTTTACAAACTTACATACGCATTAATTATATCTTTACAAAAATACCCCTATTTAATTTACAATTGGGAAAAGTACATTTATTTTTTCTCTTTTATGATGTCATTAAATATAGGGATACTTATGTAAAAGTAGCACATATTTTTTACAAATCTATCGATACAACTACTTTTCTTAATCTCCATGAAATTTGTTAGAGGGTCTATTAATAAGGGACAAAGGGAGTACAATCATGCACAGACATGAGATTCCTAACAAGTAGTGTATGATAAAGAATGACTGAAATCAAACTGTCATATCATACAAAGAAAGATGAGAATCAACATGATCATGCAGAAAAAGAGCAGTATCTTATTGTATACTGTTTTGACACAACAAATGCCCGATGATAAATATGCTTGTTAGCAGAACAGTACACCACATTTTATGCCTATTCTATATGTAAAAAGATAAGTGAATTATTTCATAATCATCACTGAGTACCACCAGATAAAGTTTTTCAATCCTAAAGCACATGATTCAAGGAAAGAGAGAACAAAAGGCCAAGGAAGGAAGAAAGAAAGGTTCCTCTGCACAGCATCTTCACCATAGATGATTCAAATCAATGTGTGAAAACAACTTCAAATTGAAAAAATGAAATTCAATCAGACTTATAAGGATTTCTTCACATTACCCTCTTACATTTATTGAAAGATACAACAGGACCAAGAGAAATAGAACCATACCGCCTCCATTTGGTCTCTTCGTCGACCTCATCCTCAGAGGTTGAATCTGCTTTTTTCTTAGACAGGATCTTCTCTCCAAGCTTGTCAATTATAGCTGCCAAAGAAAACACAATAATAGTGAAAAAGTTACAGTGAGTCTTATTTAGTAGGAACAAGTCCATTCAGCAAACTTCACAATCAATTTTCAAGGGAAAATGTGGAAAACCTGACGAGTCATTTAGCTGCTCGCCATCTACCACTATTATTGGAACCTTCTTATATTCAGACCATTTGATTTCTTTCTTGCTAAGCGGGTTGACCTCCACAACTTTGTATGGTATGTCATAGTAATCCAAAAATGCTGGTAAAGCAAACAAAACTATCAGCAACAGAAGGTGGAAAATGCTGTGAAATCCCAATGAAAAACAAAAACAAAAGATGTATAGCTGAATAAGTATAACTGCCAACATACCATGAACCATGAAACATTCACCATCATACATAATAAGATTGAAAAATGGGGGGGGATTTAACCTCATACAAAAATATAATTTAACTACCAATGTATATTACCAGCTTTTCATCTTCATTCTATTCTTACGTCTCGAATGCTTCCATTTAAAAGTTTCGCATGAAATAATTTTCCAATGGAACTGAAACCAGGTGATATTTCTCTTCCATTTCAAAATAAAAATACTGAAAAAACAGTTGGCTTTTGCACAGACAAAATTAACCAAAAGTATTATATATTACTCCCTCCGTCTCATTTTAATTGTCAACTTTTGCATTTTCTCTTTCTCAAAATAATTGTCACTTTAGAATACCAACGCCACATTGAATTCCACCCCACTTAACTACTCCACTAACTACAATTAATAAGGGTGTTTTAGTAAATGACACTAATTTTACCATTGAAATCAACTCAACTAATCATTTACTTAAGAACCGTGCACCACCGAAATGCGACAATTAAAATGAGACGGAGGGAGTAATCACTGTTATGGATCTGGAATTGGACCTGCAGGCTGCTACGGTGGCCAGCCCAATTCCCAGGTTTCCAACACAAGCACAACTAATCAAGGCACATGCAGATTTTGGAAGACATTAACCAAATGATTGTTTAAAACTATATATTAACCATACAACTATTTCAGTTACACGGATAGCTTCTCGGTCCTCACTCCTCACGGCTTGATTATATAAATCAAACATCATTTCAAGTCAAAGTATTCACATATTTAGAACACTCATGCTCCTAAATCTATGTAGGACTGACATTTCAAATTGAAAATGTATCCGGTGTCCAGCATGTGTCAGTGTCATCCACCGACATGCCACTAACACATGTAATTACATTCAATCACTTTCATTATGTGTTAGTGCTAGTGTCGTGTAAGGTATCCGTGTTTGTACTTGAGTGTAGGTGTTCACCATCATCATTAACGTCCGATATGATCCACCGCCTCCATCTACCACCTAACAACTTCAATCCTTTAATCATTCAACAGTGAGATTCTCTCTAGCACATCTATTAAGGGCCTGTTTGGATTGACTTATTAGATCTTATCTACTAACATAAGTTTTGTGAGACTGTTTTGGAGAACTTTTGAGAACAGCTTATGACATTTTTAATGAGCTTTTTTTAACTTACCCTCATAAGTTCTCCAAAATAACTTATGAAAACAGCTTATAGCATATACATAAGTGCTTATCATGATAAGCGCTTGTGCCATAAGCTGCAAATAAGTTGTTTATCCAAACAAGCCCTAAGTCCATATTGAACTCTCATTTTTCATGTTTATCTTACCATTCTACACTACACACCCCAGAAGAAAAGAAAAAAACACTTTTTATCTCTCTTCCTAGTCATCACTAATTCCACATTCAGAACAATCCGAATTGATTTTGGAGGTGTAAAATTGATACCAACATGTTTGGTTGCTCACAAGTAGAGTTGATTTTGACTCCAAAATTGAGTTGAAGGTAAAGTGATTTTACATTCATGTAAAAGTAAGTTGAACAACCAGTTTGAGTGTAAAAATCAGTTCTAAAATTAGAATCTACAATTACTAACTTCAAGTGGGATACATTCTGAAGGCAAAACCAATTCTACTCCAAAGGAACCAAACGTGTCAAAATCAATTCTACACCTCTAAAATCAATTATAGCTCATCCAATAGTGGATCCAAACAGACACGTAGCTTTTGACTCTAAACATGATTTTTACACTAAAACACTTATCGTTCGACTCACTTTTGCTTTTAAGTAAGTGCACCCAATCATAAACCACTTTGTATTCAACTCACTTTGAAGTAAAATCAATTTTACAAAATCAATTATTTGCACAGCAGAACCAAAACATAATGATATGTTTCTAATTTTTCCAATTGACAAAAACTAAATAATATCAATTCAATTCAACAACTCCGAATCAAAAACATGATAACAAATAAAAAATTCCGAGAAATCCAAAAATCACGAATCACGATTTCGAATCAACAATAGAAATCAACGTTTATACCTTTCACTTTGTTACAGAAAGGACAAGCCTCATACTGATAAAGAACGACTTCATTAGGTAAAGCATCCGACGGAGGAGGTTCCTTAGCGAGCACTTCCTGCGAGATAGACGAAGCCGCGAACAACGCACCGCCGACACCAAGAGAAGTCCCGGCGGCAACGGCGATGGCGGAAGAGAACCAACGGCGATGAGATTGAGATGAACCGGCGGTGGTGCCGTAAAAAGTGGATTGGAGAAAACGGTTAGGGAGGGGGATGGAAGTGGCGGAGCCGTCGCGTGCGGCGGCGAGGGTTCTGTAGAGTAAAACGGAGGAAGCTCTTCTCATAGTGTGAGTTTGTGTGTGTGTGTGTGTGAGATTCAGAACCACACAGATCTTGAATTTTGTTTTTTTTTTCTTTTTACTTTTTTATGATTGTTGACCAAGTTAGAAAGGGTTTAGAATGTCGTTTTGAGGGTTTTAGGTGTCCTTTCTATGCACACAGAATAGATGTATAAAAGTTGTTTTTTTTAAAAAACATTTAAACTATAGCGATTTTGGCTCCCCGTTAAAAAAATGGACAAAGACACATGTTTAGTACCTTTTACAAAACTTCAATTTTGATTTGGTGAGTCTTATTTGTCACATCACCGGTGTATTTTTATGTTTTTTTTAAATAAGAAATTTCATGCATTAAATAAGCAGATCAAAAAAAAAAAGAAAATTGGAAATTTAAAAGAGAGACACGTGTGAGCTCTCTCTGCCTCTCATTTTAAGGTTTTTTCCCATTTTCCCCTGATTCCTTTCATCTCCCCCTATATTTTTCTCTTCTATTGTTTCATATCCTTTCACCTCAGTTCATCTCACTCTCTCAAATCTCTCTGCTCTGTGTTCTCTATTGACCAAAAGTTCTAGTTTTCCAAAAAAAAAGCAAGGTTGTGTTCGTCGAACTGGTTTCATCGAGAAGGAGAAGATGAAGTGGGCTACTGATGTTTCGATGCTGAATAAGTGTGGTGAAGCTTCCAAAGGCAAAAAAATGGTCCCAGAAAATATTTCTGACATGGATGTCTCAAAGTAAGTTAACTTTTGCTTTGTGTTTTTTGTTTGTTTATTGTAGTCAACATACTTATGAATAACAACTTGTTGGTGGAAGTATTCAATACAGTATGTAAATACAATATAAATGCATGTACGTATACACTAAGTAATATTACAGTATGTGGATACAATATAAATACAGTATGTTATACACTAAGTCATATGCTATTTTTGCTAGGGCTACTGATAACCACACGTTGAAGATAAGATTTCATCACAAAGGGTATTTTATTTGTGATCCTGAGATTTCTTATAAGAAAGGTGATGTGCACGAGTTTAAGGGTGAGTGGGATATAGATGAGACTAATCTCATTGATCTGGACAAACTAGAAAGAGAAATAGGTATGAAAGGTGATTATAAGTTGTGGTATGTTACTCCTGGTGCACAGTTGAATGGTGGTTTGAGGTTGTTAAAAACAGATAGAGATACTAGTAGGTTTAGTAATGAGTTTAAGGGTGAGGTAGTTGTTGACTTTTATGTTAAGACTGAAGGTGAGAAAAACACACAAGAAGGGGGGGTTGAATTGTGTGGACTCAAAAACTGGTTTCTTTTCTTCTCAAAACTTAAGACAAGTTCAGAATCAGGTTCTGAACTATTATCAAAGTGTTTATGCAGCGGATTCAAATGTAAATAGAGAAGGGAAGAGAGACACACAATATTTTTATACTAGTTCCTTCCACAAGTTGGAATTAGTCTAGTCCCCTTGTTACTAACAAGAGATTTTAACTATAATCAAACTGATTACAATTACTCAGACCACAAAGGAATGAGATTTCCAGTTGCTCAACCACAAAGGAAGAGACTTTTAATGTTCAGACCACAAAGGAATGAACCAACCTTGCTTAGACCACAAAGGAATAAGACTTCCTGCTCAGACCACAAAGGAATGAGACTCTAACAGCTCAGACCACAAAGGAATGAGGTTACAAATGCTCAGTATTCAGACTGAGACTTAAACCAAACTGAAATACAAAGAAAGTAAGTTTGGATTGAACACTTGATAAAATATCAGAGGTGTTCACTTAATACAACTCAGGTTTAGACTCTTAACCTTAAGAAATTCTAAGATACAAAGATTTGAAAGAATTTCTAAGTGTTTGGTAAATTGCGTATTTTTGACAGCAAAACAGAGCAAGAGTTCAGTTCTTTTGTTTCAAGAGTCTTGGCCAATTTCTTCTTCAATTCTTCTTCCTTATATAGAGGAAATTAGAGTTGTTGAAGAAAAGCCAGGAATTAAGCAAAGAGCTGTTGCATAGATGGAACTAGGCCAGGCTGAGTTTGTGAGCTAAACTGAACTGAAAAGCGGGAGCAGCAGCCATTTTTGAATTTCCAATCCTTAAAAGTTGGGGAATGTTTGAGTCAGGGAGACAACTATTCCATTGGGGGCGTTCTGACACTGCAGGCATTAAATGCGCACAGTAACAGTTGCTTTTCTTGCCACATCAGACTTCAGAAGCTTCTGCGTGAACAGTACTTCAGAAGCTCTTCTTCAGACTCAGACTTCAGAAGCACTGTTCATCAGACGCTGGTCTTCAGACGTTGACTTTCTTCAGACTCACTGTTCATCAGACGCTCCCTTCAGACGTTGACTTTCGTTGACTCTCAGACTCAGCCTTCAGACGCAGGCTTCAGACTCAGCCTTCAGACCCAGTTTTCCTTCAATTTTGTAACATTACTTCTAAGCTTTCCTTCTTGCTCTTAGCTTGTTCTTCCATAACCATCATCAAATACTAATCATTAAAAACGTGGTTCTGAAATAACTTGAACAAAGCATTAGTAATAACCAATTTTCTTTTTAACACTTTGTCATCATCAAAACCTTAAAGAGAGATGTTCATACAAACTATTCCAACAATCTCCCTCTTTATCCAAAAGAGAGTTGTTCATACATTTTGTTCCAACAATCTCCCCCTTTTTGATGATGCAAACATAAGTATTAATCAGAAAATTGTTGTTAATTTAATTAACAAGTTAACTGCAGGGTATGAGGTTTGTAAGCTCCCCCTGAGTCTGATCCAGGTTAATTAAATTCAGTTTAAATCAAAACATGTGAGAATTTCAGAATTTGTTGTTAAGTTTAATTAACAAGCTGACTTCAGGAGAGGTTTGCAAGCTCCCCCTAGGTCTGACAGTCCTCAAGGTTAGGTTTGTAAGCTCCCCTTGATTCTTATCCAAGTTAATTAAACTCAACTTAAAAAAATCAAGTGAAATTAACACTCAGAATTATAAATAACAAGCTGACTTCAGGTTCTGAGGTTTGTAAGCTCTCCCCCTAAGTCTAATAATCCACAGGATGAGTTTTGTAAGCTCCCTGAGTCTTATCCTTGTTATTTTAAATTCATTTTAACTCACTAAGAGTAATGTATCTCACAGAAAATCAATTCAGAGGCTAAGAGTTAAAAACAGTTCTCATAAGTTAAATTCAATCAGAACTTAACTTATGTTCAGAGCCTCAGGCATTAAGGCCTTTTACTCCCCTTTCATAAGTTACTTACTGACAGAATTTAACTTATGTTGTGAGCTCAGGAGCTTTAATACTTGTTTACCTCTACTCCCCCTTTTGTCATCAACAAAAAGAAGGTTTCATAAAGAAAAATTTCAGAATTTTGAGAGAGTTTGAAAAACATGTGAGATAATCATGCAATCATATGAGTAATCAAGCAGCAAAGATGAGAATCAGAGCAAACTTGATCATACATGAGTATATGACATTGCATTTGAAAATTGAATGATGTTCAGAAGCAGAAAAAGATAGTTCAAAGCTTCTGATCAGAGCATTCTTTGTTCAGACATAGATGTTCAGTGTAATTTGTTCAGTATCAGAGCAAGCCTGAACTATTTTAAAACAAAATTGTTCAGATTATATACCTACTAAAGGTTTAAGCATGACTGAACTTATATCAGAACCTGATACCAAATATGGTTCAGTGCTGATACCAAGATATAGCATTTGGTCCAGTGCTGCTGAATTCTTTCAGACCAGACTGATACCAAGTATTTTAAATAAGTTTTAAAAGGCTGAACATGTCTGATACACTTTGAGCATTAAAAAAAATGTGACTGTGTGAAAACATTTTGAGCATTTGATACTAAAAACAGAAAAACCACATTTTTATATTGATGACTTTGGGAGGGACAAGGTATAACTTTCAAAGTTTTAAATCATCATTGCCCAGGGTTATACTTATCAGATTCTGACCAAACATTAGATTTCTATCAGATTCAGAAGTCAGAAAATTCAGGTTCTGAACCTTCAAACTCTGAAGTTTTTCAGGGCTTAACTTTATTCAGACTTTCAAAAATGAATGTCTGATAAGTCTTAGCTTCTGATAAACTCAGAATCTTAGATTTCATTCAGATTCAAGCATATTTTTCAAGAGATAAAGGGCATGTTCAGATTCTTTTTGATAAAATTAAATCTGTCTTCAGTTAGAGGTTTTGTGAATATGTCAGCCCATTGATGATCAGTATCAATGAACTGGATATCCAACACACCCTTCTGAACATAATCTCTTATAAAATGATGTTTTATTTCTATATGCTTGGCTCTAGAATGCAGAATTGGATTTTTAGACAGACATATTGCAGCAGTCTTATCACTATAAATAGGAATATTATCTGCATGAATCTGATAATCCTCTAATTGATGTTTCATCCAGAGCAGTTGTGTGCTACAACTTGCAGCTGAGATGTATTCTGCTTCTGCTGTTGACAAAGCAATAGTTGTTTGTCTTTTGCTGGCCCAGGATATCAGATTTTCACCAAGAAACTGACAGTTTCCACTGGTGGACTTTCTTTCAATCATGTCCCCAGCATAATCAGCATCACAGAATCCAACTAGCTTATAATCCAAGGATTTCTTATACAGAAGTCCCAGATTAGTTGTTCCTTTCAGATACTTAAAGATTCTCTTGACAGCAGTCATATGAGATTCTCTAGGATCTGACTAGAATCTAGCACACAGACAGACACTAAACAAAATATCTGGCCTAGAAGCAGTTAAGTATAAAAGAGAACCTATCATACCTCTATACAGCTTCTGATATACTTTTGAGCCATTGTCCTCTTTGCTTAAGGTGCAGGTTGGATGCATTGGTGTTGTCATCAGCTTACAGTCATCAAGCTGGAATTTCTTCAGAAGCTCCTTAGTGTATTTGGACTGATGAACATAGACACCATCTTTGCATTGGTTGATTTGAATTCCCAAAAAGAATTTCAACTCTCCCATCATGCTCATTTCAAATTCATCCTGCATTAACTTTGAAAACTCTTTGC
This sequence comes from Medicago ruthenica, assembly GCA_018208015.1. NCBI lineage: Eukaryota > Viridiplantae > Streptophyta > Magnoliopsida > Fabales > Fabaceae > Medicago > Medicago ruthenica. Next base: position 14,715,814 of record CM031376.1, read on the forward strand.
AAAGGGAGGCATTAGTAGAATCAAATATGGTATCATCAACATATATTTGCACAATTAAGATATCTTTCTTAAGAGTTTTTCTAAAGAGTGTATTGTCAACTTGACCTCTTACAAAACCATTTTTAATCAAGAAATTGCTTAGTCTTTCATACCAAGCTCTAGGAGCTTGTTTCAGACCATACAAGTATTTCTTAAGTTTAAAAACAAAATCTGGATTTTTAACATCTTCAAAACCAGGAGGTTGTTTAACATACACTTCTTCAGAAATTACACCATTTAAGAAAGCACTCTTAACATCCATTTGGTACAAGATGATATCATGATTAACAGCATAAGAAAGAAGTAACCTGATTGCTTCCAGTCTTGCAATTGGAGCAAAAGTTTCAGTATAGTTTATTCCTTCCTGCTAGCTGTACCCTTGAGCAACCAATCTTGCCTTGTTTCTGATCACTTCTCCTTGTTCATTGAGCTTGTTTCTGAACACCCATTTTGTTCCAATGATGTTCTTATGATCAGGTCTTGCAACAAGATCCCAGACATCATTTCTTTGAAACTGGTTCAGTTCTTCCTGCATTGCTACAATCCAACCATCATCTGCAAGTGCTTCATCAGCTGTTGTGGGCTCAATCATGGATAGCAGGCCAAGCATAGACTCATTCTGACTGAATGCTGATCTTGTCTTTATTAGACTAATCAGCTCCTCAGGATGTGAAGACTTGTACTTGAATGAGGTTCTGGGTGGATTAGCTTTTGAAGAACCATCAAAGGCATGTTCAGAACCATGCTGGTCTTGGTTTGCTTCTGGAGTAGTGTCATTCTCTGAGAGTTTCTCAGTTTCTTCAGCATTTTCAGATTCTGGATTTCCTTCAGACTCTGAACTGGGTTCAGGTTCTGAAGGTTCTTCTGAGAGTCTGGAATCTGCAAAACTCTCAACCAGCTCTGGTATTTCATTACCAGGCTTCTTATCATCAAATCTAATATGTATAGCTTCTTCAACAACATGTGTTTCAGAATTATACACCCTGTATACTTTAGATCTCTCTGAGTATCCTAAAAAGGTACCCTTTTGAGCCTTATCATCAAATTTCTTTAGGTAGATCTTATTGTTTAGTATGTAACAAGTACAACCAAACTGATAAAAATAAGAAATACTTGGTTTTCTTCCTTTAAACAGTTCATATGCTGTTTTATTCAGAATATGTCTGATATAGATCCTGTTCTGAATATAACATGCTGTGTTTACAGCTTCTGCCCAAAAGTACTTAGCAATTTTGGATTCATGGATCATGGTTCTGGCCATTTCTTGCAAAGACCTGTTTTTTCTCTCTACAACTCCATTTTGTTGTGGAGTTCTAGGAGATGAGAACTCATGGAGAATTCCATGATCTTCACAAAAATTTTCAAAAGGTTCATTTTCAAATTCCCCACCATGATCACTTCTGACTTTTAAAATTTTCAAGTCAGTTTCAGTTTGTACTTGTTTGCAGAATTTGTAAAACACATCATATGTTTCATTTTTAGTTATGAGGAATTTAACCCAAGTCCACCTACTATAATCATCAACAATTACAAGTCCATACTTCTTCCCATTGATTGAAGCTGTTCCAACAAGACCAAACAAATCAATGTGAAGTAGTTCTAAAGGTTTAGAGGTGGAAACAATGTTTTTAGATTTAAAAGAAGTTTTAGAAAATTTTCCAATTTGGCATGCTGAACAAAGAGCATCTGAGTGATAGTTAATTTTAGGCAGGCCTCTAACCAGTTGTAACTTGCTAAGCTTAGAGATGAGTCTCCAGTTAGCATGTCCCAACCTTTTGTGCCATACCCATTTCTCGTCACTCACAGACAGAAGGCAAACTACCTTCTGCTGAACCAATTCAGAAAAATTGATTTTATAAACATTGTTTTTCCTGTTTCCTTTGAACACTACAGACTTATCTTTGTTGTTAATTACAGTACTGTGTTCTTATTAAACAAGACTTCATAATTACTATCACATAATTGACTTATGCTAAGTAAATTATGTCTAAGTCCATCTACCAGCCAAACATCATCAATGTACAGGGAAGAATTACCTATCTTACCAGTACCAATGATATTTCCTTTCTGACTTCCTCCAAACCCCACAGTTCCTCCCTCTTTCTGAGTCAGGGTTTGGAACATAGACTTGTCTCCTGTCATATGATGTGAGCATCCACTGTCCAGGTACCAGGACCTTTCCTTTTCTCTAGATGACAAGCATATCTGCAATTGAAATGATCTCAGACTTAGGTACCCAGATTTTCATGGGTCCTTTGGGGTTAGTTCTGAAAGGTTTTGGCTTTTTCATCTTGTGTCTGAAGTTATGGAACTCAGAATTGTTCAGATGTTTAGGATATGTATCCTTAAATCTTGAATAAGTCTGGGTTTTAGAACCTGAGTTCTCAAAGGTCTGGACTCAGATTTCTTCAGAACCTGAGACTTGAAAGTCTTTGGTTTTGATTTGTTTAGAGTCTGAACCATTGAGCACTTTGGTTCTGATTTCTTCAGAACTCTAGTTTTGTTAGCTTCAGACACAAGGCAAGCTTCAGATTTACCTTTCTTAAAACAATCAGAAGCAGAAAACAGATTGGCTTGCTTTTGCTTGCTTTGCTTAACATTCTGAGATTGAAAATGTTTTGTATTGACTGGTTTAGTAGTTTTTGAAGTTTTCATAAACCCAGTCTTTGTAAAATTTGAATTTGAATTACTCAGACTCTGAGACTTACTAGTTTCAGGTTCTGAACTCTTCAGACTCTGAACATTTTCAGGTTTAGAGTCTGATTTTCTCTTACTCTTAGGCTTAGGACCTTTTGGCTTAGATTTAGGCAAGGTTTTAACATCTGCCTTCATCTTACCCTTAGGTTCAGAAGCTTTAGAGTCTGAGCAGTTCAGAACTTCAGACTCAGTCTCAGTTTCTGCTATTTTCAATTTCTCAGAGTTATCAGAAGCAGGCACAAAGCATATTTCATTGCCATTCAAAATATTTTCAGAACAGGAGGGTATCTTTGATTCATTTGAATGATTGAATGAATCAAAACCAATACCTTCACCTTTGTTTCTAACCATGTTATAAAGCATAGAGGCAATCTTACTTCTATTGATTCCAGTTAAAATGAAGTCCTTAAGAGCTATTTCATGTTCATTAGGAATCTCTTCAGGTTTCTTATGAGCCTCATTTCTGAGTTCTTTAACTTCTTCATTAAACTCAATTATTTGATTCTGAAGTTTAAGATTTTCCTCAGACATCAAGTTAGTTTTATTTTTCAAAGATTTTATTTCTCCTAACTTGCTTTTGAGGTGACTCATAAGATCTTTAACTGTTTCAATTAGTTCAGATCTAGTGAGTTCAGAATATACCTCATCTTCATCATCTGAATCTAAACAAGATTCTGCATCAGAAAATGCAGTTGCCATCAAGGCCAGGTTTGCTTCTTCTTCATCAGACTCAGACTCATTGTCCAGATCATCCCATGTTGCCATGAGACTCTTTTTAAGTTTGTTTCTGAAGTTACTGGACTTTGAACTGGTCTTCTTTGCTTTTTCCTTTGACTTGTCCTTCTGAAGATCAGGACATTCAGCAATGAAGTGGCCAAGTTTCTTGCAGTTGTAGCATTCCTTCTGGCTTTCCCTCTTTGAACCAGATCCTCTAAAGTTACTGCTTCTGTTAGAGAATTTTTTCTTTCTATTCATTAGATACTGAATTCTTTTAGAAAGCATTGCAAGCTCATCAACATCTGAATCTTCTTCAGAATTTCCCTCAGGAAATTCTTCTTCAGATTCAATAGCTTTCAAAGCTTTAACAGGCTTTCTTTTAGATTTCAGTGCTATTGATTTTGGTTCTCTAACAGACTCATCCTCATTGAGTCCCAGTTCATGCACCTTGAGTGAGCTTATAAGATCCTCAATACTTAAAGTATTCAGATCCTTAGCTTCCTCAATAGCAGTCACCTTGGGTCTCCATTTAGATGGCAGACTTCTCAGGATTTTGTTCACATGATCAGCTGTGGTATAACTCTTCTTCAGAATCTGAAGTCCAGAAACTATAGTCTGAAATCTTGAGAACATTGTCTCAATATTTTCATCCTCTTTCATTTTGAACAATTCATATTGCTGAACAAGAATGTTTGCCTTAACTTCTCTAACCTTTTTGTTACCTTCATAGTTAGAGCAGAGGGATGTGAAGATGGCCTTTGCTGTAGACTTGTCACTCAGCTTTTGGTACTCAGTGTGAGGTAGGGAATCCACAATGATTCCTCTCACATTGTGATGCTTTCTATATATCTTTCTTTCTGCATCACTTAAACTTCTTCTGTTGACAGCAACTCTTTCTTCATCAATTGGTATTGAGATTCCATCTTCAATAATATCCCAAAGTGAATCATCAATACCAATTATATGGCTGTACATTTTACTCTTCCACCATGAGAACTTTTCTGGATCACCAGTAAACATTGGGGGTTTATTGTGTGATCTAGATTTTCTGTCATCTGTACCATAATCATATGATACAGATCTTTGATTTCTGGGAGATGGTGGAGGGGAACCACTGGTTGAGGTCATGTTTTTCTCAGGATCTTATTGACACACTGTTAAGTGTTAATATCAGAACCGGAGCTCTGATACCAACTGAAGGTGAGAAAAACATACAAGAAGGGGGGGGTTGAATTGTGTGGACTCAAAAACTGGTTTCTTTTCTTCTCAAAACTTAAGACAAGTTCAAAATCAGGTTCTGAACTATTATCAAAGTGTTTATGCAGCGGATTCAAATGTAAATAGAGAAGGGAAGAGAGACACACAATATTTTTATACTAGTTCCTTCCACAAGTTGGAAGTAGTCTAGTCCCCTTGTTACTAACAAGAGATTTTAACTATAATCAAACTGATTACAATTACTCAGACCACAAAGGAATGAGATTTCCAGTTGCTCAACCACAAAGGAAAAGACTTCTAATGTTCAGACCACAAAGGAATGAACCAACCTTGCTTAGACCACAAAGGAATAAGACTTCCTGCTCAGACCACAAAGGAATGAGACTCTAACAGCTCAGACCACAAAGGAATGAGGTTACAAATGTTCAGTATTCAGACTGAGACTTAAACCAAACTGAATTACAAAGAAAGTAAGTTTGGATTGAACACTTGATAAAATATCAGAGGTGTTCACTTAATACAACTCAGGTTTAGACTCTTAACCTTAAGAAATTTTAAGATACAAAGATTTGAAAGAATTTCTAAGTGTTTGGTAACTTGCATATTTTTGACAGCAAAACAGAGTAAGAGTTCAGTTCTTTTGTTTCAGGAGTCTTGGCCAATTTCTTCTTCAATTCTTCTTCCTTATATATAGGAAATTAGAGCTGTTGAAGAAAAGCCAGGAATTAAGCAAAGAGCTGTTGCATAGATGGAACTAGGCCAGGCTGAGTTTGTGAGCTAAACTGAACTGAAAAGCGGGAGCAGCAACCATTTTTGAATTTCCAATCCTTAAAAGCTGGGGAATGTTTGAGTCAGGGAGACAACTGTTCCATTGGGGGCGTTCTGATACTGCAGGCATTAAATGCCCACAGTAACAGTTGCTTTTCTTGCCACATCAGACTTCAGAAGCTTCTGCGTGAACAGTACTTCAGAAGCTCTTCTTCAGACTCAGACTTCAGAAGCACTGTTCATCAGACGCTGGTCTTCAGACGTTGACTTTTGTTGACTTTCTTCAGACGCACTGTTCATCAGACGCTCCCTTCAGACGTTAACTTTCGTTGACTCTCAGACTCAGCCTTCAGACGCTGCCTTCAGACGCAGGCTTCAGACTTAGCCTTCAGACTCACCCTTCAGACCCAGTTTTCCTTCAATTTTGCAACATTGCTTCTAAGCTTTCCTTCTTGCTCTTAGCTTGTTCTTCCATAACCATCATCAAATACTAATCATTAAAAACGTGGTTCTGAAATAACTTGAACAAAGCATTAGCAATAACCAATTTTCTTTTTAACACTTTGTCATCATCAAAACCTTAAAGAGATATGTTCATACAAACTGTTCCAACAATCTCCCTCTTTATCCAAAAGAGAGTTGTTCATACATTTTGTTCCAACAAAGACCCCAAATGTGGAAGGATTAGATGCTAGGTATGATAGTGATGTTGAAGTGGTAGGTGAAGTTAAAGGCTCAAGTGAAGTTGAAGAATCTGACTCAGATGGTGAATACATAGTTAATGAAGAGGAAGATACTGAAGAGGAACATATTGAAGTTGGAAGCTTAGAGAGGTTATCAGAATATGACAGTTAGTATGATGAAGAATGGGAGTGGACATTTGTCATGTCTAATCATACATTGAATCACACTCTTTTGACTCCATGTGTGTTTCTTGGTCAAACTATTGTTGCTGCTGAATCATCCAGAAATCCTGCTCCAACAACTTTGTCAGATTTTGAAGATGAGAATGGTGACTCAGAAGAACTAGAGAGTCCAAACTCTTCTGAAGATGCCGATGGTAAGAAAAAATTGAATAAATTTGTTTTGAATGAAAACGATGAACTTAAGTATGAGTTAGGTCAGGTATTTGCTACTGTTGAGTTAGTTAAGGCTTCTGTCAAAGATTATGTTATACAATCCAAGAAAAATGTTTACCTTAAGAAGAATGAGAAAAAAAAAAGAATTATTGTCAAATGTATGGTTGGGCGTCCTTATTATATGAGGTTTAGTAAGGCTGAACGAAATTCATTTTATGTCCTTTCGAGGTATAGGTCTGCTCATAAGTGGCCTAGGACTGCTAAAGTTAGATCGTTGAAAACAACTTTGTTGGCTAAGAAAATTGTTTCAATTTCGAAACACACACCAACTATGACACTAAAGTGAAGGTGAGAAAACACACAAGAATGAGGGGTTGAATTGTGTTGGCTTTTTCAAAAAAATTCTAAGTGTTTGCACTGGTCAGAGTCTAAATGAGTTCTGAGTCTGAGTCTGGTTCAGAATCTGAGGAATACTCAGAAACTGTTTGCAGCGTATTAAGGTAAACACAAAGATAAGAGAGAAAGAGAGAGAGAGAGAGAGAGAGAGAGAGAGAGAGAGAGAGAGAAGCAATTATATTGGTTCCTTCTACAATCCAGGAGTAGTCCAGTTCCCTTGCACTTCCAAGGGATTTCACTATAATCACAACTGATTACAAATGCTCAAGGACACAACCAAGAGACTTTCAATGCTCAAGCACACAAGCAAGATACTTCTAAATGCTCAATCATAACTGAAAGAGACTTCTAAAAGATTACAAATAAAATATTTGTTTTTACACTTGATATACAATCAGAGGTGTAAACAATACAAATCAGAACATACTCAAATACTTAGAATTTCTAAGATACAAACTTTGATAAGAAATTTGTAAGTGTTTTATGCGCTATTTGATTTGACAGAGTAAGGGCACAGTTAAAATAGCATAGTCTTGTTATTGTTCTTCAAGTCTTCAGATCCTTATATATACAAGGATTTGAGAGACATGGGAAAAGAGTGTCAGCGCATTAAGAGTCGTTGAGAAGTTTCAAATCAAGGACGTTAAGACATTGCCTGATATGGATAATGTTGTTGATTAGACATTTGAAATTCCTTTGCTGAAACTGGAATTATTTGTTCATTCTCTTTGTCCATGAAGTTCTTTGTTTGTTTCTACACATGATCAGAAGAAGACAAACTGTACTATCACAAACTTGATAGAGACATCTACATAAAAGGACAAATCTGACGTGGATTATGGGTCCCTCTGGGTCTTATGTTCTTCAGACTTTGGAGGTCTTCAGAGTCTGATGGTCTTCAGTGTCTGATACAGATCTTCAGCTTATGAGTTCCTTTCTTTTGATCCAAGGTGTTGACTTCTGGTTGACCTTTCTTCAGATCCACTACCATAGTCTTTCAGCTTCCCTTGTGCTTCTGATGCTCTTATACATGTTCTTCAATACTTTGTTATCATCAAAACTTCAGAGGAATTGTACAAAACCAATTTTGTTCCAACATAAAGAGATTATGGAAAGAGTGTAAAAACAAGTGGGGTGCTCACGTGAGTAAGTTTCAAATGTATAGGGCAAAGAAGAGGGCTTTAGAAATGATACATGGTGCAATAGATGAGCATTAAGCTCATCTTAGAAGTTATGGTGAGGAAATACTAAGGAGTAACCCTGGGAGTACTGTAAAGATAAAGTGTAAAGCTGGACTTGGGGGGCAGTTTTTGAGAGGATGTATGTGTGTTTCTATGCATGCAAGGAAGCTTTTGTGACAAGTTGCAGACCATTGATAGGCCTAGATGGGTGTTTCTTGAAGGGTAGGTATGAAGGACAGTTGTTGTCAGCAATTAGGAAAGATGAAATGATGTCTATTGCTTTTGCTATGTTGAGGCTGAAACAAAGGAATTTTGGGCTTGGTTTCTTGATCATTTGCTCTCTCATTTGAATGGCATTCGATATGAAAAATGGTCTTTTATATTGGATCAACAAAAGATAAAAATACTTATCTTAATCCATGTTGCTTTGTTAATGTTTTGATTATTTGTTTATGTTTTAATTATGTGAAGTTCTTAATATTTGACTGTTTTATCTTACTCCCTATTGCTTTGTTAAGAGCTTTGGGTTAGCAAAGTTTTTACATCACAACTTCACCCGTCTTTCCTTCTATTTTGTTTAGTTTTTCCATTGTTTCTTCTTCGTACCTCTTTACAATCTAAATATCGAAGGTTGGTTTTGTTTTTTATATATCCCCTTAGAAAGAAAATTGGAATATATGGTTAGAGATATGAACAAAGACAAATTGTTATTAGTTTTGATAATAAAGTTGTTTGACACTATTAGTTCTATTATGATATATGTTAATCTTTATTTAATTTTTCGTTGTCGTTATTTTACAATTATATATATTAAATTTGAATTTCTCAAAGAATCGTTTTTTGTTGTGATTTTCCTCAAGTAATGGTTTTTTTATTTTATTTTTTCAATTTGTTTGATTGGTTTAATGTTTTTTATTCCAATCAACTAAATAGTGTTATTTAAACTGCTCATTTTTTCTTGTTTTTTATGCCGTTTTTATTTTATTGATTTTACGCTCAATGAAATGTGCCACTCACCGATTGAATTCGTTCTTGATATCTCTCATCTCTAATATGAGTAAATATACATTTTTTTTTATCAAATGTATATATGGTAAGACAAGCCTCTCCAAAATATGGTTATGACACGTGACACAATGGACTAAACAAAGAAGTAAAAAACTATCATGCATTTGACATTTATTACTATTTTTTCTATTTTTTTCATAAAACTATTCTAAATTAATGCATTGCTATCATTTATTGCTATTATTTTATTTTATTTTCATAAAACTATAGAATGACATGAACCAAAAACGGCTATAGCTATTCCAAATTGATCAAGCATATTATTGATATGATTTGATCAAAGAATTATGCATTACAATAACCTTATATGATACTTTTTTTTTTTTTACAAAATCTCTATTTTTTTTAAGAACCAAGTTAAAAATAATACCTAATGCATGATTGTTTTGAGCAAAGGCGAACTTAGGCCATTTCATTCAATATCAAAGAGTACAAATATGAAAGTACATCATAGAAAATATGGGGGCTAGGGTTGGATAAAGATGCTCTTGCTATGGAATGAGCAACCTCATTTGCTTGCCTCCTAACATGGTTCACAACGAAACTAGTGTGGATAGATAATAAATCCTTACAATAAGAGAGAATGTCTCCAAGCTCATTTTGTGGCATATGAGAGGAGTTCACTATGTCAACAATGACTTTGCAATCAAACTCAGAGATGACAGAGGACATGTCATTAGCGATGGCAAATTTAATGGCCTCTAGAAGACCCCAGGCTTCAGCTTCGACAGGCAGGAGGGAGCAATGGGAAAATTTGATGCACAATATGTCCATGATGCTTATAATGTTGCATATAACGCCACTCGTTGAGGGAGTCTTTCGCTCTTTGCACAATGAATGAAGGGGTCGAATATGAACTCTCCCATAACTTAGAGTTACGATTTTTCCACAAACTCCATAAAACCATTGACGTCATAGATTGCTAGTTCGATGTCAGCATGTCAAAGAAATTAAACAAAAGTGTGGAAAAGTCATAGGAGGTAGGAAGCATATCACATATAGTTTTGTCGAGTTGCAACAACTCCCAACAAATTACGGCCTTTGGGCACACAAAGAAGAGATGTGTATACATTTTTGCCAAAACATCACAATGCACACATGTATCCGAGCAAGGGACCCCCTTTTGGATTAAGCCGGAGCAGGTGGGGAGACAATTAGAAGCTGCACGCCACAGAAAGGAGCGAACTTTAGGAGGGACTTTTTGCTTCCAAATAATGTTCCAGTTCTGTTTCGGATCAGTAGCGTCCGACATATTGGCCGCGAGAGTCATACAATGAGTATAAGCCGATTTAACAGAGTAGGAGCTGTCGACCATGTGCTGCCAAACATAAGTATCCACCAAAGTTCTGTTTCTAAGAGGGATGGCAAGTATTGTTGTAGCATCTTGGTAATTGAAAATAGAGTGAATGAGGTCATTATTCCAAGAGGTTAGATCCGGATTAAGCAAATTCCTGACAAAAAGCCCAGCCATACTAGGGGAAGGGGTAGTGGAAGGTTTAAGTGTAGGAAGGGAACGTATCCAAGGGTCGTTCCAAACATTGATGTGGGAACCGTCACCGATCTTCCATCGATAACCCAATTTTATAAGGTCTCGGGAACTCCAGATGCTCCTCCATGTATAACTTGGATTGTGACCAATATTGGTTTCCAATAAGCCATGTCGAGGGAAATATTTGGCTTTGAGGATGCGAGTGAGTAAGGAGCTAGGATCTGTAAGGAGTTTCCAACCTTGCTTACCGAGCATGGATAGATTAAATGCTTCCATATCCCGAAAACCGAGTCCACCACGACTTTTATGGAGAGACAATTTGTTCCATCTCATCCAATTTATACCACGGCTGCCATTCTTTTTTGAACCCCAGTAGAAGGAATTCATGGTTCTTTCAATTTCTTCACATAAAGAGGTGGGTATAAGAAAAGCTCCCATACAATACGAAGGAATTGCTTGTGCAACAGATTTAATGAGCACCTCTTTACCGGCTCTCGAAAGAGACTTTGCACTCCATGATTGACATTTTTTTTTCCATATACGATCTTTGAGATAGTTAAAAACAACTTTCTTACTTCAACCGACCATGGAAGGGAGTCCTAAGTAATTACCACTCCCTATGCTCCTCATCACTCCAAGGCAAGTGGTAATATGATGAATGCATGATATCACCACAATGCTCCTCCCAAAAATACTCTCAACACATTCACCCCAACTTAAATAGAAAATAATTATACATGGTAATTTTTAAATTCAAATGTCATATTATCATATCATATAATTATATAATCATATTAATAGTACAATTTATAATAAAACATACTATTGGATTTTTCAAAAAAATAAAATAAAACATACTATTGGACAAACACATTAATTTGTTAACCGTGTACATTAAAATGTATTTAAACTCATTTATACAATTTAAACACAATTCAAACCTTTTGAGTTGGTTTTGACCACATAATTTTGAAATGGCAACAAACCTTTTCAATAAAAACTAGACTCTAACCCGTGCGATGCACGGGTTTTGTATAGCTTCATATATAACTATCAAATGACTATATTATTACTTTTATAGTTATATTCAGTATTATGTTATCAAACTATCTCAAAAAGTAACAAAAATAAAAGATGGACTGCAATAAAAATGACAAATCAAAAGAAAAAATATATACAAAAGCTAGCACCAAGAAATTGATCCTAACCGCAAAAGTTGTTAATCGAAAGAAAAAAATAAGGAAAAGGAATTGTTATTTAGTAACCGAAAGAAAAAAAAATAAAAAGGAACGTTACATGGTAATTGAAATAAAAAATAATAATAATAAAAAGGAACCGCTAATAATGAAAAGGAACTACTATCAAAAAAGGAATTGCAATGGCGTTAGTGACTTTTAAAAAAATGACATTTTCATGTGTTATCTGATTCAATTCCTTGCATATTTTTTTTTTTCATAAAAATTAATTAGGTCCGTCAAAAAGGGTGGTGTTATGGTTATTAGGTTCAATTGCAAGATGGTGAGAGAGATGAAAGTGAGTGAGAAATGATTTAGGAATTGTGAGATTGAAAGAAAGAGGACTCGAGTTGTGTTGAATACACAACATTGAAACAATCACATGTCATAAAAAACATCAGTACCTTGGTGGTAAGAGTTGTGAATAATGAAGAAAAAGCTAAAATTCACACAATCACATAACAAAATCAATAATTTTCAAACCTTAATGTCAAGGATTCGAAATTAACAAAATTCAGACAATCAATATCAACATTGGTCATAATTTTTTGTCAATTCGATGAAAGATGGTGTGAATCGGTGAGAGAAAACGAGTTATCGGCAATGACATTTACGGCAGTCAGTTGTTGGTGAGGTGGCAGTTGCGGCGGCGCGTGATGTGTGTGGATCAGTGAGAGAAAGTGATTTTCCGGCGGTGGCAGTTACGACGGCATGTGTTGTTGAAGTGGCAGTTGCAACGGTGGCGGGATGTTGTTATTGGGGTCACCGGCGGCGGTGAAAATGAAGTTGAATCGCATGATGTGTGTGAATGACGTTCAATTCGTGTTCAAATGATGTTGGAATTCAGGGCTGTGAGAATGACTTAAAGTGAATTCGCATTTGTGCTAGATAAATAAAATGAAAGCAACTATAAGTCACAAAAAACTTTAGTGATCTAGTGGTAATGGTTGTGATCTACCAGAATTAGGGTTAGCTATTTTAGGGTTGCAAAAGTGTTTATCAGACTGCATAACATTTATATTAAGTATGATAGGAAAAAACTCAGAATAATATTTATTTAAGATTGTTCAATTTGACTATTTTTTATTTATTTGAACAGCATGTGTGCCCTATTGATCAAAAAAATAAATTATATTTAATTTTGGTTAAATTGTATTAATTTTCTTCATAAATTAGGAAAAAAAACTCAAAATTTCTAATTCAAAATATAATTAAAAATATTAAATTACTCCCTTAAATTAAAAATGTTAAATTACTCCCTATCAAAGTATAATTCAAAGTACAATTAAATAATTGTACCAAATCATATTCTTTAATTAAATTATTAATTACTGCGATTTGTACAAGGAATATGATTTGTACACTAAAAGCATATTCCTTTGTAAACTACATAACAGAAAGGGAAAAAAGGGTATTTTTTTTTAATTAAAAGCAGCGGCTATTTTTTCCCTCCCTTAAATGATATTGTCAATTTTAATCTTTGGCCAATTAAATAGAGGCGCTTTGTTAGCAATTTCACACACCATTGCAATCCAAAATAGTACTCTTTCGAATATTTTATCTTCATTGTATTTATCTCTCCCCTTTTTTTTTTGGCTTGAAAGTTCTACTAAGAAACAATATTTTTTTTTTCTGAATTCAAAATTTGTATTCACTATTTCTACCTTTAAGTTTGTGCTAATTTAGATTCTTTTGTATGAGAGCAATATGAACAACCTAATTTTATTTAATTCTGATCGTAACCATAGTCCACTATTTTAGTTAGAAAGTGTTCACGTATGTAAACACAAGTTAATTACAACATGTGAGCTGCTCAATGGAACATCCTAGGTGGAGTTCCAAGAACACTCTAAATAAGACTTAGATACAAATACACTGTTTTTACTCTATAGAATTTGCTCCATCAAACCTCTTAAGTGTCCCCTTTTATAGCCCTCAAAGTGTTGGCTTAATGGGCCTTTCTCTGATCATTCAAAGCCCATTAAGTTGTGATCCAGGGCCCCCATTGGTTGTCTGCTTTGAGTACGGCCACACATGGACTAGCGTGGAGTTAAGACGCGCTTTCAGAGACGTTGAACAGTCAAACCAGTGAAGATGAGGACGAGCTGAGCTGACCTGACTTGAACAGTCAAACCAATGTAGATGAGGACAAGCTGAGGTGGCCTGACTTGAACAGTCAAACCAGTGTTGAGTGAGATCTTGCTAGTTAGTTTAGTGAAGTATTACGAGTCACACAAAATGGTCCATCCATGTCAATCCAAAAAGTGATTGTACTCTCTTCACCTCTTTCCTTCTATTTTGTCATTGTTCATATTATTCTTTTTATGCTCTTATTTTTTTCCACATTATTTGTTGTTGTCTTTTGATGTTATCATTTATCGTGTCTAGAATTTGACTTTGTTTTCTTTATTATTTTGTTTAAATTTTAGATGGTTTGTGGATGAAGATTATAGATGCTTTTCTTTTTTTAGTTTTGTGGTTCCTATGCATACATGTGAATTGAATTGAGAAATGAAAAAAACTCACAAAGAAAAAAGAATATTAGGAAAATGAATAGATATGAAACCAATTGAATGGTTGTCAAGTTCAAGACAATACATTCTTCGCATGATGGCCTAGAGGGGAAAAAGAGATAACATTAAGACAAACTTTGCAATCCCAAAAAGAATTAGTCATTCTTAAAAAATAATTTAGATTAATTTTCTATTAGAATGAGTCACTCTTATATGTCTCTTATACTGAGAAGGACTGTATAGTTTTTTTGTTATGATTTATATGTATCAAACTGAAAAATGAAACAAAAGAATATTATATTGATGAAATTAGTTAATATGCAACTTAATTCTCATTCTCATGCTTAGAATTAGTTCATAACAAAGTTTATCATTTTCTCCATATTTTTATTCGTCAGCTTAGTCGAATCGACAAATAAACATTACACACATACACTATCAAATGACAACACCAAGTTTCAACTCCAAACCAACGACCCCATGTTATATTTTCTTCAATAAATTCTATATTCCTTTATTGCTTACTAATTTTAGAGTTTGTTATGATATTTCATTGTATAGTTGGCTGAGAAAACTATGTCAAGTTACTTACTGGATGGTAATTAATAGCAATAATCTTGATTGCCATATTTAATTGATCTGTTGCATCATCATATACGTTGTAATGTAAATGCTAATCAATAGCTAAAAAATATATAATTTTCAATGATCGTAAAATATGGAAAACAAACAATAAAAAATAAATAAACAAAATAGAAAGAAGGGTGATAAGAGTTGTGATGTGAGTCACCGTGAGCATAGTTTAGCTGGCAGGGACAATACATTATTATACGTAGGGGCCGAAGTTCAAACCCTAGACATCCTACTTAGTCACTTTAAAAAGTGAATTCTAGCCACTAGGCTATTTGACCTAAAAAAAAGTTGTGATGTAAAATTATGCTAACCCATATGATTTCTTTTGTTAAAAAATGATACATCACACTATACTTTTTTCTTTTGGTTTGTACATAGAGTGTTAATCACCAATTAAAAATTCAAAACACATAAAATGGAGATCGTGGGTTTGAACCAAGATAACCAAGGAAGATGCCCATCATTTTTTAAGGAAGGAAGATGCCCAACTTAACAATCACCATTAAGAGTGAAATGTCATTTTTTGAATTCTTATCCAAATTAAGATTGAAATCTTCATTACCTGTTCCAATTTTTTTCCGACAACCTCTATCTCAATGTTAATGTCGTATAATAACAATGTTGCATCATTTTTTATTTTATAGGATCCTCTTCAAGAAATATTCATCTATAAGGCTCCAGTGATAAATATAGAAATAAAAAACATTCAAGTAATTGAACCAAGAGTATTTTTTTTTGAAGAAAGTAACTGAACCAAGAGTATGTTAACTTTGTATTTCTAAATATAATTTTAAATTATTGATACATGCTCAAGTTTATTTACACAGCTTAGCATTAAGTGATTGTAAATTGAATGTAAGAAAATATATTATTGTTCTTTCTTGGAACATATTTTTACAACCTTTAAAAAATGTACATGAATTACGAAAGGATAAAAAAAATACTATGACTTGAGTATTATGTATAGAAAATACTACTACTCCGTCCCAAAATATAAGCAAAAATGAGTCAACATAAGTTGATGTATTTGGTACAAATTTTGAACCAAATACATTAACTTTTGTTGATCAATTTTTGCTTATATTTTGGGACGGAGGGAATACGTTTTTATGTGGAGGTAACAACATTGAAGCAGTGCAATTGTTAACCATACTTTGATTATGTACCACATTGCTTGAAACAAGAGCAAAATAAAAAGTGGAGAAAATGTTGACTGTGAAAGTTAACTCAATTGGTTATTTGAATCATCTTCGAGAAACATTCATCCATGAGACTCTATTGGTAGGTATAAATAAATAAAACATTCAAGTAACTGAATAAAAATAATGTTATCTTTGTATTTCTAATTGTAATTTTAAGTTATTGTTACATGCTCATGTTTATTTATATTGTTTATAATTTTATTTTTTTAAGCAAATGAGATGCAGATGGATCTACAACACCCTAAGTATATTTAAATAAAAAGATGAAATTACAAAAGTTGAGGGATATAAAGACTAATTCAGTAAAAGCAAATAACAATAAGAAAGAAAAAGAAAACCCAACTGGGTTCAGACCACATAGCTCAATCTAAAACAAATCAATATACACCACACACAATATAATGCACAAACGTATGTGAATGAAACCAAATTGCAAAAAAAGGAAGTGCATAGTTGACAAGTATCAAATCAGATATTAAAAGCAGGGAGTTGATGAAACCAAATATTAAAAGGAGAGAGTTGATGAAGCTGTAAAAAATGAAGTGCATATTTGATTAACATTTTTATTTTTAAAAATGCATGTTCCAATTATTTTTTATCGTGGACTAAAGTTTCTTTTATCTTTTAGGGACTAAATTGGATCACACAATTTTTATTAGAGACTAAATTATATCTTCACTCTTCTCTATTATATGCTATGATATATATTATTTTTAGTACGAATGCAATGATAACAATAAAAACATAAAAATCGAGTTCATAATTTCATATAGACTCCTACCAACTTTTTTTATATACGACAAACATTAGCAACATCATAATGAAGGTAATTGTTAAGAGTCCCACATCGGATAGGAGATGACCTGACAATGTGTTTATAAGTGGGGGCAATCCTCACCTCACAAGCCGGTTTTGTGGGGTTGTGTTAGGCCTAACCACGATTTCTAAGAGTAATCAAAATCAGATTGGAAATTGAACTGGTGTAGATATCGGTTGAAGGTTTAATGATTTGACTGAGGTCGAACCGGTGTAGATACCGATAAACTAAAAAACTTAAGCAAATATAACTTAAGCAAACGACATCAAAAAAACTAAAAACAATTCATAATAATGTTCGGACTACCGATAAAGCCTACAATGAGTTGAATCATTATATTAGGCTAAGAGCAACTACACATGTGAGATTGATACCACATATTCATAAAAAATTCTAGTTTGCATCCAACGTGAAATTTTAACTCACACTTGACACATTAAACGGAGGCACAACATGCTAAAAAGGTGGGTTGATAGTGGTTTCATAAAAACTAATTTTTGTTCCTTTCTTTTATGAAAAGAGGGAAAGGAAATTAGAAAAAGACAATAGATGAAAAAATAATTTGATCTTGATAGGAATGATAAGGGAAAAAAAAATAAGGACCGTGAGGTTTATCCGTGAGTGTATAGGGAATAAAGTGAGTTTATGGTAATTTTATGAGTTTGTTGAAGGAGTTGAAGATTTATGGGTAATTATTTTATAAAAAATTTAGACTCAATTAAAAAATGGCACAAGTATTTCGTCAACTCAGCATAATACATATGCATTTTTCCATTATCACATTCAACCAAAGACCAAATGTATAAGAACATGAAATAATAGAGGTTCAATAAAAAAAATAGCATGAAAGCGAAAGATATCCAAAAACTAAATTTTAAGATAAAAAATTAAATAAATAACATTTAAACACTAACTAAATAGTTCATCATAATGTTGGAACTTCGAGGGGAGCTTATACTAGGTTAGATCTTCATATTAGACTAAGAGCAATCACACAAATGAGATTGATATCACATCTTCACTTAAGGTATCTAATAAGCATGTATTTTGTTAACTCAACGTAACACATCTATATTTTTCCATTGTCAGATCCTACCAAAGACCAAAAATGAAGAAATTTGAAATAATGAAGGTTGAATAAAAAAATAGAACATCCAAAAACTAAAATTTAAGATAAAAGAATTAAGTAAATGTTATCCAAAAAGGATTTCATCCGCTGACACGTAAACAAATTCACACACCCACAGCTTACTGAGATCAAAAACAACAAACTCATATATTTCTAGCAAAACATACCAACAAGTTCCATAACACGTGATAAACCCAAATCGTGGGATGCATAAAAAACGACAAACTAACCATAGCTGAAAACTATTTGGAACCGTGTGAGTCTAAACCAACCACATCGAATATGGGACAAGTAACCAACAACACACCCTTTCAAGTTTCAAAACAAATAACACAGAACACGAGTGCGCTTTTTACAACAGAATCATTGGTGACGACCAGCAAAGCGTCTGCACCGGACTATGCAACGGAAACCAGATATGGAGGAGTCACCGACGTGAAAACGAACAACAACAACCACATGATCTAGCTTGAAAGAGTCCAAATCGAACCACCACCTAAGCAAGCGACGTCTTAACCGAAACTTTATAATTTATACTAAATTTACTTTAAATTTATGTTGACTTATATGTCAAATAACTTAAATATACATTAATTTTATGTGACGTGTGTTTTTTTTCCTGTAAACTAATTTTCAATTTAAATTAAAGTAATATTTTTTATTTATACGTTAATTTTCCGCACTTTAATTTTCCATGCTTGACACGAGTATCATACTAGTTCTTTATAAATAAAACTTTTTTTTTCATAATTTAAAATTTAAAATACATTTTCATAAGATTTATTTGTCAAAAAATAAATAAAAAAGTATTTTGTTATCCCCTCACTAGCTAGTCTAAAACCCTTTGAAGCGATTACATTCTCCATTTCCAATCCGATAAACCTCTCTCACAAACCAAACAATTTCAATGTCAATTTCAAAGCTCGCACTCTACAGAACCTTACTCTTCCGAAACCCTCGAATTCAACCTCTTCCCACCAAACTCAACAATCCTTTTCTCTTCTTCAAACCACCACTCCACCACCACCACACTTCCTTCTCCTCTTTCTCCACCTCCACCGCCGCCGCGGAAGAAGAATCTCTATCTTCCGTCGTTCATCCTTGGCCTGAATGGATCTCATTCGTTGATCGATTAACCGCGAAAGGCTATCTCTCTAAATCGGCTGATGATAACAGTGTTTATTCTGACATCAATATCTTGAAAGATCCTTCTCTTTCCTTCGCTCGTGACCGTTACGATGTTTTCAAGTTCGTTTTCTTTCCTTTTTTTTTTCTTTCAATTATTTGATTACTTATTGAATTAATTAATTGTTAATTCATAATTCACACGAAATCATCAGAAATTAAGGCTACTTGTTTAGAAAAATGCACTGACACTTCTAATTGAAGACATGTCTGACGGGTCATCCATACGTGATTACATTCAATTAATTCATTTTTACAATATTTTTATCAGTGTCGACTTGTGTATGTGTCTGTGCTTCATAATAATTATTATTATTAACTAGCAAAACTTTCCGCTCTTTTTACTCACTCACATAATTGGTCCACCATTTGAAAATCACTCGGTTTTGATCGCTTTTTTAGAGTTTTGATATATTATGTTTAAATTAAAGTTTTTAGGGGGTTTTATGATTATTTTATGGTTGTTGATCCTTCTGCATAATCAGGCCGTACGACACATCATTTAAAACATGTCACATCATCGTTTTTGAGTAAAAAATATATGAGAAAGGGACCAAAACTAGATCATTTTAAAGTAGGGGGACCGATTCCGTGTCACTGAAAATAGGGGAACCAAAACTGTAACTAATCCTTGTTATTATTGTTGATGATGATGTAAGAATGTATGATGCATGTCAAAAAAAAAAAAGAGAGAAAGAATGTATGATAAAAGTGTATTTACCAGAGGATTAGCATTAAGAATGTAAGGCACTATTTGAATGAAGAACTTAATTAAGCGCTTATCATATGCGTGCTTATTATAAGATGTTTTTATAGAAAAATAACTAAAGTCGAACTGTTTTCATATAAGCTATTTTCATAAACTATATTGGAGAGTTTATGGAAATAAGCTGAAAACAACAACACTAATTCATCTGAAATTTATGTTACTTGCTTTTTTCTGTAACTTTCATGAAACAAATAACTATTATTATTGTTGTTATTGTTGTTGTTTTTCAAGTTGATGATGTAAAAATGTATGATGAAAGTGTATTTATGAGCTTACATGCTAAGGATCAGTATTAAAGCCACGTTTGGATAAAAGCTCTAAATTCTAGCTTCAAGTTAGAATCAATTCTGGAGGCAAAATCAATTCTACTTGAGAGCAACCATACACGTCAAAATCAGTTCTACACCCCTAGAATTAACTTTGGCTCCTCCAAAAGTGGAATCAAACATACACAAAATTAACTCAAAACTGTTTTCGTATAAGCTATAAGCTATTTTACGGATATAAGCTGAAAACAACTTATTGACATGGTATAAATTATTTCTATAAGCTCTACCAAACAATCTTACAAGTGCTTATGTCAGCAGATATGTTCAAATAAGCTAATCCAAATAGAGGCTAATTTAACCCGTTTTGCTTGTTACCTTGTTTGTGCTATGCAGATTCATATTAATTTAACTTGCTTTGCTTGTTATGCAGTGCACTGTTGTGTTTTGTTATGCAGATTGCTTGTTGTGTTGTTTTATTCAGATTTTCATTGATTTAAATTGTGTTGCTTGTAATGTTGTGCTGCGTTGTGCAGATTGCTGTCATCAGAAGATATTCAAGCAGTTGTTGAGGATGGATGTCCTAACCTTCTCCGTAAAGCTGTTAATTCAGCTAAAAGGCTGAGAGCTCATCTGCGATTAGAAGAAGGGGATGTACGTGTATTGCTGTTGTTGTTATCTAGTTTTTAGAAGTATTTATGTCCCCAAGTTTTGGTTGGTTGCGTATTTTAAAGTAATATTCAATGAGATAAATGCTATACATTATTGGATCTTGTGCTGATCATACTAATGGAGAGTGGATTTGGGTATTTAGTATGGTTGGCATGCATTTTACCCAAATACTAAATAGTGTGTTGAAAAGTGAGTGTTAAATAGTTTATTGCTACCACTTCTTGAATTAAATATGAAAGATGTTCAATGTTATCATAAATCTATGAGATTTCATTTTCTTTCCCATTTGAATTTGAGGAGATGACAACACAAGTTTGCTTCTATCCAGGTTTGTAGTGCTTGCAATCTGCGAGACTCTTGTGATAGAGCTTATGTGATTCTAAAGGAATCTGAAGCTGATGCTCGAACTGTGGATATAGTGCGGATACTTTTGTTCTATGCAATAGATCCACTTGTTCTTTCCGGAGGAGAGAAACCACCGGGCCGAGAAGTTATCGAATCATCTGTGAGAAAACTTCTATCTCAGCTGATTGAGTTGAGCGAGTCGTCCCCTGCTCCTCCTCCTTTTCTTGCTTATTCAAAGTCCACTTCACATGAAGACGTGTCAAAAGTCAAACCTCTAAGTTTTAAGGCGGCGGAAATGTTGTCTAAAAATGTCGAGATGAAGAAAGGTGACTGGGTGTGTCAAAAGTGAGTTATATTAGCTCATGCAGAAATATTCATAGTTTGTGTAATAATTTCTGCATTTTCAATTTTTATTATGAGTGCATTTTCATATAGAATTTGAAAGACATAGTTAAAATGCAGAACTAAAGCTTCTTCATTCATTAGCCATTTGTCCACAGAAATTAAGCAAGCGGTTCATCATCTGTCAATTGCACTTTTACTAATAGCAACTAAATTAGAGATATTAGATTATCTCCTTTTAACTTTTGCAGTGAAAGTCATTACCTTTTTGTTCATGTTTAGTAAAGTTTATTCTGTGTGATGTATTCATTCATAACTGTACTTGACTGGTGGGTGGGTGGATTTGTTTTATATATCCTGTTGTCAAAAATACAATTGGCTTTGTCCTGTAAGTGCAGCTTAGATGGCAAAAGGCTGCAGGGCCATTTGATATGTTGAGGCCCGGGTTCGTACCTGCAATACCCCTCTTCTCCACACTTAGTTTGTGTGTGAGTTTTCCCGCTAGGCTCTTTGACACAAAAAGAAGTAATACACTTCTTTCTCCCGTCACGAATACCCATCACTAAACTTTCCACAATTATTCTTGTGTTAATAGAAGTGTTCTATGTCTCTTGACAACTATAATTAGATGTTGGCTATTGAATGATTTGATCCTAAGAGTTCTCTTTCCCCCCGCAAATTTTCTGCAGATGCAATTTTATGAACTTCTCTAGGAATAGGAAATGCTTAAAGTGTAAGGAAGATGGGCCAAAGAGTAATGACCCTCGTACTTTTGAAATGAAGGAAGGAGACTGGATCTGTACTGAGTAAGTCCTCTATTTACTTATTAGCTCTTCTTCTTAAGGCATTGTAAACTCCTACATTGGATTGTGAGCTTCCTTTCAGAAGTTTGATAATGTCAGTTAATAACAATATAATTCTATGAAGTGCCTCTTGGTCTCTTCTACGAATTTTTGTCTTTCTTTCTCTTCTCTTCTATATGAAATTCTGCATGTGAATCTGACTTGTATCTTGATTGCAGACGAACTTCTCCTATCCCCCCCCCCCCCCCCCCCCCCCCCCCCTCCATTTTTGGTGTATTTGGTTTGTTGAATTGCTGACTGCTCTTTGGTTTTGCGACAGATGCAACTTTATGAATTTTTCCAGAAACATAGCGTGTCTAAAATGCAAAACTGAGGGGCCCAAGAGGGTCAATAGACTCGATACGAATGAGGTTCAAATGAAAAAGGGAGATTGGACATGCCCCCTGTAAGCCTCCTATTTTCTCTGACAAGGAAATTCCCATTGACATATGTTTCGTTTTAGTTTTGTATGATAGCAAATGCATCAATTTTATGTCTACTATTGATTTCGACAACTGCTGATGATTTTAAACACTGATAGATAGCTTTGACACGTTAACCTGGTAGCCGGTTTTTAATCGGTCTCAATATTATGTTACTTACCATCTAATTCCTTTAATAATTTCTATCATTTTTTTTGCATCGTCTCCTTTTGAAGCCTGGGAAAGTAGCCTTTCTTTCTTGGTTGGGCTCTTTTTGAAGGCTAATCCAGTCAGCCAAAAGTGGAAGACTTTCGAAATACAATTTAGTGTTGATTGCTTGCTTGGAACTACTTTGCCCGGACTTTTTGGGGATTTCTTCTACTGAGATATACCCTCCGGTCACTATTATAAGCAAAAATCAACATTTTAGATTTATTCGTTAAAAGATGTATGTGGTCTATAATAAAGACAATATACATCTTTAATTGAATAAATTTAAAATGTAGATTTTTGCTTATAATAGTGACCGGAGGGTGTATCTTTCTTTCGCTCTGGAAAAAATCATTTGTTTATAAATTCCCTTCAGCTTGCTATCTGTTTTACGTCTTGATTTCTTTTGCTTCGTATTTACATTCAGTTAGGCATCTGCATTTGGCATTACGACTCTGATAGGTACTTGGGTATTATTGGGTGCGTAAGTCCCACATCGAGTAGTATGGGTTGTTCGGTGGAGTATTTAAGTGGTTCGGTTCTCTCCCCTTGATAGCTAGCTTTTCAGGGAGGGTTCCCTAAGTGCTTAGATACCTATCCCAAGTGCTTAGATACCTATTAATTGGTATTAGAGCTGGTTGCTGTTGGCTCGAAAAGAGTTACATACGGAGGGGCTGATTGGGATCGGAAAGGCTGAGTAAATCGTCGTATAGTGCCAGCTGTCAGGACATTGGTTCTTAGGGGCGGCGCTTATGATAGGTTCTTGGGTATTATGAGGTGCCCAAGTCCCACATCGAGTATTTTGGGGTCATGCTCGGTGGAGTATTTGAGTGGCTTTGTTCTTCAAGTGCGTGATACTTATCGGACTCATCCTAGAATTCTTCAATTATTGCAATAGCTATAGTAGTTGTTACAGTTTCACCAGTTATTGAAGTCCTCAGCAAACTCATCCATATAATTATAGATAATCTCATCTAATGTGAATACTCCACTATAGAGAAATGATTGTAATGCACTCTTAATGTACGTTATTATTATTATCATCGTATACATCATGGTACTAGCTGCTAATTATCACTTTTACCACTATGCCATCACAATAATTTATAGATCACATGACTCTTCAATTTTTCTGTTGCTAAAACTGTTAATCACTGTTCTTATGCACAAACATCTTTGAATTTTAGCTAAAAGGAGCTACAGCTTTGCTATGAGCAAGAGCAAAATTTATATTACATTATGACGATTAGTACATTGTAGCATTACACTGTATATTGTATAGAATCAAAATATGGACATTGACTTTAGTAGTTAGTTAAAGTGTCGTGAATTTTCCTATGTATGTAGATGTGGGTTCATGAACTATGCTAGTAATGTCAAGTGTTTGAAGTGTCCTGAGCCAAGGCCCAAGAAATATCCGGGTGATTGGAGCTGTCCTAAGTAAGTCTTTCTCTTGTCACCATCATAAAAACTTGCTTCCAATGCTACTTTGCATGTATTGATTTCTCACATTAAGCAAGGTCTATTAAATCAAAACATTGAATTGGCTATTACAAGTCTTTTTTTTTTTCTTTTTTTCTTTTTCTTTCCTTCATGAATTTTCTATGCATATAGGTGTGATTTCATGAATTTTGCGAGCAAAGACAAGTGTTTTCGTTGTCAAGAGTCAAACCCAAATCCCAATAAATATCCAGGAGAGTGGCCAAACCCAAATTCCAAGAAATATCCTGGGGATTGGAGCTGTCCAAAGTAAGTCCATTGGTTTTCTTCCCATCACCTCATCCCACCAAATCTTATTGCAATTAAAATGTTTATCATTTCGTGTATTGCTTTATGTAGGTGTGACTTCTACAATTATGCAAGAAATACGACTTGCTTGAAGTGCAATGCTAAACCCCGTAAAGAACAACAAACCAGTGAGGATGAAGAGCATATTTGGATGAGACGAAACTGATTAAAAAAAAAAAAACCACCAGGCTTAATCTTGACGAGGTCATGATTGTGGTTTTTGGTTGTTATTTATTTTTATTATGGATGCATTATGTATCCTATTTTATTTCTCATACTTTTCATTAACATTGAGTAATAGCTTCACTTTTGAAAGACTTAATTGAACCGTCGATCCCTTAACTTAATTTTTTTTTTTTAAATTGGTGCTATAACTATTAAAATTTTCAATTTGGTCCTTTATCTGTGTTTCAGTCTATCAATTTGGTCCTATTTCGTTAATTTTGATTCCCTAAAAAAGAAGACCGTTGAATAAAGGAGGTCTATTAGATATAGTGTATCACCAACACCTAATTTATTTTACTTTTCTTCATCTTCTTCCCTCATCTTCATCTTCATACAACATTCATCAATCTTCTTAAAAAACAAACTCATTTTTTTTTCTTTCAAAAATTCATCATTTCAAATTCAACAATAACAACATAATCAAACCCTTAAATCTAGCATTAACAACACCACGATCATCTAACTCACAATCAAATCTAACTCATTTATCAAATTCATCACCTTCAACCACAAATCCATCACCTTCGTCGAACCGTGAAGAAAACACAACACATTTTTAGTTAGTTTTTGTCCTGCTTTGTCATTCATACAATTTTTCTTATACTGTTAAACACGATGATCAAATTTCTTCAGAGTATGAACAAGAACTTTATCTACGCAATGTTGTTTCTTCTTCTACCAAACAACGTTAACGCTTCACTCCATCGCTACTCCAACCAACCCTTCAATCTCAAATCCAATTTAATTTGCTGTGACCCATTTCTCTCTAAAACCCAAAATTGCAATCTTGGTTTCGTTAATTTACTGAAACCATAATGAAGAGTAAAAGTTAATTAGTGATTTTGCTGCTAAGATTGATCTTCTTCAAATGGTTGTAAATGGATGGATTAGTTAATTGAATTGAATGTGAACAACTGAACAAAGAATGCTTCTTGATACATTTTCTTCTTGCTATTGGAACTGCAGAGCCGATTCTGGCTATATTTTAATGTGAATTGTTAGATTTTTTGTATTTTGATAAATTGAATTGTTAAATTACTATTACGTTTCTGGGCCCATTCTTTACAAAATCTTGGTGATAAATTTGATAAATGGGTGTTAGTTTTGATTGTGAGTTAGATGATAGTGGTGTTGTTAATGCTAGATTTAAGGGTTTGATTATGTGGTTTTTGTTGAATTTGAAATGATGAATTTTTGAAAGAAAAAAAATTGGGTTTTTTTATGAAAAAGATGAAGATTGGTGAATATTGTATGAAGATGAAGATGAAGATGAGGGAAGAAGACGAATAAAAGTAAAATAAATTAGGTGTTGGTGATACATCGTAAGATCTCCTTTATCCAACAATCTTCTTTTTTAGGGAATTAAAATTAACGAAATAAAACCAAATTGATAGACTGAAACACAGATAAAAAACCAATTTGAAAATTTTAACAGTTATAGGATCAATTTGAAAAAAAGAATTAAGTTAAGGGACCGGCCGTTTAATTAAGCATTTTTGAAAATATTACTTAACCTTTCTGCAAAAAAAGAAAATATTACTTAACCACTATGGTGTGTTTGTTTGATGAGAACTTTTGATTTGAAAGGAGATTTTGCAGCAAATGAAGTTGAGAGATGGTTATCCTACTTTGTTTGGTATTTTTTATTTTTTATTCACATTAACCAAAGAAAAAGGGCCCTTAATACGTGTTCACAGGGAATTGGTCACAAAATGTCTGAAAGAGAACCTGCCTCTCTTGGTTTGAGAAGAAATAGGGGTGATATGACAAAATACATCTATTATCACCTCCTATGGTAAAGAAATCGAATGGTGAAGTATGTTATTTCCTTGTCTTAATCTATATCAATCATACCTCGTTATTTGAATGGAATTTGATGTAGTCAGAGTGACAGGGTGACCATTAGATCTCGATCAGATTCTTGTGAAAAATTTGTTCTCAACTTAAACCAATTAATCCACTTGAATCCAACCACTTGTATGAATTTGATTGATATAAATGGCTAAACTAATTTTCAAAATCATCAAAAAAATGAAAAAAAAAGAGGAATAATTTTTTTATAATCAATATAGTAGTTTGCATACTAAATGTTGCAATCTCTAATAAGTATACGTCTTGCTCAAATTCCAAACTATCATTAATCATTTTATTATCATTTATAAACATTTCTTTTGAAAAAATGAAACCACTTAAAAAATACAGTTAAGAGTAGTTGGACGGAGATGCTCTCTTTCACTAAGTAACCAATATTTCTCAACAATACTGTTTGGGAGATTACTCTTTAAGCACCTCGCAATTGCTCACAAACATCTAAAAAAACACCCGAATAAGAAACAAAGAGATATTATCGATTTGAATTGAAGGGTACTAAATTTTTTACCGTACCTTGTTCTTATTCATTCCTTTAAAAACAACTTTGGTCCACTAAAAATACATAACACCAGTGCCAGAACCTGGAATCAAGCACTGCCTCACTAATATCACGACTCTCGATCATTAGTGTAGCAATTTTCTTCCATGACTTACTCTAAAATTTTGTTTTTAGATTTATAAAGGCACAAGACTCTTCTCTTTTAATCAACAGCTATTGTTCAACCAACGACAATACCACAGCCAATAGCACCTTCCAAAGCATATTCATGACCCTCCTCTCATCAATTGTCATCCTGTCAATGGTATAAACCCCTCTGATTCGGTCATTGGATTGTTCATGTGCACGGGGGATGTACGGTTCTGTCATGAATGCATGGTTAATGCAACCCAAAAACTATCCTTAGAGTAAGCCATGAAAGAAAATTCCTACACTAATGATCAAAAGTTGTGATGTATATTAGTGAGGCGGTGCTTGATTGCAGGTTCTGGTTATATATTTTTAGTGGAACAAAGTTGTTTTTGAAGGAATGAATAAGAACAAGGTACTGTAAAAAATTTAGTACCCTTCAATTCAAATAATAATATCATGATGAAGTTAATAAAGAATATTGAGTTCATAATATTTTAAAAGAAACATTAATCAAACAAACTTGCAATATTTAGATTGAAATGATTGCTTTTGCAGTATCTAGATTTATTTTGTGTAACCATTAATATTTTTAAAAGAAAGATTTTCATGTTGAAAACTTGATTTTGCACAAAAGCATTTATTTCAAGAGCCTCTTTAGTTTCAATCAAACAAACATGCTGCCACGTACTTTCCCAGAATTAAGCAAGAAACAAAAATGCAGAAATGATAAAATAGATTCTCACACAGTGCAGAATCTATACAAAACAACTAGATTTTTGTTGATTTGATGAGTTTGCACTCATTGTTTGCTTCACAGTCGCTAAAAGATGACAATTTCTCCTATGTGAAGATATAAACTTAGTTCTGGGGACAAAAAAAAATTGGTAAGTCAAACTAACGAAAAATAAGAAGCTTGATCTACTTTTGTCAAAATTAAAGTAACACAAGCCTAATATATTAAAACTAACAACATCTTTGTCATTGCAGTAAGTTTATTTGTACCAAAAACTGCAGCAAAAAACAAACCTTGATTGTCTAGATGAAGGAAAATTTTTCTGGAGGAGGAGGCAGCAAGTACTAAATTACTGTACGGTTAGAATATAATTCAGTTTGTTAAGAGTAGTTTAGAAAGTTGGCAAAGTTTGTTAAGAGTTTGTTATGAGATTACTTGCTTGTGAAGTAACTAAGTGTAACAAACTATGCCATATAAATAGCATAGACTCTTATATGCCCAATGTAACTGAAATCATATATTGAAAAGCAATAAACATTTTCCATTACTCTCCATCCAACACATAATCTCTCTAATCTCATCCCTTTTCTCTCAATTTCACCTAAGAATGCACCTTTGTTCCAACAAATTGGCATCATGAGCACTGGTTCGATTCTCAAAACCTTGCAACAATGGTGAACACATTCAACAATCTACCAGAAACCTTACCTGTTCTTGATGGCAAGAACTATGATAGGTGGCACAAGCACATGAAGGTGCTATTTGGTTTTCAAGATGTATTGGAGATTTTGAATTCTGGCGTGGAGGAACTTGCAGCAAATGCAACTGAGACACAGAGGGTTGCACACAAAGAACTGAAGAAAAAAGATTACAAGGCTTTGTTCTTGATCCATCAATGCGTAGATCCCTCAATTTTTGAACGTGTATCAGATGCAACCTCTGCAAAGGAAGCATGGGATAACCACTGCAGTGCGTTTTCAGGAGCAGATAAACTAAAGAAGGTTAGATTGCAAACCTTGCGAAGACAGTATGAGAATCTGCAGATGGAGAAGGAAAGCATTGCAGAATTCTTCACAAAGGTGGTTACTCTGACTAACAACATGAAAAACTGTGGAGAAACACTTGGAGATCAAGTAATAGTGGAGAAGATCTTGAGAAGTCTTACTCTAAGATTTGATCATATGCTTATCACCATAGAAGAAAGAGATCCGTCAAGTATGAAGGTTGATGAATTGCAAGGAATCTTGGAGGCACATGAACAAAGGTTGAATGAGAGAAGCACAAAGTTTGAGAAAACAAACGAAGTAGCTTTGTTATCTCAATCAAAGAATGAAGGAAATAAGAACAAGAAGGGAAAAAGAAAATGGAAAGGAGATTATAGTAAGAAGCAACAATTTAGAGATGGTGGAAAGATTCACTCTGAGCAATCTTCATCAATTCAGAGAGGAAAATGTAGTAATTCAAGGGGTGGCTCAAATGCAGGAAGAGGAAGAGGAAAGAAGGACAAGAGTAACATTCAATGTTATAATTGTCAGATGTGGGGCCATTTTGCTAGTGAATGCTACTTCAATGATAAGAAAGATCCTCAGAAAGATGAAGCAAAGTTTGTCAAAGAAGATGATGATGATGTCATGATGTTGATGGTAACCAAGAATGAAGATGATTCAAGAGAGAATCAGTGGTATTTGGATACAGGTTGCTCCACACATATGACTGGAAAGAGAGAAGAAAAGCACTGTGAAATTTGCAGATGATAACAAGCTTGTCTCTCATCACTGATGTGTTGTATGTACCAGGTATGAAGAGTAATCTTAGTCTTGGTCAATTACTTGAAAAGGGTTATAGGATGATCATGGATGTAATTCTGGCAAGACTAAGTCTGAACCGTAAAACAGAGTATGTTTGACAGAGGTTCAGAAGCAGCAAAAATAAAGACAGAAAGTAAAGAACACAGTTGATTTGTTAACCCAGTTCGGTGACAAACACACCTACGTCTGGAGGCTACCAAGCCACGAAGGAAATTCACTAAAATAGTATCAATTCGAACTACTGTGTAAACAACCCCTGTTTCCCACAGCCTTCTCACTTAATCACTACCCGTGAAATTTCTACCTAGGAACTCCTAGATATAAGAACCCCTCTTACTTCCTACTCAAGCAATCACTGCCCTAGTGATTGTAAACTCTAAACCAATCAACTACGATGAAGACACACTTCAAAACATCAAAGTCACTTTTGCTTAAAAGCTTTAAGTGAATTACAACTCAATAAACCTAAACCAACTCTAACAGATGAGTGGCGTACAGAAAATACAACACAAAGCTTACAGACTCAAAAACTAAGAATCTCTCTATAATAACTTCTGTTTTTGATATACCTTCTTCAATAGCAGCGTCCTCTTTATATAGTCTTCAGCAGCACATAATTCTTGAACCAAATCCTTCAAAGATATGTTTCCAGAATTCTTTTAGAAGCAAATAGAAGCAATTATATTTCTGAAATATATTTTGCAAAGATTCCTTTGAAAATATATTCATAAATAAAAGAATCCAATCTTCAATAAAGATCTTCACGCAAAACAATCTTCCTTCTAGAAACAAAGCTTGGATAATTCTTCAATTAAATCTTCTCATAAAAGATCATGTTCTGAAAATACACATCTCCAAGGCGCACAAAATAGAACGCAGAAAACCAGCTTCTGAAGGAACTTCTGAAGTCTGCGTCTGAACATTTCAGCTTCTAAACAGTGCGTCTGAAGGTCAGCTTCTGAACAGTGCGTCTGAAGGTCAGCTTCTGAAGTACTGTTCAGCTTCTGAAGGTCCAACTTCTGAAGTACTGTTCAGCTTCTGAAGACCCAGCTTCTGAAAATGCACACACTGAGTTTTCAGCTTCTGAAGACGTGCTGCTTGTATATTTGATTTTAGCAAAACATGTAGCCAACAACCAAATATCCAACAATCTCCCCCTTTGGCAAATTTTTGGCTAAAATCAATTTCTTCACAAAAAACAAGTTCTTCACTCAACAAAGCACGCAACCATGAAGAACAACACATAAACGTAGCACCAGAGTCAGCAGCGGATAACATACTACGTTACAAACACATACTCCCTCTGAACAGATCAACTTCTGACAGAGAACACACAAACTCCCCCTGAACTACCTCTGAACAGATACTCAGGAACAACACTCTGAAACAGAGACACAAATACTCCCCCTGAATTATGACATTCATTAGTAGCTTCTGGAACAAACACTGCTCCCCCTGAAACATACACTCAGGAACTCCCCCTGAAACAGAGATCTTCCTGAAACACATCACAACAGCTTTTCTGTAAGGCTTCTGACTTTCTGAATTGTAAAACTCCTGCTTCTCCCCCTTTTTAGCCAAATAATTTTGACAAAATACAGTCTTCACACAGAAAACACAAACTGACTCAGTATCAGAGACTGTTTTGACATCAGACTCTACA
Source organism: Medicago ruthenica (assembly GCA_018208015.1). Classification (NCBI taxonomy): domain Eukaryota; kingdom Viridiplantae; phylum Streptophyta; class Magnoliopsida; order Fabales; family Fabaceae; genus Medicago; species Medicago ruthenica. The sequence continues at coordinate 14,747,768 of CM031376.1, forward strand.
TCAAACATACCAGCATCATTTTCATCTCCCTCACTTTCTGCTTGCTCACCTTCATCAATCAGTAATTGCTATAATTCCTCATGCAAACAAACTCCCAGTTTACTCTTCAAATATTCAAATTGCTTGGCATCCAATACTTTTGTAAATATATCAGCAAGCTGTTCTTCTGTGTCAACATGTTCAAGCTGCACAACCTTCTCCTCCACAAGGTTTCTGATGAAATGATGACGTATATCAATATGCTTAGTCCTGCTATGATGTATGGGGTTCTTTGAAATATTGATAGCACTCAAACTGTCACAATACAATGTTATAACATCCTGTTCAACATTATATTCCTTCAGCATTTGCTTCATCCACACCAATTGGGAACAACTGCTACCAGCTGCTATATACTCAGCTTCAGCTATAGATAGAGACACACAATTCTACTTCTTGCTAAACCATGAAATCCGATTGTTTCCCAGAAAGAAGCATCCACCAGAAGTACTTTTTCTATCATCTGCACTACCTGCCCAGTCAGCATCCCAATACCCAACTAACATAAGACTTCCACTGTGTGAGTACATAATACCATAGTCACTGGTACTATTGAAATACTTCAGAATCCTCTTCACTTGAGTTAAATGACTCATTTTTGGCTCAGCCTGGTATCTAGCACAGACTCCAACATCAAAGGTTATGTCTGGTCTGCTTGCAGTTAGATATAACAGACTCCCAATCATGCTCCTATACAGACTTTGATCAACAACAACACCTTGTTCATCTTTAGTCAACTTCAAATAAGTGGCTGCAGGTGTTCTTTTATGGCTTGCATTCTCCATCCCAAACTTCTTGACTATATTCTTTGCATATTTGCTTTGTGAAATGAATATAGTGTCTTCCATCTGCTTGACTTGAAGACCAAGAAAGTAGGTTAGTTCACCCACAAGACTCATCTCAAATTCAGACTGCATCTGCTGAACAAAAAGTTGAACCATCTGGCTTGACATTCCACCAAAGACAATGTCATCAACATATATTTGTGTTATCATCAGACTTCCATATTCTTCTTTCACAAATAATGTCTTATCAGTTCCTCCTTTTCTGTAACCTTGAGTAACAAGAAACTGTGTGAGTCTCTCATACCATGCTCTAGGTGCTTGTTTCAATCCATATAGAGCTTTCTTCAATTTGTAAACATGGTTAGGAAAATTAGGATCCACAAATCCCTTTGGTTGTTCAACATAAACCTCCTCCTGCAAGTACCCATTCAGAAAAGCACTCTTCACATCCATCTGAAATAGCTTGAATTTTAGAATACATGCTACACCCAAAAGTAATCTTATGGATTCTAATCTGGCCACAGGTGCAAAGGTTTCATCAAAATCAAGTCCCTCCACCTGAGTGTACCCTTGAGCAACTAGCCTTGCCTTGTTTCTGGTCACAGTTCCATGTTCATATGATTTATTTTTGTAAATCCATTTAGTTCCAATGACATTCATGCCTATAGGTCTTGGAACAAGATCCCACACTTCACTTCTTTTGAATTGATTCAGTTCCTCTTGCATTGCATCAATCCAGAATTCATCAGTAAGTGCTTCTTTAATATTCTTGGGTTCAAATTTTGAAACAAAACACGAATCAGTAGCCACTTCCTCTGATCTTCTGGTTCTGACTCCTTGATCAAGATTCCCAATGATTAGTTCTTTGGGATGATCCTTCAGAATTCTGATTGAAGGTCCTTTACTTGTTGATTGATAAGTGGCAAGAAATGAATAAATTCATGTCTTTTATTAGGCTTTTTAGTTACTTGTTTTGCAAGTTATCTTAGGAAAAGCAGGGAATTTATGAATAAATGCCAATTATTCTTTGTATACCTTATTCCTCCCCATTTGTGTAGGAAAAAGCAAGCCAGGACTTGAAAATAGCAAGAAATCAATAAGAGAAGGTTGAAAATTTCGCCCAGCGCGCACTTGGCGAGTACTTGGCGAGCTTAGGCAGGGAATTTCTGAAGATCAGATCTTATTGATTTCGCAGAGCGAAGTTTGGTCGCAGAGCGAAGCAGGGCGGTTTAAACTGTTCAAGGCTGAGGTGGCAGAAGCCCATTGGTGAAGAAAGGACTTCGCAGAGCGAAGTATGACTTCGCAGAGCAAAGTCCAGAATTGCAGAACACTTATAAAAGGGTGCAAAAGCTGAATTTTTAGAATAATCAGATATAGCTTATTTTTACAGTTCAGTAATCTTTTAGGACTTAGTTTTTAAACAGTTTTTAGGGCTAGAAGCTATGATCTTCAAGGAGCAAAAGTGATTGGATTGTGGAATCAACTAAGGCTTTGGGAAATCAAGACTTAGGTTATGATCTTCATCTTTTCTCTAAACTTTTGTATAGTTGTCATGAAAATGAACAACTAACTTCCCTTTTGTTGGGATTGGAGGTACTTTATCTAGCTTAGATGTAATCTTGGATTATGCAAATATATGATTTTAGCAATTTATGTGTTATTGAAGTTATTCTTGCTTTTCATTCTCATGCTTGATTTAATTGTTATTGACAAATACTTTTGAATCTAGGTTTAGAATAATCTTCTATCAAAATAAGAAATTCTAGAAATGGAATTGGGTTTTGATAATCGCATAAAGTGTCGGAACGTAATGCTTTCAGATCGTTTGATCGATTGGGAAATCGTCGATTAAACGATACGATCGATCTCACGACGTCATTTGGACACGAATGACGTTGTCGAGTGATACGTGATATTTTCACTAAAACGCTAGAATTCATATGCATGATTTTTAGATTATATTCGATGCAAGATTGATGAACTCCTATTCCAACGCTTTTATTCCCTATTACTTTCGTTTTATTTCCGCTTTTAGATTACTTTAGTTTTTATGCAACCAAGTTACGAAACCAACTTAAAACAATAACGACTGTTGAACGGTTTGAGATAGCGCACCAATCCCTGAGGAGACGATAATTTAAAAATACTTACTTTTGTTACTCAACTAACAAAATGGCGCCGTTGCCGGGGATTAGTGTTTAGATATTTTGAGCATCGCAACAATTTGTATTGTTTTGAGCTTTTGTATATATTCTTGTTAATATTTTTCTTTTCTTTTGTACATTATAATTGTGTTTGCATTAACCCTCTTTGTTATACAAAGAAAAGTTTCTTGTTAGTTATACGTGTTTCAGATTCTCAACATAAAGGAAATCATGGCTGATCATCATGATTATTTCAACTTCTATACTCCATACGAGTATGAATCCTATCAACAATATCAACAATATCCTTCTGAAGATGAACAAATGGCAAGAACGGAAAATACTTTGAATATGTTCATGCAACAATCCATGATCAACATGCAAAATACCAACCAAAGATTGAGAGCGTTATCAATCCAATTGGAACTTTTGCAAGTGCAATTAAATTTTTCATCAAGAATCATGGATGTTCAGACCAACAATCAATCTACTTTGGAATTAGGAGAGATTGTTGAAGACGATGTTGATGAGAGTGAGGAAGAGATAAAGTTTGAAGGATGTGGTATAAGGAAATTCGTGGAAGAATTAGAAATACCACACGAAGTAGAACTTCCTCAAGAAAGGTCAGATTCTGAAGAGGCCAGAGTTGTTGATAGTGAAGAAGTGATGGATATTGAGAAGATGGAACAGTTTCTTAACAAGGAAGAAACTTGTGAAAAGGAGGGGATGAAAGTGAGCAAGGCCGAATTTGAGTTGGTAATAGATGACATATGTTCCTTGCTCAACATATTCTGGATAGGGAGGTTATGGACTTCACATCAGCTGTACTGCAAGTTCATGGAATTCCTCCCAAAACAAAGGAATACTAAGGCTGATGTGCGTTCCGTCTCATTTTGGCCACCCTAACGAATCAGGCTTCGAGCTAACGACGTAAAACAAGCGCTTGTTGGGAGGCAACCCAACTTTGTAAGTATTTTTGTTTTATTACTGCTTTTTAGTAACCATAGGTGAAGATAAAAATGACAAAATTGTTGAAAAGTTGCAATTTTAAAAATTTCAGAACCTGTCATGTTCGCAGAGCAAAGTCTCTTCGCACTGCGACCATTACAGAGTCTGATAACTTCACAGAGCAAAGTCTCTTCGCACTCCGAACATTACAGAGTCTGATGACTTCGCAGAGCAAAGGTTTACAGCGCACTGCGAAGCTAACTCTGAAGTTCGCAGAGCCAAGGTACTTCGCAGTGCGAAGTCTGCGAATTCTGTCAGTGCAATTTTCAAAGCCACTACCCATCCATTACTCCTCCCAACCACCCATTCCACTCCCTCACCCATATCCAACCGTTACCTTTCATTAACTTCATTTTTCATTAACCCTAAAACCAAAAAAACCTTCATTTTCCTTAACTTTTCAAAACAAACCCTAAAAATTTTAACATACCCATTTTCACAAATCCTTTCCATCCCCAGTAAATTCGTGTTTTAATTCTTTCCATTTGTGCAAGCACAAGGTACGAATTCTGCTCTCTCTCTTTTCTTATTTCTGATTCATGATAGGATTGTATGTGATTTAGGGTAGGGTTTTGCATTTTTAATTTCAGTTTAAGGTTAAGTTTAGGGTTAAGTTTGGGGTTAAGTTTTGGTTTCATGTTACAAATTTAATGTTGGGTAGATGGAATAACTACAGAACTGAAATCTCAAGGTTTAGGGTTAGTTGCTGTGTAAAACAAAATTCGTTTTCTGTCATGGTCGCAGAGCAAAGTTCAACTTCGCAGTGCGACTATTGTTCTGGAAAGCCCAGAACTCAGCGTTCAACTTTGCTCTGCGAACTCCACTTCGCAGAGCGACTATGACAGACAGAACAGGATTAATTTTTCATGCTTCTTTTTCAATACAGTTTGTCTAAACTCATCTTACCTATGTTTATTCTTATGTTTGATGTTTTATTTTCTTTTCTTATAGATGGCACCAAAGCAACCAACCGGAAAGCGACCAAGAGCCGAATCGTCCGGATCAAGGCCACAAGGGGCCCATGACGCTTCGAGATTCCTAAGCCTCCGCAACCAGGAGAGGTATGAAGAGCTGCTCAAGCGAACATTCTGGGCCGAAAGGCAGTTTATCATTAACAAGCAAGGCACATACCGGGAAATAGCGCATTTGATCAATTCCCGCAACTGGGGAATTTTGGTCGCAGAGCGAAGCAGGGCGGTTTAAACTGTTCAAGGCTGAGGTGGCAGAAGCCCATTGGTGAAGAAAGGACTTCGCAGAGCGATGTATGACTTCGCAGAGCAAAGTCCAGAATTGCAGAACACTTATAAAAGGGTGCAAAAGCTGAATTTCTAGAATAATCAGATATAGCTTATTTTTACAGTTCAGTAATCTTTTAGGATTTAGTTTTTAAACAGTTTTTAGGGCTAGAAGCTATGATCTTCAAGGAGCAAAAGTGATTGGATTGTGGAATCAACTAAGGCTTTGGGAAATCAAGACTTAGGTTATGATCTTCATCTTTTCTCTAAACTTTTGTATAGTTGTCATGAAAATGAACAACTAACTTCCCTTTTGTTGGGATTGGAGGTACTTTATCTAGCTTAGATGTAATCTTGGATTATGCAAATATATGATTTTAGCAATTTATGTGTTATTGAAGTTATTCTTGCTTTTCATTCTCATGCTTGATTTAATTGTTATTGACAAATACTTTTGAATCTAGGTTTAGAATAATCTTCTATCAAAATAAGAAATTTTAGAAATGGAATTGGGTTTTGATAATCGCATAAAGTGTCGGAACGTAATGCTTTTAGATCGTTTGATCGATTGGGAAATCGTCGATTAAACGATACGATCGATCTCACGACGTCATTTGGACACGAATGACGTTGTCGAGTGATACGTGATATTTTCACTAAAACGCTAGAATTCATATGCATGATTTTTAGATTATATTTGATGCAAGATTGATGAACTCCTATTCCAACGCTTTTATTCCCTATTACTTTCGTTTTATTTCCGCTTTTAGATTACTTTAGTTTTTATGCAACCAAGTTACGAAACCAACTCGAAACAATAACGATTGTTGAACGGTTCGAGATAGCGCACCAATCCCTGAGGAGACGATAATTTAAAAATACTTACTTTTGTTACTCAACTAACATTGATGCATGATCTGGATTATTTACTCCTTCAGACTCTTCTTCATGTTCCACAACAGGTGCTTCTGACTGTTCTTCTGATGTAACAACTGGTTCCACATCAACCACCTTTTCAGTAGGTAAATCATCTATCACAACATTGATAGATTCCATTACCACCTTAGTTCTGGAGTTAAAAACTCTGTATGCTCTGCTGTTTGTTGAGTAACCAAGAAAGATCCCTTCATCACTCTTTGGATCCAATTTCCTCCTGTTTTCTCTATCTGCCAGAATGTAGCACTTGCTTCCAAATACATGAAAGTAGACAGTAGGCTTTCTTCCTTTCCATAACTCATACAAAGTAGATGTATTGCCTGTCTTCAGAGTTACCCTATTGTGAACATAGCATGCTGTATTCATTGCTTCTGCCCAGAAATAATGAGGTAAGTGTTTTGCATGCATCATAACTCTGGCAGATTCTTGCAAGGTTCTGTTCTTCCTTTCAACAACACCATTTTGCTGAGGTGTTATGGGAGCTGAAAATTCATGCTTGATTCCTTCAGAGGAACAGAACTCAGATTTCAAATTCTTTCCCATGGTCACTTCTGATCCTGACAATGACACTATCCTTTTCTCTTTGTAATTGAGTGCACATATCTTTAAACACATCAAAAGTGTCTGATTTTTCTCTAATGAAGCTTACCCAAGTGAATCTTGAAAAATCATCAACAACCACAAAAACATACTTCTTTCCTCCAATGCTCTCAACTTGCATAGGTCCCATTAAGTCCATATGTAACAATTCAAGAACTTTAGTTGTTACCTGGTGCTCCAACCTTGGATGAGACTTTCTTGTTTGTTTACCAATCTGACATTCACCACAAATGTTGTCTTCATTGATCTTCAGTTTGGGTAGACCTATGATGGCTTCTACTGACATGACTTTCTTCATACCCCTCATATTTAAGTGCCCAAGTTTCCGGTGCCAGAGTCTGACTTCTTCTTCTGAGCTTATGAGACATGTGGATAAGCTTGTTTCTTCTTGAGGCATCCATAAGTAACAATTGTCTTTTGATCTACTACCCCTCATCAACATTTCACCTTCTTTACCAGTTACCAGACATTCCTCTTTGTTAAAGTTCACTTTCAACTCTTGATCACACAGCTGGCTTATGCTGATCAGATTTGAAGTTAGTCCTTTTACTAATAGCACATTGTCTAGCCTTGGTAATCCATCACTGATCAAGTCTCCAATTCCAATAATTTCTCCTTTAGCTCCATCACCAAAAGTTACATAGCTACTGAAGTAAGGTTTTAAATTGCTTAAATACTTCTTGACACCAGTCATGTGTCTGGAGCATCCACTATCAAAATACCAATCTTCCCTAGAGGAGGCTCTCAAAGATGTATGAGCTATGAGGGCAACATTATTACCTTTGGGTTTCCATACCTTCTTGACATTGATTCTGTTTGCAGCAGGTTCCACTTTTCTGTGCTGAAAGTGCTTGGGATAACCATATAGCTTGAAACAAAATGGCTTTATGTGCCCCTTCTTACCACAATGATGACATACCCATGGATGAGTTCTCCTCTTTCTCTTAGATTTCTAAGGTTCCTTGTGATGTTCCCTCTTAGATGTGCCTATCATTGGATCATAAGTTCCAACAGCAGGAATGAACCTTTTAGCTTGATTTTGCTGTTTGATGCTCAAAGTCCCATCAACAAAACCTATGCCTTTTGGTTTCCCTTGGTTCTGACACTCCAAAATCTCCTCCAGCACATCAGTACCAGTATTTAACATTCTGACTTGCTTCTTCATATGATCAAGTTGAGAATTCAGTTGGCTTACCTTATCTTTGAGATCAGAAATCTGTGCTAAATGGTTGCTTCTTTCATCATGCAGCTGACTGATAGTCTTCTTCTGATCCACTAGTTGCTTGCAAACTTCTACACTTCTGATGTATAGATCTTTGTAAAAGTTAGCCAGTTCTTCATAAGAGGATTTTTCAACACTGGCTTCAGACTTTAATGGAGCTTCAGACTCTGATAGAGCTTCAGACTCTGATAGTGTTTCAGACTCTGAGAGTGCTTCTGAGGCCTTAACTTTAACATCTGACTTGTATCTTCTAGTTAGGGCAACAACATGTTTAGCAGATTCACTCTCTACTTCTCCTTCTGAGTCATCTTCATCAGACCCGAAAACAACCAAGCTTTTCTTATGTTTCTTGAGATATGTGCCACATTCTGTCCTAATATGACCATATCCTTCACACTCATAGCACTGAACTCCCTTTGATTGATTGCTCTTCTCATCAATCTTTCTCTTCTTCAAATCATTTTGTTGCTTACTGATGTTGAATATGTTGTTCTGACCATTTGATTTGGATCTCCTGTCAACATGTTTAAGAATCTTGTTAAACTGTCTCCCTAGCAACACAAGAGCCTCTGATAAGCCTTCATCATCCTCATGAATCCCTTGTTGATCCTTGATGAAAGGTGTTTTTCCTCACTTCATAATTTCCTATCTACACGTGAGTATATTAGGATCGTCTCCACAAGGATTTACTCGACACCTTAAACCATTCAACATCGATTATCATTTTAAGTTAGGGTTTCATTTGTTTACTAAAACCTAATCGACTTTTAAAATATAAATAAATACTACGAGCAATAGGGCATAAAAGCGTCGGTATCAAAGTCATAAATCAAGCATCGATAATGTTCTAATGATCATGATAAAAGGATTCTAGTTTTAATCTTTTCTTAACGATATTATCACCCATCACTCGACAACATTATTCGTGTCCAAATAAAGTTGTGAGATCGATTGTATCATTTAATCGACGATTTCCCAATCTATTAAACGATCCAAAAGCATTAAGTATTGATGCTTTAAGTGATTATCAAAACATAGTTCCATGTCTAGAACACTAGTTTTAATAGAAAATCATTCTAAACCTAGATTTAAATGTATTTGTCAATAACACTAAACCAAACATAAGATTGAATAACAAGAATAACTTTCAATATATTATAAAACTCTAGAATCAAATATTTACATGATCAAATAGATTACATCTAGCTTGATTCATTACCTCTAATCCCAACAAAGGAGATTTAGTTGATCATTCTCATGTCAACAATACAAAAGCTGGAAGAAAGATGAAGATCAATGCTAGTTTTGATTTCTCAAAAACCCTTGAATGATCTAAACTTGATTCCTTGTTTGTCCTTTGAAGTGACCTTCTTTTAGCCCTATTCTCTGGTAATAAACCTCTAAATTTCGTTCTTAATGAAAGCTTAACAATAGTAGTATATCAACCTAAAAGCTGAAATATAGCTTATATACAAAAACTGATAAATGAAATATCGCTCAGCGAGAACATTTTCGCTCAGCGAATTTAACTATATGGCCAGTGGCATTTTGCCACGTCTTCTACAACATTAAACCGCCTTGATGATTTCGCTGGGCGACCAAGATTTCGCTGGGTGAAATCAAACTTCCCCTGTTCCTGAAAATCCCTGCCTGACTTCGCCAACTTCTCGCCAAGGGATCGCTGGGCGAGAGTACACTTTGAAAACTCCCAAAAATCCCTGCCTGACTTCGCCAAGTAATCGCCAAGGGATCGCCAGGCGAAATGCTTCATGCTTCTCTTCATGATTTCTTGCTATTTTCAGGTCCTGGCTTGCTTTTTCCTACACAAATGGGGAAGAATAAGGTATACAAAGAATAATTGGCATTAATTCATAAATTCCATGCTTTTCCTAAGATAACTTGCACAACAAGTAACTAAAAAGCCTTATAAAAGACATGGATTTATTCATTTCTTGCCACTTATCAAATACTCCCCAACTTAGTTCTTTGTTTGTACTCAAACAAAAGATTCAAAATAATTAGAAAAAGCAAGGCTTTGGACAAAGTTGAGCATAAAGCAAAAAATTCGGTAATTGAAGAAAAGATTCTCAGATGAATGATTCAATTGTGACAACGCTAGCAACAGTAAAGTTTCTCATTCAACAAGATATATACCATGAATGTGACATAGTCCTAAGCACAAAGTTCATAACACACAATTCTTGGCAAACAACATATTTAAATTTGAACCACACCTAACACACTTCTATATTAAGTAGATGAACAAATTGGAATCAATTGTGAGGGTATTGAACACTCATCCGGCAAGTATGCTAACATTCCGATCAAATTATGCGTCCATCTAATTATCATTTCTAAAAGCATAAAAGCATCGATCACAAGGTCTTCAAGGGTTGTAATTTGGCTTGGTTACAAAAGAATTGTCATATGTGGGAAATATTGAATTCAAATGGCCAAGCAAGAGGAACATTCTTTCTAATTACACACTTCCTCCTTATTCAAACACAACTCTTGGTGATTTACAAATATTTCTTTGATCTTGACAACTTTTTGATTTATTGATTTTTTTTTCTTTTTCTCTTTTCTTTTTCTTGGTTTGCTTTTTTTTTTCTTTTTCTTTTTCAATCTCTTTTTCTTGTTGTCAAGATCAATTACAACATTCACCATAACTTGACATTCACAACCTCCCTTTTCTCCCCAACTTAGTTCAAGATGGTACCCTAATCGAATGTTCCTTTTTCTTTTGGCAAAGGACAATAATCATGATGGTTAAGGGTTCAAAATGAAAGTAAAATATCAGAATTCAATAATGATTTAACTATGAACTGAATTTTTTTTTTTACAAACTCCGGCAATTTCATTAAGCAATTGAGCTTATGAAAATTGATAGTTCATGGTTAACAATTCTGATTCATTAGGCTCAAAGGGGTTAGCAAATACTCACTTCTCACAGGGTAGGCTTTTTGGTCAAGTGTTTCTACTCATATTAAAAAAAAATGCCTTGATCATGTCAGTGCTTTCATACAATTTAAAACAACATTCAGATTTAACATAAAAGAATCGAGTTAAACAAAAAAAATGCCGGTCTCCTGCATATATACAATGACTTTGAGGATTCCTCACATTTTGGCTAGTTCTAATTGGTTCAAACGTAAATAAGTTCTTGCGTAAAACTGAATAAAATAAATTTGTGTGCAAAGTACTCATTCACATTCAAGTATATACCTAGAAAAACAAGAAACGAGTACCTTAGCTGCGCGCTTTATCATTAACTTTCTATCATTATCCATCACCTGCAGCTGCACTGCCCCCTCCATGATAAACTGGCCTGTCCCCAGGGTAAGCCACGTAAGAACGGTACTGATCAGGAGTCATAATCTGCTGAGCAGGGTCTGATGGAGCACCCCACTGCTGCTGCAATCTAAAGAGGGACTCCTGAATACCTAGCTGACCCCTATAGTGAGCCTCCATAGCATCCCATGTATAATTCAAGTACCTAGGATCCCACTCAGAAAACTGGGAAGGCTGCTGAGAAGGCTGCTGCTGAGCATGGGAGGATTCAGGCTGATGTTGAGGTTGTTGGGGGGCATGCCTTGCTTGCTTATCCTCATTGTGGCGGGCAATTTAAACATCATCCACCGGATGCACTATTTGTTCATGGATTTGTGGTGGTAGGACGATGCGTGCAGATTGGCATAGGCCCATGATAAGTCCGGGAAACGCAAGTGGACATTTAGCAGTTGTAATGCCACTCATTGCAAATGTCTTAATCTCATTTGCAATGATTCTGGCTACATCCACTTGTTTTCCAGCAAGGATGTAATAGATGAGAGGAGTTACATCAAGTGTGGTTGAGGATGTATGGCTTTTGGGACGGATATTGTGTAGGATGAGGTTAAGAATCACCTGGGCCGGGAGTGTCATGTTCTGCTTAAGTGCTCTAAAAGGCCTCCCAGCTGCGTTAATGTCATAGTCTTTTCCCTCCTTGAAAATAGCCTTTTTGATTTCCTCATGGTCCCAGTTACCTCTTGCTTGTTGAGTGTGAAACTCACATAGGTACTCAAAGTCACGAGGGGGAATTGGGTTTCCTAGGTAGGCATTAATGGCTGGGCGATGAAACTTAACAACACGGCCTCGGACGAATGTCTGAAACTCAAACGGGTCCTCAGGGTCATTCGGAATGGCATTCGCGTAAAATTCCCTCACAACATCTGCATTTATCTTGGTTGGGGGACTCACCAACCTCTCTCACTTTCTATTCTCAAATATCCCCAAAATTCCATTGTACTTCCCTTGAGGGTTTATGATAAACTCCTTCTCGTGCCAGAATTTTCTTTTAAGCAGCTCCTGGTACCTTGCAGAGTGGTGAGCGCTCCGGAAGCGACTAGCATCATAAGGTGAGGATGCGTGAGATGATTCTCCTTGCTTCCTCTTACTTCCGGTTCTCTTTGATTTATGTGCCATTGCTGCAAAACAATCAGGCAATGCATACAGAACAAAGATATATAGAGGTTAGTATAAAAAATGGAATTGAAAAACTCAGAGCAAAATTAAAATTTTCATTTTCTGGAGCAAATCGCTAGGCGAAGAAAAGCTTCGCTAGGCGAAAAATTGTTCAAAATTCTGGGTTTTCCAGATGAATTTTCGCCTAGGCGATCATATTTTCGCTCAGCGAAAATGTGCAGAAATTAAAATTTTTGTTCGAAAATCACTCTGAACTACCTCTAATCTTTTAAAAACACACCCAGTAATCTTAGAAATGAAGTAAAATAACAACTATGGCATACAAACATCACAAACCCAAGTTTATTTCACATTTACACAAAATGGGTTTTTCAAAAAGTAATTCAAAAATCGGATTTTTGCATGGCAATCGTGTTGTAATTCCAGTTCATTTCTAATATACACTAATTTCGAACCTAACCAGTAACTAATCACTAATAACACAACAACTAACAACCTATTCTATCAAATCCATAAAATAACCCATTTTTGAATTTTTAATAAAAAGCAAGAAAAGAGCTCAAACCTGTTGATTAAGTGCTAGATGAAGTGATGCAATGAAGTGCAAGTGCTTAATCTGGCTTGGATTTGCTTGGGTTTGAATTTTTGAAAGAAAAATGGAAGATTTTTGAGTTGTAAGTGAAAAATGGAGAAAAGGTATCAAAACCGGTTTTTGAAATGAAGTTGGGTGGTTAGGAAGGTAGTTGAGGAGGTAAATTGGAGTTATGAGGGTTAATGGCTTTGGAAATCGTAACTGTCTGATAACATAATTTTGCTGATCGAGATATATATCGCTAAGCGAAGATGGTCTGGTCAAACTTGGTCAAACTGACCAGTAATTCTCGCTCAGCGATATTTGGCTTCGCTAGGCGAACTATGACAGGTAAAATTTTTGTGTTCTAGTTTCAGTATTGGTTTCTGATTTTGAATGAAAAGTGACCTAATCTAAAATGCAAAGCAGTAAAATACTTACAAAATTGGGGTGCCTCCCAACAAGCTCTTGTTTAACGTCATTAGATTGACGCCTGTTTCATGTTTGATTAAGAATCAATTAGTGAAATTGTTGTCGTGTGCCGAACAACTTCACCACCAAAGTATGGCTTCAGTCTTTGTCCATTCACTGTCCAAGTTGCTTTGGTGATAGGATCCTCTAGCTCCACTGCTCCATAAGGCCTGACTTCTTTAATCATGAAAGGGCCGGACCACTTTGATTTCAATTTTCCCGGAAATAGTTTCAATCTTGCATTGAAAAGCAAAACTATTTGACCGGGCCTGAATTGCCTCTTCATAATCTTCTTGTCATGATACCTCTTGACCTTTTCTTTATAGATCTTGCTTGATTGATATGCTTGGTCACGCATTTCTTCCAATTCGTTCATTTGGAACTTTCTCTTCTCCCCCACTTGCTCTTGGTCAAAGTTAAAAAACTTTAGCGCCCAAAACGCTTTATGCTCCAACTCTACCGGCAAGTGGCATGCTTTTCCATACACCAACTGAAATGGTGTGAAACCCGTAGGAGCTTTGTATGCGGTCCTATAGGCCCACAATGCTTCGTCAAGTTTCATTGACCAATCCTTCCTCGATGATGACACGGTCTTCTCAAGTATCCTTTTAATTTCACGGTTGGATACCTCGGCTTGACCGTTGGTCTGTGGATGATATGGTGAAGCTACCTTGTGTTTCACTCCATAGTGCTCAAGTGCTTTTGCCAATTGTGTATTGCAGAAGTGAGAACCTCCATCACTTATAAGCACTCGAGGAGTTCCAAAACGGGAAAAGATGTTTCTTTTGAGAAATTTGACCACTGTTTTACTATCCGCTTTTGGGGATGCGATTGCTTCTACCCACTTAGACACATAGTAGACGGCTACCAAAATATATTCATTGGACATGGAGGATGGAACTGGCCCAACAAAGTCAATACCCCAACAGTTAAAAACTTCGACTTCAAGGATACTTTGTTGAGGCATTTCATTCCTTTTTGAAATTCCTCCAGTTTTCTGGAAACTCTCACAACTCTTCACATGTTCATATGCGTCTTTGAATAGAGTGGGCCAAAAGAAGCCTGCTTGAAGAACCTTTGCTGCAGTTCTTTCACCGTTGTAATGACCACCATATGGCGAATTGTGACAATGCCACATGATGTCTTTGGCTTCTTCTATAGCAACACATCTCCGTAAAAGGTGGTCAGCTCCAATCTTGAAGAGATATGGGTCATCCCATACAAAGTGAGTTGAGTCTCTCATCAACTTCTTCTTCATTTGCCATGTAAAATCTTTCGGTATGAACCCCGTTGCCTTATAATTTGCCATGTCAGCAAACCATGGTCTTTCTTGCACCATTAGCAACTTCTCATCCGGAAACTCTTCAAGAATTTCTCTCTCGTTCTTAGTCACCTCATTGTTCACCAACCTTGACAGGTGATCAGCCACAAGGTTCTCAGTCCCCTTTTTGTCTTTAATCTCCAAATCAAACTCTTGGAGCAGCAGCATCCATCGGATGAGTCTCGGTTTGGAATCGGGTTTGGTGATTAAATACTTTATGGCTGCATGGTCAGTATAGATAACAATTTTCGAACCAATGAGATAAGAACGAAATTTTTCTAATGCGAACACAATAACAAGTAATTCTTTTTCTGTGGTAGCATAATTGATTTGAGCATCATTTAAAACTTTACTTGCATAGTGTATAGCATGAAAAATTTTGTTTTTGCGTTGACCTAACACCACTCCAACCGCATAATCACTCGCATCACACATGAGTTCAAAATCAAAATTCCCATTTGGTGCAGTGATTATGGGTGCGGATGTCAAACTATCTTTCAAACATTCAAAAGCATTCATACAATCATTATCAAATTCAAAAGACTTATCTTTGTTGAGCAAATTGCTCAATGGCTTTGCGATCTTTGAGAAGTCTTTGATAAACCTCCGATAGAATCCGGCGTGGCCAAGAAAACTTCGGATGCCTTTGACATTGATTGGTGGTGGAAGCTTGCCTATCACATCAACTTTTGCTTTGTCAACTTTAATACCCTTGGACGAAATCTTGTGACCAAGGACAATACCCTCGGTAACCATGAAATGACATTTCTCCCAATTGAGTACCAAGTTGGTTTCCTTGCACCGCTTCAGTACCGTGTCAAGATTCTTCAAGCATAAATCAAAGGATGAACCGAAGACAGAAAAATCATCCATAAACACTTCAATACTCTTCTCTATCAAATCAGCAAAAATTGCTTGCATGCATCGTTGAAATGTTGCTGGAGCATTACATAACCCAAACGGCATGCGTCGATATGCAAAAACTCCAATTGGACAAGTAAAAGTTGTCTTCTCATGATCTTCTGGATTCACCGATATTTGATTATAACCCGAATATCCATCAAGGAAACAATAAAAAGCTTGACCGGACAGTCTTTCTAGCATTTGATCCATGAATGGTAGAGGAAAATGATCTTTCCTTGTAGCTTTGTTGAGCCTCCGGTAATCAATACACATCCTCCAACCGGTGACGGTTCTTGTCGGTATGAGCTCATTCTTCTCATTTGTGATCACCGTCATACCTCCCTTCTTAGGGACAACTTGAACCGGGCTAACCCAAGTACTATCCGAGATCGGATAAATCATGTCGGCTTCAAGTAGTTTAACTACTTCCTTCCGGACTACTTCCTTCATATTTGGGTTTAGCCGACGTTGAGGTTGCGCTACCAGCTTGTAATCTTCCTCAATCATGATCTTATGCATACAATAAGATGGACTTATCCCTTTCAAGTCGGATAATGTCCAGCCTATTGCTTCTTTGTTAGACTTCAAAATTTCCACCAATTTGGTTTCTTCGTTGCTTGACAAGGAGCTACTTATGATGACCGGTTTGTTACCCTCTTTTTCTAGGAAAACATACTTCAAGTGTGAGGGTAGAATTTTCATCTCCGGCTTCATTTCTTCAACTTTGGCTTCATTCGTCAATTCCTCAATTATTGCTTTTTGAGGAGGAATTTCCTTCAACGAATCCAGCTCCTTCAAACATTCTTCTATTTCTTTTTCATCTTCCTCCCCTATGATATTAAGTGCATTGGTCAAAAATCTTTCAAGAGGTGTCAAATTATGCAGCTGTTCCCTTGCATCAACAATTAATTCTTCAGTTGCATCCATCTTGAAACATGCACCTTTATCACTAGGGTACTTCATAGCTTCATTGATGTTGAAATTGACTTCTTCATCGTCCACACGGACTTTCATTAGACCTCCGTCAAGATCAATCATCATCCTTGCCGTTTGCATAAATGTTCTTCCAAGAATTAGTGGCACATCATCATCCTTAGGAATATCCATCACCACAAAGTCGATGGGAAACATGAATTTGTCGACTTTTACCAAAACATCTTCAGCTATTCCCAACGGACGTGTGACAGATTTGTCAGCCAGTTGCAACGTCAAGTTTGTTCGTTTCACAACCAAATCACCAATCCTTTTGACAATGGAGAGTGGGATTAGGTTGATACTTGAACCAAGATCGATGAGTGCTTTGCCGACATTAACATTGCCTATAGATACCGGTAATGTAACTTTACCCGGATCTTTCTCCTTTCTTGGCAATGTTCTTTGAATGATTGCACTACAATTAGCATCAAGCTGAATTGTTTCTTCATCATTGTACCTCCTTTTCTTGGAAAGAATTTCTTTCATAAACTTGGCATACGTAGGCATTTGCTCTAAGGCTTCCGAGAATGGAATATTGATTTGCAATCTTTTGAAAATGTCTAGGAACCTTGCAAATTGCCTCTCTTTATCTTTTCTAGCTGGAGTAGTTGGATACGGTAGATGTTGAGCTGGTGCATTCTTTACAAATTCTTGCTTCTTGCCCCTCTCCTTCATCACATCTTTCTTCTTCTCATTGTTTTCTTTTTCAACTAACTCCTTATTCTTTTCAACTACTTCCTCATTATTTTCTCCCTCCATTTCCTTCTCACTTCCTTCATCAATTTCTTCCTCATTTTCTTCAACAACTTTTCTCTCCACTTCAAGATTGTCTCCTATTCCCCTACCAACTACCTTCCCACTTCTTGTAGCAATTGCCTTGCAATGATCTTTTTCTGCAAGGTCGGTTGCATCAAAATGACTTAATTGTCATTTTGATGCTTGGTCTTTTGGGTTGGGTTGAGTGTTGGCGGTAAAGGATCCGCCTTGTTGTGTGGCTTGAGCTAGTTGTTGAGCCATTTGGCCTACTTGGGTTTCTAGATTTTTAATGGAAGCATCGGTGTTTTTCTGGTTTGCCATGGACATTTGCATAAACTGGTTCAATGTTTCGTCGGTACTTTGTGAACGGTTTTGTTGTGGTGGGTATTGATTGAAATGATTGTAAGGTTGTCGGTTGGATGGGCCAGCATCTTGTCTCCATGGTAGGCCATAATTTGGATGGTTTCCTCTTGGGAAATTGTTGTTATGGCTTGGATATTGACCTTGATACTGAGCCGGCCTTTGTTGGTTACCGACATAACTTAATTCTTCAGTTGGCGATGGACAAAAACCAGTGGATGATCGCCTGAACAAAGCTCGCAAGATGCGACTTGATGATGTCTTCTTTGTTCATTTTGCATCTCCTTCATTTGTTGTGGAAGATTTGCCATCTTTCTTGTTAATTCTTCCACTTGTTGAGTTAAAAGCTTGTTTTGTGCAAGTATAGCGTCATTGGTTCCCAAGTCCAAAATACCACCTTTTCTTTGCCCCGGATTTCTATTGTGGTGAGCCTGATGGTCATTGAGTGCCATTCTCTCAATGATTGAAACAACATCTTCAGCACTCTTGGCCATTAATGATCCACCTGCAGCTTCATCAAGTAAAAGCTTCGATTGTTGTTGCATCCCATTGCGGAAAAGATGAATTTGAGTTAAATCATCAAACCCATGGTTTGGACATCTTCTTAGCATTGACTTGAATCGCTCCCAAGCTTCACAAAGTGTCTCACTTGAGCCTTGAGAAAAGACGGCTATGGTTGTCTTGGCCTCCATAAAACGGTTTTGAGGAAAGAATCTCTCAAGGAATTTCTCCTCAAGAGTATTCCAATTAGTCATCACTTGTGGGGGTTGATCCAAGTACCACTCCTTTGCCTTTCCAATCAATGAATGAGGAAACCTTCTCATGAATATTGCTTCCTCATTATTCTCCGTTTCTCCTAAAGTACCAGCTATCTCATAGAACTTTGTTAGATGTTGAAATGGATCCTCATGGTCTAAACCCGAGAAAGGGTTAGCATATAGAATTTGGAGAATCCCCGTCTTCATCTCCGTTTGTTTTGTTGTCCTTGGTGACTTTCCCAATTGAGCTAGGCGTCGTGGGCTGTTATGACAAGGCATCCCACTACCTCCTGAGCTTCCAGTACCGTCTCCTTCACTGGCCATAGGTGTTTCCTGAATTGGAACTAATGAAGGAATTGAAACAGATGGTCCTTCTTGCTGCCTCTTAGCTTGCTGCCTCTTCTTCCGATTTCTGCTATTGTTTCTCCTAGCAGTTCTCTCAATTTCTGAATCAAACAGCAATTGGTCTTCTTGTGTTTTACCTCGCATATACGGAATTCAACAATCTGACCAAACAAATTAGCAACAAGATGGATAAAAATGATAGTTATATATATAAAAGAATTTTCTGCAAAAATGCTTAAAACAATAATTTTAGTTGCGATGTTTATGATATCTAAGCGTTATAATCCCCGGCAGCGGCGCCATGTTGATGAAAGGTGTTTTTCCTCACTTCATAATTTCCTATCTACACGTGAGTATATTAGGATCGTCTCCACAGGGATTTACGCGACACCTTAAACCATTCAACATCGATTATCATTTTAAGTTAGGGTTTCATTTGTTTACTAAAACCTAATCGACTTTTAAAATATAAATAAATACTACGAGCAATAGGGCATAAAAGCGTCGGTATCAAAGTCATAAATCAAGCATCGATAATGTTCTAATGATCATGATAAAAGGATTCTAGTTTTAATCTTTTCTTAACGATATTATCACACATCACTCGACAACATTATTCGTGTCCAAATAAAGTTGTGAGATCGATTGTATCGTTTAATCGACGATTTCCCAATCTATTAAACGATCCAAAAGCATTAAGTATTGATGCTTTAAGTGATTATCAAAACATAGTTCCATGTCTAGAACACTAGTTTTAATAGAAAATCATTCTAAACCTAGATTTAAATGTATTTGTCAATAACACTAAACCAAACATAAGATTGAATAACAAGAATAACTTTCAATATATTATAAAACTCTAGAATCAAATATTTACATGATCAAATAGATTACATCTAGCTTGATTCATTACCTCTAATCCCAACAAAGGAGATTTAGTTGATCATTCTCATGTCAACAATACAAAAGCTGGAAGAAAGATGAAGATCAATGCTAGTTTTGATTTCTCAAAAACCCTTGAATGATCTAAACTTGATTCCTTGTTTGTCCTTTGAAGTGCCCTTCTTTTAGCCCTATTTTCTGGTAATAAACCTCTAAATTTCGTTCTTAATGAAAGCTTAACAATAGTAGTATATCAACCTAAAAGCTGAAATATAGCTTATATACAAAAACTGATAAATGAAATATCGCTCAGCGAGAACATTTTCGCTCAGCGAATTTAACTATATGGCCAGTGGCATTTTGCCACGTCTTCTACAGCATTAAACCACCTTGATGATTTCGCTGGGCGACCAAGATTTCGCTGGGCGAAATCAAACTTCCCCTGTTCCTGAAAATCCCTGCCTGACTTCGCCAACTTCTCGCCAAGGGATCGCTGGGCGAGAGTACACTTTGAAAACTCCCAAAAATCCCTGCCTGACTTCGCCAAGTAATCGCCAAGGGATCGCCAGGCGAAATGCTTCATGCTTCTCTTCATGATTTCTTGCTATTTTCAGGTCCTGGCTTGCTTTTTCCTACACAAATGGGGAAGAATAAGGTATACAAAGAATAATTGGCATTAATTCATAAATTCCATGCTTTTCCTAAGATAACTTGCACAACAAGTAACTAAAAAGCCTTATAAAAGACATGGATTTATTCATTTCTTGCCACTTATCAATCCTCAGCATCAGTATTTACTGCAAAAGCAACTCTTTTCCCTTTCTTATCAGTACGTTTACTGAAGGCTGTCTCAAAATTTAGCAAGGACCCTATTAACTCCTCAACCTTCATACTGGAGATGTCATGTGCTTCTTCAATGGCAGTCACCTTCATGTCAAATCTCTTAGGTAGAGTCCTGAGTATTATTCTTACAATTTTCTCATCAGACATTTTCTCTACAAGAGAATCAAATGAGTTAGCCATATCCAGAACATTCATGTAAAAATCTTGTATGCTCTCATCCTCCAACATTCTGAGATTCTCAAACTTGGTGGTGAGAAGTTGAAGTCTGGATAACTTTACCTTTGAAGTGCCTTCATGAGTAGTCTTGAGAATCTCCCACGCATCCTTGGCTATAGTGCACTGCTTGATCGGTCTGAACATGTTCTTGTCCACTCCATTGAATAGAGCATTCAAAGCTTTGGAGTTTCCAAGAGCCAATTCATCTTCATCCTTGGATCATTCTTCCTCTGGTTTCAACACAGTAGTCTTCTCTCCATCTTTGTCCAGCACAACAGGATGTTCCCAACCCTTCAAAACAGCTTTCCAGGTCTTACTGTCTATAGATTTCAGGAAAGCACTCATACGAGATTTCCAATACTCATAGTTGGAACCATCCAACAGAGGTGGTCTGTTAACAAATCCTCCTTCCTTGTCCATTATGCCAGAAAAACCTTCCCTGGAGCTCACCCTAAAACAGGCAGGGTGCCTGCTCTGATGCCAATTGTAATTCTGGCAAGACTGAGTCTGAACCGTAAAATAGAGCTGAACAGAGTAAGTTTGATAGAGGTTCAGAAGCAGCAAAAATAAAGACAAAAAGTAAAGAACACATTTGATTTGTTAACCCAGTTCAGTGACAAACACACCTACGTCTGGAGGCTACCAAGCCAGGAAGGAAATTCACTAAAATAGTATCAATTCGAACTACTGTGTAAACAGCCCCTGTTTCCCACAGCCTTCTCACTTAATCACTACCCGTGAAATTTCTACCTAGGAACTCCTAGATATAAGAACCCCTCTTACTTCCTACTCAAGCAATCACTGCCCCAGTGATTGTAAACTCTAAACCAATCAACTAAGATGAAGACACACTTCAAAACATCAAATTCACTTTTGCTTAAAAGCTTTAAGTCAATTACAACTCAATAAACCTAAACCAACTCTAATAGATGAGTGGCGTACAGAAAATACAGCACAAAGCTTACAGACTCAAAAACTAAGAATCTCTCTATAATAACTTCTATTTTTGATATACCTTCTTCAATAGCAGCGTCCTCTTTATATAGTCTTTAGCAGCACATAATTCTTGAACCAAATCCTTCAAAGATATGTTTCCAGAATTCTTTTAGAAGCAAATAGAAGCAATTATATTTCTGAAATATATTTTGCAAAGATTCCTTTGAAAATATATTCATAAATAAAAGAATCCAATCTTCAATAAAGATCTTCACGCAAAACAATCTTCCTTCTAGAAACAAAGCTTGGATAATTCTTCAATTAAATCTTCTCATAAAAGATCATGTTCTGAAAAACACATCTCCAAGGCGCACAAAATAGAACGCAGAAAACCAGCTTCTGAAGGAACTTCTGAAGTCTGCGTCTGAAGTTTTGCGTATGAACATTTCAGCTTCTGAAGGTTGCTTCTGAACAGTGTGTCTGAAGGTCAGCTTCTGAACAGTGCATTTGAGGGTCAGCTTCTGAACAGTGCGTCTGAAGGTCAGCTTCTGAAGTACTGTTCAGCTTCTGAAGTACTGTTCAGCTTCTGAAGACCCAGCTTCTGAAAATGCACACACTGAGTTTTCAGCTTCTGAAGACGTGCTGCTTGTATATTTTTTTTTAGTAAAACATGTAGCCAACAACCAAATATCCAACAATGGAAAATAAGATGCTTATGATAACGGATAACAATCAGAGAATGATAGTTAAAGCTCCATTAAGCAAGAATAGAATCTTCAAGATTGAAGTTCAAATTATGGAACATAGATGCTTATCAGCTGCAGTATGTAGAGATGAATGGATATGGCACTATAGGTTTAGTCATCTGAATTTTAGAGATTTGTATGAATTGAAGAAGCAAGGAATGGTAACATGTTTACCACAAATCTCTATCCCTACTGAGATGTGTGAGGATTATGTTGAATCAAAGCAGCATAGAAACTCTTTCAGTCAGAAAGTTGAAAGTAGATCAAATGGCAAGCTAGAAATCATATATTCTGATGTATGTGGTCCAATGCATTGTGAATCACAGGGTGGAAATAGGTACTTTGTGTCTTTCATAGATGATTACACCATAAAGACATGGATTTATCTGATCAAAGCAAAGTCTGAAGTGATTGATGTATTCAGAAAATTCAAGGTCATGGTTTCTAGACAAACTGGAAGTTACATCAAGGTTCTAAGATCAGATAGTGGAGGTAAATATGTTTCAGCCGAATTCAAGTCACTATGTGAAGAAGAAGGAATAATACATGAAGTGACTCCTCCATATACTCTGATGACAGTCAGTCATACAATATTTTTAGAGTCACTTTTCGTTAAGTTTTTAGTATTTAATTTAGAGTCATTTTAAATAAATTGTCGTTTTTAATTTATTGAATCAAGTAGTAAATTAGTTGTTATTACTCAAAACAAACCATGATTTGATGACATATGTTGGTCGAATAAAAAAAAGACAAGAAACAAGTGGCCTACTATTGGAAAATGCTTGCTGGCGTAAAGAAATGAAAACATGGATTGGCATATTAGCAAAAGGTGCATTGGGAACTAAGAAAATATTGGGCTTTGACCCAACCAATTGGTGTTGACCCGAGAAAAAGAAGACTTTGGCAGCTTGATACCAGGGATACAAAAGAAGCTAGCCGCACAGTAACAGAGGGGGGTCGCAGTTTTGGAAAAAGAAACGCAGCAATGGAGGCATAAGGTTTTGGCACATGGTGGAAATAAGTAGATAAAGGAAGTATCATTACAACAGTGCATGAATATTCTTTGGTTTATTTTATTCACTATGTTGTGATCTGTCCGGTGAGGAATCGATGGAGGCAACAGTGGCGGAAGGTGCTCAGGTACGGTGGCGATGAGTCTTTGCGGTGGAACGAAAGGTGCCTGCAGGCACGTTAGCACTCCAACGATCAAGTCAGTAATGGAACTGCGAAAGAGTGCATGAAAAGTGTGTGTAAAGTGAATCGTACCTTGAGGGTGAAGCTACCTCACCCTTATATAAGCGCTCCGCGAGAATAACTGCATCCGGGATATGCGGGGTATGGTTAGGAATGGTCAGAGGACACATGTACGGTATCAGATGCACGAAGACGCGCTATGGTGCAGTGGCGTGCACGGTCGTTAGTATGCGCCCTTAGGTGACGCGCCTTGGAATGGTGGACGTTTTGGTCCATGTGTCGCTGTCTGGTTGACCTTATGGCCGATCCAGAACAGTTTCCCCCAAGTTGTTGATGCTTTTATGGTGCAATGGCTTTAAGCAAGTGTGGCGCTCTATGGGGCGTCCTCGAGCATTGGGTGCTCTTGAAGTCTTTTGAGGAAGTTCCGCTGCCGTCCTTTGGTAGTGGGGTCGGTGCCCTCGGCTGGTGAGTGGGGGCAGTTGCGTTAACTGCCTTGAAGTAAAACTTTTTATACACAATGGGTATACAGTTTGACCTTCCACGTGTCGGCTCCATGGTTTTCACACGTTCTGAAGGTCAGGTTCCACGCGCGCACCACCCGAGTATTTTTCGTGGCTCGAAGTCGTTTCCCAGCCGTTGGATCATGGCCTTTTTTTAAGCGAGGAAAATATATTAAAAAAGAGAGAATGTAAAAAGTTGATGGGACATAAACCTGACCCAATGACCACAAATCAGCCTTTAAAAGGTAATACAATGATCATTAAGAAAAGTGGTATAAAAACCAAACTAGACGAAAATCTAGTGGTGAACCAAATGCGACGCAGAAAATTACACACCATAAACACAAACCAGCAAGCCCAGCGCGGGGCCCAAAACCGGATTGCAAAAGAAATTGATATGTAAAAAGCTGCAAGCATTGAATCAACCAAAATAAACTAGAGACAAATCTGAGTAAAATCAAACTTGTCTTTTAACCCATGAATGGTGTACGAACCAACTGCCAACACAGATAGATTCACGAACCAACAACCCCTGCAAGTGAGCACTAACAGCCCTTTCAAGCCCATCGAACCCCGCACGAAGCAAAGTAGATATGAAAATCAGAACAATACAACGACAATGAGGTTTTGAAACAGAACCTTAGAACCAACAACCAGCGAATCCACCAACAAACTCACCTGCACAAGCATATCAGTGAGTCTGTTCCAGAAAAGCGACAGACCCGGACGAAGTGGAAGCCATCCAAATACGAATGTGTTTCAAAGACTTAGACGAAAGAGACAACAATAGATCCGCATAACCAAATCCAACAACGCTCACAACGCCATAGCCACCAACAAAGCCGACCCGGTGCCGTTGGCACAGGTTTTACCCAGAAACCCAACACAGACCAGTAGTCCACCACCATGTGAGTAACCAGATCCAAAGGGAAAAAACAGATCTAACCCCGAAGGGTTCTGAACCAGAAAATGACATCGGCGCGAGGGCTAACAGCCACCAGTACCAACACCAACCCAGAACGGAGAAGAGGGTGGTGTAGCCGTAAGAATGGCGAACACACCACCATGGGAACATCTACATCTTGAATCAGAGGTTTGAATCAGGGCCTTTTGGGTTCACCTTAATCTGAGTCGTTGATCTGATTTTTTCGAAGCTTATAAAAGGAGGGAAACTCCCCCTTTCCATTCTTTACGCATTCGAACTCACACTGTTCCAGAGATTTCCTCTTGCCACCTTCCACAAATTTTCCCAAATTGCTTCTCTCGAGTGTTGAATTTTCAGTCTACAGTTCTGTGATCTTGCAATTTCCCGGAGCCTCTTCTTCTTCTTTTCATAAAATCGTCAGACCGTCAAGGTATTCTCATCCTTCTTTTTGCAATTTGTTTGTTTTTCATCGTTTTCACGTTTTTTCTTTTTGAGTTTGGGGGTGAGAGATGAGCACTCGTTCTGGGAGTTCGGCAGTTCCTTCATCCAGTGGTTATGGAGGCGAAGCTCCTGAGCAACTTAGGGTAGGAGTTGGTTTTTCGTTTCCCCCATTAGGCTTAAAGAATCCTGTTGTGGTGACCAATTTTGAGGGGGATGACATGTATTGTGAGATGAGAGAATCCCTTACCGCACACTTAGAGTGCCGCTATTCTCATAGAGAAACTATCTGGTGGTTAGAGGAATGTTCTAGAGGCCGTGTTCACGGTTTCCACTATCTTTTTAGGAGGGACGGAGCTGGGCAGATGGAAAAGATCGAGGAGTTTCCCGCTCAGAGGCGGACTATAGTTGGGTTCACGAGGATGTCATGGACGTCATTTCTTACTAAACGGATGAGAGTCTTGACGAGATTGACTGGTGTTTCAGACTAATGCCTGGCAAGTGGCAGCTCGAAGCCCCGAATCGCAAGAGAAGGGCGATTTCACTACCTATGATATTCTGCACCGGGATCTTGGCGTCTTAGTCCCTTTTAGTAGCTTCGAATTATGGGTGCTCTGTGTTAGTTGAGTAACAAAAGTAAGTATTTTTAAATTATCGTCTCCACAGGGATTAGTGCGCTATCTCGAGTCCAACAATCGTTATCGTTTTGAGTAAGGGTTTGTATGATTGTTTGCATAAAAACTATTGGAACCTAAAACGGGAAATAAAGACGACAAATAACAAGGAATAAAAGCGTTGAGATCGGAGTTCCTCAATCGAGCATTGGAAATAATCTAAAAATCATGCATATGAATTCTAGCGTTTTAGCGAAATTATCACGTATCACTCGACAACACCATTCGTGTCCAAATGACGTCGTGAGATCGATCATATCGTTTAATAGACGATTTCCCAATCTATCAAACGATCCGAAAGCTTTACGTTCCGATACTTTCTGTGATTATCAAAACCAAATTCCATGTCTAGAATTTCTTATTTTGATAGAGATTATTCTCACCAAAGATTCAAAAGTATTCGTCAATAACATTTAAATCAAAACATGATAATGAATAGCAAGAATAACTCAATATCACATATATTGCTAAAATCATATATTTGCATAATCAAATATTACATCTAAGCTAGATAAAGTACCTCCAATCCCAACAAAGGGAAGTTAGTTGTTCATTTTCATGACAACTATACAAAAGTGTAAAGAAAGATGAAAATCCAAACCTAAGTTCTTGATTTCCCAAAGAGCCTTAGTTGATTCCACACTCCAATCACTCTTGCTCCATGAAGATCAAAGCTTCTAGCCCTATTTTCTATCTAAAAACTATATCCTAATAATATTACACACTGTAATAATAATGTTCTAAGCAAAAAAGTATGAAACAAAGCTTAAATACTAAAAGCTGAAAGTGACATCTCGCTGTCTTTGCCAGTGGTTTTCAGCCACGTCTTCAGTAGCATTAAACCGCCCTTGGGATCTCGCTGAGCGACAAATATTTCGCTGAGCGAAATCAAGCTCCTCTGCTCCTGAAAATCCCTGCCTGAGCTCGCCAAGGACTCGCCATGAGCTTGCTGGGCGAGTTTATCAGATTCTTTTCTTCTTGATTCTTTGCTCAAATCATGTCCTGGCTTGCATTTTCCTGCACAAATGGATGGGGAAAGAAGTAAAAGCAATATTGGGCATTTGATCAGTGATTATGAGCTTTTCCCATGATAACTTGCAAAACAAGCTACTTAAGTGCTTAAATTAACTATGTTTTTTTAACTCATTTTTGGCACTTATCACACTCCCCAACTTAAATCTTTGTTTGTCCTCAAACAAAGGACTCAAAAGAAATGGAAAAATCAAGGCTTTGGACAAAAGTACAATACATGCAAAGAAATGAAAAGTTTTCAGATGACATAATTCAAAGGTGGATTGCGCGGGCAAGTATGAAGTTTCTCATTAATCTAGATATATACTACGAATGCGGCATAAGTCCTAAACACAAAATTCAAATCATACAATGCAAGTCAATAACATAATTAACAATGAACCACACCTAACACACTTCTTTGAAAGCAAATAAAACAAATTGAATTCATGAAGTGAGGGTTTTGAACACTCATCCGGCAATTCTGATAACAACTTGATTAAGTTATGTGTCCATCCAAATATTATCTCAAAAAGCACAAAGGCATATATCAAAAGGTCTTTGAGAGTTGTAACTTAGCTTGGTTTCAAAAGAAATGACATATGTGGGAAAAATTGAATTCAAAAGGCCAAGCATAGAGGAACATTCTTACTAATTACACAACTTGCTCCTTTTTCAAACACAACTCTTGGTGATTTACAAATATTACTTTGATCTTGACAACTTTTTGATTTATTGAATTTTTCTCTTTTTTCTTTTCTTTTTCTTGGTTCCTTTTCTTTCTTTTTTCTTTTCCTTTTCTTTTTCTTTTCTTTTTCTTTTTCTTGTTGTCAAGATCAATTTTCAAATTTCACCAATACTTGACATACACTACCTCCCTTTTCTCCCCAACTTATACAAAATGATACCCTAATTGAATGTTCCCTTATCATCAGGCAAGGGACAAATAAACACGATGGTTAAGGGTTCAAAATGAAAGTAAGAATATCAGAATCCAATAGTGAGTTAACTATGAACTGGATTTTGAAAAACTTGGGCAAATTCACTAAGCATTGTGCTTATGAATATTGACATTTCATAATTAAGGATTCTGATTAATTAGGCTCAAATGGGGTTATCAAATACTCACTTCTCACAGGGTAGGCTTTTTGTGGTCAAGTGTTTCTCCTCAATTTCAAAAGAATGCCTTGATCATTTCAGTGCTTTCATACAATTAAAACAATTATTAGATTTAACATAAAACAACCGAGTGAAACAATGAATGCCGGTCTCCTGCATATATGTAAAGCACTTGAGGGTTCCTCACATTTAGGCTAGTTCTAAGTGGTTGACATAATAAGCATGTTATCGCATAAAACTGTATGAGATAAATTTTTGTGCAAAGTACTCATTTCAAATTCAAGTACACATCTAGAAAAGCAAGAAACAAGTACCTTGGCTTTGCACTTTGTCATAAATTTTATAACATAATCACACACCTGATACTTTGCTTAGTGAGCTTATCAGTAACCTTCGCTCAGCGAAGTAATGACTCGCTCTGCGAGAATGACAGGTTGCAGAATTTTCAAAAGTGCAACATTTCAAAAGACTTGTCATTTTTAGCTTCACTTATGGTTACTAAAAAGCATTAATAAAGCATAAAAACTTACAAAATTGGGTTGCCTCCCAACAAGCGCTTGTTTTACGTCGTTAGCTCGACGCCGTTTTCGTTAGGGTGGCCAAAATGAGACGGAACGCACATCAGCCTTTGTATTCCTTTGTTTTGGGAGGAATTCCATGAACTTGAAGTATAGCTGATGTGGAGTCCATAACCTCCCTATCCAGAGTTTGATGAACAAGGAACAAATGCTATCTTTTACAAACTCAAGTTCTGCCTTGCTCACTTTCATCCCCTCCTTTTCACAAGTTTCTTCCTTGTTAAGAAACTGTTCCTTTTTCTCAATATCCATCACTTCTTCACTATCAACAGTTTTGGCCTCTTCAGAATCTGACCACTCTTGAGGAAGTTCTACTTTGTGTGGTATCTCTATTTCTTCTACTATTTTCCTTATACCACATCCTTCAAACATTGTCTCTTCCTCACTCTCATCAACATCGTCTTCAACAATCTCTCCGAATTCCAAAGTGGATTGATTGTTGGTCTGAACATCCATGATTCTTGGTAGAAAATTTAATTGAACTTGCAAAAGTTCCAATTGGATTGATAACACTCTCAATCTATGGTTGGTATTTTGCATGTTGATCATGGATTGTTGCATGAACATATTCAAAGTATTTTCCGTTCTTGCCATTTGTTCATCTTTAGAAGGATATTGTTGATACTGTTGATAGGATTCATACTCGAATGGAGTATAGAAGTTGAAATAGTCATGATGATCAGCCATGATTTCCTTTATGTTGAGAATCTGAAACGAGTGTGACTAACAAGAAAATTTTCTTTGTATAACAAAGAGGGTTAATGCACACACACAGTTTTATAATGTACAAAAGAAACGAAAAATATTAACAAGATATATACAAATGCTCAAAACAATACAAATTATTGCGATGCTCAAAATATCTAAACACCAATCCCTGGCAATGGCGCCATTTTGTTAGTTGAGTAACAAAAGTAAGTATTTTTAAATTATCGTCTCCACAGGGATTAGTGCGCTATCTCGAGCCGTTCAACAATCGTTATCATTTTGAGTAAGGGTTTGTACGATTGTTTGCATAAAAACTATTGGAACCTAAAACGGGAAATAAAAACGACAAATAATAAGGAATAAAAGCGTTGAGATCGGAGTTCCTCAATCGAGCATTGGAAATAATCTAAAAATCATGCATATGAATTCTAGCGTTTTAGCGAAATTATCACGTATTACTCGACAACACCATTTGTGTCCAAATGACGTCGTGAGATCGATCGTATCGTTTAATAGACGATTTCCCAATCTATCAAACGATCCGAAAGCTTTGCGTTCCGATACTTTCTGTGATTATCAAAACCAAATTCCATGTCTAGAATTTCTTATTTTGATAGAGATTATTCTCACCAAAGATTCAAAAGTATTCGTCAATAACATTTAAATCAAAACATGATAATGAATAGCAAGAATAACTCAATATCACATAAATTGCTAAAATCATATATTTGCATAATCAAATATTACATCTAAGCTAGATAAAGTACCTCCAATCCCAACAAAGGGAAGTTAGTTGTTCATTTTCATGACAACTATACAAAAGTGTAAAGAAAGATGAAAATCCAAACCTATGTTCTTGATTTCCCAAAGAGCCTTAGTTGATTCCACACTCCAATCACTCTTGCTCCATGAAGATCAAAGCTTCTAGCCCTATTTTCTATCTAAAAACTATATCCTAATAATATTACACACTGTAATAATAATGTTCTGAGCAAAAAAGTATGAAACAAAGCTTAAATACTAAAAGCTGAAAGTGACATCTCGCTCGGCGAGATTTCACTCACCCGGCGAGATTTGCTGTCTTTGCCAGTGGTTTTCAGCCACATCTTCAATAGCATTAAACCACCCTTGGGATCTCGCTGAGCGACAAATATTTCGCTGAGCGAAATTAAGCTCCTCTACTCCTGAAAATCCCTGCCTGAGCTCGCCAAGGACTCGCCATGAGCTCGCTGGGCGAGTTTATCAGATTCTTTTCTTCTTTATTCTTTGCTCAAATCATGTCCTGGCTTGCATTTTCCTGCACAAATGGATGAGGAAAGAAGTAAAAGCAATATTGGGCATTTGATCAGTGATTATGAGCTTTTCCCATGATAACTTGCAAAACAAGCTACTTAAGTGCTTAAATTAACTATGCTTTTTAACTCATTTTTGGCACTTATCACTCTGTTATCTGAATGTGGCGCCCTCCCAGCTTCATCCTCTTTCCTGGGCCCTTGTGAAGGTCTTCTAGCTCTGGTGCGAGTACAAGGGCCAACAACCCTCTCTGCACCTTTTCTTCACGCAGGTTGGGGTCCAGCGCACACGCAGCGAAAATGTTCATGATTGAGTGTAGCTTTACCAGAAGATGAAGCTGTTTGAGGATTATGCGGACTCCCTTGAGCCTTGGAGGCACAAATTTCTAGTACTCTGCCCTGTGAGTCACTGTGCACACGAATGCATTTGTCGCGTCCCTTCTACTCATCTGGAAGAAGAGGCTGACTCTGATGACATGGTTTTCGCCCCTGGCGGTCCGTCCTCTACGCCGGTGCCCTCCGAGGAAGTTGTTCACCGGCCTCTTTTTCTCCATTTTTGGTCTAGGGACCACTTTGACAAACCTGCTGCCGCCTATTCTTTTGAAGAAATGACTCTTAACCCTGCGGGGAAGCACCTGAAGTCTGACTTAGAGTGCTTTGTCGCTTCTTTCGAGTTAGAGCAAATTCCCGACCCTAAGTACCCAGGGGATCCTTCAAAAACGATTTCAAAACCGAGGTTTGTGGGTACTAGGCTAGTTATCCACGACTTTGTCTCTGTTGCTTTTGTTTTATTTTTCCTCTGCGTGTTTGGCTTATCCTCTTACTTTCTTTCCTTTGCAGATTCCATGGCCAGCCGGGAAGCACTGAAAGCTTTGCAACAGGGTGGTGTCCCTCCTACTACTGCAGGCGAAGCCCCCCTCAAGTCCAAGCCGTGGTAGGAGTTGTCCCTCATAAGGCTGCTACGACAAGGGTGAAGCCTTCTTCCCAATCTAAGTTTCAGTGCAGCGAGAGAGGCGTTCTGAAATCTCTGAGGAAGTCTGACCCTGCAAGGGACTCTCAGACGGAATCTCAGACGCACTCCAAAGATCGCTCCAAGAGCACCCCCGGCCATCATGGAAGAGGTTTGAAAAGGGACGCCTCCCGAGACGATGGGGGAGAGAAGGCCGACAACCGGGAGTGAACCAAAAAGCTCCAGTCCCAATGCCAGCCACCCATTGGTTACTTTGGCGTCATCCAACGGTTGGGGTGAGGCGACCTTTTGTTTTGCTGACGTGTTCGCATCTGGGCAATCCTCGAGATTCGTGCCCAATTAATGTCGGTTTTTTAGGGTTCCCTAGGCGCCAATTCCTTAAATGGTAGGTTTTCAGTTTTACTTTCCCATTTCTCTCTTCATCAGTTTTATTCTCTCATTTCTCTCTTTGTGCTTTCTATTTTTCACTCCAGGTTACTTTGGTTTTCCGAAGTTCTCTCTAATCCAAGCTGTTTTCGATACTTCGCGGCCTACTCTAAGCTCAGGTACCTTTCCTTACTCTTTAAT
This sequence comes from Medicago ruthenica, assembly GCA_018208015.1. Lineage (NCBI taxonomy): Eukaryota > Viridiplantae > Streptophyta > Magnoliopsida > Fabales > Fabaceae > Medicago > Medicago ruthenica. Next base: position 14,780,260 of record CM031376.1, read on the forward strand.
TTTCTAGGTTCATTCATGTTGTAGTGATTATGGTCGTGATTAGGGAGTGTGACGAAATGGGCAGGGAGAATTCACCGGTCAGTGAAGAAGAGAAGAATAGGTTATGGAGGGATAACATAAGTCATGCAAAACGACCGGATGGGTCTATTGATTGGGTAGTGTTTGAGAAAGATAACTATGGTCATTCTGTGTTGGCGTTGTTTTCGAGCGATTCGGAGAGTGAGGGTGAGAGTAGTGGTGCCTCCTCTGACTGCATTTTGCTTTATGCTTCCCCAGGATCTCAGTGTAGAAAAGGGATTTGTTACGAGATGTCGTCTGATGAATCAAGTGGGGAAAAGTTTGCGGATGACGTCGTTCGTTCTGTGACTATGTATACAGATCCAAACCACGTGGCGTTTTTCCGGAGCAAGCTTTGCATTTCATCTACTGGGAACGAGGAGGATGTAGTCACTGAGGCTTGTTGTCCAGGCGAGAAGGTTTGCCTTCGTCGCGCAAGAGGAGTGAAGGACAAGATCTTTCACATGTACGCCGCCGTGTTCGAAGACCTGGACGTCAAGTTTCCCTATACGCAGTTTGAAGTTGATGTCTTGAGGATTCTAAATGTGGAACCGTCGCAAATTCAATCATAAAGTTGGGCGTTCATCCGCGCCTTTGAGATCTTGTGTGATGGATTGGGTTTTCATCCCTCAGTTGGTCCCTTCTTTACTTTTTACGGGACGAAGGGGGTGTACAAACTCTCTTGGGTTTCCATCAATGCCCATCTTAACAGGCGCCTATTTCCTCCGTATGCTTCACATTACAAGAACTGGAGGGAAACGTTCCTTCATACCAGTGGAGCCAAAAGCTTTGAAGCGGCCGCCGTGAGGTTGAACGGCGAGCCCAAGTTTCCTTTGTGTTGGACGAGTAGTCCCGCTTTAGTAAAAGGGTACGAGTATGAGAACTTTGGAAACTTTTGAATAGGGAGGGGGACTCCATGAGTTTAGAGAGCTACTTGCATGAGTAACATTACTTCTCTGTCTTTTTATCATCGTCGAATATTATTTTTGTTGTTACTGACTTTGTTTCTTTTGTTTGGTCTTCTTTTATTTTGTAGAACCAATGGCGCCCATGTCAGGACCTGAGAGGAAGTAGTATTTAGAGGATGCTAGAGCAAAGAGGGCTGCAGGGAGTGTTGGGAATGACGCGATTGGTGTTATACTTAGAAAAAAGATGAGGAAAGTGGAAGCCATAGTGAAGGTCGTCTTAGATGGCGAGACTGTTACAAAGAACTCTCCAGAGAAGAAGAAGGGTAAGGCTGGGAAGATTGGGGCGAGCAAAAAGGTAGATGACGTCATGACAAGCGAGAAAGGGAATTCCTTCTGGGATCGGGAGTTTGACCTCCAGAAATACATGAAGGAGCACGTAAGCTTTTATCTTGTTGACGTGGAGGCTGGTCAGCAAGGAACAGTTGCTTTGATGATGAGGGATGTGAGTGTTCACTGCCTTCGCTCATTGGTAATGTTAGATGCCATTGGGCGAAAGCATGATGACGTTGTGCAGAAGGAAGGCGAGCTGCAGGACAAGGTTAGGCTGCTAGAGAAGGAATTAGAGGCGGCTAAGGAGGCAAAAGATGTTGCAGTTAAGGAGGTGCAAGATTCTCTGGCGGCGGAATATGACAAGAGGATTGAAAAGTTGACTTCAGAATGTGACTCACTACGGGCGAATTCGGGGGAAGATTTGAAGCGGGTTGCCAAATTGGAAGCTGATATCGAGGAGGCCAAATTTGAGGCGGCGTAGAGTTTTGACAGGGGCTTTGAGCGCGCCAAGGATCAAGTTGCTCTCTTGTTTCCAGATGTTGATCTTGGCGAGATGGACCCTTTTAAAATTGTGCAAGACGGGGCGTTGGTGGACGAACCCTAGAAGACATGGGTGTAATTTTATGATTTTGGCGAGCTATTAATGGCGCCTGTTTTTGTGTTGTAATTCTAACTTATGTGTTTGGTGAACCCCTGGAATTTCTGAATTTATTTATGTTTAAATATTGCTTCGGTTTGGTAATTAATTGTTTTTCCGTTGTCGTTTAATTCATATTGTGTTGTGTCTGTGGCGCTCTCTTATTTGATGGTCCAGTGTTGTTGGATCCTGGTTCTATTAAGGGGCTTGAATGCCTCTTTTAATTTGTTGTTACGTATTTGCTGGTGCTCACGTATTTACAAAGTTTCAATATCTCGCCCATATTTTGGCGTAGTTTCTATGAAGTTATGAAGAAAAGTTGTGTGTTAATATATCGATGTTGTGGATTTATAACCGCTTGGCGGTGTAGAACCCTCGTGGGGTTAGGAAGGTAATCTGTTGGCGACCTAGAGCCCCCGTGGGGTTAGACAGCGGAGCTCGCCGATGAGGAGGTGCTATCCATGTTTAGATTCAGAGTCCCCGTGGGGTTGAAAAGTTGTTTTCCGACTCAGAGCCTCTGTGAGGTTGAAGATTTTTCATTTATTCGTTGAAACGATTTGAGAGTGCGCTTGCCTTTAGCGTTGTAGAGAATACTTTTTCTCGGGTTACGACTCAGAGCCCATGTGGGGTTGAGAGAGTTTTTGTTCACAATGTGACTCAGAGCCCTCGTGGGGTTGAGTTTGTAGATCGCAATCCGACTCAGAGCCCCTGTGGGGTTGAGAGTTATTAATCGTAACGCGACTTGAATGTAGAGCTCGCCGTTGATGTTGTTCTATTTTTACTCAGGTTACGACTCAGAGCCTCTGTGGGGTTAAGAGAGTTTTTTCTCACAAAGCGACTCAGAGCCCTCGTGGGGATGAGTTTGTAGATCGCAATGCGACTCATAGCCCACGTGGGGTTGAGAGTTATTAATCGTAACACGACTTGAATGTAGAGCTCGCCTTTATTGCTTTTATCAATCAGTGTTGCCTATGTAGTAAAAAGGAGACAAAACAAACAGAGATATAAGAAAGTAGGGGCCTCGTTAAAGAAGCAATATCTTAATCGATCACACTTATTAGCAATCATTAAATTATCATTTGTTATTATTGATAATCATTAAAATATCATTTATATTATTTTGTAATTAATTGTAAGTACTTATTTGCCAAATCTTAGCACATATCTTGGAAACCATCCTTGTTTTTTATACCTCTTGTGATGAATAGAAAAGCTTAGCTTGGCAACATCTTTACCTTTCAACTATCTAGAAGTCTAAATAATTATTCTATGGTTAGTAAATGGTTTACGACTAACTACGTGAATAGCAATAGCATACATCACAAACTCTTCTCACTCTGCAAATTGCAATACAGCTTGCACTCCATGTCAAAATTTCCAAGCTCCCAAAGTCTGTATCACAATGTCTTTTACTGAATTTCACAATCAAGGACAGCTTAGTAAATCAACTTTACCCCATTGGACCAAAGTCTATATAAATATGGTCCCATCCGATCCGTGACTTCATTTATATATATCAACATCAAGACGAACACTAACATGCTTGTCTTTTTGCTTTTATCGATAAATAATTGAAATTGTATAATTTTATCTGATTATATAAAAATTAAGCTATTCGATTTCAATTGGTAAAGAAGAATAATATTGTTTAAAAAAAACTAAATGAAGGGTAAAATTGGAAAAAAAATATTTGGAGCTGATATTGCCAATGCAACCAGAAACGCAACCTGATTGCACTTATCAATGTAGTAAGAACCCAAAGAGACATTTTCCTTGGGTGTTTTAAAAACCAAATCAAATGAACAATTCAATTCAATCATTTGAACCTTGAAATGGCCTTTACTACATTTCGATTATTTTTGCGAACTAATTGCCGTTCCGTTTTGATTAGAACGTTTGAACTATAACCCATATTGTTGATACATTACTTAGCACAATTAGTCTCTTTATGAAATAAGATAATTCTGAGACTGAGATAGTTTGCTGATATTTGTGTTATAAAAATTCAAAGCAAATCGATCACTAGTAAACCTTAAACAATGCCATGGTGTTGAATCAAATCCAGGTATGATTGAATAACTGGCCATTAAATTCAGAAACAACCCATGGATTCATTCATACATCCAATCAGCAACTGTGATCATATTCATGCCATTTCTCTTGGATGATAGTTTTCAAAACCTTTTTCGCATGGGCCAGTTTGATTAGTTAGAAATAATCTGGCAATCAACACATTGTTCTAGCTTTAGAAATCTCACACAAAGGCTATAAGGAACTGGATTTTACCCCAACCAATCATTTGAAACCAATCATATAACTTGTTGGCTGCTTTTCCATACTTTCTGGAGGAGGAGGAGGAGGCAGCAATTACCAATATACTGAACAACAAACATCTTTCACAATGAAAGTTGCAACAAGAACACAAGATGTATGCTCCTCAAGTTTGAAAAACATGACAAAAAAGAAAACTTTGATCCTGAAGATATCATAGGAGATAAATTTGCTAGTGAAAAGTGAATGAAGAAATCCTCAAACATCCCAACTAGCTTTTTGTGTGTTTTAATACAAATGATCAGAAAACCTCAAATACCATGTAACTAAACCCATTTGCTGCCACCCAACTACATGAAAAGTAAATTGATGATCAAATTAAATCCCAAGTTACTTAGATGACAGAAAATTGAATTTAACATCTTACTTAAAGTCTAACTGTAATGAATGAAGAAATGTAACTCAAACAATTGCCAAAAGGAATCCTTCTAAACGTACAATCCCTATGGTATCCTATCTTACTTATCTTTAGGTTTCTGGAGAAATCCCTCTCAATGGTCCTAAACAAACCTTAGCTTATATAAGCCAGCATGACTTGCACGTTTCTTAGATGACAGTGACGGAAACAATTGATTTCTTGGCACTCTGTTAGGGGGTTGGAAGCATAGCTCGTAAGCTTTGTTGCTTATTCAATCCTATGATTATCCACAAAATTGTAACTAAAGCAATACCAGTAGGCAGGTATTCATAGATATAATATGTATTGCAAATATAATGGCTAGAATAACCAGGAAAGAAATAGACCATGGAATCTTCTGTGACCCAGATATTGATACCTATATGAAGGTAAATGCAGTAAGGACAAACTATATGTCATAATTAGAAAGAAAAGAAACTAGTTGACAAAGAAAATAACAGACTTTCGCAGGACATTTCAGTTGAAGGGAAAAGCACAAATATTCAAGTATACACTTCCTAGGTTAATTCTAATTGATTAAGCATTTAATGTACCTATTGTAATCACTATTATAAATACAAGTTGAGTGATCTGAGTATGGACATATAGATACATAAATTACATCATTGATATTCAACAAATAAAACAATGTAAAGATGCAACTAAAGTATCATATGAAGAAATAAAAGAGTGGAAATATGGCACCGAATCTTGAAACCAAGCATATAATTGATGCTCTAGCAATCAAATAGAATGGTGGACAAAAGCTGTCAAACAGGATATGGCTTGCAAGGGGTGATGTCAACAATAATGGAGGACTACATTGAGCTCAGAAGCATTGAAGCTATAATATAAATCTTAGCAAACTTTACAATTGGCAAGAAACGGAATCAAGAACATGTGAATCTGATGACATCATAGTAACAAATTCTGCAATGAAGAGAAATCATGAAGATGGTATGATGATGTTCAAAGCTAGCTTACGTAAACACAACTCAATCCAACTTTTTGCAGGTCCAAGTCAGTATGGCCCGAGAATCTCAAGAAACTATAACTCCCCCAGTTGATGTTTATATAAAAAAGTCAAGAATCCAAATTGTATGAAAATAATCATACTAATAAAACAAATATTAAAATTAAAACATTATTGAGAAAGAAGTTACGTTCATATCTGCTTATATTCTAAGGTGGACATTGGTGAGATAACGGCTTTTTATCAATTGAAAGTTACCATTATCCTATACTACTACTGCTACTGCTACTGCTACTATTACAATTACTATTACTATTATTACTATTATTATTATTATTATTATTATTACTATTATTATTATTATATCTGATATAAAATTAAATGTCTAACTTACTGAATATTAGAGAAATAGGAGAGTGTTGAAAGAACTCAGTATAAAATATTAACGTGAAAACCTAGCTTGAAAATATTGGCCAATTCAGAAAAAGCAAAATTGAGGTGACCAAGATGGCAGAAACAATTAATCAAGATGTTGAAAGTAAGAATGAGGAGGATAATTACATTGAAGCTATACATAATACATCAGGAACTCAGCAAGCTTTGCAATTAACAAGAACTGGAATCAAGATCGTGTGCACGACATTGTTGCAATCTCCAGACACCGGAATAGCAAAATCTGCAATGAAAGAGAGATCATGAAGGTAGGATGACAATATACACTACTAGTTTTGATCAAAAACAACTCAAAGAAACTTTTTGCAGCTCAAAGCAACCCATTTGCTGCATTGCATAATGGTACATAAAACTGATGGTGATCTCACACTTGAATGACCATAAAGAAAACTAACAAAATGCAATAATTGAACATAGTACATAGCTCTCCAATACTTAAGACCCATGAAACTAGCTAATGCCTCAACTAGTGATCTTGTGACTAATTTGCAACACTATGCTGGTTATGTCACTGTCAAAGAAACCAATGGAAGAACACTCTTTTATTGATTCTAAGAGGCTATGACTAAGCTAAAAGAGAAACCATTGGTGCTCCAGGCTTAATGGATGTAAAACCATACACTAATTGAAGTTGTAGCATAGAAGACAAGTCAACATAGATATTCAAACGGATAAAATTATAATTTCATTAACCCAATGTTTCAATATATAATGATACAGATTAAAGGAAATACAAGGATTTATCCCAAATAGCAAGGACCAAAGTAAAAAAACAAAATAAAGTCACCCGATCTTGATATTAAAGCATCAACCTAAATGAAACGCAGAATGAACGGTGAATAATATACACACTCATAAGTCAGTAAACTAATGCCTACCACTGACTATCCAGTAAGAAAGGACAAGAATGATTAAACATTCAATAAAAAAGTGGAATAGGTGTGTAGTTAAGAGTCTTAATGTCTATTGAGACAGAATCTACAAGGAGTACATTAAACTAATGGCTATTTAACCATGTACCCAAAAGAAGCAAGTTTCCTATTATTTGATGAGAAGACCAAAGTTCCAAATTACACTATATAGGATTAATTTACTTCAATTTTTTGTAAACCAGATTCTTTTGAGGTATATATTCTATGAAGTGGTTCCTATTTACACTATACTGACTTCAATCAAGAGTACTTTCGGATAGCCTATTCAAGAGCACAATACTATGATTGCTTGGCTTGATTCTTTTAAGTTAGGTCCAAATCTTAAGTTTAAGGGTTCTGTTATAGTTATGAAAATACTAAACTATTAAAAATAATCCCCTTTAGAACATTATAACAGATTTCACCCCTCTCTATGTGACTCAAAATTTATGACTACTGTGTTTGTCTGTGTTTTAGGAGTTAGAACAAATGATTAGAAAAACTCATATGCCATCTACCTAAACCCCTTTGTTGCTATATGAAAATAATGATGCACCCAACCCAACTGCATCCAAATAAAATTGAAGATCAAACTAAAATCAAAGTTACGCAGTTGACAGAAAATTGAATTTAACATTTTACCTAAAGTATAACGATAATGAGGAAACGAGTTTGGTATTATCTCAACAGTTACAAAAAGGACCCTCCTAAATGTACAATGCTAATGATATCCTATCTTCAGTTGTCCTAAAAAAACTTTAGCTTACATAAGCCAGTATGACCTGCACATTCTTGAGATAACAGTGAGAAAAACCATTGACTTCTCGGTACGCTGTCAGGGAGTTGGAAGCAGAGCTGGTAAGCATTTCTTACTTATTGCCTATATGAAGGTAAATGTAGTAAGGACAAATTGGGCTGCTAAACACTACCTATGTTTAGACATCCAACTTCCGAAACTAACTTGCTACAGACTTAATTGGGCCTTTAGTTTAGAGACCAACTTCCTTAAGAGTTGACCGTACCGTAGTATTATCATTATTCTATTTTGGTATAATTATTTATAGCTTTCCATAAGAGTAACAGTCCAACTAACTGAATATTAACAGATTTACAAAACGCTAACAGGGCTGATACGAACAGACTGTAGCAGCAATATGTGGAGACTAGAAAAAACAGAAGATTTTAGTTACAATAACAATATGAACCTAACCACATCTAACATTAATAAAAAAAATACTAATTTGAAAGTGTAGTCCATCTTCAATCTTATGCATGGCAATAAAAGGAAATAAATAAAGGAAATAAATAAAATAACATAATTTGTAACTGGAAAGCATCCAACCTTGATTCACTCTTACAGTAGACCTCTAGCAAACATTTTGCGAAGAAGTTTCACCGCCTTATCATTCTTGTCGTTTTCGAACAAAGCACGACTAATAATTTCATAAGTTACACCATCAGGATTGCAATTGCAACCGTTGTCTTCCATTTTTGAGAGTAAGGACAATGCTTCATCAAACAAGCCCTCTTTACAAAGCCCATTAAGCATCACATTATACATCCGAGCATTTAAATGATAGCCTTTGATCATAAGATCCTGATAAACTTCTTGCGCATCTTGAAGTCTTCCATTTTTGCATAGTCCATCAACAAGTATTGTGTATGTGAACATATCTGGTTCAATTCCCTGGTCTTTGATCTTCGTCAGTAATGCAATTGCCATGTCAACCTGATGGTTTTTGAACAATGCATCTAATAAAGAATTGTAAGTGATTATGTTAGCTTGTTGACCTCTATCATGCATCTCATCTATAAGATCCCAAACATCATTGATTCTTCCCGATTTGCAAAGTCCATCAATAAGCGAACTGTATGTTACAGTATTAGGAGCCATGTTTTTTAAATGCATTTCTTTGAAGAGATTGACGGCTTCATCCACCATTTTATTCTTACATAATCCGTTAATCATAACAGTGTAGCTTTGAACATTAGGAGTCACTCCCCTTCGAAAAATAATGTTGAATACATATGTCGCCTTATTCACTTCTTTAACCAAGAAATACCCATTCATTAAAGAATTATAAGTAACAACATTAGGTTCCACACCTTGTTTTATCATAACAGCTAACACTTTTTTAGCTTGTTTGACCTCTCCTTCCTTACATAAACCATCAACCAATATACTAAATGTATAAACGTTTGGTTTGATGTTTTTCAACAACATTTCATTGAACAAACCAACTGCTTCTTTCAATCGACCCACAATAAAACAACCATACATTAAAGTAGTGTAAGTGATGACATTAGGAGAAATTCCTTTGATAAGCATTTCAGAATATAAATCACAGGCATCAATTACAAGTTTATCCTTGCATAAACTATCCATAATTGTGTTGTACATTACTACATTAGGTTTAACAGATTTCTCTTCAATCTTTCTAAGAACCTGCATGGCAGATCTTGTTTCACCTATTTTACATAACCCGTTAATCAAGATCCCATAACCAACCTGATCAAGGTGAAACCCCTTTGCTATGACATTGTCATGAAAGTGAAGGGCTTCCCTAACCTTACCATTAAGACATAGACCTTTGATAAGTGTACTCATTGTTACAGTAGTAGGTTGATAACCTAGCTTGAGAATCTTAGCCAATACAGAAAAAGCAAAATTGAGGTGACCAAGGTGACAGAAACAATTAATCAAGATGGTTAAAGTAATAATGTCAGGTTGAATTCCTTTGAGTTCCATTTGTTGAGAAAAGGAAATAGCAGTGTGGAAATGGTTCAACTTAGTAAGGGAAGATAAAATCTTGTTAAATTCAAAGATGGGTGGGATAGGGTTGTTCATATGAAGGATGCTATTGAAAGAGGAAATAGCATCATCAACGTTACGAATGAACGAAGGAAGAGGTTCGTGCCAGTTAGAGAGAGGTTCGTAGCTTCTTTTCAGAACATTTACATTATGAATTGAAAGACACAAATTGGGAGTAAAACCATTAGAGAGAGGTTCGTACCTTCTTTTCAGCGATTTAGCGCCGGAATGATGAAACAAATTGAGAGTAGAAGGAAAGGAGAGACTTAAGAATGATGTTGACGACGACATTGTGAAACAATTTGATTGGAACAAGAATAGAGGTTTGTTGAGATGATGTTATTGCTTTTGAGGATGTTGTTAGGTTCGTGGATAACGAAGAGATGAACAATGATTCACATTTATTTATTTTTTTTATTTTTTAATTCCTTTTTTATTTATTTAATTTATAAAATGATCACGCGCCTTTTTATTTTTTTAATTAAGTAAACGTGGTATGTCACGGAGGGGTTGAATAAGTTAAAATATCATGGCAATATTAATTATATAAAATAGACCTGCAATATTATTTTTCTTCGAAGTGTGTTAGTTTATTTATTATTTTTTTGGCTAGATTATTAGATATAAAATAAAAAGTTACAAAAGGGAGTACAATGTAGATTTTAACGTAAGAGTGGAAAGGAATGTAACTCAAGTTTCTCTTAAAGGAGTGGAGTGAAATGTTTTCTAATATAATTTTAATAAGAGCGGATGAAAGTGTATATTTTAACATAAAATGAGGGATGTCTAATTTACTCTAAAAATATCACTTTTATCATTTTGAAGTGTTTGTATAGGATTTAAAAAAAAAATCAGTTTTGACTCTCAAATGAAAAACTATTAGGATTAACATTTTTGAAAACTTGTTTTTTTTTTTCAAAAACCAGAAGATAACACATGAACTAGTTAAAAATCTTTTTTTAAAAAAGTGTTTTTTTAGTAAACAAACAGAAATAGATTCAAATTTTTTTAAAATCTCTTCAAAATAATCTTTAGATTTTTCACAAAATATATTTTATTTAGAACAAAACAATTACACCTTCTTAAAGAAGAATCAATTTCATTTCTCTTGTAACAAAAATGAAATTCATCTCTCTTAAAATAAAAGAGGGAATCGATTTCATTTGTCACAAATAGAGGTGTCACCAGGCCCGAAGGGCCAATGCATATAACTAGGTTGAGTCAGCCCGTCCCGACTAAAGAATGGACTGTAAAATTTGAGCCCGGCCCGGCTCTAGCATGGACTAGTGGCCCGATGGGCCGACCCGGCTCTTATTTCAATTTTTTTGAGGACTACTCTTTTTTCACAAAAACACCAAAAGGATCAATAACACAAGCAAACAACTCACAAAATAATGGCAACATCAAATATTATCCATACAAAATAGTTGGGGCATAAACATTCACCCAACATCACAAAGTGCAACCGCTAGGGTTAAACATTCACCCAACCTTAACTGGACTGAGCCAGCCCATCCCGACTGAAGAATGGACTGTAAAATTTGAGCCCGGTCCGGCCCTAGCATGGGCTAGTGGCCCGATGGGCCGACCCGGCTCTTATTTTGATTTTTTTTTAAGAACTACTCTTTTTCCACTAAAAAAACTATTCTTTTTTCACAAACACACCAAAAGAATCAATAACACAAACGAACAACTCACAAAATAACGGCAACATCAAATATTATCCGCACAAAATAGATAGGGCATAAACATTCACCCAACATCACAAAGTGCAACCGCTAGGGTTAAACATTCACCCAACCTTACATAGTGCAAAATAGATTAACAAAAGAAATTATAATACATGAGAAGTGAGAACTTGGTTCAAAATGACAATTCAAAATCAGTCTAACAATTCAAAATGTTATGAGACCATTGAGAACTGTAGAGGAGCAAGATCTTTGTCGGAATTCGCCGTTGTAAGTCGTCGGTTGTTTCGTCTGAGAGGGGAAAGGAAGAGGAAGTAGCGCGCGCAAGCAAGAACCGATGAAAGAGAGATAGCAAGGCTTACTTTACTGGCTTAGGCAAGATAGTAAGGTAGATTAGGGTTTTTTGCTGGACTTGGAGTGGGCTTTTTTTCTAAAAAAAAAATTGAAATAAACAAATACCAAAATAATTTTTTCAATTAATTTTTTATATTTATTTTAAATGAGCCGGCCCGAAGCCCGATGGGCCAGCCCCGCCTGACCCGTGTTTTAAATTGGGCTGAATGGCCTGGGCCAAAAGGCCCAGATTACTTTTTGGCCCGAAATTTTGAAGCCTAACCCGGCCCAAAAAAATGGGCTGATGGACCTAACTCGTTAGCCCGACCCATTTTTGACAGCTCTAGTCACAGAGGCTAGGAATATCAACTTCAAACTAAGAGTTTGTTTGTTATAGCTTATTAAGAAAAAAGCACGGTTTTTAAAAAAATAATAATCATATTTAAGAGCATTCCATCAATTTGTTAAAAAAATAAGAATCTAAAAACAACTTCAAATGAGAAGTCGTTAAGAATAACTTCTCAAAAAATAGATTTTTTTTAGAGGAGAGAGAACATAAGTGTCAAAATATTGATGTAATTTTATAACAAAAAATATCTTTTATATAATTGTATCCAAACAAACAAATTTATTTTTTAAAAAAGTGTTTTTTGTTACGATAAACAAACGCAAAATAAATTAAAGGTCAAAATCATTTTTATTTTAATTTGTAACAAACGGACCCTAAATTAATTGTGGACATTTGAATAAATTTGTGTTTCATAAAACTAAACATTTTTTTTAAGGTATTCATAAAACTAAACATAGTTATTTACATAATTACATTCACATCATGTTTACTCGCCATGGTCGCACGTTTATGGATACCACTGTGCAGTCCCACAAACTCACATATGCGCCCTATAATGTTAAGCACCTAGAGCATGGATTACCCAATTGTTTATTGTGCATTCTTACAACACGAAATATGCTAGGCAAGAATAAAGTTTGAAAGAACAAAAACGACAGAATATTGAAAAGACGAATTTATAAGGCATCCCATTCATTATCCACTAATATATATATATATATATATATATATATATATATATATATATATATATATATATATATATATATATATATATATATATATATATATATATATATATATACCAAGATATGTATGATGGCTGAGGAAAATCTCTATACTTCACTGTGATCTTGGAAGAACAAGGAAAATCTCAATAAGACACTATGATCTCACCGATCTCAACTATGAAGGTTGGAGAGACAACTAATATTCCTTAAAAGATATATATAAAATAAACCTCCCAAATATTCACTAAGTTTGAATCTAGAAACTGCAGAGGAACCAAGATGTTTAATCAAAACTTAGTAGGTAGTAAGCATGTTACCCCAATAACGGAGTGTTTCTTTCACTGTATCAGCCCTATATCTGCTACTCAAAAACACAAGGTTTCACATAGTGTCTAAGGGCCCCTACAGGACACCGTCATTAACTACAGAGTGGCCACATATATCATGCCATTTTCTGCCAAAACATCATAAATGTATCATGAAAACTAATAACGTTTGTCTGAGGTAAAAAGTCCTTCCAAGACATGCACTAAGACCAAGAGTATATTAAAAAAAAAAAACTAAAACCAATACATAAAACCAAATATTGTGATGACAGAAGGCATAATTGTAAATATCAAAGAGCACAACAAAGGCTAGGAGATTAAGTTTAATGTAAAGTATAAAAAATCAAATTAGAATAACAGAAGTTCCAAAGTCAGAGCAAGAGCTTAGATTGTACTAAGTATTTGGCTTAGAATTAAATTATTTAAAATCCATTGTAGAATAGCCCTACCAAATATCTTAAAAATAATTGTTTGAAAGATGGATAGATTAAAATTCTCAGTATTACCTCCCTACCTCGGATACATGAAGCTTGTTTAATCTCCACTATTAGGATACTCTGAAATCTTCTAAGCACAAATATTTAACAAATTATTAGCAAGGCACACAGAGGACGACAATAGATTGCAACAATTCATTGAAATGTCATACCAGTGTTGTCGATGGTGATGAGCCAAAAATCTGCTATTAAATACCTATATTTTAGGGTTTATTAGAATTCAAACCCCGGCTTTTCCGCTTTTTCCCGTAGCACCACCATGGCTGTAACCCTTGCGGCGGCCACCAAGCAAAATCCGCCACACCACCGCCTTTCTATGGCACCCTGTTGAAATTCCGCCACTGATATCCGCCATGACGCCTCCATGGCCTATATTCGACAACACTGGTTCATACCTCATAATATATTGGCTTTCTAGAATCATCTTTTATCAATTTTCTTCTCTCAATTACAAACTCAAGTTTTGAAATGAGTCGTATGTATGGTTCACAGTATACATTTGACAAACCATTAAAGTAAGGATCCAATGTTGCTGGAAATCACGAGCATAACAAAGAGATACAGCACCTAGTGAACTTAGTTCTCTTTCAGATGTTTCATTTTGTGCATTCAACAAAGTTTCCCCTTATACAACTAGCTAGGTAAGTGAAGATCAAACTCTTCAGTTGTATGCACGTAATCACTCCAACATATGAAGGGCGTGGATCTGGTTAATTTTTACACATGCTACAAATGTAGGTTCTATCTTTTTCATTTTGAATCAATACGATTAAGATAAACATTATATATAAAGGACAAAGGAGAGGAATTGAAACAAGCCTTAAATGCATTTATTACAACAAATCATCATGTATATCTAATTGACATAGGACATTAAGGTCTTTGAAACTGGAAAAATAGAAGCTTATAATCATTAACTTGATATCATTAGTCATTAGATTTATTACACCATATGTTAGGCTTTTTTTTTATTTTTGAAGGAATGTGTTAGGCTCTTTGAAACAGTAAATTAGAAGCCTATAATCTAAAAGACATATGACTCTAAGAGCATTGAAACAGGAAAAACAGAAACTTATTATCAATAACTTGATTTACGTACCATTACCCTTTTCGACCGGTAAAATGTAAAAGTGGTGTATGCAAGCTTGCTCCGGAAGTTGGATTTTAAATGCATCTAATCCTAAAGCTGCAAGACCAAAAATGAGCCAAAATACTTCGCAACTAGTGCAGCCTGCTGGACACAAAGCATTGAATTTGAAGAGACGTTGGATCCAACTGCACTTCCTTGCACCTAGATCCAACAACACTACCATATTTTGCGAAACAATAGATGATTGAACAGTAGACGGACTCCTCTATCCACAAATTGCTTCATGTGTGTCTGCTCTACTCAATTAAAAAATTACATCTATAACTATGGTTGCCTTGACAGAAAAGAAAGGTAAGTCTCAAGTAACAAAAAGAGGGTTGTTGGTTAACTTCTACCTTTTTCTATAAAGACGCAAGAAACGTTCATAAAATATTGTATAGAAATAAAGGGAATGGGCGTGTCACCCTTAATGAAAGTGAGAAAAGGCCCGAAGTGTGGAGGGTGTATCACAGGAAACAAGGGAAGATCAACGATGCTGAGCTGGCAGGAAATGAATAAGGAGGGATTGTGAGAGTGAGGTGTGGAAGGTAGTTATATAAGGAATATTTATGTGAAAAGAATCATAATAGAATTCTGTTATAGTTAGAGGATTGCTCGGGGTGAATGTACTCTGCTGAGAGAGCCATTTGGCTAGGCTGGTAGTGATCCTATCAGATTTTCTTTTCCTTTCTAAAATATATCTGTGTTACAACATCTTTCATTTCATTGATTCTATTAAATATAAATTGAACTCTGAACATGACAGTGAATAAAAACAATCCTTGAAAATTGATGAAGATTCCCAACAAATTGGGAAGAAAAGGATAGTTATTAAGGAATAAAAAATGTCAACCACAATTGTTGTTACAAATATCATAATGAAACTAGCAATGTATAACTTTTAATTAAAAAAATGTAACAGTGAGTCAATTGCACTAACCATCTTTTATAACTATGAAAAGAAATAAAGATTACTGATTAGATAGTCGTTTTCAAATTCAAAATGACAAATTGTAACTTGAACTGATCTCACCTGGTTTTACATTACAATATACCTCTAGCAATCATTTCACGAAGAAGTTTCACCGCCTTATCATTCTTGTCGTTTTCGAACAAAGCACGAATAATAATTTCATAAGTTACACCATCAGGATTGCAACCGTTGTCTTCCATTTTTGAGAGTAAGGACAATGCTTCATCAAACAAGCCCTCTTTACAAAGCCCATTAAGCATCACATTATACATCCGAGCATCTAAATGATAGCCTTTGATCATAAGATCCTGATAAACCGTTTGTGCATCCTTAAGTCTTCCATTTTTGCATAGTCCATCAACAAGTATTATGTATGTGACCATATCTGGTTCAATTCCCCTTCGAGCAATAGTGTTGAATACATATGTGGCCTTGTTCACTTCTTTAACCAAGAAACACCCATCAATTAAAGAAGTATAAGTAACAACATTAGGTTCCACACCTTGTTTTATCATAACAGCTAATACATTTCTAGCTTGTTTGACCTCTCCTTCCTTACATAAACCATCAACCTGTATATTAAATGTATAAACATCTGGTTTGATGTTTTTCAACAACATTTCATTGAACAAACCAACTGCTTCTTTCAATCGACCCACAATAAAACAACCATACATTAAAGTAGTGTAAGTGATGACATCAGGAGAGATTCCTTTGACAAGCATTTCAGAATATAAATCACATGCATCAATTACAAGTTTATCCTTGCATAAACTATCCATAATTGTGTTGTACATTACTACATTAGGTTTAACATATTTCTCTTCAATCTTTCTAACAACCTGCATGGCAGATCTTGTTTCACCTATTTTACATAATCCGTCAATTAAGATGGCATAACTAACCTGATCAAGGTGAAACCCCTTTGCTCTAACATCATCATGAAAGTGAAGGGCTTCCCTAACCTTACCATTAAGACATAAACCTTTCATAAGCGTAGTCATTGTTACAGTATTAGGTTGATAACCTAGCTTAAGAATATTGGCCAATACAGAAAAAGCAAAATTGAGGTGACCAAGGTGACAGAAACAATTAATCAAGATGGTTAAAGTAAAAATGTCAGGTTGAATTTGTTTGAGTTCCATTTGTTGAGAAAAGGAAATAGCAGTGTGAAAATGGTTCAACTTATTAAGGGAAGATAAAATCTTGTTAAATTCAAAGATGGGTGGGATAGGGTTGTTCATATGAAGCATACGATTGAAAGAGGAAATAGCATCATCAACATTAGGAATGAACGAAGGAAGAGGTTCGTAGCTTCTTTTCAGAACATTTACATTATGAATTGAAAGAGTAGAACCATTAGAGAGAGGTTCGTACCTTCTTTTCAGCGATTTACCGCCGGAATGATGAAACAAATTGAGAGAAGGTAGAGGGTGATTGAATGAGGAAACAGCGTCGTCGACATTGTCGATGAATGAAGGTAGAGGGTGATTGAATGAGTATAATCGACGATGAAGAATGGAACTAACAGAGAGAGGTGCGTACCTTCGTAGCTTGAAGAATATAGAAAATGACATTTTCAACGACTCACCGCCGGAGCTGCTGTTAGTCTAGTTTAGTGAGATGAAATGAGAGATCTCACATTGTCATTTTCTAAATATTAAATTATTATGTCATATTTTATAAATTTAAGAGAGTAAATTACACAAGGAAATCTTGAATTATACAACCTTATTCGAAAAGTAAAATGTATATTCTCTCATCCTCTATGAGATGTTTGAATTACCATCTCATCCATTAATAATTAAACATGCATTACATTTTACTATATTTTAATATAAATAAATATTTTTATGATATATACTAATTTTGAACTACTCTCTCCGTTCAATTTTAAGTATCGTTTAGCTGCGGATTTAACGTTCCTATTTAACTGTCGTTTTAGTATTTTAAGGGTATGATTTATCAATTATATCTTTTGTCAATTGCTCTTATCTTTTTCAATAAAACAAATTAATGTTATATATTTGAAAACTAAAATTTGTTTTTTTAAAACAAAGTTTGTTTCTTGTTATCTTTAAATTTAAATAAAATTTTGTTACCTATAATAATGGTTCAATGAAGAGTTAAAATTATACAAATAAGATGAGTAATAATTGTTAAAAATTTAAAGTGCAAATTAAGTAAGAGAACAGATGTGTGAGAGGAAAAATAAAAGACTTCATGAATATTCAAAAGGAAGAAAGAGTGGAAGACTCATTGGAAATTGACTTAAAATAATTAAAGAGATGGACACAATATTTAGAAAATTGACAATTATTTGTTATGAGAGAGAATGTGCAAAAAAAAGGAATTTGTTGGAGAATGAGATAGTAACTAACAATTGTTTGTTACCCGAGAAAAATAACATATTAAATTTATTAGAAAGGGAAAGTGTGTGCAAAAAAAAATATGAATTTATTGGTGGATTAAAATGAGGGTATATAGGAAGAAAATGTGTAAAAATACACTTCGCTAATTTAGTGTTAATATTTCAAAACGACATTTAAAAAGGTACAGAGGAAGTACCATATAAGAAAATCCCTAAAAAAAACTACCATCTAAGAAAAATAAATTTATTTCTTTATGATTTAAATGTCAATGATAATTAAATTTAAATATTTTGTTAAGAATTTTATAACTTAGAGCATAAAATTCACTTGTAAATAACCATATTTTGTTGTGTTTCATATTTTATAATAGGGTATAAAACTATATGTTAATGAAATTGTGAATAAAAAATATCAAAAAATATGAATTCGAACTTTGATTTTATTAAAACAGACTCGTAATGCTATTTTTCTTTTAAGTGTGTTAGATTTATTTTTGCTAGATTATTAGAAATAAAAAAAAATTATTAAGGGAGTAAAGTGTAGATTGTAACATAAGAGGGGAGGAATGTAACTTCACTTGAGGGGAGGGGAGTGAAATGTTTTCTAATATGTTTTGAATAAGAGAGGAGAAAAGTGTATATTCTATCTTAAGAGAAAAGAATAGTGTAATTCAAGCATCTTTCAGGAGACGAGATGTAATTTACTCTAAATTTAAATCAACAAATAACTTAAGTTTGAGTAGTTCAATTATTGTATGGTGTTAACCTTAAAAAAAAATACTGGACATCTTGTGATATCTTGTCATTGTCATGTCAATTAATTAAATTGACAAATCAAGTATTTTCATACAGAGTAATAGTCATTTTAATTCTTAATTGTGTAACGAATAAATTTTAAAATGGTCTTTAATGTGAACATTGAAATGTTTTTTGTTTGAATATATTTTATTTGCTTATAAAAATATATTTTATTTAAAAAACAAAAAAGTAGTTTTTTTTATGAAAAGAAGTGATCAATTGGATTTCATCCCAAAAAAAAATTTATTGTATTTTTGAAAATGTTGGATGCATTGAATCAATCCATATTACTCCCTCGATACATTTTATAAGAAATAAAGGTGTCAAATTTTTTATTTTTATTTTTTAAAAAATATTAACTAATTTTCAAATGTATTAGATGTTAAGTTTTACTTGTACGGTTATTTATTTATTATAAAAGAGGATATTAAAAATAAGTTAGTAGAAATAAGATGGCAATGGTGGCTGAAATGAAGCACTTAGGGTGGGGTGAGTGTGGAGAGGTTTGGAAGTGACGTAGGCCTGTACGGGAGTGGGAGGAGCAGCAGCTGGGGAGAGTAGTGCTTGTTTGAACTCAATTATTTTGCAGGATGATATTACTGACAGGTGGCGGTGGAATCTTCACACTTCAAAATTTTACATCGTCAGCAGTGCCTACAATCTACTCCAACAATCTTCTACTCAACATATCAACGCCGATGACATCCACGCTTCTTGGCACATAGATGCACCTCTCAAAGTCAATCTTTTTGTGTGGCGCATTCTTCTCAACCGCTTACCAACAAACGACAATTTGGTAAAGATAGGGGTGATTCCAGCTACTTCTCAACAATGTGTGGGGTGGGGGGGGGGGGGGGGGGGGGGGGGGGCTGTGGGAATCTAGAGGACGTCGCTCATTTACTTCTTCATTGCAACTTTTTCAGTCAAATTTGGTAGCTGTATACGATTGGTTAGACTTTGTCTTGGTTACTACCGGACGGACTGAGAGCAGGCAAGGAGAGCATGACACAGAGTGCACGGACCGAAAAGTCGGCTGCGCGCCCTCCTCCTCGAAGGAGACAGGGCGTTAGGAGCAATAGGAGTGAGGATGTGGAAGGGACGTCGTCCCAGTCGGGTGCATCCTAGGTAGGGGATCCCACACAACATCATCAACAACAGGAGGATTATTAGCCTCAGTATGAGCAGGCTCAGCATCAGGAGGGTGAGGCGCAAGAGGCTCAGGAGGAGGCCGGACCAGAGGGTTTTCCTGGGGGCCCTACTGACATGACGCTTATAAGGGAGTAAGGTGCCATGTTTTCGATTATAAAAAGTGGCATCCTCACTTAATATAAGAACAACCTATGTTGTGGAAAACTTTTTTATGCCCTGCAATCTCCTTCTACCACGTCGTGCTTTTAAGGGTAAAACATGTCTAAAAGTTGCTTTTTTTAACTAAATGATGTCATCAAACTACAATGATGTATACTAACCTTCAGTTTAGTTCAATTGCTCTTCATAATAACATTTCTCTTACATGCCAACTAAAAAAGTCATGCTTTCACTGGATTACTAAAGAAATTACATTTCACTTTTTTGGATTCCCAAATCTGATCCAATATGTCAATTCAACCTACACTTCTACCAATTGTCATTTCTCATACTCAGATGAGCTAATCTAGCCATTCAAAAATAAAATAAAATAAGATCAATCTAAACATGCCCCAAGGATTTTGTGGTTAGGGGTGGAAATAGGTCGGGCCGAGCTGGGCTTTGCTTAAATAGGTCAGACCTATTTGAAAAAACTAAAGCATAAGTCTGACCTATTAGCCTGTCAAATGCTTTATTTTAAGTCTGATTTGTCCTTTTTAAAAGTCCGACCTAGCCTATTAGTATGTCTAAAAGTCTAATTTGTACTAACAATTTTAAATATAACATTTGACATATTTATTAAAAGGCTAGTAAACATATATTTTTTAAAAGACTAATAGGTCAATAAAATTTTGTAAAGTATGTACATCCATTCCCCCCCCCCCCCCCCCCCCCCACTTTATTAGCATATATATATATATATATATATAATAAAATTTTATAGAGCTAACACATCCATTTGTAGAGGCTAATAGACATGTATTATATAATTTAGTATATATAATTATACATATATGGGCCGGCCTGATAGACTTAGTCGGCTTTTCTATAAGCTTTGGTCTGGCCTATTTAAATTAATGAACTTTTTAAAAAGCTTGAGCCTAACCTATTTAATAAACGAGCTAGGCCAAGCCGAGATAGGTCCCTGACAGGTGGCCTAGCCTATTCCCACCCCTACGTGGTTTCACCAGTGAAAAATTAATAAAATGATTAATAAAATGTTGAGGGAATGGTGTATAAAATTTGGTATTGACAGGATTAGTTCTTAGCCCTCAAATGAGATGCTAAAGTTGCATGCTTGTTGTTGAAGTTTCTGTGAGAACTATTTCTATTTGCAATTTTCTGCACTATTTAGTGAGCAATTGATTCAAAGTAAAAGCATGGACTTGATGTTGGATGTGTTAGAATTCTACCTCTATTCTTTTTGGGAATTTTTCGTGAAGGTTTGAGTGCCAAAAGTGGTGAACATTGTATGATGATGAAATATTCTTCCTAGATTGTTTGATGATGGAATATTCTGACGAGTGAATTACTTAGAAATTGAGAGATTTCATTAGTTAAATCAATAGATGTACTTTTGTAATTCTGAGACTCGAAATATATCTCTTCTTAGAATTTGGGTTTGGCTAACTCAGTGTTCCTACAAATGTGGGACTCTTAACACACCCTCCTCATGCCCAGGACTAGACATCTAGAGCGTGACTGGGTGGCCCATAACGGTAACTTTATAGCATGTGGCTCAACGGATCTTAAATGGGCTATGACACCATCTTAGATTTGGGTTGGACCGAACTCAACCCTTACTAAACCGGCTTGTATGGTGAGGATAACCCCCACTTATAAACACATGTTCATATCATATTTCATCCAATGTAGGACTCTTAACATCTCTTTTAAAGAACAATTTTATAGATCTTCTATGACCTTAAAGGCTTGATCAGTCCATAAAATTGAAAGATCAGTGGACTCTTAAGATTGAAAGTAGAAGCTTGCATCGTTCCCATGCTCCCAAATAGTTGATCAGTAGCCTCAGGCTTCTTAATGCTCCCATCAATAAACGTTAACATGTGATTGGACAGCAGAGCTAGTTTCATTACTCTAGCCTGCCCGTGAATGATAATTCTTCCCATTCAAGGTGAAACCAACACCAACCAAGGATTTGTATGAAGATCAATGTAGCGGAGATCCGGTAGTTTGGTTGAGTAATCATAAGAAAGAAGTAAAAGATACAAGGAGTGGTGCTATGGTTTTCAATTAAATATCAGAGAATAGAATCATGAAACTTAAAATAGAGGTGATAGAAACCAGATATCTATATGTGGAGTTCTGACAATCCCGTGGATGTAGGATTTTTTGTTCTTAATTATCATAACAATTGATGATTTCAACTCTTAGAGTGTGTTTGGATAGAGAATTTTAACAAGGGAATGTAATTTTTTGGAGTATTTAAATTGACTTGGACTAAAACAATATTTACTTCATTTTTAAAATTCAAGGCATTTATATAAGAATTGTTCTCTTGCAAAATTTGAAGGATTTAAAATAATACCTAAATTACCAAAATTTTAAAATTCTCTGTCATTTTGATCACACGCGTTTCTCACACCACTCTCATTCTCTTCCCCTGCGATGCTTCTCTCTCATTCTCTTCATTGTGCATCTCTCTCCTAACTGCCGTGGTGGTGACTCTCTCTCCTCGCCGCAGTTTGCTTCTCTCTCCTGGCATCATCTTTGCGGTTGCAGACAGATTATCACATCATCTTCGCCGCAATGTTCTTCTCTCAATCTTGCTATACGATTATCGCATCATCTTCTTCAGATTTCTAGCTCAGGTATGTATATTATTTGCTTATAATTCATAGTTCTTAGTGTTTATTGATTTTAAGCGTTAGAATTGATTTACTTCAGATTTTGGATTTCGCTGTGTGTTACAGTTTGTTGATTTCAAAGTTTTTTGGATTTTAAGTTGTTAGAAGTGACTTATTTCACATTTTTTTTCTTCTGATTTAAGCTATTATAATTGATGGATTTCACTGTGTAAGTTGTTAGAACTTATTGATTTCAGAGTTTTTTGGCCCATGAACCCTTTATTTTTTTAAAATCTTTTAATGATATTATTATGTTTTATTATTATTTTATTCATTATTTTTATTGAGAATAATTATAGAAAAATAAAACAAAAATCAATTTTAAAGAACGATTAAGCTTTAATTGTATCGCATCGTCTTCTTTCTCTAATATTCATTACTATGGATTCTTCAATCACCATTATTTGTGCAGTATGATAGTGGTCAATCGTATGACACGTACGCAACACAACACAACAGTACGAAAAGGGAAAAAATTAAAAAATATGTCATAAGAGTGCTTAGCCATTAACACATATAAATTTAGAATGATGATCATGTTGTAATTTTGAGTTATTATTAAATATTTCAAAAGTTGTTTATTACTGTGAAATCATTTTCAAAGCAAATTACATTTTCCTCTTTTGAGAGAACCTTGAATTACCTTGCCCTCTCATCTTATGTTAAAATACACACCATCCTCATTTGAAAAGTAAATATATAGAAAAAATTCTTCTCCTCAATGATAATTAAATTTAAATATTTTATTATTTTAGAATATAAAATTCTTCTCCTTCACTTAATTATATTTTACCAATAAAAGCGAAAAGACAAAATCCAAATATTGAGTCTACTTAAAAAAAAAAAATTGGTTGCTTTGGTGGAAGCAAGCAGAATCCAAATCGCGGCAGAGAGGCCGAAGCGAGCGAAGGAAAGGAAATTGAAGAAGAAAAGAAAAGAAATAGTGAAATCGTGAGGAACAAGAAGTAAGGATCTAATTCGTTTAACCTTTTCCATTTCTATTCTTACTTGTTTTTTTAGTTTTATATATTGCACGCAAACTGTTTGACAAAATGTTGTTGACGGAGTATTTTTTAGAATAGAAATGGGAACTGTTAAGATCTATCGCCATCTTCTGAAGGCGGTGAAGAAACATATTGGGAAAGAAGATAACAAGAAACATTTTTTAGAATTTGTAAGGTCTGAGTTCCACAAGAATCGGAATCTGTCTGATGGTGTTGCTGTCCAACACAAAATAAAGCTTGCTCGTCAGTATACTTACCTGCTTAACGGTGTGCACCATCACAAGGTAAGAATAGAATCACTCTGCAGTGCAGATCAATACTAGCAAAAAACCACATTTTGTTTGCCTAATTTTCTAACCATCAATCTTACAGGATTTGCTTTTCTCATATAACATTGCAATTGATAGATCAAATGAAGTGAAAAGAACACTTGGAAAATCTGCTGCAAGTGTTGGTCTTCAGCTTCCTGAGGTTTATCAATCATAATGAAAGCTTTTTATCAAGATTGAAAACTTCAAATAAAAAGAGGATGAAATCATTTATACTATTTACAATAAGAACTATTGCCATTATGTTGTAGGACTTTGTTTCAGGTTAATGTATTTCCATGTCTCTTCAAAGCAACTAATTTCTTGCTCTAAATGTCGAATCATGTTCATAAGGGCACAATGTGTTGTTCAAGAATAATTTAATCTTCTTTTACAGATGTTTGCAATTGCAATGGAAGTTAAGTTCTTGCTTCAGGTTTTTTGCCTTTTGGGATTATATGAGAATTTTGGCAAACTCCATTTAACAACGTTTATACATTATTATAGATATTGTTGTAGTTTTAACACAGACCCGATTGGAGTGTTTGCGGATTGAACTTTAGCGGTCAAAGTTTAAAGAGTCAATCTATGTCCAAAATTCTGAACCAATTGGACTGCATGCCACATTGCTTATATACATTTATCTTATATCTTCTTATTGTCTGATGCTAGACTTCTCTCTTCAGCATTCCTACTCTGGATTATTCTCTTCAGTGCTGCAATTGTGACGTACATTCCATATTTGTCTTAAATCCTTTTTCTTTTTCCTTTTTTCAGTTAATTTTTTTCTTTATTTTCTTTCCTTTGTCTTCCTTTTGTTTTTGGTCTAGAATTGTAGTATATAACATGGTCTGTTTAGCTACACGTACTCCTTTTGTGTTTGAGTTTGTGGCTAGTTAAATTTTTAGTTTTGATAGATACTGGCTGTTATTAGGCATATTAAGGAGTGCTAGCAACACTTACTCTAACAATAACAATTTATTTTCAATAAACACTCTATTATAATCTTATTGGTTGTATTTATATAGGTCCCACCAATTAGAAATGAATCTCATTTATAATGGGATCTATATGAATTTCATTGAGTAAGAGTGATGCTAGTATTTTCTAGGCTTATTTATTGGGCTCTGAAATCATATCGGGTTTTTACTCCAGACAAAATTGGTGGGGATTGTTTGCAATCTGAGAGGGTGTTTCTTTCCTTCAAGCTTATCCTTTGCTTCTTTAAGTACGTCAGGTATAACTCGAAGTTAGATGAAAATTTTGCATATTGATATTGTAGATCACATGCATCATAGTTGAGGATCATGCTCTAGTAGGTGGCATTTAGGATACACAAATAATAAAATTTGTGTACCATACTCAAATACAACAATAGTCATTGATTTGAAATCTAGAATCTCAATGACAATGATTTAAGATGTGTAAAATGGTTGAAAAATATGTAATTTTTTATGGTGGCATTTAGCATGCACAATACACAAATTTGTGCACCAAATACAACTTTGTGCACCACATAGGTCAATTTGTTTTTGACCATTAGATCAACTAGAGAGCATATTTTTATCATAGTCTGTCAGTATCAGATCTCACTAACTTTCTCTCTCTAACTCCTCTCTTTCCTCCACCACCACCACCACCCAATCTGCCCCTCCACCACCATCACCTCCACATCCGTCCCCTACCCTCCTCCCACATCATCTGCTCCCTAAGCACCCTCCTTCTCTCATCTGTTACCACCTCCTCTTCCACAATCCAGCAACACATTCAACTTCCAGAATCCGCAAAATTCCTCCCAATCGCATCCATTCTCTCACTATAACACAAAATCTTGATTTACTTTTTGTCTTAAATCTTAATTTGATAGCAAAAAAACTAAAATGTGATATGAAATAATAAAAATTCAACACAGTGTTTCATGGCCAATTTTTTCTTTCCATTCAAATGTAATAAAATATAAAAAAAGGAATTTTTCTGATTTCATAAAACATTTCTAAACCATAAGCAACAAGATTTCTCTAATTCCCCAATTGGGTCTTCATAATCAGAGATAATAATTAATAATTATTCACCCAAAATTTTAGTTTAAACCCCTTTTTGAAGTGAATCTGGGAAGATATACCAGTTGAAATGCAAAAGTTTTGATTTGTTTATCAGTTATAAATTGAAATGCAACAACTTTGATTTGTTTAGTGCCATGAGTTATTCAGTGAGTGTTTACTACATGAAGCATCCATCGATGGAGGTTAAAACGTGTTTTAACAAGAACAATTGAGGTCTTGAGTTTGCTGGTGTGGTGGTGGGCAAGAAGGGAGACGAGTTGCATATGGTGGGTGGTTTGATATAGATTGAGAGCATCAATGTGTGGATCAACATCAATGTGGTGGAGAAGGAAGAATATTGGTTTGAAGAAGGTGGGTGTTAGATTTGATACTGACGGACTATGGTAAAAATATGTTCTCAGTCTATGAAAACAGAATACTAGATGTGTGGATCAACATCAATGTAGTTAAGGATCATGCTCTAGTAAAACAGAATGCTAGATGAATTATGAAAATTCATTAGTTGACCTTGACGTTGAAGCCTGCTTTGCACCGGTTTCTATAAACGTAATTCCCAACGCTTTTGACCTGGCATCCCCTTCTATAGAAACTTGCCTGTTAACAAAGTGGTCATGTGAAAAATAATTAATGATTATTTTAGTAAAATTGTTTTGTGTATTGATGATTTCATTCAATTTTTTAATTTGTGTGTCAAAACTTTAAACGACACTCATTGTGAAATGGAGGCAGTACTTTTGTCGATGCAATAATTACATAATTTTTTAATACAAACTTACTTCTTTTAATAATTTAATCAATGTTCTAAGGGCATTTGTTAGCATTCTCCAAAAAATAATTAGAGTGTAACATCATGATACTTGAAACCTGGCGCACTTAAAGAAGCAAAGGATAAACTTGAAAAACGAGAAAATGAGATGTGGGTATTGAACGGCACTTAATTACCGCTTGAGACATTTTGGTCAGTTCAGGGTGTCCGAGAGCAATGCATAGGTGCCTAAAGAGCAATTTTCATTGTTTTTTTAGTTCCTAACATTATGTTGTTAATCAAACACTTAACACTACAAGTTATCAAACTGCTAACAAATATGATTTCTGTGAACAAAAAAAACTTAAGACTAAGAAAAGAGCAATACACTTTTTTTTAGGGTCAAATTGTATATTTACTCACTTCCCATACGAGCGACACATGTTCACATATCTTTGAGGACAGTTGTAATACGATCATTAGTGTCAATTTAATTAATACTACAAGTTTCCATCTTCCCCAATTTTATTTAAAAACTAAATAAAAACTGCACATGTTCAAGTTGTTAATAATGTTGAATTGAAAATATTAGATTTGGGTTTCAAGTTAATTTGATATTCCTATTAGTGTATTGATATACATAGTATAGTTTCTTTAAACTTGATAAAGCTCAACTCAAAGTGTTAAGAACTGATGTTTAAATTTGATTCCGTTTCATTCCATCGTAGTTAATATTCCATTCCATGCGATAATATGAACAAATCAATAGAAAATATTGATAAACATCAATATTATGAAACAAGAAATAACTTTTCATTTTTTATTATTGAAAAAGGAATCATGAAATAATATGTTTAAATGAAAAAGAATGGAATGTCGTTTTCCAAGAAATACTGGAATATTAAAGATAAGGTGGGGCTTCTCAATTAATGCATCAGAGAAGTTCACGAGAATACTAGGGGATTCCAAAATTCTAAATTTTAGTATAAGCTTATACAGCAAATTATGACTTTATTATCAATTGTTTGATCAAAGATTCAAAATAATCCAAACTGTGTAAGCTTTCTGAAAAGGCATTGGTGCCAGAATATTTTGAACTCAAATGGTTAAGAATATCACTTTTCTTGGAGAACAAACAATTGAAAACTCCCTTGGAAGTTTGCCTGTTGAGAAGGTATTGTAGTTAAACAATCCTTGCAAATATGAGACAACTAAGAATCAAAGAATATTTTCTATTGCCTTGTATGTGAAGTACAAAAAATCATCTTTACAACCATGTACAAATATTTTAATCTAACAGGTAACCTTGTCAAGAAAAGAACCCAGTTTTTGTTTAATCCATTTTCTCATATAAGAAACTCTCTCTCTCACTTGTGCATAAAAACATGCATTTCCTAGATTTTACTTCACTACTTATTACACCCCCTAGCTTTCTTTGATCCAAGTAGCATTTTCTTTATCCATTAACACAAAATACATAGTTCGGTTAGGAACAAATGAAGTCCATAGCCACACTTCTCTTGGTGCTTAACTTTTGCATGTATGTCATAGTTCTAGGAATTGGTGCATGGGCTATGAATAGAGCAATAGATCATGGTTTTATTATAGGTAAGAAAACATTTCCTATCTTTCACATTTGCTAAATATTTTAGAATGTCAGAAAAACAATGGAGACTCTGTTGAATTTTCGGCAGCTATTTGCGTGGTAACATGTATGTGTTCGTCTGAGTTAGGCTTACCAGACCGGAGTTAAAACTTCAGCATACTTATTTTGTTATGAAATTATGCAGGTCCGGAATTAAATCTTCCAGCTCAATTTTCACCCATTTTCTTCCCAATGGGAAATGCTTCAACTGGATTCTTTGTTACAATTTCTTTGTTGGCTGGAGTAGTTGGTGCTGCATCAACAATTTCAGGAATCAATCATATTTGTTCATGGACTGCAGAGAGCTTGCCATCTGCTGCTTCAATTGCTACCTTGGCTTGGACTCTTACACTGCTTGCCATGGGGTAAATTTCTCTCTATGATCTATATTCTTTATGCAACCATACCTCCAAATAATAGTAATAAAAAGATATAAATATGTTTTTAGTCTATGCAAAACGTAAAATAGTTTTTTTATTTTATCCATTTCTATAGGTGATTGATAGACATATTTTCATTAAATTGCTATATACAAAAACTTTAATAAAACTATAAAAATTAAATGAGCATATTAAAGGGAATAAAACTTATTCAAATCTACTACACTATTACATAGTAACAATAAAATAAAATGATATTGCTCTTCTTCTATCTTACCAAGTGCATGTTTGGATTGACGATGAATTTAGTAAAATCATGGTAGTAGTGTGATTATGCTCAAACTTCAAAGTGTAACTTTTGTCAAAATCACAGTGATTTTACCAAATTTGTTTTCAATTAAAACATGCACGAAATTGTGAAGTATAATTATATTGATATAACAAGAATTTAAACTTCTGCAGATTTGCCTGGAAAGAGATTGAGCTTCAAATTAGAAATGCACGTCTGGTAAGACAAGAAAAGAATCATTAATAATTTTCTTGGTGACTATATATTTTTAACTGTTGAATTTTCCTCTTTTTGCAGAAAACCATGGAGGCTTTCCTAATTATCCTTTCAGTTACACAGCTTCTCTACATAGTTGCTATTCATGGTGCTGCTGCATATAATATTTATATTTGAAAGTTGAGGTTTCTTTTCTTTTTATTTTAGTTGACATGAGGGAATGCAAATTTGTTTGTATTGTTTTATTTCCCTTTTTTTACTTTGTCTATTTTTATATCTATGTGATTTGAATGATTGGATGTGTATAACTTGAGATCAAGTTGTTTCCAAAAGCAATAAAGAACATTATATGCATATTTCCAATTTTTCTTCCCACTTTCTTGGGGTATAAAGTTGTGACAACCGTCAGAGCAAACATCATAAACTGCACAAAGGGTGATAAGAATACCTAGCTAGCTTCATCATCTTGATAAGCATTTACATGTCTTTTAAGGTAAACTTACTAAGGATGCAAAAATTTGGAGGAGAAAAAAAGTAGGGTAAATCTTTTATTTGTTTCAAATAACTTCTTTTAAATATAATATTTTTTTTAATAAAAGGAAAATAGTGGCATGTTAACATAAAACTTAATATCCTAATATACCTTTAATAAACTTAATATATCTTAAGTTAAAATTAAAATAAAATACATATTGCTAGATGACCAAATTTAATATAACTCTTAATTGAATTCATATCCAAACTTAATATAACTCTTAATTGAATTCATACAATAATAGAATCCAAACTTTTTCATTACAGACGTGAGGACCAAATTTCAGGTCATGACACACATGCTAACACTGAATGAAAATCAATTTAGCTTGGCAAACCTAATACACTATAAAATATACACTTTTATAAGATACATATTGCTAGAGTTTTACGAATTTTCATGACATTCCAAAATGCTAATTAGCTATAAGAATAATGTATATAAAAACTATCTCCTCGTTTGTACGTCTCAAAGAGAGTAATATCACTTACTGTTATAGTTACAACATATTAAAAACACAAATGACAATCACACCATTCAAGATAGAGATCTACCACAAAGAATAAACTATTGAATACATATGAGAATCTCAAGTCATTCATAATATAAACCCTGTGAATCTAAAATACAATGGCAAAAATAACACTTTTTTATTAAATCCGTAGCATGAACTGATTGTTAGTCATACAAGAAATTTTTACAAACAAATCTATAATTTAAACAACAATAAGCTTGTATATCATTGATCTCATCTAACTATGTTTACATAAACCACATTATCTCTTTGTTGTGGTGAATGGTGACTACAAGCATGAAACACGTGGGCTTTGTTATCTCTTCGTTACATCAAACAGACTCATGGGGGCTACAAGCACTTAAAACGTAGGATGCATTATCTCTTCATTGCATCAAACGACATCCATCATGAATTACCATGAGACTTGACTCATAGATTTCATTATGTCTTTGTTGTAACAAACGATATCCATTTCAATATACTATGAGTATTTAACTTGTAGACTGCATTATCTCTTTTTGACAGCAAACTGTAATCATATAAAATTACTCTGCGTGTCTAACTCATAAGTTGCATTACACAATACGTAGGATGCATTATCTCTCTTTGACGGCATGATGTTCCGTCGGTCCTCGTACGACCTTCAGATCACATCAGAATTGACCATCAGATCAATGATGCCACGGTAGTGTGCAGTATCAGCATGACCCCTGGGCGGACACCATCTAGCAGCAAGTGGTGAAGAAACACGGTAGTCCGGATTCAGCCTCCTCGGATAGATATTCTTGAAGTGTGCCAATATACATCCCTACAAACAAATATTTCAGTATCACAAACTCATAAACATACACAATAATATCGTAAGTCATTTATAATATGTTATAGAAAAAAGAAAAAATACTACCTTAAGTAGAGTCATGTAACCGCAACGGCGCCTCTGGTCGGGTCCGTAACATGAGAAAGCTGGTGGTAGAGCCAAGCAAGTGTCATCATGCCCCAGGACCACTCGTGCAACGTGTCCAAATCCTGAAGCATCTCTAGTCACAACAGCTGAACGCTTTTGTTGTTCTTGTTGGCGAAAATGGTGATGTCAACCAAGTACAACAAAAATGTCCTAATGCGCTGGCCCTAACCGTCACCTGCTCCTGCTCCTCCTCCTCATCATCATCATCAGCAGGATGCTCCAACTTATTGCACCTATGCAAGAGTGTGTCATAATATTTCTCCAGGTTAGTTATACTGATATAACCATCCCACTGAGATTTTGTCTCATCATCAGCATCCTCCTCTGTCATACCCAGATCCTCCTGCAGCAGCTGGACACCTCTCTCGTATCCTACATCCTCCTCGGCCATGAGCCTCCCTTCGACGGGGATGTGTAGAAGACACGCCACATCATCAAGCGTGACGGTCATCTCCCCAACGGGCAGATGGAAGCTGCTGGTCTCCTCATGTCATCTTTCTGAGAAGGCGGTGATGAGGGCATGTATGATGCTCTTGTACCCAGTATGAAGGAGGGGTACAAGACCAGATGCATTCACCCGCTGCCAAAACCAAGCATGTTCATGTGTCGGAAGTGTCAGTTTCCTAATCTTCTTCCCTTGCAAGACAGCGGTCGGTTTATACGTCATCTGAAACTAGAATACAAAAAATTAATAGAACAACAAACCATTAAAAATATAAATATTTCAATAACTAAAAAAGACATAACAATTTAATCGTAAAAAAACAATAATTAAAATAAACATTAAACATTTTACGCGTAATTAAGCAATTAAATTGACGAGTAATTAAATTGACGCGTAATTAAAATTGACGAGTAATTAAAATTGACGCTTAATTAAATTGACGCGTAATTAAAATATTTTAACATAAAAATTAAATCGTACAATTAAATTAAAATAAACATATCAATTGACGCGTAATTAAATAAAATTAAACAATTATACTTACTTGTGCATCGCTCCAAAGCTGACATGCCACGTGTCTACCGAAATTTGATAGGAGCGACAAGTCAATAGGCCCCCAAGAAAACTCTGCGGCGCGGCCTCCTCCTGAGCCTGTTGTTAGGCCTCACCCTCCTGCTGCTGAGCCGCCTGGTCGTACTGAGACTGATATTCCTCATGCTGCTGCTGATGCTGAGTGGGGTCCATTATCTGGGACGCATCCGTCTAGGACGACGACCCCACATCCTGCTGTCTCCTAACGCCCTGTCTCCATCGAGTAGCAGGGCGCGTAGCCGCTTCGGTCTGTGCACTACTGGTCATGCTCTCTTTGTCTCCTCTAAGCATGTCCGGTCTCTGAGACATAAGTACACAATATTTTTAAAAGCAAAAATCAGTGCAAAAATAACAATCCAATCTCACTGTAATCAACATTAACAATTCAATTTCTAACTAAACCCTAAACCCTAAACTACCACATTGCACTCAAACTCAATATAATCAACATTAACAATCCAATTTCTAACTAATTTCTTCATTAACAACGTAAAAATCAAACAAATTTTCATTGAGACATTTTATCAAACACCTAGAGTGAAACATTCAATCAACATATAATCTAACAATTTCTAAACACTAAACTACCACATTGGAGTGAAACTTACTCTAAACAACATCTAAACTACAATTTCTAACATATTTAATCATTAACAATCCTAAAAACTAACATGCAAATCAACCCTAAAAATCTTAAATTTCACAATTTCCTCCAAAAACTCTAACATTTAAACAAAAAAAAAGCCAATGCAATAGAATAATATACTTGATGTTGGGGTAGAATTTGATGTTGTTTTGTTCAAAGGTGATGAAAATCGCACTTGTAGGTGATGAAAATCGCAACTTTTGCTTTTGAACACAATGGTTCTATGTTCTGGCTGTTCTGTTTCTATAACAGACGTGACTTAAGTCACGCTGGTACCGAGCGTGACTTAACTCACGTAGAAGTATTTTGGGTACTTCGTATGGGAGGGAACATTTTTGTTTGGGAGAAGAGCAATTTTCTTGTGTTTAAAGTATAACTTGGATTTTAAATTTCATGTGTTTCCATATAGACGGTTTCTATCTGCATTCTATATACGCATCACCCGGCAAAACCACGTCCTTTTGTACATAGGTTCTTGAAATAATGCATGGTGTCTTGAAGAACGTGTACGACACAATGGTTTTTGGGTGGCTTTTTCTTTGATTTATCTATTTTTATTTCTATGTGATTTGAATGACTTGATTTGTATGTCTTGAGATCAAGTTGTTTCCAAAAGCAATAAAGAACATTATATGTATATTTCTACTTTTTTTTAACTTCTTAGGGGATAAAGTTGTGAGCATTGTCAAAGCAAACATCATAAACTGCACATAGGGTGATAACTGATAAGAATACCTGCATCAACTTGATAAGCATTTACATGTCTTTTAGGCTTTGTTTGCGAGTTTTAAGGAGAGGGGAAGGAAATGCTTAGGAGGGGAAGGGAAGGGAGGGGAGGGAAGGGGGAAAGGAGGGAAAGCCTTCCCCTTGTTTGGGAGTTAAAAAACCAACAAGAAAA
This sequence comes from Medicago ruthenica, assembly GCA_018208015.1. Taxonomy (NCBI): domain Eukaryota; kingdom Viridiplantae; phylum Streptophyta; class Magnoliopsida; order Fabales; family Fabaceae; genus Medicago; species Medicago ruthenica. The sequence goes on from CM031376.1 coordinate 14,814,505, forward strand.
GGAAATGGAGGGCTTATGTGATAATTTTACTATTTTACCCCTTTTTTCTTTTTTTGAGGAATACTCTAAAATAATTATATATATATATATATATATATATATATATAAATTAAAAAAATTAAAAATCTATAGTTTTTTTTTATAATTTTATTAAAAAATTGATACAATAATAACAAATTAATTTCGCTATATATATATATATATATAAACCATGTATTTTTTTTACAGTGTATTTTTTTTTTGTGCAAACCATGTATATTATTTAAAATTGTATAAACTATTTAAAAGTCATAACTGAAGTTTTTTTAGCAACTCATTAATGAAGTTGAATCATGTTTTATTCATCATAGTCCAATTTTAATGAATTAAAATGCAAAAATAATATGAACCATTAAAAAATAAATGGATATAAATAAGATGAACCATGCTCTTTTGTTCCCAATTGTTATTAGCAAAATATGTTGCTATAATAAAAACAAGAAATCCATCATAATGACTGCAATATTAAACAAATCTCAAAATAAATCCAACATAAAAGAAATTACAAAAAAAAAATCTAACAATATGAGATAAGTCTCAAAATAAATCCACCATAAAAAGTCTGAGTAAAACATATTATAGATGTTTTGGTTGGTTTCAAGCGACGCTTCGGTTGTTGCTATGAGAGTGCGAACGTGTTAATGAGTGAATTGTGTGAATGAGGCGTGCAACTGTGTGAATTTGGTTTTGTCCTTAATTGGAATTTTGAATTATTATGAGGGCAAAATTGTCTTTGTATGTTTAACCCCCCAAAACCCCCCAATTTGGGGGAACTTTAAAATTGGACCAAATGAAGCCCTTCAAAACCCCCCGAAACCTTCCCTTGATTTTTTAAATCTCCCAAACAAGGGTTTATCACTCCACAAGCCTTTCCTTTCCTTCCCCTCCCCTCCAAAACCCAACTCCCAAACAAAGCCTTAAGGTATACTTACTACTTAGGATGCAGAAATTTGGAGGAGAAAAAAAAGTAGGGTAAATCTTTTTTTATTCAAACAAATACTCTTATATTTTTTGAAGGAAAATAGTGGCATGTTATCATCAAACTGAATATATTACTACCTTTCATAAACTTAATATAACTAAAAGTTAAAATTAAAATGAACATTATCTCCCTTTTCTATTTTTCCAAAAGCCTCTTTCCAAACATACCCTTAATTGTATTCATACAACAATAGAAACCAAACTTTTTCATGTATGCAAAATTAAATATACTTTTAGGTCATCACCAGGAACGCAGTCCATGCATAAATTAAATATTACTCTCTTCGTCCCTAGTTTTTGTCCATTTAAGATTTGTGCACACATTAAAAAATAACAAGTTAGATAAGTATAAACCCTTCTACCCTGAATTCATTTTGTAAAAGTAAAATTTATTTAATGCATGGATGGAATGGACTACTAGGGTGGGAATGGTTCGAATCTCCAACACTCCCGCTTCTATGCATCCCAAAATTCTCAATCAAAATAAGTTAATAAATTTTCACTTGCTAAAAAGAAAAAAGAGCTTTAAAAGCTCGCAGGTATTAATAGAAAGACTACACAAGAGAACTTCTAAAAAAATTGAGATAATAAAGACTAAAAGACATTTGAAGAGGGACAATCTTGACATGATTCCACCATATGTTATTCGTCGTACTGGTAGGTAGGTACTATGATAAAGTAATCTCCTTTATGAAGTGTACATTCATAAATTTCATTCAATTCAAAGAGCACTGTCAACATAGTTGTAACTAGTTTATGTATAAGAAAATTATTTATGAAAGTTCCTAGGCCATGCAAGTATTTCAATTCAATGGGCATATTAATCTAAATCACAGAACTAACAATGTAATTTGACATGCTCAAGGATTGAGCTCTAAATTGTTGTCAACACAATAAACTTCCCTAGAGTAATGTAAACAAACCCTATATGATCATATAGTTGGGCCTGATTGCCCATTATATTTTGGAAACTCTTAAGCTAGACACTCAACATCAAAATGACACAATGTTTTAACAAAGTCCATCTAATTTGTTTGTTTTAGCTTTTGAGACGTCTCAAGCAAGATTTCAGGAATTCGGTAGAAGCAAGAAAAATTTGCATCAGTGAAAAGTGTCTTATGAAGCACAATTTTCTGTTTTGACATTTAAGTTGAGATCCTCATCTTGTATTTCTGCAACAAAAGTAGAAAGCAGATATTGTCAACCGTAACACAATTTACAATGTCAAATGTATACTGATACCGTGATAGACCATACAAAAATCCCCAAAATATGCATTATCATAAAGAATATTGCGACTTAAAAATCAATTGATTGATACAAAGGTCTAGGAAGTAACATCTTAACTAACCATGAGTGCATTTGAATATAGGATCAGATGGATTTAAGTACTACAGGCTCAAATTGATTTATAGTGATCCCCTCTTCAAAAACATGTGTTCAAAACCAAACAGAAACTAATTGCCTAATCTTATTCCATAGCAAAATGCACCAAATAGTAGTAAGGATTGCAAATCGCCATACAAATTTAGCATTTTCAGTTCCAAAACAATGGAGCGTTTTCTTGTTCCTTCATACCCTTCATGGCTTCACAGAGGAAAACTAGAGAGTGATTAAAATGAAAAACTACAGCCACTTTAAAAGCACCTGCACATTGTTGATATCTAACACCATAAACTACTCTTCAACCTTTATCACGAGAAATGGAATTTTTGAAGACGGGTTTAAACAGGGGCAGGCCTGGGCTGGAGAGCCCCCCGTCCCTAAATTGTATAATCATGCATAATATTAATGTACTTTTTATTTGTTCCTTTCTTATTTTGTAGTCGTGAAAGTTTAAATTGAAAGCTTCAACCGCATACTTTTCACTAATAATAATAATAAAATATTATATATGTATGTTAAAGCCTAACTAAAAGCTGGTTTTTAATTTTTAATATATTGTAGAGTAAATAATAATTTTGGTCCACTAATGTGTGAGGTGTTGTCACCATATTTTTTGAATATATTAAAATTACAAACACATCTCTAGCGCCATTTTTTGTTGGACAAAACTGACCATGGAAAACACATTCGATACTAGATTGACTATTATTAGAGATATGTCAGAAACGATAGGATCGAAGAGATGAAGATGAAGTTCATAGGAGAAGTAGGCTTGATAGGTAGAAACAAAGGAATAATCCTTGTAATTCATAATGAATTAGAATGAAAAAGATTAAATGGTAATGAGTACATAGATGGTCTTTTATAGACCTCAATTACACTTAACCACATGTGTAACTAACTATAGTTCTAACTAACTTAACCAACTCTAACTACCTTTACTAACTATAGTTGTCTTAACACTAACTCTAGTTATCTCAACAACTATCTAAAAACAAATTTGATGATCAAACTTACTAATAAAAAAAGACATTTGTGGATGTGTTTGTAGCTTCAAAACATTTAGGAACTATTGTGGCAACGCCTCACACATTCAGGAACAAAAATAATTGTTTACCTGTATTATATATGATGTATTTAACTATGTTTTCGTTGAATTATTTAACTATAATAATTTTTTTATTTATTATTTACTAATACATGTTTTAGCCCCCCGTATCATAAATTACTGGATACGTCCCTGCCCTGAGTAAGCTTGATGGATTCGAACGAAACATCGAAAGTAAGGACTGCTTTCATTATTGTGTGACTATTTATTCCTCGATACACGTTAGGCAATATGTGTGGTCACAGTATGCAATTCCGTTAGGAGCAGAACCAATCAATACATATTGAACAAATGTCCACTCTATACTCTCAATAAAATTCCCATGATACCAGCAGAACATCCTGCTTATACGGATTCTCAACTTGTACTACCTTTTGCAATCATCATGGAAACGGTATTGAAAAGCATAGAAATTACACGTACTCAGTATGCATTGCATTTGCTTCTCATAGGACAGCAGCCAAACACATTGTCAATTATGTTTTGAGAAATAAGTAGTCACACACAACAATGAAAGTTATCTGTACTGCCGATGTGTCCTTCGAATTCATCAAGCTTACTCAATGTCTTCCAAGATGCAATATCTCATGACAAACTGACAATATTGAAAAAGAGTGCGTTGTTGTTAGAAATCTGTCCCTAGTATTGCTTAGTGGAACATTGAAAGACTGGAAGGGAATGAATCTGAAAACAATCCAAAACAAAATGCACGAAGTATTTGTAACTACTAACTAACAATTGGTTCAGAGACTTATGGCAAAATGGAAACACCATCAAACATCTCTCTTATAATTTATAAGTAATGAAACGCCAAAACCAGAGCAGTTAAAAATTATGTAACAGGATAAGCAATTAAGACAACCACAAGCAGGCATATAGGAGGCGAGCAACGAGCACAGCAAGAACAACTTCTTAAGTTGAAATAGTCCCAACAAATATGAATTTGCACAGTAGAATAACATAAGAGGTCAAACCTGAAATTATCTATTTGAACCTGACAGAACTTCAAACATTCCACAGCAACTCAACCATGAAGTCTTTTTCACCAAATTTGGAGCCAAGCTTACTGAAGGCTGGATATCATATCAACAAAGAAAAATATAATCAAAATGAATTTTAAACAGACAGACAAAAGACAATTCATAATTATGTGATGAAACATGTATACAACAGTAAATGCCAAACCTGATTTTTCGAGTATTTTGGAGTCTCAGAATTCTTAGTATGTACTGCACCATTAGTAAATTTATTTAATGGACTAGCAGATGATGAAGTTAACACTTTAATATCGGATTCTTTTGGGTTAGGCTCCTCGAAACTTGATGTTTTAGCATTCTCGTTTGTTGAGGGATATACACTTTCCTCATTCATCTTCCCAGCAAGATCAATCACTTCTTGAAGAGGGGCTACTGAATTCTCTAGAAATAAACTTTGAGTGTTGCACTTTTCTACCTCAGACACAGAAGCCGCGGTCATACCTGAATTAATAGAATCTTCGGAGGCTGATTTACTGCCAGTCTCTTCAAGTTCAACTGGTAAATTTATTTTAACCGCAGCCATGTTGGAAGGTAAAGAATCATCTGATTTAACAAACTCATCAACCTTTGAGTTTTTCTCAGCTAGGGACTCGCCATTTGAAATACCACCGCGGTTCCCACTCTCAAGACATGATTCTTTCGAAGTTTCAATATGCTCAAACCTTCCATTTTCTCTCTCATAACCATCCTTAGATTTCAAATCTCTCTCCACCATAGAAAGACAATCCTCTTTTCCACTCAATTCTTCCACAGACATGACTTCAGAAGCAATTGGTCGAGCAGCTGATGTGTGTGAATTATACTCTCCACCATCACTTCCTTTCTCATTTTGGGACTTCAAATCATCATTTCCTAACATTTTTTCATAGAATCAATCAAACTATCATCAACTAAAACCAATCTAATCAACATATACCAAAATTCCCAATAAAAATTATACAAAGCAAGAACTATTAACATATACCCATCAAGCCAAATTGACCAAAAAAACCTAAAACAAAATTGAACAAGAATAATTAACAAATGCCCATGAACTCAAATTAACCAAATAGACCAAAAATTATGGTAAAAAACAAAACTTGATAAAAATCTGAATCTGTTTTTATAAAGCTGTGTGTTTAATGCAAGTAAAAATTGATTTTGAATTAATTGATTTTAATTAAATTGACTTGAATGAAATCATTTATTTTTAGATGCATTCACTTAAAATTAAAATGAACAACAAATTTGAGACTTTAAGGCAAAAGCTACAAATACCGGCTTAAAACTGTATTCAATTCTAGAGGCAAAAACAATTCGACCCGCTAATACTCAATCAAACAAGTCAGAATCAATTTAAAATGTCAGTAATCACTTTTGCACAAACATGAATCCAAACATGTACTAAACAAAAATTAGGTACCTTGAAGAGTGTTGATGGTTGATGAGAGGTTGGTGTTGATGTTTTCTTTTTCCTTCTTGTTCCTGGCAGCTCTTCTCTTCTTAGGACCTGAAGGCATGATTGTGGTACTCTTCACAGTTGGGACCTAAAAAGGTACAAACTTTGAATCAAAAATCTTTACAGAAGAAACAAAATGTTAATTGAAATGGTTTTGGCTCTATTGTGTTTTGAATATACTAGGCGGGTGAAAAAGGTGAGATTTTGTTTCAAATATTCAAACTTTGGGACCCAATAGCACTAGCTTAACCGTAAATTCGGAGTTCGAATATCAATGTTAAATCTCTAGGTGTGATTCATTGTAGTTTTACTCGACTAGACAGATTAGTTTTAGTTGCACATATGATATTCAATTCAAACCAAATTTTAGAATCTAACCATAAGAGAATTTTCAAATTTGGACATTGTTGAAAATATAGAAAATATGAATATAGGAAAGGGTTAAATTTGTTAAAATATTTTCTCTATGGAGGAAACCACTCAAATGTCTAATTAACTCATTTTTACTGAAAAATAAAATTAATTAATTTTTAATCACTTGCCATCCTATTTAATCATTTTCAGATTTTTGGGATAATAAAATGGGAAGATGATTTCATTGTATACTTTATAAAAATATTTTCTATTTTTCATTTTCTAAATATTTGTTCATTTAAAAAATTGAATAAGCTAACTTTGTCAAAAAAAAAAATAGATATGTTAATATATGTTCAAGTGTGCAGGACCATATAATTAAATTATAAATTGTTAAATCAAGTTTTGATTTTGAAACATCAAGACTATGAAGCATGTGAGAAGCTCAAGACTTGGAACAAGATCTGAAGAAAAGTCAATCAGAAAGTCAACATCTTGATCAAAAGAAGAATTTCGTTCAGAAGCATCTCAAGAACCAAGCATCTAAAGACCACGTCACCAACAAAAGACTCTGATCAGTTTTTCGTCTTCTGAAGAAAGGTCATTATCAGACTTGAATAGTACAATTTGTCGTGTTCTGACCACGTGCATAAACAAACAAAGAAATTCAAGGATAAAGAGAATGTAACAGGTCATTCTATTAGAAGCAAATGAATTTCGAATGACTACTCAACGACATTAACCATTTGAGGCACCATCTCAACGTCTATGATCAAGCTTCTCAATGACTTATTTGATGTGATGGCACTCTTCAACAACGACTCTCAGAATCTCTCATATATAATGACCTGAGCAGTTGAAGAACAAAGACAACACTCTGAATTTTTACAAGTGTCCTTACTCTGTTAAAATCAATAGCGCACAAACACTTAGAGAATTTCTTATAAATTTTCATATCATAGAAATTCTTAATTTTCAGAGTCGAACTGAACTTTATTATATTACACCTCTGATTGTATATCAAGTGTAAAAACCAGCAATCTTTTATTTGATCAAGTTAGATTGTAGAAGTCTCTTTCTTTTATGATTGAGCAATAAAAGCTCTTTCTTGTGTGATTGACCAAATGAAGTATCTTGCTTGTGTGCTTGAGCAAATTGTAATCTGTGAGATTATAGTCAAAAATCCCTTGGAAGTGCAAGGGGATTGGACTACTCTCGGTTTGTGGGAGGAACCGTTATAATTTCTTTGGTGTCCTCTCTCTGTGTGTGTGTGTGTTTGATTTTAATCTGTTGCATTCAACTTTGTTTTAGACTCTAAACAAAACTCTGTTTTGGTTCAGACTCTGAACCGTGTTTAAACACCCCCCCCCCCCCCCCCCCCCACACCACACACACACACTAGATGAAAGGACTAATCTCTCAAAAATGTTTCTGGAATTTTGAAGTTATCATTACTAAAAATGAGCACAAGAATGTATCGGAACTCGGTCTTTTGAACACTTTCTAATTTAGATGAAAGGAATAATCTCTCAAAAATGTTTCTGGAAACTATAAAACATTTTTTCTCTAATGTTGTATTTACATTTTTACTCAAACATTATTATTGTATGTGACGACTACAATTGTTGAAAGGATATTCTTTGCTACGAATTCTGTGAAAAATCAAATGCACAAGGATATGAATTTTTGAACGATTGTTTGGTAACATTAATATAGACCGGTATATTTGGTAATCTCTGATTTATGGTAACATTCATAGAGACTGATATATGATGACATATTTTTTGTAATCTCTGATTTTTCTTAATGATAATGATGTCATTATTTTATTGGTTATTGATTTATACATTTTTGTCTAAACATTTATGATAAACAATATTGACCCCACTTATTGAAATTTCAGGATCTGTCACTGCACCCCTCCCCCCTCTTTTTTTTTTCTCACCTTCAGTGAATCAACAATCCCTGGTAATGATGTCAAAAACTTGATGGCAAAATAGTAGCAAGTGTACTAGTGTGTCGACAAGTAATACTATTTGTAAAAGAGTTCGTCTCCACATGGATTGTCTAGTTTCAACTTCACTACTGCGATTATGATTACTTTATTTGTAATCATATGTGGGAGCGAGGGTACACTTTGCAAAATGGTTTTAAGTCCTTAAGAGAGAGAAAGCGACTATGTCATGTTAGATTTCCTTCCCTTAAGTGTTAGGGTAACTACAAACTATGAACACAATGTTATTGATTACTTGATTTTAATACATTTCAACAAAATATTTAGGCCAATGTCTTGGTCACTAACTCTCTTCAACGGTTACTACTCCCTAATGTCTTAGGTGAGTCACAACCCATGAAGGTTAAGAATGCTGAAGTAAGTAACAATTATTATTAGTTTATGTCTAAATCTAATCAATAATTGAACGATTAAAATGGGTCTAGCCAACAAAGTTAGGATTGATAATCATTGTGACCTAAATCGATCTATGAACATTTGTTAAAGTATAGAAGTATTAAGACCAATATTAACCGAACAAAATAGCAAAGTAATCGACTGAAATTTATAGAATCATTTAAAGTTACATAATCAAACAAATATAAGAAAGTTTCACTTTCATGACCTAACTTAGAGAGGTTTAGCTACTCATGATGTCTAAACACATAGTAGTACTGTCATACCCCATTTTTTGACCCATTTTCGTCTCATTTTACTCATTTTTTAAAGCCGAGAATTTTCGTCGTTTCAGACGAAATTTCGGCAGGGAGGTATTTTAAAATACCTCATGTCATTTTTTTTGTTTGTCTCGTTTATTTATTTTATTTTTTACTTTTTATTTTTTACTTTTAATTTCAGTTTTTGTCCTTTATTGTCATTAATTTCGTTTTTATTTATTTACCATTTATTTATTTCTTTTATTTATTGTCATTATTATTATTTATTGCTATTATTATTATTGTTTTATTTTTTATTTATTTTTTGGTCAAAGTCCAAGTCAACAAACACAGCCACACTGCAGGGGCGCCCCCTTTCACCAGATTTTTCATCATTTTTCATCATCACAAATCCACCAAAATCCTATCCAAATCTGCAAAACAACTTGCAAGTTAATCTTCAAAGTCAGCAAGCAGCTCAAGCAGCTCAAAATTCTTCTATAAGACAGGGACAAAATCAACAGAGAAAAGGGGAAGAAATTTTGGACCAAACAGATTTTTTAGCAAAGCAAAGAACAACATAAACACAAACATTTCCAGCAATAACACCAACACAACCCAAAAACACACGTTTTTCCCCCCCTCCTCTAGCACTACCCACGTCCCAGCAACCACCAGCATCATACACACACACTACCCACGCCCTACACACCAACAAACACAACACTCACACACCAGCACACAAAGCCACGACCCAGCAACCCACACAAGCGCGCATACACACACCACACAGCACACCACCACATACCCACACACAAACACGAACAGCAACACATCACGTCCCACACAACCCACGCACACCAACTCAAACCCAGCCCAAACAGAACACACACGCGCAACTCACACCAAGCCTAGCACAGAAACCGAATCAGAAAACACAAAGAAGAAGGTAGCTTTTTTTGTTTTTTTTAAACCAAGATCTAGAGTTTTTGAGAGTTTTTTTGAGAAATCCAAGGCCGGATTTGGGATTAGGAGGAAAAATGATGTGAGAAAAAGTGTTTTTTTTTAAGAAAGAAGGAGTTTTTGTTCTCCGGCGCGGTGGCGCCGCCGCCTTGGCCGGCGGCCACCACGCCGGATTTCCTTTCCGGCCGGGTTGGGGATGAGAGAGGGGAGAGGAAGAGAGAGGGCGGTTGGGAGATGAGAGAAAGAGAGAGAAAGAATTGTGAGAAATGAAAATTTTGTGAAGGGATGGGGTTTAAATACCCCTCCCTAATTCTGTGTGTGTGGGTGTACGCGTTAGCGTACACCCTCGCCCTCCTGGCCCTCTGATTTCAGATCATACGGCCCTGGTTACTTTCCCCTGTGATCAGATCAGGGCCATCTGATTAATCAGACGGCCCAGATCAATTTACGTTGGCCCAATACATTTTGGGCCTTTTTCTTTTAATCTGATTTATTTTTTACTACCAGCACCCCCCAGTTTTATTTTTACACCTCCTTATTTTATTTCTTTTATTTATTTTCTTTGCAATTTATTTTCCTTTTTATTATTATTTCCTTTTTATTTGTTCCTTTATTTTTAACATCTCATTTATTTACCTATCATATTACACATGCATTTTATTTTTTTTTGTTTTTATTTCTATTTGTTCATTTTATTTTGCATTTTTTTATGGCATTAGCATATACATTAGGAACAAAATGTTTAAGTATGCATTGCATTATTTTTCATTTTTCTTAGTTTAATTCATAATCAAAAAACAAAAATCTTTTTATTTTTGATCCAACAATTGTCTTTTATTATCTCGCGTTTAGTTTATTTTATCGCACTTAATTTCTTTTTTAACTCCAAGAAAAAATCATAAAAAAACCAAAAACATTTCAAATATTCAAAAACTTCATCAAAAATATTCTTCATTAACAAAGCCTTGGATTTCAAACCAAGCAATTTTATTTTAATCAAACTTCAATCAATCTTAATCATATTAGACTTTATTTTTGCAATTAAAATCAATCAAACTTCATTCACTCGCCACTTTGGCTCATTTTATCTTTCACAAACATTTTCAAGCTTTAAAATCAACATAACAAATCTCTCGTTTTTTTTACCCCGAACTACATCGGTTTTGATCCCATTTGGGTATGTAGGCAAAGGACCTTGTCCTTCCAAACCAACCAAACAAAAATCAACGAAAACAACAAAAACATTTTCTTTTTTTAAATTGAACAACAAGCTTGTTCATTTTGGTTGCAACAACTAATTTGAACAATTTTTTTCTTTTCATTTGAGTTCTAAAAAACGAGCGTTTTTGACAGTTTATACATTTTCTTAAAATTCAAGCAAAACTTGAATGAAAAAGGGTGGTTTGACGTATGTCTCTCCTTTCCCCGATCGGATAAACACTTGACGTATGTCTCGTTGCTTAGACGATCGTCATTCTTTTCTAGCTTCCCCAAAAATATGTTTCCTCAAATTCAAACCAAACTTGAATGAAAAAGGGTGGTTTGACGTATGTCTCTCCTTTCCCCGGTTGTACGAATGCTTGACGTATGTCTCGTTGCTCGGACAATCGTCATTCTATGTTCAACGCGTCCAACGCACTTTAACCTTTCTTGGTCCCTCGCGACCAATTTGAACCTTTCTTTCTTGGTCCCTCGCGACCAAATTTGAACCTTTCTTGGTCCCTCGCGACCAATTTTAACATTTCTTGGTCCCTCGCGACCAATTTGAACCTTTCTTGGTCCCTCGCGACCCATTTGAACCTTTCTTGGTCCCTCGCGACCAAATTGAACCTTTCTTGGTCCCTCGCGACCAATTTGAACATTTCTTGGTCCCTCGCGACCAATTTTAACATTTCTTGGTCCCTCGCGACCAATTTTAACATTTCTTGGTCCCTCGCGACCAAATTGAACCTTTCTTGGTCCTTCGCGACCAATTTGAACCTTTCTTGGTCCCTCGCGACCAAATTGAACCTTTCTTGGTCCCTCGCGACCAATTTTAACATTTCTTGGTCCCTCGCGACCAATTTGAACATTTCTTGGTCCCTCGCGACCAATTTTAACATTTCTTGGTCCCTCGCGACCAATTTTAACATTTCTTGGTCCCTCGCGACCAATTTGAACATTTCTTGGTCCCTCGCGACCAAATTGAACCTTTCTTGGTCCTTCGCGACCAATTTGAACCTTTCTTGATCCCTCGTGACCAATCCAACTTTTCTTGGTCCCCCGTGACCATTTTAAACTTTTCTTGGCCCCCGTGGTCAATTCAAACATTTTACGCCTTTGTGCGTTTACCAACGGATACCATCGCCTTATTGCGAGTCCGTCCTTTTATCATTTAAATGTTTTACGCCTTTGCGCATTTATTTTCAACCCTTTACGCCTTGCGCGATTTTATCGCCTCCGTGCGTTTGTCTTTTATTTTTAACATTGTACGCCTCCGTGCGTTTGTCTTTATTTTCAAAGCTTTTACGCCTCTATGCGTCTGTCTTTTCCCTTAAAACATTCACGCCTTGCGCGAGTTCATCGCCTTAGCGTCCATCTTTCATCATGTTAAAGCATTGTACGTCTTCGTACGTTTTAAAACCTTTGCTCACGTCCGAGTGCAAAATCCTTTTATCAAATCATTTATTTTTACGCATTGTCGTCAGTGGCCAGTTCGGCAACAACCCGAACAGCTGACATTTACTTTTCACTTCATGTCGTCAATGGCAAGTTCGGCAACAACCCGAACAGTTGACATTTACTTTTATTACTTTCTCTTTTTTCAAACTTTTTTCGCTCGGACGCGAACAAATCTTTTTTAACTAAAACGAACCAGCGTACAAACTTTTTCTTCAAGAACTACGTACGCTTTGAATTCTCCGACTACCGGGAGATACGTAGGAGCAAGATCGACATCTTGTCAAGCCCATTAATAAAAATTCTTTTTCTCTTTCTCTCTTTCATTTGTTTTTATCTCTTTCTTCACCTCACATTATATTTTCTTTTTCCTTTATATATATGATTAAGCGTGCAAGCAAAACGTCAAAAAACATTTTAAGCCTAAGTCAACTAAGAGGCTCCCGTTGAGTACAACGGATGTGAGGGGTGCTAATACCTTCCCCTCGCATAATCGACTTTCGAACCTAAAATCTCTTTTCAAGGTAATTTCGAACTTTTTCCTTTTTCCCCGAAAAATTAAAAGTTCAGTCGTGATTAAAATTAGTGATTCAATGCTTATCCATAGCTTGATATCCGAAATTCGGCACGACAAGTACATATGAATAAACAAACATAAGAGAATAATCATCAGCGGATGATTCCTCCCCTCCATAAGTGCTCTGTTATTTATAGGCGCTTATTTCTCAATGTTTTAGGAAAATTGGTTCGCGTTGCGGGATAGGCAGTGAGCATCCTTTTTGGCATGTCGTTCTATCTCACGATGTGAGGCTTATAGCCCGCGATGAGAGATAAATAGCAAAAATCACCTTGATTTCCAATTGTATTATCGCGATGTGTGGCCCGTGATGTGAGATAGGCAGAAGCTGACTCCCTTGATTTCTTCATTCCTTGCTCCATTTATTCTCACCGGAACGGTCGTAACGACCATGCCCTAAGCATCATCAGTGATAAACTTGTAAAAAGCATAGCACATTCACAAAGTTGTCTAGTTCAGGTGGTTTTCCATGGCTTCAAGACTTTTTCTTGTATTTGTCCTTTCATGACTTTTTGAGCGATTTCTTTACAAAACTACCAAAACAAAGAATTGCTTACTTTTATGCTAAAATGACACTAAATGATGACCAAAAACCTTTTATGATTTCTTGTCATCATAAACCAAGTTAATAAGTATCATGCATAAATATGTAAAATAACCAAAATATGACATTTATTAGAAGGATCTGATTAAAGAAAGTGTATTGATATTAGCTGGATCTCAAAGTTTATAATGGAAAATCTCACAAAGTTATGGGGACTATATGTAGCCCAATATTAAGGTGAACAAAGATACATATTGATTTTCTGGTCTAGTCATTAAATTTTTTTTTCAAATTATACGATTTGATTTTCTGTCCTATCGGTTTCTAACCCGTCTCATGTTCAACATAAGAGTTTTAATGATAGAAGCAATATAAGATAGGTTCTAGGATTAACTTTTCAGATCTTATTGTCTCAACATACCAGGGCCGGCCCAAGGCATAGGCCGGGGGTGCGGCAGCCTAGGGCCCATGCCCGTAGGGGGCCCAATTTTTTTTTATATGGGGGTGTATATATAAATTATTGATTATATGGAGGTTTATATAGCAAAAATTAGAAAGAGGGCCCAACTGTTATAAGACATAATAGTCCAGCCTGTTAGAAAGAGGGAAAAAGTTAGAAATTGGGCCCCTCTGCAGCGTTTTATTTTCACACCCCCCAGTCAGTCAGTAAAACGCGAATTTAAAGAGGACAAACGCATAAATGATCAAAACACAAAAGCAGCAAAAGGTAAAACCCTAAATGAAGCAAAATGAAGAAAATACAAAACGAAAAAGAAGGAAGAGTGTAAAAATTAAATTTTCATACTCCTCGTGCCACTTGCTGAACATTGATGCTGATGAGATTATAAAGGATTTTGCATCTCAAAATGCTCGAAGAAACCGCGATCTTATGACTTCCAAATAAAAGAGAAGTTTTTTTTTTATATATATTTTGTGTAGATTCTCAATGGTGGTCTTGATGTCCTAGTTTTATAGTCTTGTTTTTTTAGATAGGTTTGGTATGCTTACCTATCATTTTACTTAGCTTTGTTAGGTTTGGTTTGACCCCCCTAATTTTTTTTGTTTTGTTATTCTTTTTTGTTAATAATATATAGGATGAGGTGCATTTGACACACGATGTTTTGGGGTGTCAGCATAACTGAGATTTCAAAACACCGTATTATGGTGACTTGGGGTGTCAGCATTGATGAGATGTCAACCGCCATAATTAATGCATGTCTCATTCATCATTTATAAAAAAAAATTATGATGTATTATATAAATGGGTCCTTTTTTCAAATTTGGCCTAAGACCCTTAAAATATCAGGAACGGGGCTTGCAACATACATCAATTTGTGATATGATATGATACAATTATCATACTGTGTATCTTGCCCTAACCATCAAACGGGTCCTTAATAACATGTAAGATTTCTTGTAAAAAAAAACTTATAAGATTTCTTAAAAAAAATCATTGACTTTTAAATGACTTCGTGGTCTTATTGGTCTTAATAACATATTTTAATAATTATAAAATACCAAAGCAAAATTAAATATAAACATTATTATTTATGATGGTCAAAGAATATTAATTTTATAAATTATTATAATATTCATTTTTAAGAAGAAGAAAAGAAAATATTAAATTGATTCTTTGATATTATCTTTGTAACGATTCTTCAAAGAAAATATCATGTTAAAAAAGTTATTAAATTGGTTGCTTGATACTCCCTCCGGGTCCTTATTATAATAAGAAAAACGAAAAAAAATCAAAACCAATACATTCATTAATTAATATAACTTTTTTAATATTTTTACAACTATACCCTCATAAAAAATTGTGAAGCATTAAATACATTAACAAATATTAAAAAGACAGACATTAAATTAGGGGTAGAAAAGTCTTTTAAACAATAACTTCATCTTAAAAGTTGTGACATTTCCTTATAAATAAGACAAAAAAGTTTTTTGAAAATTTTCTTATATATAGGACCGGAGGGAGTATTATCTTAGTAAACGGTATAACAAGAAAATAAATATTAACTAGTATTTAGACCCGGGCAATGCACGAGAAGTTGATTATATCATTGACTAATAAATATGGTAGTTGAACATGAAATGTTATAATAATTGTTGTTTTGTATGAGTTATTGTTTCCAAAAGACAACAACACAAAAACAACAACAACAACCAAGCATTATTCCACTAAGTGGGTCGACTACAAGGATCGAAATATGTCATATTGTTTTATCATAAACTATATTTAGATCCAACTCATTAATTTTTAAATCTTTTCTAATAGTTACTCTTATAATTTTTCTAGGTCTTCATATATCTCTTGTAATCTTTTTATCCTCTATTTGATCTACTCTTTTTACTACATAATCTAAAAGTCTTCTATCTACATGTCCAAACCACCTATGCCTGTTTTCCACAATATTTTATACTATAGGTGCTACCCCAACTATCTCTATAATGTTGTCATTTCTAATCTTATCCCATCCAGATTACCACACATCCAACACAACATCCTCATCTCCGCTAGACTTATTTTATTCTCGTGTTGGTTCTTAACCGCCCAACACTCTGTTCCATAAAACATCGTTGGTCTGACAACTGTATGATATTTTTCCCTTCAACTTGAATGGTACTTTTGTATCACATAAAACACTTGATGCTCTTCTTCATTTCAATCATCCAATTTGAATACGATGATTTACATATGCTTTTATTTCTTCGTTATTTTGTACTATGGACCCAAGTTATTTAAACTGTGTAACTTGTATGATATGATATCCAACTTTCATGTCTAAGGTAGAACTACTTCGCATTTTGCTGAAATTACATTAGATATACTCTGTTTTGCTTCTACTCATTCGAAAGTCATACGCTTCTAAGACTTGTCTCCAAGTCTCCGACAACCCATTCAATTCCTCCTTCGACGCTTCTAAGGCTTATCACAAAAGAGAGATTGTTGATAAGAATTATTTAAAATCTCTTGTTGACTCTATTACAATATAATAGATCCAAAAATACAGATAAATAAAAAAAATAAATACATCAGCGAATGTACCTCTTAAAGAACAATTTTCAAATTTATGCATGATAGTGAATTTAGGTTCAATTAGGTAAAATAGATATAAAATTACAATATTAACCCTACTTATAGCTCCAAAAGATTGGTTAAGAGACTTAAGAACTTTTATATATAAGATAAGATCGGTAAAATCGTTCTTTCAAAAAAGAATAAAAGGTAAAATATTAGGAAATTTGTAACAACTATTTGCGAAAAATTAGGAAATTAAGAAAAATTAAGAAATAGCAAAAAATTAGGAAGGATATTTGCAACAACATTTTTGGCTCCAAAAAGTTGTCTAAGAGATAAGATATGTGAATATTTAAAAAAAAAAATAAAGACAGGGCAAAAAATTAAGAAGAAAATTTGTAACAAATTTTTTTGCTCCAAAAAATTGTCTAAGAGACTTAAGAACTTTTATGTAGAATTACTTTTCTGTTTGAATGTTGCATGTTAAATATTGAATATTTGTTTGAGGTTTTAGTAGAAGTAATTTTAATCTCATTTTCAACAAATGGATAATAGATTATTTTCTTTGTAATTTTGGTCACTACAACCATTTTTAGTTTAACTTATTAAATTTAGTATTATTTAGTTAGTTGACAAAAAAAATAGCCCCATTGATATTGTATGTCCAGATCCGCCCTTGTGCTACCCTCAACTACTCTACAATGTTATCATTTCTAATATTGTTCCATCTAGTCTTACCTTACATCCAACACAACACTCTGTTCCATAAAACATTGCTAGTCTGAAAAATGTCTGATATTTTTTCACTTCAACTTAAACTATACGTTTATATTATTGGATATTTGTTATTGATATGTGTTTATTGGCTGCATTTTTGCTAAACCAAATCTACAAGCAAGATATGGAACCAAATGTTCTAACATGTGCGCACAACTTCTGTGTGCCATGATTTCGTACATTTATTATTGTGTTTTAATATGATTGAGAAATCCACGCTCTGGTCTGTAAAACAAAATTGTGTTCCGTACTCAGTGATATGTTTATCTCCTAAAGATGTGGAACATTTTAGGAAGCTTTGGAGTTGACTACTGTCCGAAAGATGTGTCAACATTTTAGGAAACATTGGATTTGTTTCTCCTTTGTGTGAGCAAGTTTCGGAATGGAATGTGCTTTAGTCTGAAGCCCAAATGTGAAGATCTAGCCCGTGCCACTGCTGTATATATAGAAGGACGCAAAACCTATTTGGTATTCAAGCCGCCATTTGTAAGAAAGTATTCTTAGGGTTTTGAGTCATTGTTAATTGTGAGCATTTCTTGTGTCATCTTGATGCAAGTTTAGGACTGTGTTTATTGAGTTGTAATTTTGTATACTACACCTAAGCTTTGAAGTACGGTGCTAGTTTGTGTCTGAAGGTGTCTTCATCATTTTGTCTGTTTACGTGTAATCACAGGGTGTGTGATTGAGTGGATGTGAGATGGGATCTCAAGTCTATGAGTTCCTAGGCTGAAATCAGCACGGGTAGTGTCTAGGTGATAAGTTGAAAACTTGGAGTTTGCCGAGGGCTTATAACTAGGACTATTCTAGTGGATTTCCTCCTGGCTTGGTAGCCCCCAGAGTAGGTGTGTTTGTCATCGAACTGGATTAACAATTTCCTTGTGTCGTTTTACTTTTATGTCTTTTATTGTTTTGTGTTTATACGTTTTCATCTATAACTTAACGTTGAAACATTGTACTCCACATTCCACCTATGTCCCAGTGTTGGTACATTACGTACAACATCAGGACACTGTTGTGCAAGAATTTCAATTGGTATCAGAGCAGGCACCCTGCCTGTTTTAGGGTGAGCTCCAGGGAAGTTATTTTATGGCTTAATGGACAAGGAATGAGGATTTGTGAACAAACCACCTTTGTTGGATGGTTCCAACTATGACTACTGGAAATCTCGCATGAGTGCTTTTCTTAAGTTTATAGACAGTAAAACCTGGAAAGCAGTTTTGAAGGGTTGGGAACATCTGGTTGTTCTTGACAAAGATGGAAAGAAGACAACTGAGTTGAAACCAGAGGAAGAGTGGTCCAAGGATGAAGATGAACTAGCGCTTGGAAACTCCAAGGCCTTGAATGCTTTATTCAATGGAGTGGACAAGAATATGTTCAGACTGGTCAAGCAATGCACTGTAGCTAAGGATGCTTGGGAGATCCTCAAAACTACACATGAAGGTACATCCAAGGTAAAAATGTCCAGGCTTCAACTTCTCACCACCAAGTTTGAAAATCTCAAAATGTTGGAGGATGAGAACATACAAGACTTTTTTTTATATGAATGTTCTGGACATGGCTAACTCATTTGATTCTCTTGGGGAAAAAATGTCTGATGAGAAACTTGTGAGAAAAATTCTAAGATCTCTACCTAAGAGATTTGATATGAAGGTGACTACCATTGAGGAAGCACGAGACATCTCCAGTATAAAGGTTGAGGAGTTAATAGGATCCTTACAGAATTTTGAGATAGCCTTCAATAACAGAACTGATAAAAAAGGGAAAGGTGTCGCTTTTGTAGCAAATGCTGATGGTGAGGAGCTACAAGGAAATAATGAGGATGATGAAAGCTTATCAGAGGCACTTGTGATGCTTGGTAGACAGTTTAATAGGATCCTGAAGCGTGCTGACAGGAGATCCAAACCAAATGGCCAGAACATCAGGTTCAACATCAGTAAGCAACCAAATGACTTGAAGAAAACAAGAACTGATGAGAAAGGCAATCAATCCAAGGGTGTTCAGTGTCATGAGTGCGAAGGATATGACCAAATTAGGACATAACGTGCCACGTACCTCAAGAGACAGAAGAAAAGTTTGGTAGTTTCTTGTTCTGATGAAGATGACTCAGAAGTAGAAGTGGAAAATGAGTCAGCCAAGCATGTTGTTGCTTTAACTGGTAGATGCATGTCTGATATTGAATCCAGTGATGAAGAATTATCTTATGAAGAGCTGGCTAACTCTTACAAAGACCTGTATACTAGAAGTGAAGAAGTGTGCAATCAGCTGGAAAACCAGAAAAGAACTATCACTCAACTTCATGCTGAAAGAAGTGAACACTTAGAAAAAATTTCTGATCTCAATGATGAGGTAACTCAACTGAACTCTCAACTTGAAAATTTGAAGAAGCAGGTCAGAATGATGAACGCTGGTACTGATATGCTAGAAGAGATATTGGAGAATCAGAACCAAGGGAAACCAAAAGGATTAGGGTTCGACTATAGGACCTTGAACAACAAACAGCAAACAGCAAAATCCAGCTAAAAAGTTCATTGCTGTCGTAGGGACATATGACCCCACGATGAGCAAACCTAGGTTGGAACATATGAACGAACCTCAGGGATCTAAGAGCAGGAGGGCATCTCATCCTTGGATATGTCATTACTGTGGTAGAAAGGGGCATATAAAGCCATTCTGTTTCAAGCTGTATGGATACCCCAAGCAGTTTCAGCAAAGAAAAGTTGAACCTATTGTAAACAATATCACAAGGGAATGGAGACCAAAGTGTGAAAATCTTGGTCTTATAGCTCACACATCCCTGAGAGCCTCTTCTAGGGAAGACTGGTACTTTGACAGTGAATGTTACAGACATATGACTGGGGTTAGTAAATTTCTTGAAAATATAAGGTCTTACACTAGTAGCTATGTGACCTTTGGTGATGGAGCTAGAGGAGAAATCTTGGGCATTGGTGACTTGGTCAAGAATGGGTTACCAAAGCTAGACAATGTGTTGCTAGTTAAAGGGCTAACTGCCAATTTGATTAGCACAAGCCAATTATGTGATCAAGGGATGGAAGTGAACTTCAACAAGGACGAATGTATGGTTACTGATGAGAAAAATGAAGTGCTAATGAGAGGCAATAGATCAAAGGACAACTATTACTTATGGATGCCTGAAGAAGAAGTCAAACTGTGGCACCATAAACTTGGGCATTTAAACATGAGGGGTATGAAGAAAGCCATGTCTGTGGAAGCCATCAGAGGACTACTCAAACTTAAGATTAATGAGGACAATATTTGTGGTGAATGTCAGATTGACAAACAAATGTGAATGTCTCATCCGAGGTTGGAGCATCAGGTAACAACACAGGTTCTTGAACTATTACACATGGACTTAATGGGACCTATGCAAGTTGAGAGCATAGGTGGAAAGAGGTATGTGTTCACCTTTTGTTGAAATTACATTAAATATATTATGTCTTGCTTCTACTCGGACGAAAGTCACACGCTTCTAAGACTTGTCTCTAAGTATCCAACATCTCATTCAATTCCTCCCTCGACTCTCCAATTAAGACTACATCATCTGCAAAACGCATACTTCTCGGTGCTAGCTGCTGGATGTGTTTCCTACATACATCCAAACTAATGTAAAAAGATAAGAGATTAGGGTTAACCCTTGGTCCAATCCTTGTTATGAAAAAAATCATTGATAATGTTCCAAAAGACAAAGAATAAATCCCCTCGAAGTAATTTAGACTTCATATCAGAGAGATTGTTAATAAGAATTATTTAAAATCTCTTGCCGACTCCATTACAATATATAGATCCAAAAATAGAGATAAATAAAAAAAACAAATACATCAACGAATGTAATTACCTCTTAAAGAACAATTTTCAAATTTATGCATGATAGTAAATTTAGGTTCAATTAGTAAAAAGAGATATAAAATTAAAATATTAAAACTATTTTTGACTCCAAAGGTTGTTTATGAGACTTGACAACTTTTATACATAAGATAAGATAATAAATTTAGGTTCAGTTAGTTAAAATAGATATAAAATTACAATATTAACGTTATTTTTGGCTCCAAAAGTTGTTTATTAAACTTAACAACTTTTATATATAAGATATATAAGATAGTGGAAAAATAATAGGGAATTTAGGTTCAATAAGCTAAATAGAAAATATAGGTTCAATTAGTTAATATAGATATAGAATTACAATATTTACCCTATTTATGGCTAAAAAAATTGGTTAATAGATTTAATAACTTTTATATATAGGATAAGATGTGTAAGATCATTCTTTCACAAGAATAAAAGGCAAAAAATTAGGAAATTTGTAACAATTATCTTGCCTCCAAAAATTTGCTTAAGAGACTTAAGAACTTTTATATATAAGATAAGATGAGATCATTTTTTTAAAAAAAAAACAAAAAGAAACAAAAAATTAGGAAAAAGATTAGCAATAGCTTTTTTGCCTCCAAAAAGTTGTTTAAGCGACAAAAGAACTTTTATTTATAAGATAAAATAAGATATGCGATCATTTTCTAAAAGAATAAAGAAAGAGAAAGAAAATTATGAAGGATATTCGCAACAACTTTTTTGGCTACAAAAAGTTTTTTTTAAAGAAAGATTGTTTGCCTCCAAAAAGTTGACTAAGAGACTTAAGAACTTTTATATATAAGATAAATTAAATTAAATAACAAAATAGGGAAAATAGAAAACAAACCAAAAGATTATGCAGAAAAAAAAAGTACCTGATAGTTTAGGGAAGGTGGCACAAATTTAGAAAATATTTGTTCAATTGGTTGGCATATGGTGGCAATATGATTCAATAATTAAATAAATATTAAATTAAATAATAATTATGAGATGTCAAAATTAACCTCAATTTTCGGCTCCAAAAAGTTGCTTAAGAAAACTTAAGAACTTTTATAAATAAGATTAAATTAAATAACAAAATAGGGAAAATAGAAAACAAATCAAAAGATTATGCAAAAAAAAAACGTAAGTAATGGTGTAAGGAAGGTGGTACAAATTTAGCAAATGTTTGTTCAATTAGTTGGCTTATAGTGGCAATAGGATTCTGTAACACCCATATAGAGATTGCCTAGGATCTCTTACGAGTATTAAAATTTCGTACCGGATACATTAAATACAATACAGAAAGATTGGTAATGATTATACAAAACATAAGTTTATTATACAACTCATAACCGATACAAAACATTCTTCACAATATACATCATGATACAACATTCTTTTACAAAGATCCAAAAATAAAACATGAGCAGCACGATCAATCCGTAGCCTTCTCTTTACCTTTACGTCGTGCCACCTGCGAAGAACCTGCACCAGGAGGAAAGGGATGAGACATAACGTCTCAGTGAGCTCCTACCCTACCTACTGTTGGCAACCACGGGGAACCTAGGGTTGCCGTGCCTACCTCGGCGACCTTGGGGATATCTACGATCGCCAAGTCTTATCTTTACTTGTTTCGCGATCAAGGGAAAGAACTAGGATCGCTGCATATCTTAATCTTATCTCATATTACATATAATATACATAATCATCTTTGCATCTTTAAGTTAGAAGTTAGGGTTGAACACACATAACATTATCTTGGTTCATTTTACGGAGTGCATTCGGGTGGAGTAACCCCGAAGTACATCTCCCTTCTTACCGGTGAAAATTCCTATCGTATCAGGCTAACACCGGACTCCTCTTATCTTTTGTGTGGCTGCTCTCGCGAGCGGTAACTTCACCGTCCCAGCTGCCATTTAAGGCGGTAACTTCACGGGGACCCCCTGTATACTAACTGACAAGCAGACAGGAGACACATTAACTTAATAGACTTGGATGTGCAGCTGCCCTCACGGGCGGTAACTTCACCGTTCCGGCTGCCATTGAAGGCGGTAACTTCACAGGAACCTCTCGTATACTAACTAACGAGCATACGAGAGACACATCAAGCCATCTTAATTATTTGTTCTTATTCATTAAACATATATATACATATAATGTATAACTTAACTTATGCATATCTGATGCATCCTTGAGTATTCATTCTTAAAGCTTAACCTATAAGGGTTCTAAGCTTGGATTCCAAATTAATCTTGGCTTACAAGTACTTAAATGAATGTAGGGATTTCACTTTCAAAGAAATAATCCCATTACTAATCTCTTTATATGTCTATGTAGCTTAGGAGTATAAGTATACACCTCCTAAGGCCATACCTATCCCTCTTCCTACCCTTATATCCAATCCAAAGCTCACAAATAAGAAGCTGAGAAAGCAAAAATCGTAGCACGATATTAGAAAATCGGAGCACGATATTTTTCGAAAGTTCCAGGAAAATCAGGACATAAAATCGTAGCCCGATGCCCAGAAATCGGAGCACGATTTTAGCTTCAGCAGCATTCAAAATTTCACTTCCTAGGCTAAACCAAACATCCCCAATCATCAAAACAGCTTATGGGAATGGATTTCTATGACATATGAACAGCTTATCACATATAAATTCATGTATTCACAAGTCAATAAGGGATTAAGGCATTAATCTAACAATTTAACTCTTAAATACCATAATTTATAAGCTTAAACAAAGTGGGTTTCTAAAACCCTCTAAGAGCTCACCTTAATCCTCCTACTAGTGCTTGCTTACACTTGATCTCCAAAGCCCTAAGTTTCTCCAACTCTAACTCTTCCCTTGTTCTTCCTTGTTCCTCTTTTCTTTCACTTATTCTAGCTTTCTACTCAAGCTTCCTTGCAAGTGTTTCCTTACTAGGTTTAAGATTGAAGTTTTTGATTGAAGGATGGAGAGTGAGGGAGGCGTGTGGTTTGGAGGAGAAGGGGAAAGAAATCTGATTTTTGGAAAGAATGGGAAAGGAAAGGAATTGAAAGAGATAAATATCTTTCTCATTTCCAAATTAATCTCCCACCTTAGCTTAATTACAAAATTGCCATTTACCTCAAATTCTTATTTGTTTTGCTTGCTTCTCAAGCTTCTACCATTGATAACTGATACTTAAAAGCGGGATGTTACAATCTACCCCCCTTAAAGAAATTTCGTCCTCGAAATTTAGAAGTTACCTGAAAATAAATGAGGATAGGTTGCTTGCATTTCTGACTCTAGCTCCCACGTCGCTTCGCCGTCGGGAGAACCTTTCCATACAACCTTAACAATAGGAATTTCTTTGTTCCGCAAAGTCTTAACATCGCGATCAATTATCTGATCTGGCTCAGGTTGAAAAGTCAAGTCCGATCTTAAATCAATACTATCTAGTTCCACTGGTTGGAAAGGGTCGGGAATGAACTTCCTCAGCTGAGAGACGTGGAATACATCATGTAAACCTGACATAGCCGGTGGCAGCGCTAACTGATAAGCTGCTGGTCCGACACGTCGAAGTATCTGAAACGGTCCAACATACCTTGGGCAAAGCTTTTTAGTCCTGAATGCTCCTCTTAACCCCAACTTGGGTGTAACTTTAAGGAATACATGGTCTCCTTCTTCAAACTCTAAGGGTCTTCGTCGCTTATCGGCATAACTTTTCTGACGACTTTGGGCTGTTCTCATCTTATCTTGGATTGACTTAATCTTTAGGGTCGTCTCCCGAATGATCTCGGGTCCCAAAATACTCTTATCTCCAACTTCAGCCCAACAAAGCGGGGTTCTACATTTCCTACCATACAATGCCTCATATGGC
This sequence comes from Medicago ruthenica, assembly GCA_018208015.1. Classification (NCBI taxonomy): domain Eukaryota; kingdom Viridiplantae; phylum Streptophyta; class Magnoliopsida; order Fabales; family Fabaceae; genus Medicago; species Medicago ruthenica. Next base: position 14,839,727 of record CM031376.1, read on the forward strand.
GCCATCCCAATGCTAGAATGGTAACTGTTATTGTAAGAGAATTCGATCAATGGGAGGTGATCATTCCAACTTCCTCCATCTTCTAGGATACATGCCCGTAACATGTCCTCTAACATCTGAATAGTTCTTTCGGATTGTCCGTCTGTCTGAGGATGATGGGACGTGCTCATCTTTAATCTTGTCCCCAATGCCTTCTGAAAAGCTTTCCAAAAGTGGGATGTGAAAATGGGATCTCTATCTGACACAATGCTAGCTGGCACACCATGGAGTTTCACAATCTCCGAAATGAATAACTCGGCATACTGAGAGGCTCGGTAAGTAGTCTTAACCGGCAAGAAATGAGCTGACTTGGTTAACCGTTCCACTATTACCCATATGGAGTCATGTCCTCGCTGTGTTCGAGGTAATCCACTCACAAAATCCATGGTTATATCTTCCCATTTCCATAATGGAATCTCCAATGGTACTAACATTACCGCAGGCCTTTGATGCTCAATCTTCACCTGCTGACAAACAATACATCGCGACACAAACTCCGCAACATCTCTTTTCATGCTAGGCCACCAATAATCTCTTTTCAAATCTTGATACATCTTGGTGGTACCTGGATGTATACTGAAACTGCTCTTGTGCGCTTCCTCTAAAATCAACCTTTTCAATTCCATATCATTCGGAACATAAACCCTTCCTTCAAACAATAATACACCATCTGGTGCCCATGAATACTCTGCTTGGCCAACTTTCCTCTGAAGGTCCATATCCACAGATTGAGCTTGTGCAATCCTAAACCGTAGGTCACACGAAATATCTATCTTGTTCAGCAAGATGCCACCTTCTAACTCTGTAACATGTAGATTAAGATCTCTAAACTTTTCATACAATCCACATGTATGCATCATCACCTCAGCTTTAACTAAAGCCTTTCGACTCAAGGCATCTGCTACCACATTTGCTTTTCCTGGATGATATTTCAGATCAAAATCAAAGTCTTTCAAGTACTCCATCCATCGTCTTTGTCTCATGTTGAGGTCTCGCTGATCAAACAAGTATTTTAAACTCTTATGGTCACTGAATAAATCAAACTGTGCACCATACAAGTGATGTCTCCATATCTTCAATGCAAAAATTATGGCTGCTAGCTCAAGGTCATGAGTGGGGTAATTCTCCTCATGAGTCTTGAGCTGTCTAGATGCATAAGCTATTACATTTTCTCCTTGCATGAGAACACTTCCCAGTCCCTTGGAAGATGCATCGCAGAAAACGGTGTATCTTCTTTCAGGATCTGGTATTGCCAACACTGGCGCTTTAGTCAATTTTCTTTTCAGAACTCTGAAGCTTTCCTCACATTCTTCATCCCAGACAAATGGTACATCTTTCCTGGTAAGGCGTGACAAAGGTAAGGCAATCTGAGAAAATTTCATAATAAACCTTCGATAATAACCTGCCAAGCCTAGAAAGCTCCTGACCTCTGCTACATTCTTGGGTCTTTCCCAACTGAGTACAGCTTCAACTTTGGATGGATCAACGGCTACTCCCCCTTGAGAAATAACGTGACCCAAAAACTTAATTTCGGATAGCCAGAATTCACACTTGCTAAATTTAGCATATAACTGCTTGTCTCTGAGGACATCCAAGACAATTCTCAAGTGCTGAGCATGCTCCTGAGGATCCTTAGAATAAATCAAGATGTCATCTATGAAAATCACCACAAACTGATCAAGGTAAGGCTGAAAAATTCTGTTCATGTAATCCATAAATACTGCTGGAGCATTAGTTACACCGAAAGGCATAACTAAAAATTCATAGTGCCCATAACGCGTTCGAAACGCTGTCTTAGACAGATCTGAAGATTTGATACGGATTTGATGGTAACCTGACCGAAGATCAATTTTGGAAAACACAGTTGCTCCCTTGAGCTGATCTAAAAGATCGTCAATCCTTGGAAGAGGATACTTGTTCTTGATAGTCACTTTATTAAGTTGGCGATAGTCTATACATAGCCTCATGCTTCCATCTTTCTTCTTGACTAACAAGACCGGAGCACCCCAAGGTGACACACTAGGTCTGATAAAATGCTTCTGAATCAATTCTTCTAGCTGAGATTTCAGTTCTTTAAGTTCCGTAGGCGACATCCTATACGGTGCCACAGATACCGGCTCCGCTCCTGGAATTAAATCAATTGAGAACTCCACCTCACGCTCTGGAGGCAAACTATTTACTTCTGAAGGGAAAACATCTAAATACTCATTTACAACAGGAATATCACTGGGACTCAACTCTGATTCTGAAGCCACAGTGAGCATAACATAAAATCCTTTATCTTGTGCACAAATGAATTGGATTAGCTGATGGGTGCGGTTAATCAATTCAGATAAAGCCACACCTTCCGCCGTATCACTGGTCGGCATATAAATACTTTTCTCTGAACATCCAATATACACATGGTTAGCAGAGAGCCAATCCATGCCTAAAATCACGTCAAGTTGCTCCATCGGGAGACATACTAGATCAACATAATAAGTCTTACTGGACACAGTGATAGGACAGTTTTCACAAACATACTTTGCCTCAATTCCGCCTTCAGTAGCGGTAGATACTAACATTGGAGGGTTCAACGGAGACAAAGGTAATTGCAGCGTCTCCACACATTTATATGAAATAAAAGAACATGTAGCGCCGCAATCAAAAAGAACTTTTACTGGGTATGAGCCAAGATAACACATACCGGCAATCAAATCTTCATTCGCCAAAGCTTTTGCGCCGTCAAGAGAGTACACCCTGCCCTTACTAGTAGTCGTTCCTTCAGCTGGTCCTTTACCACGTCTATTCGGACATTCATGTATGAAGTGCCCAGGTTGCTTACACCCGTAGCAGACACCCATACCCATCATACATTCACCCTTGTGGGACTTCCCACACTTCCTGCAAGCAGAATACACTGAGGTCGGACTAGATTGCTTTCCTCTTTGCGGAGATCCCTTTGGCTTAAGCTTGTCATGGTACTTATCAGACATTCTACTCTTCTTCTTCTCATAAGCTGCCGCTCTTTCTTTTGAAGCTTTAGCAAGTCCTGCTTCAACCACCAAGCTATCATGCACTAGTTCATCATAACTTGCCGTTCTTTGGAGACTCACAACAGTGTCAATCTCCCCTCTTAAACCTCTTTTGTACTGATTCATTTTCCACACTTCATTCTCAGCATACTCGTTGTGTGTGGAATAGTAGGACAACTCTTCAAACTTCTTTGTAAACTCAGCAACCGACATACTTCCTTGCTTCAATTCCAAGAACTCTTGCTCCTTCTTTACCTTGTAAGACAAAGGTAAATACTTTTCCAGCATCACTCCTTTAAAATTCTCCCAATTCACTTCCACACCATTGGCTTCCATCCTGCGCTGAGCAGATTCCCACCAGTCTTCTGCTGCGCCTCTGAGTTGGTTCGTGGCATAGACCACTTTATCTTCTTCTGAACAATCAGCCATTCTAAAAATCTTCTCCATTTGTTTAATCCACTTCCTGGCTTCTTGTGGTTCACCTTCTCCGTTAAACTCCGGAGGGTGATGTCTGTTATACTCCCGAAACACGGGGTTTCCAATTACTGGAGGAGGTGGTGGCTGTGGATGGAAACCTTGTCCTTGTTGCATCATTTCCATCCATTGTTGTTGAGCTTGGGCCTGTTGCTGAGACTGCTATTGCATCATCAGCATCATTTGCTGATACTGTAACGCATTCTGAGCTTGTTGCTCTTGGTATTGCTGCTGCCAGGCCTGCTGTTGTTGCATCATCTGTTCCCATGAATTCTGACTGGGTCCTCCACTCTCGTCACTAGCTTGATTAGTACGAGGTCTACCTCTTCTTCTCCCAGACATCTTATCCTAGCTGTCATATACAAGTCAAAGTGATCAGTTTTAACTGAACATAACATCTAGAATTATGTCCTGGATCCAAGAGGACCACAAACTTGGATTGTACTTTAATGACCCAAGGCACGGTCTGAATCGACCTGCTCTGATACCAAATTGTAACACCCATATAGAGATTGCCTAGGATCTCTTACGAGTATTAAAATTTCGTACCGGATACATTAAATACAATACAGAAAGATTGGTAATGATTATACAAAACATAAGTTTATTATACAACTCATAACCGATACAAAACATTCTTCACAATATACATCATGATACAACATTCTTTTACAAAGATCCAAAAATAAAACATGAGCAGCACGATCAATCCGTAGCCTTCTCTTTACCTTTACGTCGTGCCACCTGCGAAGAACCTGCACCAGGAGGAAAGGGATGAGACATAACGTCTCAGTGAGCTCCTACCCTACCTACTGTTGGCAACCACGGGGAACCTAGGGTTGCCGTGCCTACCTCGGCGACCTTGGGGATATCTACGATCGCCAAGTCTTATCTTTACTTGTTTCGCGATCAAGGGAAAGAACTAGGATCGCTGCATATCTTAATCTTATCTCATATTACATATAATATACATAATCATCTTTGCATCTTTAAGTTAGAAGTTAGGGTTGAACACACATAACATTATCTTGGTTCATTTTACGGAGTGCATCCGGGTGGAGTAACCCCGAAGTACATCTCCCTTCTTACCGGTGAAAATTCCTATCGTATCAGGCTAACACCGGACTCCTCTTATCTTTTGTGTGGCTGCTCTCGCGAGCGGTAACTTCACCGTCCCAGCTGCCATTTAAGGCGGTAACTTCACGGGGACCCCCTGTATACTAACTGACGAGCAGACAGGAGACACATTAACTTAATAGACTTGGATGTGCAGCTGCCCTCACGGGCGGTAACTTCACCGTTCCGGCTGCCATTGAAGGCGGTAACTTCACAGGAACCTCTCGTATACTAACTAACGAGCATACGAGAGACACATCAAGCCATCTTAATTATTTGTTCTTATTCATTAAACATATATATACATATAATGTATAACTTAACTTATGCATATCTGATGCATCCTTGAGTATTCATTCTTAAAGCTTAACCTATAAGGGTTCTAAGCTTGGATTCCAAATTAATCTTGGCTTACAAGTACTTAAATGAATGTAGGGATTTCACTTTCAAAGAAATAATCCCATTACTAATCTCTTTATATGTCTATGTAGCTTAGGAGTATAAGTATACACCTCCTAAGGCCATACCTATCCCTCTTCCTACCCTTATATCCAATCCAAAGCTCACAAATAAGAAGCTGAGAAAGCAAAAATCGTAGCACGATATTAGAAAATCGGAGCACGATATTTTTCGAAAGTTCCAGGAAAATCAGGACATAAAATCGTAGCCCGATGCCCAGAAATCGGAGCACGATTTTAGCTTCAGCAGCATTCAAAATTTCACTTCCTAGGCTAAACCAAACATCCCCAATCATCAAAACAGCTTATGGGAATGGATTTCTATGACATATGAACAGCTTATCACATATAAATTCATGTATTCACAAGTCAATAAGGGATTAAGGCATTAATCTAACAATTTAACTCTTAAATACCATAATTTATAAGCTTAAACAAAGTGGGTTTCTAAAACCCTCTAAGAGCTCACCTTAATCCTCCTACTAGTGCTTGCTTACACTTGATCTCCAAAGCCCTAAGTTTCTCCAACTCTAACTCTTCCCTTGTTCTTCCTTGTTCCTCTTTTCTTTCACTTATTCTAGCTTTCTACTCAAGCTTCCTTGCAAGTGTTTCCTTACTAGGTTTAAGATTGAAGTTTTTGATTGAAGGATGGAGAGTGAGGGAGGCGTGTGGTTTGGAGGAGAAGGGGAAAGAAATCTGATTTTTGGAAAGAATGGGAAAGGAAAGGAATTGAAAGAGATAAATATCTTTCTCATTTCCAAATTAATCTCCCACCTTAGCTTAATTACAAAATTGCCATTTACCTCAAATTCTTATTTGTTTTGCTTGCTTCTCAAGCTTCTACCATTGATAACTGATACTTAAAAGCGGGATGTTACAGATTCAATAATTAAATATATATTAAATAAAATAATAATAATAATAATAATAATAATAATAATAATAATAATAATAATAATAATAATAATATTGCCAACAATATAGGGAAAATAGAAAACAAACAAAAAGATTATGCCGAAACAAAAAATGTACCTGGTAGATTAGGAAAGGTGGCACAAATTTAGCAAAAATTTGTTCAATTGGTTGGCATATGGTGACAATTGATAAGTGCCAGAAACTAGTTTTAAAGCATTTTTATTTTAGGCACTTTTATTACTAGTTTTGCAAGTTATCTAGGTAAAAGCTCCAAAATAAAGGATAAATATCATTTCATGCTTTTTAGACCTAATCCCAACCATTTTTGTAGGTACATGCTTTTTCCTTGGACTTAAAGATCAGACTCTGAAGATCAGCGTCTGAAGGTCAGCGTATGAGCTTCAGAGTCTGAGCAATTTCGCAGAGCAAAGTATGGTCGCAGAGCGAAGTAGGTTCTGAAGCTCCAGACTCAAAAGTTCAGAAGCTGAGGTGGCAGAAACCTTCGCAGAGCAAAGTATTACTTCGCAGAGCGAAGTAGGACGATTTGAACTGTTCAAGGCTGAGGTGGCAGAAACCCAGTTGTGAAGAAAGGACTTCGCAAAGCGAAGTATGACTTCGCATAGCAAAGTCCTTAATAACATAACACTTATAAATAGGTTCAAAAGCTGAATGTTTATAAAGTTGTAATATTTTTAGGTTATAATTTTAGACAGAAAATAGGGCTAAAAGTGCTGTTCTTCATGGACCAAAAGTGAGAGAGTGTGGATTAACTAAGATTCTTTTGGAAATCAAGACTTAACTTTGGATCTTCATCTTTCTTTCCACTTTTGTATGGTTGTCATGACAGTGACCAACTAACCTTCTTTTGTTGGGATTGGAGGTACTTAATATAGTTTAGATGTAATCTTTTGATATTGCAAATATATGACTCTGGCACCTTATGTGATATTGAAGTTATTCTTGCTTTTCAATCTTATGCTTGATTTAATTGTTATTGACAAATACTTTTGAATCTAGGTTTAGAATAATCTTCTATCAAAATAAGAAATTCTAGACATGGAATTTGGTTTTGATAATCACACAAAGTGTCGGAACGTAAAGCTTTCGTATCGTTTAATAGATTGAGAAATCGTCGATTAAACGATACGATCGATCTCACGAAGTCATTTGGACACGAATGATGTTGTCGAGTGATACGTGATAATTTCGCTAAAAAGCTAGAATCCATATGCATGATCATTATAATATATTCGAGACTAGATTGACGAACTCCGATCTCAACACTTTTATTCCCTATTACTCGTCGTTTTATTACTGCTTTAGAGTCCAATAGTTTATATGAAACAATCTTATAAACCCAAACTTGAAATGATAACAATTGTTGAATGGCTTACGGTATCGCACTAGTCCATGTGGAGACGATATAAAAAATACTTACTTTTGACACAACATCAAAATGGCGCCGTTGTCGGGGACTGGTGTTTAGATATTTTAAGCATCGCAACAATTTGTATTGTTTTGAGCATCTGTATATATATCTTGTTAATATTTTTTGTTCTTTTGTACATTGTAAAATTTTGTTTGCATTAACCCTCTTTGTTATACAAAGAAAAATTTCTTGTTAGTTATACTCGTTTCATATTCTCAACATAAACGAAATCATGGCTGATCATAATTATTTCAACTTCTATACTCCATTCGAGTATGAATCCTATCAACAATATCAACAATATCCTTCTGAAGATGAACAAATGTCAACACTGAAAATTATTTTGAATATGTTCATACAACAATCCATGATCAACATGTAAAATACCAACCAAAGATTGAAGAGTTTATCAAGCCAATTGAAAATTTTGCAAGTTCAATTAGATTTTCCACCAAGAATCATGGATGTTCAGACCAACAATCAATCCACTTTTGAATTCGGAGAGATTGTTGAAGAAGATGTTGATGAAAGAGAGGAAGAGATAATGTTTGAAGGATGTGGTATAAGGAAATTAGTGGAAGAAATAGAGATACCACACAAAGTAGAATTTCCTCAAGAGTGGTCAGATTCTGAAGAGGCCAAAACTGTTGATAATGAAGAAGTGATGGATATAGAGAAAAAGGAACAGTTTCTTAACAAGGAAGAAATTTATGAAAAGAAGGCGATGAAAGTGAGCAAGGAAGAAATAGATTGTGTAATAGACCACATATGTTCCTTGTTCAGTAAACAAAAGTCTGGGAGGATATGAACTCCACATCAGCTCTATTTCAAGTTTATGGAATTCCTCCCAAAGCAAAGGAATACTAAAGAGGATGTGTTGTCCGTCTCATTTTGGCCACCCTAACGAAAAAGGCGTCGAGCTAACGACGTAAAACAAGCGCTTGTTGGGAGGCAACCCAATTTTGTAAGTATTTATGATTTATTACTACTTTTTAGAAACCATAGGTGAAGATAAAAATGACAAATCTGTTGAAAAGTTGCAATTTTGAAAATACCAGAACCTGTCATGTTCGCAGAGCCAAGTTTCCCTTCGCACTGTGAATCTTACAGAGTCTGATAAGTTCACAAAGCAAAGTTGCCATCGCAATGTGAAGCTTCAGAGTCTGAGCTTCAGAAGCTGAGCTTCGCAGAGCAAAGTGACTTAGCAGAGCGAATTTTTCGAATTCTGTCAGGTACAGTTTCCAAAGCCACTCACCCATCCTTTACTTCCCCCCAACCACCCATTCCACTTCTCTTACCCAAAAACGTACCAAAACCTGACAGTTTCTACTCTCTTACTAAAACCTTCACTTTTCACAAAAACAACCCTAAATTTTTTTATCACATACTCATTAGCACAAATCCTTTCATTTCCCATTAACATTATGTCATTAGCTTCAAATTCTTCCCATTTTCGCAAGCACACAAGGTATGATTTCTGGGTTTTCTCTTTTCTCATTCCTTCTTTAGAATGGTAGGATTGCATGTGACTTAGGGTTTAATTTTAAACTTCCAATTTAGGGTTAAGTTTTGTGTTAAGTTTCGTTTCATTTTAGACATTCAATGTTGGGTAGATGAAATAGAATCATAAGCATACTATTTTCATGAAAAAAATTCGATTTTACTCACTTTCTTTTGAAAATTACCCATTTGTAAATTTTGAAATAAATGGGTTTGTTAAGTGATTTTATGCCTTTTATGATTCTAAATCATCTATGTGAACACCCATAATGTTTAAAATGAAACAGAGCCAAAAATCTCAAGGTTTAGGGTTAGATTCTGAGAAAATTTTCATTTTCTGGGTTAGTTCACAGAGCAAAGTTCTTGGTCACAGTGCGACCATGGTTCTGGAAAACCCAGAATCCTGCTTTCAACTTTGCTCTGCGACCACAAGTTCACAGAGCGACCCTGATAGAACAGAATTTTCAGCTTCTTTTCATTTCATTTTGTTTATTTCAATCTTGCCTAATGTTGCTATATATATGTTTTCTGTGTTATTTTCTTTTATAGATGGCACCAAAAGCAGCTGGAAAACGACCGCAAGTGAAGACCGGTTCATCTAGTGCAAGGCCACAAGAGGCCTATGATGAGTCTCGCTTCCTAAGCCTCCGCAACCAGCACAGGTACTCAGACCTGCTCAAAAGGACATTCTGCCCTGAGAGGCAATTCATCATAAATGAGCATGGCACCTATAGGGAGATCGCTCACTTGATCAATTCCCGAAATTGGGGAATTTTGACAAACCCTCCCACCAACCTCAACTACGACATAATTAGGGAGTTTTACGCCAATGCCATCCCTGCTGACCCTGAGGAGGAGTTCTCCTATCATACCATGGTTCGCGGTCATGTCATTAGATTCGACCGCGAAGCCATCAATGAGTACCTCCAGAACCCCCTCCAGCTGGACCAAGATGAATTGTGCGCATTCCATAGGCACTAAAACAGAGGAAATTGGAATCACCATCAAATTGCCCAAACCATCTTCCAACCTGGCAAATATTATGAGCTCAACTCCTCCAGCCACCAACCAAAGCCATTAAAAACAATCTCACCACACCTGCCCAAGTCATATTTCATCTCATCGTCCATAACATCCGCCTAAAGAGTCACACCTCCTCCACTACATTAGATGTCACCCGTTGCTTTACTACATCCTCACCAACAAACAAGTGGATGTCGCAAGGTGATTGCACAAGAGCTGAAGATAGTGGTGGAGAGTGGAATTAAACCACCAGCTAAGAAAATGTGCCCTCTTGCATTCCCGGGCCTAATTATGGGTCTCTGCCGGGATGCACGCATAGTGATCCCTCCCCAGATCCATGTAACGATTAAAAATCCAATCACTGATGATTATATTGGGAGGCACTGCACAGGTAAGAGAGCACCCAGAGCACAACAACCACCTCCCCAAGCCCCACCTGCACCACAGTGCCCTCAGTTTTCAGACAGAGCTAGATCCACCTACACATGGGATGCTCTGGAAGCAAATCACTGAGGTCAGCTGGGCATACAAGAGTCTTTGTATAAATTGCAGTTGCAGTGGGGACTTCCTTCAGATCCTGCTCAACATTTGATTACTCCAGAGGCTTTTCGGTCCTATGTTGCATATCCTGAGGACATGCCTTTTTTCTCAGAAGGGGGTGGTAGTAGTGCAGCTACTGGAGGACATGATGATGATAATGATGGTGATGATGATGGTGATGGAAGTGAAGACACTGAGGAGGACGATGCCCGTACTCCATGAGTCGCTTCCTTTTAAAGCTTTTGCTGATTTTTGTTTTTATGTTTTCTTTGTACTTTCTAGACAATTGTGGTGTTTAAGTTATTTATTTTTGTACTCTATTTAAATGTTATTTGTATTATTACTCTTTTATTATTTGGCTTTTGAGTTATAATTATAGTGACTGTTATTTACATAAATATGCTTTAATGTTCAAAAATTCTGCTTTCGCTATGGATCATTAGTAAAATCAAAGCTTCTCAAATGTTGATTGATCCAAAGCTGAATGATTTAGTCACCGATGTATGGTAATGATAGAAAATTGATTGATTTGCTCAAAGCCAAGGTACATGTTTCCTGTTTTTCTAGGATTAAATTTGAAGCGTGAATATGTACTTTGTACAAAGGTTATACCATACAGTTTTCTTCATTAATATGTTTATTCTGTGAACCGCTTAGAACAAACCTAAATGTGAGGAATCCTCAAGTTCTATGTATATATGCAGGAGACCGGTATTTTTGTCTAACTCGGTTGTTTTATGTTAAATCTGAAAATTGTTTTGAACTGTATGAAAGCACAGAAATGATCAAGGCATTCTTTTTGAAATTGAGAAGAAACACTTGACCACAAAAAGCCTACCTAGTGAGAAAGTGAGTATTTGATAACCCCATTTGAGTCTAATGAATCAGAATCCTTAACTATGAACTGTCAATATTCATAAGCACAATGCTTAATGAATTTGCCCAAGTTTTTCAAAATCCAGTTCATAGTTAAATCACTATTGGATTCTGATATTTTTACCTTCATTTTGAACCCTTAACCATCATGTATATTTGTCCCTTGCCTATTGATAAGGGAGCATTCAATTAGGGTATCATTTTGTATAAGTTGGGGAGAAAAGGGAGGTATTACATTTATGTCAAGTATGGTGAAATTTGAAAATTGATCTTGACAACAAAGAAAAAGAAAAGAAAAAGAAAAAGAAAAGAAAAAGAAAAGAAAAGAAAAAGAGAAAAATGCAATAAATCGAAAAAGTTGTCAAGATCAAAGTACTACTTGTATATCACCAAGGGTTGATAAAGAGAATTTGGAGAATGGTTGTGTAATTAGAAAGAATGTTCCTCTATGCTTGGCCTTTTGAATTCAATTTTCCCACATATGACATTTTTTTTGAAACCAAGCCAAATTACAACCCTCAAAGACCTTTTGATCTATGCTTTTGTGCTTTTTGAGATGATGATTGGATGAACACATAACTAAATCAGGATGTTAGCAGATTTACCGGATGTGTGTTCAAAACCCTCACGACATGATTTCAATTTGTTTCATTTACTTTCAAAGAAGTGTGTTAGGTGCGGTCCACTTATAAACTGTATTCATGACTTGAACTGTGTGATATAAATTTTGTGTTTAGGATTATTTCACATTCATAGTGTAATCTTAGATTAATGGGAGCATCAGAATTGCCCAAGCAAATCTCAAATGAATCATGCAATATGAAATTTTGTTTAAATCTCTGCCTTTGCTGTTTTGTGTCTTACCTGTTGTTTAAAGCTTGTATCTTTATTTATAGAGTCCTTTGTTTGAGGACAAACAAAGATTTAAGTTGGGGAGTGTGATAAGTGCCAGAAACTGGTTTTAAAGCATATTTATTTTAGGCACTTTTCTTACTAGTTTTGCAAGTTATCTAGGTAAAAGCTCCAAAATAAAGGATAAATATCATTTCATGCTTTTTAGACCTAATCCCAACCATTTTTGTAGGTACATGCTTTTTCCTTGGACTTAAAGATCAGACTCTGAAGTTCAGCGTCTGAGCTTCAGAGTCTGAGCAATTTCGTAGAGCAAAGTATGGTCGCAGAGCGAAGTATGTTCTGAAGCTCCAGACTCAAAAGTTCAGAAGTTGAGGTGGCAGAAACCTTCACAGAGCAAAGTATTACTTCGCAGAGCGAAGTAGGGCGGTTTGAACTGTTGAAGGCTGAGGTGGCAGAAACCCAGTTGTGAAGAAAGGACTTCGCAAAGCGAAGTATGACTTCGCAGAGCAAAGTCCTTAATAACAGAACAATTATAAATAGGTTCAAAAGCTGAATGTTTATAAAGTTGTAATATTTTTAGGTTATAGTTTTAGACAGAAAATAGGGCTAAAGTGCTGTTCTTCGTGGAACAAAAGTGAGAGAGTGTGGATTAACTAAGATTCTTTGGGAAATCAAGACTTAACTTTGGATCTTCATCTTTCTTTCCACTTTTGTATGGTTGTCATGACAGTGACCAACTAACCTTCTTTTGTTGGGATTGGAGGTACTTAATATAGTTTAGATGTAATTTTTTGATATTGCAAATATATGACTCTAGCACCTTATGTGATATTGAAGTTATTCTTGCTTTTCAATCTTATGCTTGATTTAATTGTTATTGACAAATACTTTTGAATCTATGTTTAGAATAATCTTCTATCAAAATAAGAAATTCTAGACATTGAATTTGGTTTTGATAATCACACAAAGTGTCGGAACGTAAAGCTTTCGTATCGTTTAATAGATTGGGAAATCGTCGATTAAACGATACGATCGATCTCACGACGTCATTTGGACACGAATGATGTTGTCGAGTGAAGATATGCGATCATTTTCTAAAATAAAAGAGCAAAAAATTAGGAAGAAAATTTGCAACAACGTTTTTTGCTCCAAAAAATTGCTTAAGAAAACTTAAGAACTTTTATAAATAAGATAAGATATACGATCATTTTCTAAAAAAATAAAGAAAGAAAAAAATTAGGAAGAAAATTTGCAACAACATTTTTGGTTCCAAAAAGTTGTCCAAGAGACTTAAGAGCTTTTACGTATAAGATAAAATATGCGATCATTTTCTAAAAAATTAAAGAAATGACAAAAAATTAGAAAGAATATTTGCAACAACCTGGTTGGCTCCAAAAAGTTGTCTATGACACTTAAGAACTTTTATATATAAGATCTTGTAAAAAAAAAACTTTTATATATAAGATAAGTTATGCGATCATTTTAAAAAAACAAAGAAAGAGCAAAAAATTAGGAAGAAAATTTGAAACAACCTTTTTGGCTCCAAAAAGTTGACACTTAAAGAACTTTTATATATAAGATATGCGATTATTTTCTAAAAAAATTAGCAAGCAAATTTGCAACAACTTTTTTTGCTCCAAAAAGTTGTTTGAGAGACTTAAAAAACTTTTATATATAAGATGTTTCATTGACTATTGTAAACGACTTATAATTTAAGATAATATTTTTTTAGTGGCTTTTTTTTTTGACAAAATTTAGTGGCTTATTTTTTAGATAGAGGAAATGCATTTTTAAGAATTATACGTCAAAATTAAAAAGATTTGGAATAAACACGGGTCAAAGTCATAAATATATCAATTTCTATAAAAAAATATAATTTGATTCATTAAAATATGCCCTCACAACACTAATTTTGGGGCAATATTCATTTTGATATCTAAATAGTAATAAGTAACAATAATAATCCCTAAAATGTATCGAAATTTCAAAATAGTTTTTGATTAGACACTATATTAGTTAAAATAGTTTTTTACATTAAAATGTTTTGTTAATATTTTCACATCAGTTCTTCAATATATTTATTTATTATCCTATCACTTCTCATAATTCAATCCCTATATGAAAAGAGTTAATATCAGCATCGAAAAACTATTTTAATGTTATTTTAACTAACGAAATGTACAATGAAAGATTATTTTAGAATTTTTGATACATTGAAAAACGGTTGTGATTACTCGTTACACATTCAGCGATCAGAGCGAGTATTTCCCCATATTTTTTGTTGATAATAATATAATATTCCTTGGTCAAAAAATAATAATATAATAATAGTCCTCTAAAAAAATATATTAATATTAATAATAGTCCCTCGGAAAAATAATTAATAATAGTAATAATAATTAAAAAAGAATATGAAAGAACATAACACACAATCAGCTTCACCCAGCTTCCAAATTTCCCTCCTTTCTTCTCTCACTCTGTCTGAATCAATTTACCAATCTGCCATGGCATTTTCCATACCCAACTTCTCATTTCATGCTTTTCTGCTTCAAAAAGGTACCTTTTTTACTCTTTTCCTTCTTACCCATTTTCTGTATTTCTCACACTCACTCACTTGTAGTCACAGGGTTTTGGTTTTGTTTATGTTTGTATGTGGGTCTGCTAAAACCTTTCATTGTTTAGAGCTTTTTATGTACATTTTATTTTCAATATGTTAGTAGTTCTCATTTGATTAGGTTGGTTATCTTTGTTTGCTCAATGTTGTTACTAGACCATGCAATTTTTTTGGCTAAACATTTTATTTATTTTATTCGTTGTTTATTTCTTTGACTAGTTAAGTGATTATGGTGGTGGTGGGGGGCAGGGTTTTAAATAGCCATTACGATAATGATTGCGGTCAAATCGGGTTTTAAATAGGGTTTTAAGTGATGGTCGCGCCGCGATCTCTAAGATTGTGGACCATTGTGATCAAATGCGAACGATGTATCCTAATCGCGGGCGCATTGTGGTTTCAGCAACACCTAAACTCTTTATGTCACGGCCCAGGTTGCGATTTCAAGTGATGGTGGTCATGTCACAATCTATGAAATTGCAAAAAAATTGTGTTCAAATGCGGCTGGTATAGCCTAATCTAGGCAGTGTTGTGGTTTTGGCAACATCAAAAACATTTACGCTGTAGTCAAATAGGGTTTTATGTTTTGGAGTTCGTGTCATGATCTCTGATATTGTAGCCGATGTAGCCTAATCGCGGCTGCATTGTGGTTTAGGCAACATAAAAAAACCTTTATGCCGCGGCCCAGATCGCATTTTCGGACCTTTTATTTAAAACACTAGTGAGGGGTTACTTCAATATTTTTTATGTAAGAAATTCACATAAGTGGTTTTTAGCAAATGAATTGTTGTGTGAGGAGAGCTATGTGTCTGTAGAGTTGATGGGAATAGAGGTAAATATGTTACTTTGTTTTGCATGCATACAAGGTGTATTGGTAATGCTATGAGTCATGGGGCCTACTAAGAGTAATGTTTTCATGAATCCTATTTTCCCCCATCTGTTATCTTTTACTATACGTATATGATTTTGTTTGAGATGTTAGAAATTGGTTAGTTGGTGAATAACATTTGGAAGGAAGCTTACAATCTTTGAAGATTGCATATAGTCATTTATACTGATTTTGCTATATCTTTTAAAATTATACTGACAAGCTTTTAAGGCAATAGTGTAATGGTGATTGTTCAATTAGGCCAAGCCTTCACTTTTAACTAACCAAGAAATTGGTTCCAAAAACATGAAATTAGTACAAGCCTTCACCAATAAATCTGCTGCTATTGATAACTCTGTTCCACCCAGCCCCCACCCCACCCACCCTAAACCCATTTGGTTGTAAGTCCTGACCAATAATATGCGAATTAGATGGCTTTTTAGCCTAGAGTATTGAATATTTGTAATCTTATCTGGATTGCAGCGAATAGGTGCGTGCACACATACACACTGAATTTTGAAATGGAAAGTACTTACTTTGATTTTGCCATAAACTACTTACTATTTTAATCTTTCTGAATGATATAGACCAATAGTTTCCTAAATGTGAATTATCCTTAATGCTACGCCTTGTTGCATTATCATTAATAGCATTCTTTTCAAGATTCTCCAGTTTTGAACTCTTCAGATATTCTCTTTTGCATTCTTAAACCGATACGCTAGAAATTTCTCCTGGTTTCATTATATTCTTTTCATCTTTCTGTTAGTCTAGAGATGGGAATTTCGATCTTGAGTTCATATGGAGTGTTTTCTTGTAAATGCTTCTCTCATTTCCTTACTCATACCCGATTTTATTCTCAATAAAGCGATTTGGAAGTCAAAAGGTTTTTTTGAACTCAATGATAGCAGTGTTGTTAAGTGGCTGCCATGGTGGTATGGTGCAGTGGTTTTCCAGGAACAACCCATATAATGGCTATAGATTTGCTGGTTTCTCGTGGCAGCCTAGGGCGGTTGCTTTTGCCAATGTAGTTTTGGCAGTGACTGTGCGGATATTGTGGAAAAAGCAACAGTTACCATGGTTATCAGTATCTTACGATACATGCAAGTCATATCTCGATTAGATGGAATGCTAAATTCAATTGATATGAATTTCTAGTGTGTATCTATTTCGAACATGAATCTCATTTTGAGTTCCGATACATTTTTTTTTTTAAAATCATAACTAGCCCACCGAAATTGGCATTGGGGAGAATCGAACCTGAGACCTTAAGAGGAGCACACACCAAGGTCCCAAGCCAACACCATTAGACCAACCCAAGTGGGTTAGTTCCGATACATTATAATGAATATTGATTCACTATGATGAATCCCAATTTATTTTGATGACAACCTAAAGTTAGTGTAGCGAGCCAATTTTGTGTAGCCAAGCACTTTTATTTTGCCATTCGATCTATGACTCGAATCTTGAATTATTTTGAATTTAGTAAATGATTTTTTAGCATATAATTATGCTATGTCACTTGTTTATACTTAAAAATGTTATACTTGTATGGTTAATGTATCATACAATTCATAATAAGATTCGATTCATGATTTGAAAAGTAGGTCGGCCAATGCACAAATTGCATCTCGATTCAATAACCATCGGTTACTATTTTTCTATTTTGTTTGAAGAATAAAATTTAAGAGTCTTTGACAGTTCAGACCCCACTCATCATGCTTTGAATGTGGTCCAAACATCGGAACACTAAACATGCTTTGCTCACGCTATATGCGTTCATGTTTTCTACAAATACAAACCCGACATTGGATCAAGATCCATTTAACTAAACACCTCCACCATCTCTCTTGCATATATAGGAGACCATTCCGGAGTAACTATTCATCTTTGGAAAATGAATGTTTTGGTTTTCTCAGGTAACCTCTATGTTTCTGTGTCTTGGTTTCTTTGGTAACACCTCTTCATCTGATCTTTCATCTCCTATCATTCTCCTTTTCCTCCATTTCTCTTTATTCTCTTAATCTCTTTCTATTCCTCCCTGTTCTGAGTCATTGTTACATTCTCTTTGATATTTGTTAAGTGGTTTTCACTTCTCTGTTTGTTATGCCCTCTTTGATAGTTTGTGTGTGTTGTCTGTGTATTATTTCCATCATATGCTATGTGCTTTTTCCATAGTCTACAACGCCATCTGCATATTTATATGGCAGATTTTTGGCTTTCCTTTAGGAGCCACCATCCACCATTAATAGCATTGGATAGCAATACTCAATAGGATTCATTGCAAATAGCTTGTCGGTCCAAGTCACTTCCCCAATAAGTGCTATGGTGACTTAGTAGATCACAAGCAATGACGGATCTATAAAAAAAAGTCAAGGGTGAAGAAAATTTCTCCCTCAATATGATTAGTATATCGGTCGTAGTAGTAGTAGTAGTGTGTTATGGCCTCTCTCTAGTGTTCTGTAAATGGTGATTTTTATATAGTTTACCATTTTTCAAATGTGTATGAAGGTTGAGCATCCTTGATCCATTCTTTGCTTTTATTTTTATATTTATTTTTATTTTTATTTTCCTCCTAATGTTCTCTGCTCTCTTTGCTTTCAAGGATTTATGTTCCTTCTTTTCGTGTTTTTCACTCTTTTCTTTTTTATAGTAGTGGAAAGGCAATCACTTCCGTATCCGATTGTCCACTGTTTTTCTCTTTGAAGCCAATAATATGGTCTTGATTTTCTCTTTCTTGTCAGTACTTTTTTTTTATTTGCTTACGATTTTGTTTTGCTTCATCTCTGAAATTTTATCCTAACAACTTTGTCACGAATTTTAGGTTTGGCGAACGCAATGGTGCCTGCTGCAAGGATTCAATCCTGGTGCATAAGACATGAACAATTTATTGTCATTTAAAGATATTGAGGCGCGGGATTAATATTCCAAGAGTTTGGAATTTGGAATGAAGCCATCGGTCCGGATAGTTTAATGAAAATGTATTATATTAAATTTATGTTTCTACATTATTATTTGATGTCGTCTGGTTCAATCATTTTTGGCACATCAATTTGGCACCAATGGTGACCTCTTGAACTTGTCAAATTTACATGCATTTAGTTTTCTCTTTTGTTTTCAGTACTTTCGCATTATAAGGTATCTTCCATTTACTGTTAAATATATTACTATTTTAAGAAATAATTTATATTAACATATCCAATGATTGTTATTACAGTAATGGTGTTTGTATGAAATCGATATGAAAAGCAGATTGACAAAGCTGGATCGGTTACTTTACTACTTACTATGCATGAGAGAGAATAAAAAAACGCACACATCACTCCTTTCTGTATTTTGGTTGTAATCGTTTCGAAACATTTAACATTTCCCTATGTAACTGTGAGGGTCCCGTGCTCCATAAGAGTAATTTTGCCAATGCATGAAGTTCATCATTGTGTGAGGTCAAAATAGCTTTTGCATTGATATAGCCTATAAGCCTTTTCCAGCAATAGCTTTACCTCTTTCTCAATAAGAAGCTCTGTTTCTGAGCTGAGAATAATCAAGCATCTGTCTATGGCTGATACTCGGTCTTGTTCTTCTCCTCAATAACCATGCCAAGAGTTAATCCCCGAGCGACGATAGTCGCCTTGTGAACAGGATCTGCACCATCAGTATACATGGTCACAAGGGCATGACCACCTTCATATGAAAGACATGTTCCTTTTCGACTCGCTAGATATGGTGAATGGTTTGCTTCTGCTTCCCATTATGATCTTGTCCTTTGAATGCCTTATAAAAGACCATGCTTGCAGCTTTAGCACCATCCATTGTAGCCTTGACAGTAGCAATGCTAACCACGTTTGTAAGCTCAGCACCAGAGAATCTAGATGTCCATAGTGCTAGAATCATTGTATCAACATCATCATCCTTCACAATTTGTTGAGTTTCATTTTCATTGATTGCAGGTAAGAGTTATAATTTGAAACAGTGGCATGTGAATGATAGCTGTATGCGCTAGGACAGTAACAACACTAATTTGAAGTAAATTAAGGCCTTGTCTAATGAGTGAGATAAATTAGTAGCTCCTACAACAATTGATTTTGCTTGAAACTATATAATTCAACAAGTAGTAGAATAAAGGAATTTCAGCCTCTTTAACCATTTTCAGGTGTCCCTATAAGTAACACACCTTTTGAAAGCTTACCATCAATTTGAAATTTACATTTTAAAGTATAAGGAACGAAGTTCAAATTCATATTTTTTAGATGGTGTTTGAAATTTTCAAATTTTAACTTAAAGCAAATACTTCATTTAATCCCCCCTTCAATTTAGAAATTCTCAAAATTTATCATCCAAATATTATAGTTTACATCGAAGAATTTAAATTGTCTTATGTAAATCTATGGATTTAATTTGTATATACGTGTAAAACTTTTTTTACTTTTTTATACATCCAACGAGTCACATTACTCCATAATACAACTTTTTAAGGTTAATTCTTAAAATATCTTTACAAATATCTATTTGTCATGAATCTATTAGATGAATGTAGAATTACCCATCAATACCTAAACAATAATCTCATAATACATTACCACACAAAATTGACTCATCCAAATACACTATGGGTTCATGTATATCTTTGCAAACATGAAAATTCTAAAATATAATCTAAGTAGAGAGGACTAAATATAAGCTTGATTTCCACATAGACTTGTTATAAGGTAAAAACTGATTTTTTTTTTTTAAAAAAAAAAAGAAGACGGCATAGACTTATTAATTATTAAAGAGTAAAAAGTTGATTGATAAGTTTGAAGCAGCAAAAAGAATGGAGAAAGAGGAAGTAGCAAAGCAAAGATGCAGATGCGTGATTGATGCCATTCAACAATTGCCATCTTCTTCAAACATCACTCAGTCTTGCAGACGAACACTCCTCAAATTGGCACGTGCCGAGCTCGCTTTTCTCTCGAGACTTTCTTCTTCTTCATCTTCATCTCTCAGGTTTCACTCTTTTCCAAATTCATAATCATTATGCATGATTTTATTTGTGATTTACTCGAGGTTCTGTTTATGTGATAATAACAGTGTCAACATTGGCCACCTGGAAGCAGTTGTACATATTCTACAGCACCCTTTCATAACCGGAGTTTCTAGAGTTTGCAAATCAATCCCAATATCGCCTTCAGTTCATGTTCATGTTCATGTCGTGTGTATCCTCAACGGGAAGCCTGTGTGGATTATAGTATCTGATAGGAATCCAAACTACATTTCATGGAATCACTCTCACAAAAGTAAGGGTTTCAAGCTACGTATTCAACAACTACTTGATGCTGCTGCCAAATCAAACTTAACCTTAAGACCCTCCTCACTTATTTTTTTCTTTGCCAATGGGATCTCAACCATTGTTTATCACAAGCTTCGGGATGAATTCGGGGCCTCTGAAATCCGGTTCGAAGGAACAGAAGGGGACTGCAGGATAAATGTTATCGCAAGATCGTATAGAGATGCACGTCTCCTTGAAATCAACCCTGCTGGTGACAACGATGTTGTTCCAACTTCTCAAGTACAGGTTTCAGTAGGAAAAGATGAAACACGGCTGCATCTTTTGAAACATGAGGGTATTGAAATGAAGTTGGGTGATACATTCTGTTCCGTTATTACCAGAATGAAACTAAGCTCCCTGGACGATTCAAATTCTGAATCGACCCAGCCTAGGAATCTTTTAGATGGGAGTGATCTGGTAAATTTTGATACAACAGCTTTGATAGCTTTTGTATCAGGAATTAGTAATGGTGGAACAGATAAACTTTTGGCCACTCCGGAAATTGAACTTAGACAGCGGTTTAAGGGAAACTTTGACTTTGTGATTGATCAAGTGAGTTATCGTTATTTTTTTGCCACCTGATTTGTGTTTTTGATCTTTTGCATGCTTGCACCTACATGGTCATGAAACATTCCAATTATTCACTGAACAATCATTATTTTGTTGTGACACAGATTTGTTTATCTTAAACATCAAAACTTTCAAATTATGAAAACCCAATGATCCAGTTTTGATTTTTGAAACGATTCTTAGTTTAACATTTGGACTTCAGGGAAATGCAACATTGCATTTGTGAATTCCAATTTTTTATCACCATACTCATCATCCCGTCATTCATATTTTGTTACCAAAGTTTATTGAACCCAGTGACAAGCACAAAAAATACATCATATTCAGTAATTTCCAGTTACTTTATTGATCACATGTCCTTCCTATGAACCAGTTTTCGAACCCTAAGTTATATGGTGTTTAAGTTAACTATGCAAATTCAATATTTGCAATGCATGCAGTTTTTAAGTACTATTCTGATTTTTATCAGCATCAAGTGAATTGACAAAAGCTTTCCTCAATTTTTGCGCTAGATAATGTCTGAACTTCAAAATCCAATCCATGTGGAGTTTGGTAAAGTCTTATGCGGGAAGCTTGGCATAATTTGTGAGAGTGTTCTTTCAGAATTTAAGGAGTTGGTACTAATGTGTGGAGGGCCCAATGAGAAACTTAGAGCTGACAAGCTAATAAATTGTCTCAGGTGAGTTTAATGCCCTATTCTTTCTCTCTATTTGAACCACTTAGATTTATGTGCAAAAATTATAAAAGGCAAGGATTTTTTTGACAGTGTTAGTATGAAAACTTCGCACAAAGAATGATGTTTCCTCAAATATTGTAACGTCCGCAAACATATAAAAACAATGTATAATAGGAGAATAGCGGCGATGTCCGTTCTAGACTCGGGAGTTAGAAATACCCAATAAAGACACATTTTAGATTCCAAGTAAATAATTTATCATGATTAGGAGAGCAGTGTTGTCAATAGTGGCACTACAGCATAGCAGTGCTGTTCAATGGTAGCCAGGGCAGAATGATGTGATGGATTTTTTGACAACTACCATGGTCAATTTGTGAAGGGATTCGCGCTATGGCGGCGCCATAGGCAGCAATGGTGTGTTTATATAGCAGATTTTTGGCCTTCCGCCATCGACAAGTAGCATGGCGGAATTTGAACAAAATGCTATTATTCTGCGATATGCTATTTAGCACAAAGTATTTTCAAATAGCAGCCATAATAGCATTGTAGCATAGCGGAATTTTAAAAAATTTGCTATTTTCTGCGATATGCTATTTAGCACAAAGTATTTTCAAATAGCGGCCGTAATTTGAACAACTGCTACGTTCTGTGATCCGCGATCGACATCATTGTAGGAGAGAGATCATGAATAAACGCTAATTACAATTGCAATAAACGGATGTTTTGCTAAACTCAGTCATACAATAGCATTTATTGATTTTTTAACCTAATCTTGTATGTTCGCTCTTGACATAGTTTCTGTGTTGATGTTTTCTTTTCTTTCCAAAGTTGCTAATGCGTAAAATAATATTTGCAACATTTTGCACTGACAAGCTGGAGGATCACCACAGGGTCGTTCCCGATACTCCTTCAGAACGAATGATGGGCCTCCCAACAACTAGGAAGCTGGCATTAAAAAACAAGATTGTCTTTGGCACTGGTGACTATTATCGTGCTCCGACTTTGACGGCAAATATGGCGTTTGTCAGAGCAGTTTCACAAACAGGGATGTCCCTCTCTAGTATTGAGCATAGACCAAGGGCCTTGACCGGTGATTAGTTACAGTACATGCATTCATGACAACTACTGTTAAAGCATTCACACACAAGAAACTAAGGTAATAAAATCTAATTTCAATTTTATGGGTTTGTTATTGCCATTTATCAAACTTCAATTGCATAAATATAAGATTGGCAACTGTTGAGTGTGTGTTTAGTTTAATGGAGGTGTAGTAATTATTTGTAGGGAGATGAAAGTTTATCCTAGTTGAATAACTGCATGTTTATGATGATGTACCAATCACTGTTTTGTTCTGATGACTTTGGTAGAATTGAGGCAACAACCACTAAAAAGGCTCAATGTTTGTTTATTTAACATCAATCTTCCCCCTCCCTCATAGTAAATACCAATATTCTTGTTAGGTTATTTTAGTCTAATCTTCACATCAAACTCTGCATACATGGCACTGTCAAAATTAAGCATCTCACTGAGATCACTATTTTGGCTTGAAGACTAGGTAAAAAATAGGAGCACTAGCAAACTTGGAGACCAACATGTGCGCTTACAAAAGCAACTTCTTTTTGGTAATTTTGAGTGCATAGGACATGGCAATGAATGATGGTACTGCACCTGCAACTGGTGACGCTTTTCTGATCTTGAGGAACCCAGAGGAGCCACCATTGAAGTTGTTGGTGGGGACGGTGCTTCAACCACTACAAGGTGGACCCTTCCCAAGTTTTAACTGCCATAAATACAGAGTGCTTTTACTATCTCATCTTTTGTTGAGATAATTACTCCCTTTTTTGTTGAAGTGAAGAATGATGGGAGTACTGTTGTAATGTTGCTGCTCTGTGTACAGATTTCTTATTTGGCTCAAATGTGAACAAAATTTTGGGAGGTGGGTTAAGTGAGTGGCCTTGTATCTTTATTTTGTTGTGTTTGCCTTAACTATATAAGTAACATATAATTTTGAATATAGTTTTGTTACTTGTTTGCTGCATCTCTTCTATATCTGAAACCTAATTGATTTTCAAGTCCAATGAGACTGAATTGAGGCAATTCAAACTAAATATTAACTGTATTAATCAAAGGAAGATGTTAACTACTGATCCTTATGTTACTTGTCAGGCATGGATAAATATATGATGTATTTAACATATAGCTTGTTTATTTATTGTATTAAAATGCCATAAGTTTTTTTCAGGTTGATAGTTTTCCCAACCTTGAAAACTGTTGATTTCGATCTCAACCTAAACTTCGATAAACCGAAAAAAGGACCAAGACACAATATCTGAAGAACAAGGTATTCCAATCATATTTTGAATGGGAATCAATACACAATTATGAAGGCTGCTATTTGCACGCCCACATTTTTTTATACACCAACTGTTACGAAAAGAACGAGGGGGAAGCAGGATGGAGGGGGATTGGGGAGGGGTTCCATAATCCAACTCGCAAACACACCTTTATGGAATTTAATTTATGAGACAAATATTTTTGAAAAAAATAACAAGAGGAAGCGAGCACCAAAAAATAGTGGGGGTGCAAATAGCAACCTCAAAGTTTAAAGCTAATTAGCTACTTCAGTAATTCTCCCCTTTCATGAAAGAAACAAATCGAAGGAATCATCTTGGCATGTGGATAACACAACGAAGACACTTTCCTTCTTTCATGAGATTGAAAGCTTTGTTAATTTCATCAAATGACAAATTGTGTGTTATGTAGTCATCAATCTGGATTTCCTGCATATCATAACGTTAGTCAATATTTTTAATTTTTGATAAACACTGCCTAAGCAATAAAAATCTACAAGGAGAAAAGCACATGAATCAAGTAACTAGAATTATTTTTCCTTCTCCAAAAATAAAATCGCTTTCATATTGTTTATATTAAAAATTAAGGGTAGGTGACAAATTTATGTATGTATTATGTATTAAAGACACGCCTATATCAAGACACCGTCGGACATTCAATGAGGAGACTTCTCCCAACAGAGATTCAGTTTCGAACATTGATGGTTTGCCACGTTGTGGGAGATTAGTTCTTTCTTCTAGCCTCAACCCATATTGAGTGTCTTATCTTCGGCCAATGACCATGGCAACTTATACAACAAAATGACATTAAAATTGTAGCAGAGAACTGTTTAAGCAAAAGTAACAGCCTAAAATGTCTTGCTTACAAGTTATTGGTCAGGCAAGTATGTTATAACAAGAAAAGGGAAATGATATTTAGACCAAGTAGACATTGTCATGTGTTACCATAAAGTAAAAATATATAAAATCATGCTTTGATAAAGGATATATTCTAGGTATTGTCACTTTACCTTGTTCACATACTTCTCTACTAATGATGGAAGATCAGTTTTAGGTTTCCATCCTCCAAATAAAGATCCTTTCAAAGTTCTTCCTGTCAGGAATAGTCCATAATGAGCTGACATCTCAGGCTTCACCTTTGGTACGCCTAGTGTTACAGTCAAACCCCACCCCTGTTGGAAACAAGGAAAGATAGAGTGAAATTCAAGTCAGACCCTGTTTGGATAAAACAACTTAACTAAGCACTTATAGCATACACAATTATCATATAAGTGCTTATATATAAACTATTTCTATAACAAAATATAAAATAAAGTCAAATTGTTTTCATATAATTTATAAATTGTTTTCATAAGCTATCTTGGAGAGCTTATAGACATGTCAGAAGTTGTTTCCATAAGCTCTCCCAAACAGTTTCGCTAGTGTTTATCCCAGTAGATAAGTTCAAATAAGTCAATTCAAATAACCCTGAATATGATATTAGATTTTAAATATCAAAACATGACTTGAGGGATATAGAGTATTACATCACAGCATGATTGCAATGCAGTGGTTATCATATCAGTGTCACCTGCACATTCAAAACAGAAATCTGCCCCACCATCAGTAATGCGCTTAATAACCTGAAATTTTCAACACACAAATGGTTTCAGTTATTTATAGCTTATGTGCAATTGTGCATGTCTTCATAGTTAATCTGCTAAAGTAAATTATAACTGACAAATTAAGATTAAGAATAAATTAATTAATACTGCACTACCCCAATGCTATCTGTGATCTAGCAGCATATACTTTTGATAGCCATATATTACAAGTATATAAGATTATTTGAAAAGGTGAAATTGGAAATTTTGTTATGAGACGAATCATCGACCTGCACGATAGGTTCTTTGTACAAACTCGGATCAACAACTTCTGTAATCCCAAAAGATTTAGCTGTGAGGTAGCAATGAACAAGACAACAAAAAGTAAATCAAGAGATTATGAGCCGTTTTAAGGTTTAAAAATAAATTCAGAGTAATTCGGAGAACTGATTATGTTACCATTTTCACACTTCTGTGGATTGTTGTCAACACCAATTATTCTAGATGCACCCCTTAGTTTGGCCCCTTGTGCAACCTATTGAATAGGAAAGTCATGATTTGGAGAAGATTGTATCATTCATCTGTTAAGATTATGAGGATGTCAAGAGCAAAAAGAAAATTCACATTTTAATTTATAATATGAAAAATATGAATTCTCTTTGTGCTTTTGCGGTCCGCATGAGACTATAAGATAGATAGTGGCCGAGTACTTTGACTTACAGAAAGGCCAACAGTTCCAAGGCCAAATATAACCACTGTTGATCCTTTTGACACATCAGCAACATTCCATGCTGCACCTAGACCTAATGTTAGTAATGCAATGAGTCACATAATCAACAGCAACGAATTCATCAATGACATTAGAATTTCAATGCTCTCCATTGAGAAAAATGTCCTAAAATAATAAGTATCGCTTTATGTTGTCAACGTAATATTAATTATTTTATTGCGATTATACCCTCAGATTAATATCATGGGTCATCACTCTCAAGCTCGTTATATTCTAATATGCATTTATAATTGTTAAAATAGCAAATCCGGCTCTAAAGAAACAGATAAATAAACACATAAGAACACACTGATTGATCACATAGTTTAGCCAATCATACCTACGGCTACGTCTCCGACACCAAAGTGTTTGTTGTTGTTTTCTATTATACAATTGTTAGGGTTACAGAGTACAAGTTGTATTGAAATACTACGGTCCACATTACAATGACAATGGTTAGCACCTAATAGTTAATAACGATAATTTTGTAAAAATTGTTACACTGTTTCACCTAAAATTTTCGTGTGAGATATCTTAAAAGGCCACTCAATATGGGACGAAGGGATTACTAGAGTTTCCTTAAACCTTAACTTTCAATTCCTTATAGTTAATAATAAACACTTGGAAATATTTACCTGCAGAAACCCCACAGCTAAGAATGCATATTTTCTCAAGAGGTACATGAGGACTGACTTTCACCGCACATCCAGAATGGACAACTGTGTATTCACTAAAACTTGAAACACCGCAATAATGATAAACAGGCTTCCCTTTTACTGTAAATCTTGTCTTTTGATCACTATGCATTAAACCCTTTCTTTCCAATCCCAAAACTTGACAAATATTAGTTTTTCCTGATTTGCACAGCCTGCATGACATGCATTCTCCAATGAAAATTGTTAACACATGGTCCCCTTCTTTGAATTCAGTCACTCCTAGCCCTACACTCTCAACAATCCTGCAAAACCATTACACTATATTCAACATCTCTACTATGGAAAATTACACCTTTTGCAATAATTTGGTTAAAATCATGTCTATGATGCTAAATCATGGTTCTGAATTGCGGTTACAATTATGTTGTGAACCTTGATAGTACAGAAAAATACAGGCAAATGAAGCCAATGTACCGTAATTGCATTTGCAGACCGCAATTTAGAACTATGGCTAGTTGGCTACAACTATCCCATTTTCATGCATATACATCACTGTCTAACATCAGTAACATTCAGCTGTGCTTCTGCTGCACCCGAACATTTTTTATAGGCCTAGATTGCCTACAGTCATAGTATTACACATTTACTGCAAATAGTAGGCTGGAATCGTTGGACGAAAATCAGACGATTCTTATTTTAAACTCAGTAAATCGGATTCAAACGTGAGTCATCTGATCTTTATCCAATGATTCAGACGAATCTATTGTAGTGTGTAATATTTTGATTGCAAGGAATCCATTCCACTCTAACCGAGCTTTGGTTTCTAAGTGTATGATATTAAGATCTTCAAGCAGCATAACCAAAGGATCACTAGCGACACATTGTTTAAATAATCCAACAATAAAACAGTAAGTGTAGATTACCCAGATGCTTCATGGCCAAATATGCGAGGAAATATGGCCTGCATATAAAAACAGCTTATGTTAGATGTTAGTTTCTTAATTCCGTATAATCTATGAAGTAACGTAGACATCAGACTCGACAGTACCATCGAAACGTTAACATCAATAATAATTTGAGAAAATTGAAAGACTAAATGTAATCATATGTATTGTTGTCGCGTCGGTGTCTGAAACACCTTTAATCTGAAGTGCCAATGCTCCATAGTTAATCATTAATCATGTCAAGCAATATGTTGATTGGTATATACATTGTCTCACAGATGGAAAAATAAAAGATAATGTTATTGAATTACATCTCACAAAGGACTAATTCTGATATGAGGACAGGACAATGTCTATAGGAACAACTAGTTGGAAATTCATGACATTAAAAATAATAAAAACAGGAGAAAAAAAAGTAAAAAGGGCAGGGTACGATGATATAGTTTAATTTTGATACATTGTCGGCGTATAAAATTTTACACCGTTTATGTGTGACTTTAGCAATAGTTATGATTAAAGTCCATATTCTTTTTTAACGATTTGACAATTATGATTGATTGCCTTTGTAAAAAAAAAAAATGACATTGAAAGTGTATATCAATTAAATATATAATGATAAAATAAGATAAGAGACTTACATGAGTTTCCCAAGCAGAAAGATCACTACGACAGAGAGAGGTGGAAACAACCTTAATCCTAATCTCCAATGGCTGAGGAGGACTGACTTCCACTTCCTCCATCACCAATGCCTCTCCAGCTCCCCATGCTACTGCAGCTGTTTGTTTGTTTCATAAACAATGGACAAAGTCATACATACATACATACATACATACATACATACATACATACATAGAGATATCAAAACAAATATGGAAATGGTAACTGCACTCACCTTTGCAGGTTATGACTTGAGGGGTTGATGATGATGATGATGCCATGTTGGCTGTTTCTGTCTAAGAAGAAAAAAAGCAGTTAAAGTCAAGAGAGCTTAAATTGTTGCTGTTGGTAGTGGTGGTGGTAGGTTCTTCCACCTAGCAGTGGTAGGTGAAGGAATATATGATGATGATAGTCTTTCTTTTTCCCCTTTTACAATATAAGAAAGAAAGAATTTCTCCAAAAAAAAAAAAAAAGAATTCTAGGTTTGATGGTCTAAAAGGTTTATTTTTTTTTGAAGGAGTCTAAAAGGTTTATTTTATTTTTAAGAAAAAATTAATGAAGTGCTATATTTCATTATTTTGGAGAAACCAATTATAATATCATTTAATTAATTTAGATTATATTCTTAAAGGTTTATTTTATTTTTAAGAAAAAAAATGAAGTGATATATGTCATTATTTTGGAGAAACCAATTATCTTTTATTAAAAGAAGAAATTCAAATAAGATGATTTTTAGATCGTTTGATAATACACTTTCAAACATTTGAACGTACATCTCTTGAAACATGATTTTTTTGTAGCAATTTTGCCAATGTGCTGAAAATTGGATCCATTTTGGGATTAGCCGACACATTATTTCATAGTTTACTAGTTGACACATACCAATTTCACCATACAAGCAACCACGCATTTCAATTAAGGTCTAATTGTTTCAAATTCTTGATTGAAATATCCTTGATCAAATTTTAAGAAGAAGAAAATAGATATAAACCAAATTCAGTCTTTGATTGAAATGATTATTTATTAGATTTTACTTATTTTTCAATCAACTCACAATCAATCGAAAAATCTTTCAGTTTAAAAAGAACAAAAATGAGAATTCTTTTTCCATTTTCTGTTTTAACTTTTAATTATAATTATAAAACTTTTTCTCAAGCCAATCAGTACAGAAAGTATGACTGAAAATGGAGATAGAAAGAAAGGATGGAAAAAAGAAAAAGAAAAAAAAAGAATTGAATGTCGTAAATTGTTATAAAACAGGCAAGTTGTTTTTTTTGTTTTTGGTAGGTAAGTTATGTCTTACTTGGATTAAAAATAATAATTTCATAAAAAATTAAAAAAATAATAATAAATAAATAAATACCCACAAAGAAAAGCATAAATTACAACATCACATCTATAACTTAGAATCTTTATTTGACTATTTGGAAGACTAACATATGCGTGTCTCATCCCATTCAAATTTCAAATGTCACAACATCACAAACTTTTGTAGGTTTATATTAAAAAAAAAATTAAGAAACTTGTAAGAAAGAATAATGATGCTATGCTACTAGCATTACACAAAACTACTCTTAATCATTTCTTAACTAGAACATAAAGAACAACACGATTGCTGTGATAATCGGGATGCCATAGTGTTTGATCCACGCGGCCAATTGTGAAATCGTTCATTGCAGCTTCTAAGAAGTACTCAAGAATTGCATCTGAAATCAGAAAACATTATTTTTCACAACTCTGGTTAAGATTGTGGTCCGAAAAATGAAAGAAAAAGCACTATTATTAATCGCAGATAGCAGGAAATAACAGTTTCTTCAAATGTATATTTAACAACATATTGTACTTAATAATATCAGAAACAATAGTGATTTCTTCAAACCCTGTTGTACTATAGCAGAAAAAGGAGTGCACTCCTTACCATTTCTGAGTTCCCCAGCCAAAAAAATTGTTGTGTTAGGTCCAGAGAGCTGACCAAGTGTCTCTAGCAGATCAACAACAGCGCCCTCACTGTATACCACGTCAGATCCTAGTACTGAAAACAACAAACTCAGTGAGTTCATGTATACATCTTTAAAAACAGGAAACAAATAAAATGGAAGTACAAAACATGTTTTCAAAGTATCTCGTAGTGATCTTTCTTATTCAATTCTCATTAGACCAAAACACCAAAATGGACATTTTTTATGCATAACATTAGCAAGAGCTATATAATTCAAGGTCTGTAACTCGTACCACTAGCATAATGCAAAGGTTTTTTTTTTTTTTTTTAAGATAGCATAATGCAAAGTTCTACTTCTATTATGATACCAAATGAATATTTGTTTTGGGGATCATAAAGGTATAAGTTGTAATGACATTATGTAATCATACTAATCTTGGAAAGTGATTCTATTTGAAATTATTGTACAGAGAGAATATATTTGATTAAAAATGAAAGATAGTAAAGTATGGTATGCGACCTGAAGTTCAGATATTGAACAACATATGCAAATAAGAGGAAGGGTAAAAGATACAATTAACGAGGATAATTAAGATCATTATTGTCAAATTGCGGCTATAGTGTAGCGGAATTTGAACAAACCATTGTTGTTATTGTTCCGCAGTAAGCTATATAGTACACACTGTTGTTAAATAGCTGCTATAGCATTGTAGAGTAGTGGAATTTGAACAAACTGTTATTTTCCGCAATCCTCGGTCAACAACACTAATTAAGATGCTGATAATGACAGCAATACAGATGACTGCAACATGTCACAGTGAGTTCATTACTTGTTAGAAAGGGTTAAGGAAGGGTTATTACTGTAATGAGGTGTGGGGTCAATGAGTTCTGGATCAGGATCATCTCCCCATGTGAGTTCAGTTGCTGTTATAGAACCACGCAGAGAAATATGCTTCATATTGGTTTCAATGTTCTTTCTGAGAAGCCTCATCCTATCAGGCAAATCAGTAAGAATGACTTCTCCACCCAAAAGAGCTGCAATGCAACTAAGGAAGAAAAAAAAAAGAGAGCATTATAGACTGAGTGAGAACAAGCTAATAAAAACATTCTTCACCAGTTCTAGACAACAACCTAACAACAGTTAAAGTCGACACAGTATTTTTTAATATTAGAAAACCCTTTTCACATTAAATAGGTGGAGTTGGCTAAATTGATCAAATGACACCGTAATATTCTGTCATGAATTCAATCCAATGATAACAAAACCTTTTGTCTGTCAATGGAATTAATGGCAAATCAAATTGTATGAGATTGCACATTTATTTGTAATAAGTCAAATAGTCATACTTTTAATTAGCATAATTAGCTGTAAATGTACATATGACAGTTTAGCTAATTTAGTGGATTGAAAGTCAACTTGACAACATGTAATTACATTGTATTTATATGAGAAATCAGAATGAAGAGGCACTTAGTTTTGAGCCTCATTTCTCCAAGTTTCTCTGAGTTTAACATGGTATCAGCCTAGGTTACAAGCCAAGAACCTAGTCTGTTTTTTTTTCACTTCTATTCAAGTTCTCGTTTTTTTCTCTTCTGTGTCTCGGTTATTTGTTTCCCAGTCCAAATTAACCTCTTCCTCTTGGTACTTTGATTCGGGGGCTTCCAACCACATGACCAGCAATGCCCAATTTCTTACTAATATCAAAAATTATTTTGGAAATCTCAAGATACATACTGCTGATGGAAATCAATTGCCTATCACAGCCACTGGTGATATTTCTTCATCTCTAACAAACGTTTTTGTCTCTCCTGGTCTCACTAGTAATCTCATTTCAGTTGGTCAATTAGTCGAGAATGATTGTCAAGTACAATTCTCACGATCTGGTTGTCTTGTGCAGGATCAACAATCAGGGAAGATAATCGCGAAGGGGCCTAAGGTTGGATGTCTTTTCCCAATCCAGTTCTCATTGCCTCCAAGTCTTTCTTTGCCTTTAGTTTCTTGTAATTCTGCTATTGTTGATTATCAAGTGTGGCATCAGCGTGTTGGACATCCAAACGCAAATGTACTTCATGACTTGCTAAAATCTAGTTTTCTTGGAAATAAACACACTCCATCTCTTAATTATGTTCATTTTGATTGTATTCCTTCTAAGCTTGGTAAAAGTAAAATTCTGCCATTTCCAACACATCAGTCTAATGTAACACAACCTTTTGATATCATCCATAGTGATGTTTGGGGTGTGGCACCAGTTATATCTCATGCTAATTACAAATATTTTGTAACTTTTATTGACGATTATAGTCGTTTCACGTGGGTCTATTTTCTGCGATCAAAAGGTGAAGTCTTTTCCACTTTCAAATTTTTTCATGCTTATGTTCAGACCCAATTTTCATCAAAAATAAAAATATTTTGCTCTGACAATGGGGGGAATACATGTCACACTCATTTCAAGAATTTTTGCAATCCAATGGTATTATATCTCAAAGGTCGTGTCCCTCAACTCCACAACAAAATGGGGTAGCAGAAAGAAAAAACCGCCATTTGCTTGATGTTGTTCGCACCCTTTTGTTGGAGTCTCATGTGCCTTCACGATTTTGGTGTGAAGCTCTTTCCACCGCAGTCCATCTTATAAACAGAATGTCATCTCCATCAATAGGTAATGAATCCCCTTTCACTCGGTTATATGGTCACCCACCAAATTACTCCACTCTTCGTATCTTCGGTTGTGTGTGTTATGTCCATCTTCCTCCACAAGAACGCACCAAGCTCACTGCACAATCTGTTGAATGTGCTTTTCTCGGATATTCTCCTCATCGAAAGGGTTTTCTATGTTATGATCCTAACCTTCGTAGGATTCGGGTGTCTAGAAATGTCATATTCCAAGAAAATAAATATTTTTTTGCATCACATAATGACCTTGTCTCTTCTCCAGTTTTTGTTTTGCCATTGTTTTCTAACTCTCATTTAGGTCAACAATCATCTAAACCTCTCTTGACCTACAAAAGACGTAGTACTGCCACTCATGGAGCCCCTCAAGATAATTCCTTGGTTGCTGGTCCGGTAGAAGAACCAGAACCAGCTCCTCTACGACGCAGCTCACGCAAAAGTAATCCCCCAGAAAGGTATATCAATTGCATGACAACATCATTATCTTCTATTCCTATTCCTTCCTCTTATAAACAGGCCATGGAGAATGATTGTTGGCAGAAAGCTATTGAATCTGAACTTCTTGCCTTAGAAGAAAATCAAACATGGGATATAGTGCCATGTCCCTCATCAGTTAAACCTTTAGGCAGCAAGTTTGTGTTCTCTATAAAGCTGCGTTCGGATGGATCCATAGATCGTTATAAGGCTCGTTTAGTTGTGCTTGGAAATAAGCAAGAATATGGACTAGACTATGATGAGACGTTTGCTCCAGTTGCCAAGATGACAACCGTGCTCACTATTCTTGTTATTGCTGCATCACAAGCTTGGTCGTTACATCAAATGGATGTCAAAAACGCATTCCTCCACGGTGATCTTCAGGAGGAAGTTTACATCAAACTTCCTAATGGTATGCCTACACCTTCACCTAATACTGTTTGCAAATTAAAACGATCTTTGTATGGATTGAAACAGGCACCAAGAGTATAGTTTGAAAAGTTTCGATCGACACTACTTGGTTTTGAATTCAGTCAAAGTCAGTATGATCCATCTCTTTTCCTACAAAGAACTCCTAAAGGCATGGTGGCGCTTCTTGTTTATGTGGATGACATTGTCGTGACTGGTTCTGATCAAGATGCTATTTCTAGGATCAAAAACCTATTGCATTCAACTTTTCATATGAAAGAGTTAGGCCGTCTCACTTATTTCTTAGGTTTAGAGGTGCATTATCATCATGAAGGTGTTTTTCTAAATCAACAAAAGTATATACGAGACTTGGTCGAGCTAGCTGGACTCACAAATGCAACCCCTGTTGACACTCCCATGGAAGTTAATGTTAAATATAGAAGAGATGAAGGTGATCTTCTTGATGATCCCACTCAATATCGCAAACTGGTGGGAAGTCTCATCTATGTAACTATCACTCGCCCATATATTTCTTTTGCTGTACACACAGTTAGTAAATTCATGCAAGCTCCACAACATTTCCATCTTTCAGCAGTACAACGAATCATTAGATACCTCCTTGGCACCCTAAAACGTGGTTTATTTTTTCCTGTTGGTTCATCAATCAAACTCCAAACATATAGTGATGTTGATTGGGCTGGTTGTCCAGACACAAGAAAATCTACTACTGGCTGGTGTAAGAAACAAGATTCAGTCTCAAAGTCATCCACTGAAGCAGAATACCGCGCAATGTCTGCTGCTTGTTCTGAAATAATATGGTTGCGTGGTCTTCTAACAGAGCTTGGATTCTCTCAAGAACAACCGACTCCGCTGCATGCTGACAACACCAGTGCCATTCAGATTGCAGCAAATCCAGTTTACCATGAACGGACGAAACACATCGAGGTTGATTGTCACTCTATTCGAGAAGCCTATGATCGAAGAATCATAGATCTACCACATGTCTCAACATCTGTTCAAACAGCTGACATTTTCACTAAAAGTTTGACACGTCAGCGGCACAATTTTCTACTTGGCAAATTGATGCTTGCAGATTTACGAGCATCAATTTGAGGGGGGATGTCAATGGAATTAATGGCAAATCAAATTGTATGAGATTGCACATTTATTTGTAATAGTCAAATAGTCATACTTTTAATTAGCATAATTAGTTGTAAATGTACATATGACAGTTTAGCTAATTTAGTGGATTGAAAGTCAACTTGACAACATGTAATTACATTGTAATTATATGAGAAATCAGAATGAAGAGGCACACAGTTTTGAGCCTCATTTCTCCAAGTTTCTCTGAGTTTAACATTGTCATGGTTTGACCTATATTATTCCCAATGTTGTCAATCACGTAAAATAGCGGCTTGTTAAATTCTGCTACGCTACAGTGCTATAGCCTCTATTTGACATCATTCAATACTAAATAGCAGATTGTGGAACAGTTGCAATTTGTTCAAATTCAGCTACGCTATAGCGCTGCTAGAACCGCTTTTTGAAAACACTAATTATACTATTCCTTGGTCTCCTTCTACCTTCAACCATTTGATTATCCTCCATGTGATCTATTCTCCTTAATAGCGTTTCTACAAATATTCTCCACACATGCTCCAAATCATCTAAGATAATCTCAGTCCTAATCCTATCTTGTTTAGTATGAGAGCTAGTCAAACTTTCTCTCTAATGATGTTATTCCCAATCCTATCTTGTGAAAAAGCTAAAAGAAAATAAAGAAAAACTACTGAAAAGTTAGTCTTTTAGTACAACAAACTGATGAACAATAACAATGAGATTCTGATTGTAATTACCCAACTAATCCGCAACCGGATCCTAATTCAACAATCTTCTTGCCTTGTAGAGCAAGCATTCCTGAGTCAACAGAATGCTCTAGAAACTTCCCCAGCACAATTCCACTGTCCCACATCACTGATCCAGTTACTCCAGGCTTACCCTTGAATCAAAAGTCCAAAAGGCCATAACTGTGAAGTTTGAACTGGGTTCAATAATGATATGTATGTATGATGGCAATTTAACAATTAAAACTTAAAAACTAATAATTAAGCATTAACGTGGATTACCCACATGATCAGAACCATTAAAACACAATCACAACACAAACTCGTACATACTCTAAATCTAAGTCTTCAATCATCACCACAAACACACACACACAACCACACACACAAAACAAAGACACTGGACACAATACTGACACGTCGACACAAGTAAATATTTGTGAAAATAGAATAATTGAATATAACCACGTGTCATTGTCGTACACTGACATGTGTCGAACACCGGACACACCTTTAATATGAAGTTCCATATCTACATACACACAAGGTAGTCAAAATCAGGATTTTACTTATAATCAGTAAGGGGGAGTAAAATTGTAAATCGTAGAATTGTTACATTAATCGTAGGATCATACAAAATTCATAAAACTCAAATATATGCATATACATGCATATAAAATAGCTTAAGTAAAAATAATAAAAAAAAACTCAAATTACACTTGAAATACTTGTGTAAATTTAAATTCAGAAGCATAACTCACATAATAGCGTAGTTGCATAACACTTGCACAATTAAAACTTAAAATACTTCTGCAATTAAGACACTTAACACTCAAATATCAACAATATAACACTTAGAATACTTATGTAATTAATACATTAAATAGAAGCCATAAGTTTCAAACAAAACAGCAACTAAAACTTCCTTTTGTAGTTCCACCACCGTGGCCATAATTGTAGAATCGTTTCACAGAAAAGTGGATTATAGAGGATTCCACCCAATTGGGATTTTGTGTATACTCATAATCAGTGAGGGCAAGAATAATCCCAAAATCCTAGGATTTTAGGATTAAAATCGGGATTTCGAGTCAAAACACAATGGAGTTTGCGATTATTCTTGACTACCATGCACACACAATCTAATCCTCGGTCACCAAACAAACACACAGGCACACACACAAATAAATAACTTTTTATTCATAAGCTTGTCAAGTTAGTTTACGAAAAAACGGCTTATGAAGATACAATTTTCGTTAGTGAGAACTTATGAACTATTATAAAAGCTTATTTATTTGCATAAGCTATTTTTCATAAGCTCAAAAATAAGTCAATCCAAACATGCTCTTATACTCTAAATCATCAATCATCATCACAAACACAAACAGGCAGAGAGCAAAAACAGCAAATCAATAGTCGCCACAAGTTTCTAACTTTAAACAACAACAATTAGTAGAATAGTATTTCATGAAATGGGTCATCATATTTGTGCTAAAAAAACCAAATGGGTCATCAAATTAGAACTCTCACACAATCATCAAAATCAAAATTTTACCAAAAACTTTAATTTCAAGAAGAAGAGAGTAAGAGAGAGAGGGATACCAAGGAAGAAGGGGATTGAAGAATGGAGAGAGAGTGACCACAAGAGTCAAGGCGGAGTTGCAAAGAAGATTGAGCAACAAAAGCGTTGGGTTTGGAAAGAGTAGGCTGCTGAATACCCCAAAGAAGCATGGTCTCTTCCGCAGCTGATTCCTCCCCAGGAACCACCAACATCACCGAACCACCGTATGAACCCAACTTCACCATTGCCGCCGCTGGATTCTCTTCTTCTTCCTCCATTCTCTCAGAGCTTACAGTCACAGACACAGTTTATGCTTCACTTCGCCCCTTTTCTATCAAGTCCCAATGATTGCTGTTCACACCTCCCTTTTTACTTACAAAGCTTTTTTATACCCCCCATACTTATTCCCTTGTATAAAAGAGAAACAATATTCGTGTCAAAGAAACAAATTGAGACAATATATTAGTCAGATTATTCGTCACACCTTGTCCCTTAGCATCACATTTCACCGAATGATTTCAAGTGAATTAAACCAGTTTCCGGCAGGTTCAAATGTAATGTTGATGCATCCTTCTCTCAAGTTTTGAATCGGGTTGGTATTAGTGTGTGTATTCGAGATGATGAAGGTCGTTATGTTTTAGCTAAAACTGAATGGCTGACTCCACTCTTTGATGTGGATTTGGGTGAAGCTTTAGGTTTATTATCAGCTTTGTATTGGGTTCGTGATTTACAACGGGTATTGTGGACTTTGAGCTTGATTCCAAAACTGGGGTGGATAGTATTTATGGCCGTAAATGTGGCGTCTCTAATTTTAGCGCAGTGATCAATGGCTGTAGACGTCTGTTAGTTTCTGACTTAGTAACCTCAGATGTTAGGGTTATTCGGAGACAAACCAACGAAGTCGCTCATAGCTTTGCTAGGGTGGATTTACGTCATGATAGTTTCCATATTCATATTAAGATTTCATCTTGTATCTCTACTATTATTTTAAATGAAATGCAATAAATTTATTCTTGTAAAAAATAAAAAATAGAGACAATATTATATTTTTTTTCAATATTAAATTTAATATTAATAAAAAAAAGGGTAAAGTGCAATAGCACTTATCTACCTAATATTAATAAAAATAAACCAAACTTTTTTTTTTTAAAACTTCTCCAAACAACTCTAATTTTAAAATAAACCTTGGGAACTCTCAAGATAGATTAGTTGTATACAGAAACTATAAGGCTCTGTCTACAGTGAGAGACCTTAATAGGTCTCCTACCGTATATTACCTTTCAAAACCGTTGGATTGATCAAACTCACCGTAAACCAAATACAGTTGATTATTTTTTTTGTCTTCCTCTCATTAACTTTCATCCATAACTAACACCCATCACCAGGGGCGGCACCACCCCCCAGCAAGCCCGGGCACATGCCCGGGCTCAACCCAGATTTTTTTTTGTTTTAAGCCCAGCCCAATAACCATTAACCCATTTCAAAAAAAAAAAGGGCAAGGCAAGCAACAACAACTCTGTCACTCTCCTCTCCCTCTGTCGCGCCTCTCTTCTCCTCTCCTCTCCTCTCTGCCGCGCGCGCCTCTCCTCTCCACTTCTGCAACAACACTCTGTCACTCTCCTCTCCTCTCTGTCGCGCCTCTCTTCTCCTCTCCTCTCTGCCGCGCGCGCCTCTCCTCTCCACTTCTGCTTGCCTCTGCGCTGCCTCTCCACTCTCCTCTGTCAACAACTTCTGCTTGCCTCTCCACTCTCCTCTCCTCTCGCGCGCGCCTCTCCTCTCCTCTCCTGCCGACTGCTGCCGCCCCATTTTGTCTGGTATTTTCCTTCTTTCTTTTCTTTTCTTTTAGTTTTAGGGATTTAGGAATTGAATTTATAATTCTGATTGAATTTATAATTCTGATTGAATTTTAGGGATTTAGTTTTAGTTTTAGTTTCTGATTGAATTTTAGTTTTAGTTTTAGGGATTTAGTTTTAGTTTTAGTTTCTGATTGAATTTAGGGATCTGATTTTAGTTTTCCTTCTGATTGAATTTTAGTTTTAGTTTTAGGGATTTAGTTTTAGTTTTAGTTTCTGATTGAATTTATAATTCTGATTTTTGTCTGGTATTTCATTTCTTCTGCCGACTGATTGCTGAATGGAGGAGCTTAATTAAAAGTGATATAAAGTACTTAAATGTGGGAAGACTAAATGGTAGTTCTATTTTTTGTAATGGACTAGTTTTATTAGAAGGAATGGAGATAGCAAAAGCTTTCTCTCGGACAAAGTACATGTTAATCTAGAAAACCAAATTGCAGAACTAATTAGTCATCATTAATTCTAGTATGCTTCCATAATATTGTGATTAACATGATTGATTATGAACCAGTTAGTCTTCCTACCATACTTTTAAAGGACACAGAATTCTTTGCCCTTTAGCTTTACTGCAGAAAAGATGGCTTGGTTCATTATGTTATTAATGGAGTTAAACAATATTCACAGATTGGGAAAATTGCTGATTCTTTATATGGTTTTTGGGCTAAATACCGTCTTCAAGTTACAGGTAAATGCAAAGCTCATCAATGATTTTGCACCAAAATTTCCATGTAGTAAGTAATATTGTAATTGTTCTTTCTATGGCTAAAAGTAATACCTTAGATGGGTTTTTTCACTTTAGTTGGACTTGGGCTGATGTGGTCATGCTTAGTAGAAATGATATGGTCACATTGAAAACCCGAGAAGCATAGAACTATTGAGACAAGAGTATCATCTGATTTTAAAATTGATGACAAAATCCATCCATCAATAAGATCATCACTTTAGTTTCATTTCTTATTGCTAAGTATAATTAATTATTAAGGTGGCAGTAATTTTACTACTTGTGACTTGTGAGCAAGACTTGCCTCTATGGTTATGCTAACTAGAATGATTATGTTATTATCCTTTTAATTTATGCTTTAATTGTTCGTTTTTGGTTTCCAGGACGACCACCTATCGAAGAAATATTAGAAGCTCGAAGGAAGAAGGTATTCATATTCAACTGCATAAAGTATCATGTTAGAATAGAATGTTTCTGCAGAATAAAATCAGGAAAAAGAAGATGACAATGAAAATTAAAGAATTTCAGTCTGAGAACCATCTGAATTTTTTAAGAGAATGATTGTTTAACCTCATATACATTAGAATAATTGAGATTGAAATTATGCCCCATTGCCTCATATACATACCTCATATAAACCTCGTTTGAACTCACACTTGTGATGTTATTAATTCCTACCTTTATTGCAATTCTGTTTTATTTAATATACTATCATTTCCTGTTTGCAATTGTAAGTGAGCCAAGTTAAGAGAGAAACTAAGATACAAATAACTAGAAAGCTAGAAGTAAAACATACATGCAATTGGAAATTGAGCTATGGTTACTAAAAGATTGTAAACACGGACCTTAGTGTTTATCTCATTCTAGAAGATTGTATTTTGTGGGTTTGGATATTTGCTGAATATGATGGTAGTGAACAATGGTAATCTTAGAATTGATAGTGTTTTGTATGGTTATGTTCTACTTTGAACAATGGTAGTATTTTGTTTGTTTCATACGCAGTTCTTTATCTTTTTCAGTAATGAGGAGGTTTTTGGTTGATAGAACAAGAATTGAAAATGTGAATGTTGTGCAACCGGAAGCCGAAGTAGAAGTAGAAGAACCAACGCCTAATTTGGTAGGTTATGTTTTATCTCTCTTATTTAGCACACTATCCTATTTATGACTATTTATATATTATGTCACAATGTGAATTTATAATTTAAATTTTGCCCAGGCTTCGTAAATTTCCTGGCTCCGCCACTGCCCATCACACCGGACTTCTCAAATCCCTCTCCATTCATTCTTCTTCTAGTTATTTCTTTGTTTGCTTATTCCTCATAAAATCAACACTTTTTGATGCAGAACATCAATACACCGATTTCAATCATGCAAATTTATAGCGGCATGGTTTTAATTACTCCACAAATCTGCAGCAACTGTGGTTTAAATTTTCAATTTTTGATTCATATAACAAGCTAAACCCATTTTCAATTAATTTTCTATTCATTCCATTGAGAAAAAAGAACCCAGAACCTAAATTTATAGCAGATTAGCAGACCCCCCCAAAAGAAATTGAATTCGTAGCAGAGAAGAACACATGATATAATTAATAAGAAGTTAAACCCATTTTCGATTCATATAACATGAATTCATCCATTTACAGTAACATAACAACAACAAATTTGATGCAGTTTTTCCAGCCATTCACCATTCTACTCTTAA
This sequence comes from Medicago ruthenica, assembly GCA_018208015.1. Taxonomy (NCBI): domain Eukaryota; kingdom Viridiplantae; phylum Streptophyta; class Magnoliopsida; order Fabales; family Fabaceae; genus Medicago; species Medicago ruthenica. Next base: position 14,882,122 of record CM031376.1, read on the forward strand.
TTTAATGTTCACGTTTCTTTCAAAAAAGTAATGCTCAAATCTTGAATAGAGCCATTGAATCCGATGAAGAAGATTTAATTGATTTTTATTTCATGGTTTATAAATAATATTGGATAAAAATGAAAGAAGTTAGAAAATTTTCTCTCTAATTTTTTAAAAATCTAAACTTGTAACAATACTTTCTTTTAAAAGAGAGAATATGAAGAAAGGAAGATTAAAGAATCAAAACTTTGTAACAATCCGATGAACTATTTTCTTTTAAAAGTGTTTGCGGCGGCGGCATCAATGCCAGATCCTGATAGTTTTGATGTGGTTCAGATCTGGGTTGAGAGATGAGAGAATGTTGAAAGGGAGATGGATAGGTACCGACAGTATATGATAAAGATTTATAATGCTTCATTATCCAACTGTCATATTTTTTTAATCTAACTTGCGTACCGTACGAGACCTATAATGGTCTCTCACGGTAGAAGGAGCCAAACCGAAACTATAATGGAAATCAGAAATGTAACTAGACAAAAATTGGAATGCAGAGCTACAGTGACAGACAAACAAATTAAGCAACCTTAAAGTTTCAATATTTCAAATAACAGGTCTAGAAATGCAACTAGAAAGCAATCCTAGCCTAAGCTTTGATTGCATACTTTCTTATTGGAAAGTATATCTCCTTCTTCTTCTCTCGTTCTGTCTTCAATGAGGCCTGGCGTTTGGTAAGGCGTCTTCTAATGGCACGGGTCTTCTTAGGACGAAGGTCAAGTGGTAAATACTTCTTATTCTTGTAAACCTCTCTGAGTGCCGCTTTTTGCTTTTGTGAAATCACTGTCAACACTTGTGCAATTGAAAGCCTCGCAACTTTGATTTTGGAGAGCTTGTTAGGTGCACCGCCAGTGACTTTGGCAACTCGGAGCAAAGCGAGCTCCGCCTTCAGATCCTTCAGCTGGTTCAGCAAATCAGCTTTGGTTTTGTTCCTCAACTCGAACACCTTAATCCTCGCCATTTTTTTCTTGATTCACGAACGGCTATGGAGTGGTAGTCTATCTAGTAAACCAAACTCAACCAAAAACAAAGAAAATAAAGAGAAAAAACAAACAAAAGGATAGTTTGATTTATCCTAACAAATTAGTACAAGAAGACCACTAAACAAAAACATGAATTCAAAATGCATGCCTAACTGATATGAACACTAAGATGACCCCTTAGTGAAAGAGTCAAATGCAATGTTTCTTATGGTACAAAGCCATAAATACATTTGTTAAAACTGCTACTTGATATTGCATAGGTTGACCCATAAATTGATGCACTCGATAAAGATGAATTAAAACATTTGAGATTCCACATGATTATGCAACAAATTGCACTACTCCAAGCCTTCGACCATCCTCTCGAGGTCTGCCATCATTCTCAAAAACAATCATTGGTTTTGATATGAATAAAAAGTCAGGTTATTGATTATGATTATCAGGAGTATCCCTAGATTGGGTATAAAGAATATATATAGACTTATTTATTTCTCCGATCTTCTTTTGTCTTTTGAAAATAAAAGTGATATGCTTTGTTAAGGAAATCACCCTTGTTTCCTTCCTTTTTCAGTTGTCTTGACATGCAAGTCCTCTTATTTGCATTCTTTTCCTTCTAAGAATGCATCCAAAGCTCTTAACTCATGTTTCATACTGATGTTGAGCTCATTATTAATGGTATCCATCATGTCAAAAATAAGTCGACTATCAAGCAATGTTTCTTCAACAACTTTTGAAGGGGATTCATGTGTTAAGTGATTTACTTTTCTTCTAGTAGCTCCATTGTGTTGCTCAAATCCACGTGTTTCCCTCTTTAATGTTATGTTAGTAGTAGCATTCTAAAACTCCAAATTGCTAGTGTTGATATTATTGTTAGAGTTGAGATTCTTTTTAGATGAATTATCTTGGTTCCTCAAAGGTGTATAATTATGAATTCCTCGTTTTGGTTAATCATAACCTTCTGATGATTTGTAGATTCAACATTAATCAGAGGAACAAAAATATCATCCTTAGATTTTAAATTATACCGAGCATGTTCATTTCACTTTTGAGTATTGTTTTCATTTATGTTGTTTTCCTGCATATTTTCCATGGCTTGGAATTCATATATGGCAGTTTTCTGAATAAATGGCGATGATTGCTAACTAAGGTAAAATGAAAAGTGCTTGCCTCCTTGTCATTGGTCATTGTTTTGTTTTGAATTTCCAATGACTTGCCATACAAACCATCCTTTTGGTTAGGATCATTGCTTTTTGGAATCCAATCTTTCACAATTTATGGCTTTTTCCCTTTATTCACCTTCAGAGTTACATCAATTTAGGGGTGTGCAAAAATATGGTTAACTGAACCATATTACCAAACTGAACTGCACTGAACCATAAAAAAATCAAACCATATTAAATGGTTCATGAACTGAACCATAAAAATAAAACAGTTTAGTTAACCAAACTTAATTAAATAACCGGATTTAAACTGTTTCACTAAAAACATTTATTTTGATAATAAAAATTCAAATAGAACCTATAATAATCAGTTTTCTCACACACTACACTTTACCCAAGGAGGGTTCTAAGCTAAAGGAACTCACCAAAATCACTTCCGGCCACTTTTCAAATATGCTTAAGCTTCAATTAATTGATTCTGCTCTTAACTTTCATCCCACAGCAGCTTAACCACAACTTAACTGCTTCTACCTTTGCCACAACCCTCCATAATCTCTTCTACAATAGTTAATTATCTCTGGCAGCCTTTGCAAACAGCCCGAACGTCATTTAAGCACTTCTGTAGATTCCCAAAACAGCTTAATCGCAGTTTAAGCACGTCTGCCATTGCCAAAATAGCTTATCATTCATAAATTACTCATATATACCAACTTAAATATATCATTCCTAATATGATCATCACAAAGCCATACCTGCAACAACTGAAATTCCAATTTAAGCGTTTGTCTAAACAGCTTATTTACAACTTAAGCATCACCTAGAGCTTCAACAAGCTCCAACCTTGTACCTTTCACCCCAAACAGGTTTATTCATCTCTAAACTCATACTTGTAGCAACTTAAGTCCCAAATTTCAGCTTATGCCTCAACTCCATGCTTAAACAGCTTATTACCACACTTTTACAGCTTATCACTAGTCTTGAATCCTTAAATTTGTGTCTCCAACACCCAGCCAACATAAGCAACATTAATCTAAAAATTTAACTTTTTAAAACAGCTTATTTCTGATTACAATTTCATGTACTCAAGCCATGCTTAAACCAAACTCCAACTCTTGCTTCTAATCACCATTATAAAACACTAGCAGTTCCAAAACACACATGCAAGCTTGATTAAACACAAAAGGAAGAATTTTGGTGCTTTGGGTGGGATAGGAAAAGCCCACACCCAAAGGAAGATAAGAGAGGAGAAAGTGAAATTGTTGTGGAATTCTGCTGGAAGTTGTCAGAATGTGATTTTTGCTTGGAGCATAAAAGGTAATAAAAAATAAGCTGTTTTGAGAAGTTAAATTTAGTTTAGCACTGTTTATGGTTGCTGGGTCATGGGACACGAAATTAATGAATTAAAAGGGATGGTTAAGCTGTTTTGGGAGTTGACAGAAGTGATTAAGTTGAATAAGCTGTTTGGACAGGTTTCACTGTTTGGCTCGTACCTGTTGTTGTGTAGCTCAGACTTGCATAATTGTCAGATTTCTGGATTCTACATTTAATTCCTTTCAATTTGGATATAAGTTTCATATGATTTGGACTAGGAACGAACTCAGAAAATGAGTTGGAAGTTTGGAAAATCCTGCTGAAAACTGTTTACGGGTTTTGACGTAGATTTTGCGAAATAATCTATTTAGGAGAAATCTGTCATAAGTGATGAAATCATAAGTTTAAATGGTTGTATGAGTGATGTGGGGACTGATTACGCATGGTTGGTCTGCTGTTTCAGAATTCAGATTGAAATTGAAAAGGTTCAAAAGCAATAAGATATAAGCTGTTTTTGGATAATTTTTTTTTTTAAAACAATAACTAAAATTCGGTTTGAAAACCAGTTCAAGAATAATCCAGTTCAGTACGAAAAACCGGTTCAAAACCAGTTAAAAATAAGTAAACCGGTTTAAAACTATAAACCGGTTCTGAACTGGTTCTAAACTGGATTGGAACTGTTTTTAACAATTAACCAGTTTTTAATGAAATGTATTTTATGAACTGAACCAAACCATTTATATGGTTCAGTTCAGTACAGTTCATGAACCATGAACACCCCTACATCAATTTGATACGTAGAGTTGGTATTCAACATTTTGTAGTTGCTGCATAGACGTATTCGGTAAAGTACTCAGGTGAGGGTGGATTAACCATTAAGGATTATTTTGGAAATCTAAGTATTGTGTGAATGTGTATAACATGTGATATGTTTGAAATGTATGAATTGGTGTTCTCATCTATTATTTGTTATGAGTTGTTAAAGATGGATTGCTTGTTTGTTTAATTACTTTGTTCGGTAAATTGTTCTGATTGCGTGACAGATTGATTGTAGTCCATATTATTTTTCATAGTTATGGTTTGATCACAAGAACCTTAACCATGTTAGAATTGTGTTTTCACAAATAAGGTTTTCCCACAAAACCCTATTTAGGCTATGTAGTTAAGCTCTATGTATACCCAGTATACTTGGATTGTTTAAGTTGTTTATGACTTTGTGTTATGTGTGTTTGTTTTCAAACTTAGATCCGGAAGGGTTCAAATGAGATTTTAAGATCGATGTCAATTGCATTCTCGTGTTGGATGCGAGAAATGTGATTAAAAACTTGGTTAGTAAATTGGATGTGGGATAAAAGACATAAATAAATCCTTATTAGAGGGAAATTCTTGTTTACCCATCAATAAAAAGTGGGTAATACTACCCATGTTGAGTTGGCCCAATCAAAACAATGTATTTATATAACATTAAAAATAAACAAACAAATAACTTTGATTGGTGCCAACTCAGCATGGGTTATGTTACCCACCTTTTATTGATGGGTACCCAAGTTGTCACCATCCTTAGAATCAAAATAATTTTTATTGCTTTTAAATCGATTTGACAAATTATGAATTAGGTACCTACTTATAGTAAGTTCCAAGGCTTTTGAGGAACAAAACATTTTAGGCTTATGTCACCTATTCAAACCCAATATACTTATAGTTGTTCGAAGATTTGAATTGCATTTTTAGGAGATTAGCAAAGTGGGGGGCCACATAGACCTTGGGAATAGTTAGGTGTGAGACATGTACTAATGACTCAATGATTAGCTCCATGCCTCTAGACAACAAACCTATCTTGACACTCCACTAAACTAACTCAAGATCAATGCAGAGCACTCTAATGAAAACTTTGAGAAAAACAAAGATGATATTTATCGTTTGAGGACTTGTTTATTGTGAGTTGCACGACTAGATTTCCATATCGAAGAATATTGACAACAATAGTCTCCATGGAGCAGTGTTATGATTAGATGTTATCATGCACATGGTCATCTATTTTTGTAACACCCATACTAAATTATCTAGAATATTTAGCATGTGTATTAATCTGATATCGGATACATTAAAATTTTCAATAATAATATATATACAATACAATACAATACAACTGAAAGGGGTACAAGTAGCTCGTTTATACATTTATCCAAATCATGTACAAATACTTAAACATATACTGATAAACTCCTGAGCTTGACCATGACGAGCAACTGCACTCCATTCAGCGTCTTCCTGAAGAACTTCATCTGAAAACTCTCGCTGACCTGAAAACCTGCACCAGAAGGATTGGGGTGAGACATTACGTCTCAGTGAGCTCCAGCCCAACCTACTGTTGGCAACCACGGGGGAAACCTAGGGTCGCCGTGCCTACTCTCGGCAATCTTGGGGATTCCTACGATCGCCGTCTTTCTCTACATAATTCGCGATCAAGGGAAAAACTTAGGATCGCTACTTGTCTTTATCTCATCTTATACTTATCATATACATAACTATATGCTTAGTGATCGAGGGGAAGTCTATGTTCACTTGCTGATGTCTAATGACTACTTTGTCTTAACTCTTAGTACATATTACGTATACATATTCATAATCATATTCGTATTCATAATCATCTTTTCATATCATAAAGTTAGAAGTTAGCGTTGAACAAACAATACATTATCTTGGTTCATTTTACGGAGTGCATCCGGGTGGAGTAACCCCGAAGTACAACTCCCTTCTAACCGGTGAAAATTCCTATCATATCAGGCTAACACCGGACTCCTCTTGTCGTCGTGCGGTCATCCTTGCGGATTAACACGTCCCACTAGCGTGAACCTCCTGTGTCCCACTAGCGTGAACAACAGAAGACACGACTTAATAATCTTAACTTATGCGTATACCTCCCATGTCCCACTAGCGTGAACGATGAGAGACGCAAATTAATATGTTTTAACTTAGGCATGAACCTCTCGTGTCCCACTAGCGTGAACAACGAAAGTCACGACTTAAACTTATTAATCTATACTTTGCTTGGACCATTCATGTTCCACTAGCGTGAACAACGAAGGCCACAGCTTAATATCTGAGTAATTCTTGACTACTTAACCTATAATGGGTCCTAAGCTTGGACTCTGAATTTATCTTGGCTTACACGTACTTAAGTGAGTGTAGGGATTTTGCTTATAAAGAGATAATCCCATTACCAATCCCTTTATATATCTATATAACTTAGGAATATAAGTATTCATCTCCTAAGGCCATACCTATTCCTCATCCTACCCTAATTCCAAACCATTCCTCAAGAACAAGAATCTGGGTAGTTGGAAAATCGTAGTCCGATTTGCAAATATCGTAGCACGATTTTTGCCGTAAATTTCATGAAAAATAGGGCACAAAATCGTAGCCCGATATTTGGAAATCGTGGTCCGATTTCTGGCTTCTGCAGAATTCATAATTTGCTTCCTAGGCTAAACCAAACATCCCCAAACTTCATAACAGCATATGGCAGTAAATTTCCAAGGCATAATGATAGATAACAACATGAGTAACTAAAGGTTTGACAAGCATGAGGAATTGGGCACTAATAATAATTTGCATCCATTACACAACATATTCATCAAATTCAACAAGGTGGGTTCTAAAACCCCAAGGGAACTCACCTTAAACTTGGTTTGTTGCTAGCTAATCCTTTAACTTCAACCTTAGCTTATCCTTCACTTGACCCCTTGCTCTATCCCTTGCTTTTCCTTTAACTTTCTTGTTCCAAATTTCTGCAAATTTGCAGTTTCGGACCCCTGACTTCAAACTCGTCCCCAGACTTCAATACTCATCCAAACTTCACAAAACTGGTACCAAAACGTAGATAATTTTGTTAGCTTTCCATAGCATCAAAAACCACTGAAATCGGAGTTATATGGAGAGAGTTCTGACCATTTCAATAGAGCCCTGTCCCAAATACGGGTTTCTCCAACTTTCTCCAATTCAACTCCAAATCTCTTCCCATAACTTCTTCTTCTTCAGGAATCATCATGCAAGATAAAATAGAGGTTTAGGCTCAAACAATAGGCACGAAAATTGAAGTGAGAAAGGAAGATTGAAGTGATTCTTACCTTTTCTTAACTCCTTCTTGTTCTACTCTTCCAACTTAAGCTTACTAGCCAAAAATCCACAAGATTGGATGATGATTAAGAGGATGATGGTGATGATTGTGGTGGGGCGTGAGGCAAAGGAGAGGGAGGGGAAGAGAGCTGGTTTTGAAAAGTGAAAGGAATGAAGAAAGTGGTAAGAAAATATCTTACCTTCCTTTTCTTATAATCCTCTCCTTTGAAAGAATTACCATAATGCATTGCCGCTATTTACAAAATTGTCATGCTTGCTTCACAAGGTTCTAACACTAATAATCGATACATATAAGCGGGATACTACACTTACCACATAAATAACCCATTAACTGACAATTTACCAAATTGTCCTTTGCTTAAAACATTTCTGATACTTCGTCTCAATATTAATAAATATTCGAGTCTTAGGCGGGATGTTACAATTTTATAAAACCACGTGTCCTTCGTATCAATGAAATGACTCTATTATAATCAAATATGGGTACAAAAGAGTCTCAAATGTGATGCATAAACAACGCCAACAACTAGCCAAATCAACAAGGCTTAAAAACGAGAACACAATAGATGAAAAAATACCCAAAAACATTGCTTCATTGCGAGACAAATTTCTCTCTGCTGATACCTCGTTTCGTCGATCCGAACGGTGAAAAGTAAGAACTAGATGTTGACTGAAACAAGTTTAAGAAAAACTAGATAAGCTTTCACTATTATTTTCTCTCTTTAATGGCTATTCTTCGCATCAATAAGCCCTATCTTCTAAACTTTAATATGACAACATACATAAAAGAATAATATTTTTGGACTTTTATCAACATAGGAAGATAGCCTAATACCCAACATAAAATAGTTTAATTTATGATTTTTTTTTTAAGGGAAATGTTAACGAGTGCCCTCGGGGCACTCTTTGAGCACTCTAAATGGTAAGTTTTTTTTTTTTTTTTATGAAAAGTTATGTATTAAATGCATTGGAAATTGTAATAGTTGACTTTTTAAAAGAATAATTACTAAATTTGGGATCCTTAAAAGAGTATCCCAAGGGCACTCGTTAACAAGACCTTTTTTTTAATGACAAATGTTAGTATTTTAATTTTTTTAAAGGAAATGTTAGTATTTTAATTTTTATGTTAATATTTTCTATCTTGTCTAGAATCGAACATCATACTCTTAATTTTTCAACTCTTTTAATCCATCGACTAAATTAATAGAGTTATCAATCCCAAGTTTAATTTATAAATGATGTGTTGTCACATCAATCAATAAGACATGAGAAATCTTGGATTTTTAATATATTAAATTATATGATATGGTAACACATCTCTAAATACATTTGTAAAATTTTGTCTATATAAAAAATTAAACTCAAAATGAAATAGATTTAATTTGATGTAGTATCTACACCAATATATAAATAGAATATATATTTCATTCAAAAAAATAAATAGAATATATCATTTTAAGTTGAATTTTCCTATTTTTATTTTTTATTTAAACTATTTTATTATTTTTATAATATTATTTAAATTAATTACTAATTCAGTTGAATTTCATTGAATATGAATAATCCACAACAATAGAAATAATATATTAGCCAAAAACACTCATAAAAATGGAAACGCAAAAAAGTGTGTAAAAATGGCGGTTCTTCACTGAACATCACTCTTCTTCGTTGCTTGACAGTCTCAATAGAGCGAAGGGTAAAAATGGAAACATAAATTTGGAAGCATAGTAAACACTGTTACCAAGTAGAAGAACAACGATCTCAGATTCATCGTATGCTCTCTCTCTCAGCTCCTTTTTCCATTTCATTTCTCATCTTCAATTACAATTATAGTCACAAATATTTTTACTTCATTATTATTATTATTATTATTATTATTATTATTATTATTATTAGGGTAATGGAAACGGAGTTCATTTTAGTTTTATGTTCTAAGATGCATGATGATGATACATGTCAAATCACACATCGTTTTTGGTAACGTTTGGTTAACGGAAGGAATAAATTGAAAACGTTTACAAACTTAAAAGACTGATGTGTGACCAAAATAACTTAAAAATCTATATGTTACAAACCTCAAACTTAAAGGACCCATGATGTAATTTAGCCTATTCAATACCATAAAAGTTTGTCTTGTGTTGTTATACCTTGTGTTGTGTTGTTCTGTCTTGTGTTGTTATGTCTGGTACTTACTCTTTAAAAGATCAAATGCAATGAGTTTGATTTGCTAAAAGGTACGAACTGGACAAAACAACACAACACAGCACAAGACAGAACATCACTGGAACTTTTATGGTATTGAATAATTTTTTGACGTTTGGTCGACAAAAAGTTATTTTAGTATTTTAGACAGTTTGTACTTGTGTTGTGGTTTAGTGAGCAACAAAAATTTCAATTTTTGTCCTGTCCCTTGCCCCCCACCCCCTTTTTTTGTCTAATCCCTGAAATAGTTTTACAGTCAAACGTAGTACAATTGAAGTTGTCCTGTCAAGTCTCTTATTTTTTAAGTGAATAGTTTCTGGAATGAAATATAAGCTAAAGTTAAGTAGTTAACAACTTCTCTCATACTTAATGATAGTAGCTCGAAACTACCCTTCATTTGAAGGGTAATCTAGACGATAAACTAAATTTTTTATTGGGATTGCATAACTTACATGTGATCAACTAAATTTCTGAATATGCGTAATTTGATCATTTTTGGAGCAAAGAGAACATTAATGATAATTGTGATCTGTGTCCTTTGTTTGTACAGGCCTTGTGAAGTCCCACTAAACTTGTAGAGCAGGCCTTGCCAATGTTAGAGGACGACTTGGGATTCAGTACAGAAAATTCAACTCAAGATGTGGGAAATCATGTTTTTGCTTCTCAAGAGGATGGAGAATTACCTCGAAATCGGAGACCCGGTTTAGGCCTCAATCGTGCACTCCCACGTTTCTCGCTTAAGCCAACCAAAAAGTAAAGCTTATTTGATGTTTTTGATGGTTTTTTACTAGTATGAGTGCTGATTTTTTATTTTTTTAGTTGTTTACATGTTTCTCACGTGCTCAATCTTTGACAGGGCCTCTGTTGAGGATTTGTTACCGATTCTTGACATGAAAAAACTGAAAGATCCCGAGGAATTCTTCATAGCCCATGAACGGTTGGAAAGTAAGGAATAGTTTGTTTCTTTTCTTGGTTGTGCCAAAGATACGTTATTTTGTTTTGTTGTTAACTTCTGCATTTTGATTTGATAGATGCAAAAAGAGAAATAGAAAAGCAGTTGGGTATTGTGTCATCCCAGCCAAGTCAGGACTCAACTAAACCACGGGAACGTCGACCGGGACTTCCTGGGTTTAATCGAAGGTAACGGCAATGAATACTTCTTCAACAAACAGCCTGCATCGTGTTCATGTTGTTTGTCATTCTCTTTTGGTTGCTTGATGTGCTTTTGATGTTATATTGGTCAGGCCAGTTAGATACAAACATAGGGTTTCAACAGAAACTTTGGACAATAATGATGATGTCCTATCCTCCCAAAAGGCATTTAAATCCGACCGTCTTGATCCTGTTGGTGATAACACTGACAAAGGCAAAGCTTCTCTTGCATCATTGGATAATGAAGTAACTGGTGAGTGAATTCTACTCTGTAAAATCTGGCCGGGCTTGATTATCCCCGTGCTTTGGATTCTTCTACTGTTGTTCTTTTCTCTTTTGATATCAGTACCTTTTTTTGTCACCTATTTTTCGTACTTCAAAATGATCGTGATTGTGACAGCTTCACCAGCTATTGAAGAGAATAAGATGAATGACATTTTGAAAGGATTGCTTGATTGTGATTCTGAAGAACTAGAGGGTGAAGGAGCAATGAATCTTTTGCAGGAGAGGTTACAGGTCAAATCGATTGTTTTCGAGAAATTATCTGTTCCAGACTTCTTAGATATCCAACCTATTGATCTGAAATCTTTGCGAGGGACTTTGTCGAAGCCCAGCAAAAGAAAGGCTTTTTCTGACGTAGATAATTGGTTGAAAGGAATGAATATTCAGGCACCTCTTAGACAGAGTGTAGGATACACTGAGAAGCAATTAGCTTCACCCACACCACCAAAAAGTCCATTTGCTTCATTGTCATCATTGCAAAAGCACATTTCACGGTCAAAGCTATCTACGGATCCATTTTCAGCTCATGAAATTGATCATGTACGTACAAGAAACTATTCACCAATTCACATGGTAAACCAGAAAGTCGATATTGTTGGTTCTAGTAAGCCGTCAGATGAGCTGACTCCACCTACAATCGAAGATGTTATTGCTGCTGGTGAGACAAATACAATTTTGGAGACTTCTGAAAATTCCAAGGAACACAATTCTAGGAATCCATCAGATAAAGTTAATGCACCCATAATTGAAGATACTGTTGACAATCCTGACAGAAATTGCACCATTACTCCTCAAAAGTCCATGTTTGAAAATTCAACCGAACCTAGGATTAATGCTAATGTTGACTCGAATGAACCTGCTGTTGACATGTATGTGGATATTGGTCACAGTGGTATGGGAAAAAGGGTTATGGATGACACAGTAGGAAGGCAAAATGTTGAGCCAAATGAACCTTATCATTTTGATGACAACGTATGTTACCTCTTGAGTATTTTAATTTAATAATAATCTTAAGTTGTTGTCGAAGGTTTAGCTTTGAAATCTGAATGAATATGTTTATTATGATAGACGCTGGAAGAAAACATGCAGGAATTTACAACTTCTATACCAACAGATGATGCGAATCTCAACTCAGACATTCCACTGGGTAAGTTTATATTCACAACATTTTATAAGAAGAGACCATACTCTAAGTTTATTTATCAAAAAGATCAATGTTATTTTTTGACTTTGTAGCTGGCCTTTCATAGTGGGAAAAGACTTGATTATTGTTATTGTTTTGATGCTGAACTTTTATAACAATGCAATAAACTCTGCACATAGGTGTTCCCTTGATCTGATATCAGAGAAGAATATGGTGTTAAATTAGTTTATGTACCTCTGATGGCACTAACTCACTTGTGATATGCATTAGCTGATCAATCAAATCCAGTTGCGTATCAAGCCAATTCTATGGACAAAAGGTCTAGAAGATCAGATGATGGTCCAGAACAGTGTTTACAGGTTCCTAGCTTTGCTGGTTTTCTTTTATTTTCCCTCTATCTTTAAACTATTGGCATATTTACAATTCAATCGTTTATCAAACAATAGGACATTAACATATGATTATAGGGAGCCCCTAATATGGACCTCTTTCTTTAAGGTCCACCCATGGTCCTTGCTAAATGACCTGCAATAGTGGGTAAACAAACTTACTTTTTGGGTACAAAATCACTTTTTCATTTTCTAACCCCCACTTCACATTGTACACCCTCCTCCTGGCATATGAATTTTTACCGTGGGTCCGTGGCTTGAGCTTTGTAATCCTAGATCAATGAATCATCCTTGCAACATATCGCTAAATCACTCTTTGTTATCGCAACTTTAATTTCGTCATTCACACAACTGTTTAACTTCAAATTCACAATTTAACTTGTCATCCAAAATGCTTAACACACCACAAAATAGAACAATCTGCAGCTAAACAACCATAGACATAGTTAACTCTTTCACGCTGGCTGCCTAAACAAAACGTCGTCAACATTTTCACGATAATCGACTTCTTATCAAACCCGAAACTATTTTCTGTTAAACGGAAAAAATTATCGATTCCATCGATGTTTTCTCCGATCAGGGACTCGAACTCGACCTTGGAGGTAAAGCAAAAAAAACGTTATGGATCGGTGGTTTCGAAATTAACGAACGGCGGCGACAGATTAAGGATTTTCATAGCAAAACGTTTTGTTTTATTCTGTATTTCTTGAACGGGTTCCAGTTTTGAATGAAGAGATCGATGAGTGAAGTTGAGAAACCAGTTTCAACGACAAGGGAACCGTTGCATTTTGAAGATTGGATATCAGCGAACTTCATCCTGGTGATACTTCTTCATCTTATGTCTCTTGTTACTTTCTCTGTGGCGAGGTTGTTTCTGTTGTTAGACTTAGAAAGATGAAAGAGATGAAAGAGAGTGTGGTTTCACGGGTCTAATTTTGGTGAAAATTCACATGGAATGAGGAGATGTGAAACGGAGGTTAGAAAATGAAAAAATGACTTTGTATACATCCATATAAACCGGAAAGGAAATGTATCTACCCACTATTGCAGGTCATTTACCAAGGACAATGGGTGGACCTTAAAGAAAGCGGTCCATACTAGAGGCTTCCATGATTTTATAAGTAACATATATCAAACAGTTTATTGCATTGAAGAACTTTATCATTTTCCTATAAATTATCTGAGGTTTTCCCCTTATGCAATCAATACCATCATCATCATCATCATCATCATCATTATCATCATCATGTGGACGTGTCAACCTTTGAAATAAATGACTACTGCTATACAGTGGTCATATACATGTTCCCAAGTGTCTAGCCCTAGGATATACAGTTATTAAATATTATATAATATTATACTATCAGTTTTTTGTTTTGCTGGAATGGGTAATGTAACAATCAAGTTGATCAAGTGTAATTTATTAGATCATTTGTTTGAAGGCCAGGAGATTTGATTTGCAATCTAGAACTTTTAAGTTTCCTCCATGCTATCCTATTATTTTTTTTGGGTTGATTCATGCTATCCTATTTAAAGGCAAACAAAAGTCATCTTACAAATTTCAAGGTTGAAAATAGATGTTCTAGAGATGAACTATAATCTATCGATATATTATATTTATATTTTAAGAAAAGTCTTCACTCTATTGAGTAATGACATGTAATAGAATTTCACACCTTTGGTTGCCACTATTTTTTTTTCTTCTACCAGATCATGCTCAATCACAAATGTAATAGGGTTTAATTGGTTTATGAATTAAGATCTTAAAAAAAATAATTATACATAAGCCTGGGAATATTGTTCTAGATGATGGTCTGATTGATGACCATATTTTTTATGGTTGGTTACTATTAGAATTGAATCACTGTCCCTGGTACAGGAAAAGGCAGTTGGTTCTGCGGCACCTGTTAATGGGCAAAAGAGAGTTAAATTATGTGCGCGAAAAGGGTCCAAGGGTAAGAGACTTCTGAGGAAGAGCCTTGCAGGTTTGTACTTCCCAATTATCTCATATTCTCTGTTGTTAAGTTATATATTCTTATTCCATCTTCCCAGATGCTGGTACATCATGGGAGTCTGGAGTAAGGAGAAGCACCAGGTTCAAGACAAAACCTTTGGAATATTGGAAAGGGGAAAGAATGGTGTATGGTCGTGTACACGAGAGTGAGTACAATCATAGTACTTTGTTATATTTAGAGAATTGGATTTGGCCTAATCTTACTATGTGTAGAATGTAGATAACAAATCTTTTGTTTGTGCAGGTTTGAGTACTGTCATTGGGGTGAAGTGCATGTCTCCTGGAAGTGATGGGAAACCAACCATGAAGGCTAAATCATTTGTGTCGGATAAATACAAAGAGCTTTTTGAGATAGCTTCTGAATATTGAAAGTGAAAACAAAGCTTTCTATAATTTTATCTTTAGTCTACTAATGGAATTGACATGTGAAAAGTGTTTAATTATTTGAAGTGATAAATATACCTAGTACATACATCCAGGAGTCAGCAATGATTATGTTTAATCAGTCATCAATGAAATTAAGTAACATGACTAAAGTTTTAGTACTAATTGATGCAATTAACTGAATTATGATTATGTGATTGTATAAATATTATGTCCAAGTTTGTAGAAGGTAAAAAAAGTTCAACCGTAAAGGCTCTAACCAGCCAAAATGTTCACACGTTAATTAAGTCATACATATTAACTTGGACTGGTCTTGCTTGACACGTATGGTTGGACTTTTTTTTTGACCAAAAGCATGTGGTTGGACTTTTAGGCAGACATGTTTGTGATTTGAATTTTCTTCTTGTTACTCTACCAAAATTTCGGGAAAAGGGCGCAAGTAATCTAGAGTTCTAGCGTGAAGTAAGTATAATCTGATTAACAATTGTTTAATCTACAAATTAAATTAACTCAGGTTCACTTGAACGATTTGTGTTTTTGATGGAGTTCATTAATCATTCGAGTTCAATCTCTTCGTTGTTTGTGATTCGAATTTATAATTATCTTGTGTGAGCATATTCTTGTTGTTGTTGTTGTTATTATGGGAGTAGTTAGATTGTACTAGTACTTTATCTGATCTTTATTACAAGAAGAAAAACTAAATACTAACGCAATCATTAATTGTAATTTTTTTAGGGAAGTGATTGTAATTTTTTAAATATTTTTACAAATATATCTTAATAGAAAGTTGTGAACACTAAATACATTTAATATTAAAAAGACAACCATTAAATAAGAGCAGAAAAGTTGTGATATTTTCTTATAAATAAGACCATTTTTTTTAATATTTTCTTATAATAAAGACTGGATGGAGGGAATAAATTTCGTCATAAATTAACGAGGTAGATAATTCCCTTATTGCAATCTTAGATAACAAGACAATATGTCTCCCTATCTATCTATATTCTATATATAAAATAAACTTGATGATGTGGCATCTCTAAATTAACATCTTTGTAAACTAAATTTGGGTTTATGTTAGGCTAGAATTATGGTGATGTGGCACCTCTAGGAGTAAGAAAGTTAAATTATGATGATATAGAATTAATATATAGAATTATGATGATAAAAATTAAATTAAATTGAATGAAAGTTAAATAAGTAAATGTAACCACTAATAAATCCAAGGCACATGGAAAGACAAGAAATGTAACTCTTTCAATTGCATGTATTCGATCTAAATGCTAATTTAGTATGCTATTATGTATGTATATGTATGTATATCTATATATAAAATAAACTTGATGATGTGGCATCTCTAAATTAACATCTTTGTAAACTAAATTTGGGTTTATGTTAGGCGAGAATTATGGTGATGTGGCACCTCTAGGAGTAAGAAAGTTAAATTATAATGATATAGAATTAATATATAGAATTATGATGATAAAAATTAAATTGAATGAAAGTTAAATAAGTAAATGTAACCACTAATAAATCCAAGGCACATGGAAAGACAAGAAATGTAGCTCTTTCAATTGCATGTATTCGATCTAAATGCTAATTTAGTATGCTATTATGTATGTATGGGGCTATTGTAAAAAAAAAAAAGTATGTGGGGGGCTAATTTAAATGCCATAACTTTAAGAATTCCAACATATATATGTTATACAACCATGAGTCTTCTCTTTAAATAGTCTTATATAGATTGTGGTCAGTGAATTTTATCATATATTGTGCCTTCTACTTTGCACCAAAAAATATTATGCCTTCTACTGAAAGGATCGCATGTTGGATCTTTGTTATAGATTTTGACCACTGACAATTGGCAACCTATTTTTTCAATTGATTGTCTCCCTGATATAGACTAGAAGAAGAAACATGTATTTAATTTTGAAGGATTTCTATTAATTCATTTGATTTTACTATATATTATTGGTTGTATAAGAATATTGTACGTCCTTCTTTCATGTGTATAGAATTGAAATAGCTATTGTGCATTAAAATAAATGAGCGATGGTCTGCATAATTTCAGGCTCAAAGATTGTTATATTAGCTTCATGACATTTTGGCAGTGGCACATCGGGAGAAGAAGAGGGTAGCGCTGGCATGGTAATGTGACATTCCTCCAAATATAACCTAGGAATTTGAACATTTTAGTGCAAAATTTTTCACATTCAATTTCACCCTTTATAACTGTCATTTACCCCACATTTATTTTCCACTCATTTCCACACATTTGACAATTGTGTTCATTTACCCCACATTCATATGTAAAAAAGTTATTTGTATATTCTTTATAGTTTTTTTTTTTATCTATTTGTATTCTAATTAAGGTTGTCTAAGGGTTCATTTCAAGTTGTTTTTATAGTGGTAGGTGATGTGTAGACAATCTCGCATTTCAATGATCTATGTGACTCAATTATTAAGAAATTTGTCTACAAACGAAAACTGTTGGGTTTGTAAATTGTAATTGTTTGGTGACTCCCATGATCTTACAAAAAATAATATCTTTTATATATATCTTTTTCAGGTTACTAAATCTATATTAGCAATCACTATCACCTAAACTAATATGTCATTAGAAACTACATTCCAGTCTAGCGAGAGGAAATTAGCATCAAGAAGCAATGAAACTGTTTAACAAGAAATCATCTTATAATAATTGTTTTCTTTACCTTCTATTAGGGTTTGACTTCTTTTTTTTTACTCAATTTTATAGTGTTACTAAGATTCATGTATTACAAAATCCAAATTTCTTGATTTATTATTTAGTAATATTGTCTTGCTTATTTAGTCATATGAGATTATTGTCTTGCTTATTTAGTAAAACAAATTTGAGTTGTTCTCATGCAATAGTTTAGGTTATTCTTAAACAAGGATCGTGTCTATAAGTCACATTTACCCAAAGTACTCACTCTTTATTTATGTCATATTTAGCTAAAATACTCACTCTTTCTTTCTTTAAAACTTGACTACCTCTCTTATTCATGAGTTATGTCAGCACATGATACAACTTCTAAAATAAAAATGAATGTATTAGTTAAATATGTAAATGCGAGATATAACAACAATTAATACAGGTCCTCTCAAAAAGCAAATAAAAAAAGATATAGTTCAGATGTATTATAATAGTAATGTATGATTGCCTAAAAAAATTAAGCATAAAGTGAAAACGAACACATTTTACAATCATGTTGCTAAAATAAGTTTCGAAGTCATAGAAGAAGTTGGTTAAACGGATAGAAACCAATGTGTTGATAGAGAAAGTTGTTAAAAATAGTGCCAATGAAAATGAACATGTTTATCTTCGTGAAAATGGTTATTTTGATACTGTATTTTTAACGTGTTGATGCCCTGTTATTATGACTTAGTGGTTTCAGATCTTGATTTAGTTGTGATGATATTTTGTGTAAAATTCTAAATTCAAACATTGAGTCATTCTTAGACTTGAATTTGACCTATGCATGTGTCACCTCTAAAAAAAACTCATTTCTATAAACTAAAACGACAAAAAAGTTTTTTTTTCGGGTTACACTAAGGTTTTTTTTTTTTAATAAATAAAAGGAGATTGCATATGCATGAAGAAAAAGAAGAAGAAAAATGTGTCTATATTTAAGTATCGTATATCCCTCATTTTTTACGTATAAAAAAAAAGATTATATCACCCTCCAAAGAGAAAGTTCATCATTTGATATTGTGAGTGAGTCAATTTCTTACCAACTTAATCAACCTTCATTGACACATAGCATTCCTTTTATCTCAATATATATGTCCCTTTTACAATATTCATCTTTGTAAACTAAATTTGGGTTTATGTTAGGCTAGAATTATGGTGATGTGGTACCTCTAGGAGTAAGAAAGTTAAATTATGATGATATAGAGTTAATATATTTACTCAAAAAAAGAATTAATATATAGAATTATGATGATAAAAATTAAATTAAACTGAATGAAAGTTAAATAAGTAAATGTAACCACTAATATATATCATCCAAGGCACATGGAAAGATATAGTTCAGATGTAGTATAATAGGAATGTATGATTGCCTAAAAAATTAAGCATAAAGTGAAAACGAACACATTTTACAATCATGTTGCTAAAATAAGTTTCGAAGTCATGGAAGAAGTTGATTAAACGGGTAACAACCAATATGTTGATAGAGAAAGTTGTTAGAAAATAGTGCCAATGAGAATGAACATGTTTATCCTCATTAGAATGGTTATTTTGATACTGCATTTTTAACGTGTTGATGCCCTGTTATTATGACTTAGTGGTTTCAGATCTTGATTTAGTTGTGAGGATATTTTGTATAAAATTCTGAATTCAAACCTTGAGTCATTCTTAGACTTGAATTTGGTCTATGCATGTGTCACCTTTAAAAAAAACTCATTTCTATAAACTAAAACTAAAAAAAAGTTTTTTTATTTGGGTTACGCTAAAGGTTTTTTTTTTTAAACAAATAAAAGGAGATTGCATATGCATGAAGAAAAAGAAAGAAGAAAAAAAATGTGTCTATATTTAAGTATCGCATATCCCTCATTTTTTACGTATAAAAAAAATAAGTTATATCACCCTCCAAAGAGAAAGTTCATCGTTTAATATTGCAAGTGAGTCAATTTCTTACCAACTTAATCAACCTTCATTGACACATAGCATTCATTTTATCTCAATATATATGTCCCTTTTACAATATTCATCTTTGTAAACTAAATTTGGGTTTATGTTAGGCTAGAATTATGGTGATGTGGCACCTCAAGGAGTAAGAAAGTTAAATTATGATGATATAGAATTAATATATAGAATTATGATGATAAAAATTAAATTAAATTGAATGAAAGTTAAATAAGTAAATGTAACCACTAATATATATCATCCAAGGCACATGGAAAGATATAGTCAGATGTAATATAATAGTAACGTATGATTGCCTAAAAAAAATTAAGCGTAAAGTGAAAACGAACACATTTTACTATCATGTTGTTAAAAGAAGTTTCGAAGGCATGGAAGAAGTTGATTAAACGAGTAGAAACCAATATGTTGATAGAGAAAGTTCTATAAACTAAAACGACAAAAAAGTTTTTTTTTCGGGTTACACTAAGGTTTTTTTTTTAATAAATAAAAGGAGATTGCATATGCATGAAGAAAAAGAAGAAGAAAAATGTGTCTATATTTAAGTATCGTATATCCCTCATTTTTTACGTATAAAAAAAAGATTATATCACCCTCCAAAGAGAAAGTTCATCATTTGATATTGTGAGTGAGTCAATTTCTTACCAACTTAATCAACCTTCATTGACACATAGTATTCCTTTTATCTCAATATATATGTCCCTTTTACGATATTCATCTGTCTCGAATCATTTATTCCTTTAGAATACTTGACATAAACTATCATGAATAAATTAAAAAGTCAAATTAGTATCTAATATATATTTATTTTTTAAGATTAATTTACATTTTTTGTCTCTTAAGTTATTTTCAAATTTCACAATAGTCTCTTAAATATTTTGTTTTTATTTCTATCTCTTAATTTATAAATGTTAAACACTTTTCTATAAAGGTTGGCAACTTTAGTTCCTTCACGTGCAGATGTTACACACTTATTCCTTATATGTATTTGTCTCTCTAATTATATTAAAAAAAAAATTGTCTTTGCAATTTCTAATTATTTTGAGTGTTCAAATATGCAAATAATGATTTTCAAACAATTTTTAAATTTATTAAGCCTCAACTAAATTGTGTTAATCACATATTTATAGTACATTAATGGCTAAAATGCTCTTTTAGTCCCTTATCTATTTTTTTGGCATCGCTTTGGTCCCTTAACTAATAAAAAGTCTGTTTGAGTCCTTTAAGTTCATCTCTGTTACACATTTTAGTCTCTTCCGTTAGTTTTAATAAAAAAAATGTTAATTGTTGTACATGTGTCGTTTTGGCATTAGTTGAAAACTTATTTTTTTCCTTCCTTCTTCTCCATACAATCCTTCATCTCCTTTCTAAAAAATATGAAGAACACAAACATTCAAAGAAAAACTCATAAAAAAAAACTAAAAAATCACAAACCCCAAATTTTCAGACTCCATAGACCAAATCAACCAAGAAACATCATTTTCACTTCAAAAACATAAATGTTTAAACCCCATAAATCAATTCAACCAAAATCTTTAAACCCATATCCCAATTTTTTCATAATTTCAGCAGCTACCAAAAGCTCCAATTTTTTCAGCAGTTTCTGAGAGAGAAACGGAATAGATCTGCGATTTTTTTCAACCAGATTAATTTCAGCAAAAACAATTTTTTCATCAGTGAATAGATATGCGATTTGGACGCGAATTGAGAGAGAAAGGCATTGAGCTAGGTTTGATCTGGTTGGAAGCTAAGCACAAAGAGGAAAATTGAAAAAGAAATTGAAAGGGGATCCAAGCATGGGTGAGAGAAGAAAAACAATGAGAGGAGAGAAAATGGGTGAGAGAAGTAGTTAGAGGTGGGGGAAAATAATATTAATGAAGATTTGACTTTTTTTCTAGGTTTATGATTTTTTTTTGGGTATTTTTTGATGAACATGAATGAACGTTTGATTAAGACGATGAAGGTGAGGAGAGAAGAAGATGAAGAAATAGAAACAGAAATTAGTTGTAGATGGTATACTATTAGATACAATAGACCCACAAAATTTAATGGTCTTTTTTTTTTGACAAATAGATCCAACTCTTACAATTAAAAAAAAAGTAATGATTTGTTTGGTAAACCTTCTATAAAGTTAGTCCATTTTAAAAATTTAAACTTAAAAACTAACGGAATGGACTAAAATATGTAACGGAGATGAACTTAAATGACTCAAACAGACTTTTTATTACTTATGAGATCAAATCGATACCCAAAAAAATAGTTACGGAACTAAAAGAGCAGTTTAGCCTCCAATAATCATATAGTTTGTTGTCGATTTTGTGTTCAATATTTTTTTTTTGTAATTTAACCATTTAAATCAATTGGTAAACATATTACACACTTTTATATATATATATATATATAATAATAATAATAATTTATTAACTAAAATTTTCTTAACGCATGTTATTATCAAACCCGTGCAACGCACGGGTTTCCACCTAGTTTTTATATATAGAAAAGTTACAGAAGTGGAACACCACATATATTAATGCCTCACATATACAGCATGTGTGAGAAGATGGAACACAACTACCTCAAATTGTTATTGGATTCATTAATTTCCAACTCAACAGAACTGATTCAGCTAGCGGCAAACATTGACCATTGACTTTGAAAAAAATGGCATTGCGTTTCCATACTAAAACAACTATCTCAAATAGTTACTGGATTTATTAATTTCTGACCCCACTATCCTATGCACTAGAATTGTCACTAAGAATTTTGCATATTGTCAAACTTTTTTAGTGCATATTAAAACTACTATAAAAATATACACAGTCATGCTAACGAGTGCCTTAAGAGAACTCTTTAAGGTTTATTAATTAAGAAATTGTTTTTTGAAAAAGTTCAACACTTCAATTTCTGATGCATTGAATAAACAATTTTCCATAAAAAATTACTATATAAAGTCCTTAAAGAATGTCTTTAAGGCACTCGTTAACATTTCCCAAATATATACTAGTATTTATAATACAAAAATATGTACTAGGATTTGGCTCCACTGAAATTACAATATTTCATTCCATTATTATTATTGTTGTGACTAAAGCAAAAGTGCTACCTTAAAATCATGGCTAAAGTAAGTTGGTGACTACCATTATGATCTCACATCAAATGGAGATATGATCAAAGTAAGTTTTGAACAATCATCACATTTTAAACCGACTTTTATCATTAAATCATGACTAAAGTACATTTCTAAGAAATAGGATTGTCACATATCATCATCAACATCCAACCTAGTGTCCCTTTTTGAATCCTTAAGAAGAGGATCAGCATCATAATTGTGGCCAACTTTCTTTTCTCCATAAGCTAATGGTTCTGCAAAGCTAAGCAATATCTGCAACACTTCTTTCATGGAAGGCCTACTAGAAGGCAATGTTGCAGTACACATGACACCAAGTTTGAAAACTGTACACATTTCATCCATGTAACTTGCTTCCATCACATCTTTGTCTAGTAATTCTTCTATATTGCTTCCTAACAAAATGTGACGCCACGCCCACTCCGAAAGAGACGAGTATTGGTCTCCATAGTTAGCCTCTTTACCAGTTGTTAGTTCCAATAGGACAACTCCAAAGCTAAACACATCAATCTTTTCAGTAACTCTTGTTGTTTGAACATATTCTGCAATTCAAATTCAAATATCAAACAACCATAAGTATAAACTTATATGCCTGTAGAAATTAGACATAGAATTCAGGCTAGTCTAGTTTCAAAAAAACATCTTCTATTTTCATTTTTGTTTCATGTTTTTAATTAAGAAAATGTCACCTTGTAAAAACTGAAAATGTTTTTCAGAAAGTAAATGAGGCCTAAGGTTGCACTTTTGTAATTAAATTTGAAAGCACAATATGAATATGAATGCCAAGCAGATCCAAATTAAGCAAAGAAAATATGTTAGTGAAGAAACAAAAAAGTTTGGCAAGTAAATTCATTCACCTGGAGCAATGTAGCCAAATGAGCCAATCACAGCTGACATTGTGTTAAGTTCTTCTGGCTTGATTAAAATCCTAGCCAGACCAAAATCAGCAACTTTTGCATTGAATTGAGCATCCAAAAGTATGTTGCTTGTTTTAACATCTCTATGTACAATAGGTGGTGAACAATCATGATGCATGTAGCTCAAACCTTGAGCAGTACCAATAGCTATTTTCAACCTTTTTGGCCAATCAAGAACCACCTGTTGTTGTACTAAGCCTGGCAAAGTTGATGATGATGACTTAATCTTCATGTGCAGCCACTTATCTAGACTATTTTTTTCAAGATACTCATAGACAAGAAGCATAGAATCATCATTAGAGATACAACACAACAGTTTCACAATGTTGTTATGACGAATATTGCTTAGTATTTTAACTTCTGCGCGAAACGAACTTTCTAGTTTATCGTCTAACTTTTTGTTACTCCTTATCTTTTTCACAGCAACATAGCCTAAACCATCGACATCAACTCGGTATACCGTGCCATATCCGCCACTTCCAATAATATTCTGTTCTGTCATTGATGAGACAATGCTTGATTCATTAAAACTAAGCCTCTGAAAGGAAATAAGCTTCCATGAATTATCCAAACCTTGCTTTCTTTTCTTGAAAACTTTGATAATCAAGAAAGCAGCACAAAAAGCCAATAAGATTGCTACTATCACAAGGCTTATAATCAAACCAATAGACCATGATGATCCTTTGTTTTCACTTTGAATACCAGAGTTGCACAAGGTGATGTTCAGTATTGGTGTATCAGCACAAAGACCAGAATTAGCCAAAAAGCTTGTAGCAAACACTGAATTTTGAAATTCACTTGGAATCCTTCCTATCAAATGATTAGAGGATAGATTGAGATTGGTGAGTCTTGGAAGTTGAGACGGAACTTCGCCAGAAAATTCATTTTCTGACAAATCAAGTTGACTTAGGACAGGTAATTTTCCAATTGCATCTGGAATTTGTCCAGAAAGTTGGTTTTGGCTCAAATTAAGAGTTACTAAGGACTTCCATGATATTATATCAGATGGAATTTGACCAGTGAACTGGTTCTGATCAAGCAAAAGAGTTGTTAATTTTGGAAGTAATGTTAACTCTTGTGGAATACTCCCATTTAAGAAGTTGTTCCTTGCATCAAAAACTACCACATTAGTCCATGAAGATACACCAGATGGAATTCTACCAGAAAACTGATTGTTACCTATCTCGAACCGCGAAATGCTTAAAGACAATCTTTCTGGAATCACACCATTGAACTTATTATTGCTTACCATGAAATTTGACAAATTGACAAATGTCCAAAGACCTCTAGGAATAGTACCAGTAAATTCATTACTATAAATTTTCAAGTCCAACAACCTACTACAATTTCCTAGTGATTTTGGTAATTCACCACTAAGACTATTTTCATAAGCTGTCAAGTTGAGTAACTCACCATAATAGCATAAATTCTCAGGTAACTTTCCAATAAGACTATTGTTGGAAATATGAAAGGTTTTGAGCTTTGAAAAGCGACCAAATTCAGGAGGAATAGTACCTGATAAGTTGTTCGAAAAAACACGAAAATCGACAAGAGACGGAAGAAGGTCTATACTTTCTGGTATCACACCTGATAAACTATTGAGAGACAAACTCAACCACGTTAACTTTTGAAGCTTTCCAAAATCTTCAGGTATTTTCCCTTCAAAATTGTTCCTAGCAAGATCAAGTCTAGTCAAGTTCAATGCTTCAACCAAACTAGGTATTTCACCAGAAAGCTTGTTATTGAAAAGAAAAAGTTCACTCAGATTCTTCAGCATGAACAAACCACTAGGAATTTCACCAGTTAAACCATTTCCTGACATATCCAACTTCTCCAAAGAAACCATATCTCCAATTCTTTCAGGTATGTCACCAATCAAGTTAGAGCCATAAACATACAAAACCTTCAATTTATTCAACTTGGTCAAACTCAAAGGCAATTTCCAAGAAGGAAACATAGCATTAGAGGACAAATCCAAATACTCAAGATTCAACAATTCACCAATCTCATCAGAAACAGTACCATTCAATAAACAATATTGAATTCTAAGTTCTCTCAATTCCTTCAACTTTCCAATTCCATCAGGAACACCACCATGAAAATATGTTGAACCAAGATTAAGATATTGCAAACTAGTACTCAAATTTCCAATATCATTAGGAATAATACCATCAAAATTGTTCATAGAAAGGTCTAAGTAAACAAGCTTTGAACAATTATAAAAAAGTGTTGGAAAATCACCAGGGATGAAGTTGAAACTGAAGTCAACATGTGTAAGGCTTTTGAGTTCATCACAAATAAAGGGTGGTATTGTTTGTGTTATGTTCATGTGTGAGAGTGTTATTCCAGTGACAGAATCATTTGTGCTTGTGCAAGTGATTTCTTTCCAAGAACAGTGATTGGAATTTGATGATGTTGTCCAATGGTTAAGGAAAGAAGTGTTGTGAAGGTATTGTTTAATGTTTAATAGGACTTTGTGTTCTTGATCATATATATGAGACTGAGAATTTGTTTGGTTTAATAATAAGAGGAACAAAGTCAGAACAAAATGAAATGATAGTTTCATGTATGATGATGTGGTTGGTTTTGTCATCTATGTATGTGTCTTTGTTTTTCTGGTTTTCAATGTGTGCATGTGAATGAGTTCATGTGTGCAAAAGTTCAAAGACAAGAAAGGAAGATGATAAGAAGGTTGGAAATTGTTGCTTGCTTTGAAACTTCGGAGTTCGGACATTATATATACTATAATCATATATAGTTTTTTTTTTTTTCTTTCTTCTGGTTAGCGAGTGCTTCAAGACACTCTTTAAAAATTTTAACATATTTTTTATAAAAGTTTTTTTTAGGAATATTTTTTATAAAAGTTAAATATTTTGATTTTCAATTGCATCAATTTTCATAAAAATTTACCATTTTAATTTTTTAAAAAGTACCTCAGAGATTTTCATTAGAATTTCGTAATATTTATTTTATTGCTTATTTTGAAAGACTATAATCAAATATTCCATACGTTATAGGAACAAATTTTAATATAAATATATTTTGCTGGTATTAAAATAAATTACTTGGTCAAAAAAAAATTACTTAGTTCCAGAAAAAAAAAAGTAGTATAATATTAAGGAATAAAACAACAAAATATTTTTACAAAATATTTACCCCTATAATTATCAATATCATAAGAGAGATAATGTATTTACATTTTTTATTGATAAATGCGTCAAGACGGGAACTAATGTGTCTATTTTTCTGTTTTTATTGACAAGACACGATTAAACGTTAAAAAATAATTAATTAAAGGGTAAAATTGGAAAAAAAATGCAACACCAAAACTTAATATTTTTTGAGGTCAAAATAATGTTTTATTTATAGTGTTTAATATTGTTACTATTGTTGTGGATTGTTTCTTCTATTGTTATTGTTGTGAATCATTCCTATTTTAATGAGAATATTTAACTAATTTTTTAATTGATAATTGAAATGTTGTTATAAAATGATAAATAGTTTAAAGAAAAGGTAAAAGTGGATGAAAAACTCAAGCCCGAAAGAGTGTTCCCTCTATATATTGTTGTAAATTAAATATAGTAATTTTTGTTAAGAAATTATTGATGTATGTCAAGTTTTGTAAGATGACTTTAGTTAATAAAGAAAAAGAAAAAGTTAAAAAATGTCTTAAACTCCCATATTTTATTATAAGTTGTTTTATCATTTTCACATATATTAAGAAATGTAGTTAATTTTGTATTAAAAAGAAAAATTATGAGTGATCTTATAAAATTATCCCTCATTAAAGACATGGAAAATAGATATTAAAAACTGAAACAAGAAAATAAACAATAAAAGATATGATAGAAAAAGAAATATTAATGTTTTTTTTTAAAAAAAATGTAACAAAAAAAAGTGACATTTAATACATCACAGAGGGAGTAAATAAGAACAAGAGGAGTAGTGTATTTGTTGGGAGAAAGATATAATTAAACCTAGAAAAATGCTAATAATTATCTCTAAGACATTCTTTAAGAAGTAAAAAAAAGTAACTTTTATTTAGATAATTGTGTATTTATGACTATAAATAATGTTTGAGTTATATTTTCAGCACAAAATTTTCTTTTATAAACTCATTAAACAACATTCTTATAGCACTTATTAATATATGTTCATATTGGAAAGATGTAAGATAAAGTATAGTATCGTGATAATAATTGGAAAGGTCAAGAATAAAACTAACGTTGTATATCTTGGTGGGGTAGTTAGATAAGATTCTTATCTAACTAAGGTCTAAGGTTGTTATCATTAAAAAAGAAAAAACCAATTAAATGAAAACTTTGGTCAACTTTGAATACTAGTTTCGTAGAGTGACTCCAAATGAGTGCCAGGGCATGCATGGGTTTCAAGTTTCAAGTTTCAAGTTTTAACCATATATGCAACAGGGTAAGGTAAAATTGGACTTGGATTAGGTGCGGTCAGGGCTGTATACAATCTATTGCAATAAGTAACTCCAAACTTTCCGATTAAAATTGGATGTTTCAAATTTCAATACAATTTTTTATTTTCATTTAATATAAAATTTTGAAGATAAAATCTGTACCGTCTGATTTTAATTAGACGATCTCAAATTTGTCGATTTGCGTGACTGTATCATTTTTCGACTGCAAATAAACCTAATCTAGCAGTATGACATGAGGAGTTGGGTTCACCGCAACATTAAGCCTGTGAATGATCATGCAAGCTTGAATAAGCATTTGATTGTTGATATTATTATGATTTTAAATTGTAGTTGTGGTTATTGCAATTGCTGCAATGCACATAGTGGTCGGTGAAATAATTATAAATTTTCACATATTATTTAAAGTGACACCACCGTGCCATTACATCATTTATTCATCATAGGAGAGTCTCAGTTTGTCTTAGAAATACTGATCAGAAGTTGATTGCAATACACAATAGAGACTATTAAATTTAAGTTTTTTCATTAGATTTGAAGAAAATTAGGGTTTAAGGTTCTTAAATTTTCATATTTGGTGGGAAGATTTGATTTTCTCGATGCGATTACGCGACTGTACACGTGATTGAAGATCATTGCGCAATTGTGGTGTGACGCCGTTGTGAAGGCTACCATAACAATAATAGTATGATCACAACTGCGAATGCATACCGTGATTTAAAACGGTGGGCATTATCGCATGTTGCATTTGGTTCAACTGGAATCAACAAGTTTATTCGGGGGGAAAACTTGATGAGCATAATGTTCGTCTTCAAATTCTATTATATGCAAATTTCGAGTAACTATGTTACGAGCTAATTAGGCTTATTTTTCCTCGAAGACCAACATCTAATCAAAAAGCTCGAAGTTCACTGTTCGAGAGAAGATTGGTCAAAGCAATGCTAGCATGGCTCGAAGAATTCCAGAGGCTTAATTACAATTTTCGTCCCCCTATTTTCACCATTTTATGAAATTGGCTCTGCAATTTTAAAATTTGATAGTTTTAGTCCCTCCATAAAATATTTTGTCTAAAATATGGTGATATAACATGTTTTAAATGAAGTTTTCAATAAAATTTTCTATTAATTTCATCAACGTTGATTTTTTTCCCATCTTCATATATCACCAATTTCATCGAAGTGTTCAAAGTGATGTTTTAAAACATATCACATCACATTTTTTTTTACTTCAAAACTATGATGGAAGGACCAAAGCTATCGAATTTTAAAATAGGGTGACCAAAATGAAAAAAAAATGCAATTAAGCCAATTTTAAATTATGCAACTTCTAAAAATTACCAATTTTGTAGGGTATCTAAGATGGTTTTCAAGCAAGCAATGGCATATTTCTCAGTGCCAAAGGTTCAAATTCAAAGAAGAAACTTGCAGAAGGAGAAATTAGAAGACACGACGTTTATACATCGTAGGAGTTAGTTTAACCGCTTATTTGATCAAACACTACAAATTTAATCTGATAGCTATCAACTATAAACTAGTTTCTTAGTTTTTTTGGGTTACCATGATTGGTAGGAAGGTTCCACCTCTGTTTATTGGTGACTAATATCAATCGGATAACATGTGGGACACACAAGGTGTGTTCTCTCTCAACCGATTTTTTTTTATACACATGAATCATAAATCGAACCTTTGACCACATGTTTTGGACCAATCTATTGTTGATAGCTTATAAGTTATTTATCCGTTATAAACAAATTTATCTTCTATTTGTTAGTGTCCCTGTTGCATTAGTTAAAAAAACAAAACAAAAAAGTAAATTTTACATTAAAAAGAATATTTCTTATACTTTTATAAGCTTGACTTGATCAAAATTACTAAATAGTTAATGGATGGTGAAAACTTACACCGGACTGCATCAAGTAAAATGTTCCTTATCTGTTCACTTTGCTTATTAAATTTGTTTGCTATATTCACGCACTAGTAAATTTGGGTGCATCAAGCACCAAATTTCGTTCCAAATCCACGAGTCGTATGTCACATCAAATATCATAAAATTATTATACTCCCTCCGGTCTATATTACAAGAAGAAAAACCAAAAAACATAAAAACTAATGCAACAATTAATTGTTGTAATTTTTTAAATATTTTTACAAATATAGCCTAATAGAAAGTTGTGAAACATTAAATACATACACTAATATTAAAAAGACAAATATTAAATGAGGGATAGAAAAGTATTTTAAACAATAATTACACTTTAAAAATTGTAACATTTTCTTATAAATATGATCAAAGATTTTTTTTAAAATTTTCTTATAATTATGATCGGAGGGAGTAAGAGGATAATAGATACTCTATATTATAAAGAAATCACTATACTAGTATTTTCTTATATTTTCCGTTTTGTTTCCAGCTAGCATTTAGATTGCTTGTTGAAATGTTAAATTTCTAGAATGAGTATGATGAAAGCTTCAAGTTTCAACTAACAGCGAAAGGCTTAATTAATAAAGCTTTCGTTGTTGTAACTTGTAGATGATGATGTCACACTCATAAATGAGACTAAACATTTATCTTCTAGATAGCTTCAACCTAAATCTAAAATATTGCTGCAAGAAAAACTCGTTCTAAATTATCAGAAGGAGTGTTATCTAAAATGAAAGTATTCATATAATACGCATATATAATAAAAAAGTATGCATTGTTAACCAAAACAAGTATTCACAAAATACACAACTAAAATGATTTCTTTATTTCGGGGTTAACCCTCTAACTTAAAAAAAAAAAAAAAAGGGTCTTGATAGTTTGAAGTTCGACCGAAAAAGAAGTAAAGTTTAGTCAATAAATGTTCTATTTAGGAATCAAAGTTTTTCTGAACAACTCATTTTTCGTGAAGCTCATTAATCGGTTGAACTCAAAAATGATTTAAAGAATATGTATAAACTCACTTGAGTTAACATGATGGTGTTGACTTGAGACCTTGAAATGTGTTTCTCTCAAAGTCTTAGATTCAATTATCACCGATATTAATTTTAGTGGGTTAATTTTACTTATTAAAAAAATGTATAAACTAATTTTAACTTTGATAAACAAAAAGTAAAAAAAAAATTATATCTTGTATCCTTAAGACACAAGCTAAAAACCAACCAAAAGTAGAAGTAAAATTTTAAAAATTATGTATTCTTTATTTTGACAGTTCAAACTTTTATGATTTTCAATACAAATATTATTTTCTTATTCTACTTTTAGTATGATCCAAAAAATAATTGAAAAAATAATAATTTCAACCGTTACGTAATAAAAAGATCACGTAGTTCAATTGACTTGAACTAAAAAATTAAAATATCGACATTATTAAAGAATAAGGAATCGAAATTCAAACTATAACAAAATCTAACGATCTCTACAACTATAACTCTTTAAGGAAGTTCTAAAGTTTACCAAGTGCTCAAACACGCACACCACTGTGACTGTGTAGCCATAATCAGCCGCAGCTGCGATAAGTATTTGCTGCAAACAAATGTCAATTATAATAATGGCTGCACTGCAGTAGCTGTCAAGCCATCCTATCTTATGCAGCACATTTTGACAATTTCAATGGTATACATTAATACGACCTTGCAAAAATTATTAGATAGTATACTTTTTCACATCTATAAACCTAACAAATTTAGATACTGATTTTTATTAAAAGAAATTCAGATTTAATCCATCAAATATCTTACAAAATTTCAGCCAAGTATAGTTTAAGATAGCTGAACCAACTGGCAAACTACCTAGATTTCAGTTCAACTTGTTGGTTTAATGATTTGGTCTAATTTTTAAACATTGGTCCATTTAAAAAAAAAAAATCATTTTTACACCTCCATTATCTAAAATACCCACTTTTAGTAAATCTATCGTTTTCATCCTCAACTCCCACAATATGTCGTAGTAAAAACATTGTACACAACAAAAACATCCAAGTCAAGTATCCTTGTAGATGCTGGAATGAAATTTAACTATGCCAAAGATTATGCTAAACTGTCATTAGTTATATATGCCACAATAAGATCGAAAAACATTCCATGACAAGCTTACAAATTGGTGACAAAGCAAACACCGTGCTATAGAGGAAGCAAATATTATGTTTGATATCTAATAAAACCATTGTGCAAAAAATACATGTGATCGTCCGATTCTCCAATTTATAGCTTTGAAACAACACGGACGTGCACAGGAACACACACTAAGATGATAAGTTTTTAAATAAAATCAAGTTAAGCCCGGCAAACATACATTGCAACCATTGATAATAGTTTCAAACTACACAAAGCCTCTAGGGGCCACTGAGAAGAGCTGAGGGGAGAACACAATTTACACAGTACATGCTTCAAAAACATGGCAAGATAAACAAAACTGGCACATTAGGGATTCAATGAACACATACAAAATTGTATCTAATAAGTTATATCTAGCTGTATGGTAATGTTCCAATTCTTCATTTTCTTCTTTTACAACCTTCTTCCTAAATGTTTCATACATTTAAAACTTTTTTTAGACATCTTCACTACAATTCAATACTTCTTCTAAATAAGTCAAACATTCTGTACTAAAACTACAAAGACAATGACTGAAAAAAGCGATCTACCATCAAGCACATCATCGATCATTCATCATCATCTGAGCTAGCATATGCCAGGCCTAGTAATCCCCCGGCAGAGTTATCAACCTTAGGCTTAGTTTCACCTTCATGCAACCCTGACACTGGGTGTTCCTCTACTTTCTTCGATCCAGACAAAGATCGCTCCTCAACTTTCTTTGGTTCTGACAAACACTGCTCGTTGTCTTTCAAATTATCACGATCATGATTCCGATTAGTAATAGAAGCATCGCTAGGAGCTTGCATTGGCTTATTGCCTTCAGACCTTGGTCGCTTAGGTTTAATCTCAACAACTTTTTTCAGCAGATCATGCTGCCTGTATTGCAAAAATATAGATACTATGAATACACTGAAACCAGGAAACAGGCATAGGGGTAAGTTGGGGTGGAAGAAGATCAACCTGATCCCACTCTTTGGCTTTGGTTCCACACGTAATGGTAAAGGTACTGATGCAGGTGAAGAATCTGCTAAACTTGCCGCTCTGTATCTATTGGTAAAGGAAACCAAATAATACATATATATAACTTCCAGCAAAAACGAGCATAGACCCAAAAAAACATAAAAACAGTATCATTAAATATAGCTTCCATGAAATATGAAAAAGGAAAATGAATCAAGTGTTATTAAAGCTTTGGTTTCATGTGGTTTAAAATATGCATTTCAGTAATTCAAGTTCCTATTAAGATTTGTCCACGATCAGAAAATCTAATCTCTCTCAATTTCCTGATAAGTAACAATCTTCGCAGGCAAACACTTCAGGACTGAAGCATAAATAGCATCTTGATTCGGAATTACATAAAATACACAAGACTGAGTGAGACAGTTCAATTTGATTCATAATAATAATGGGACATGTTCTCCACAACAGGCATTTATGAATCATCACATTTGCTTATTTATCATACATAAATGAATAGAGTACGGTGCTATATTGCATGTAAAGTAATTCAAGTGACCAAC
Organism: Medicago ruthenica; assembly: GCA_018208015.1. NCBI lineage: Eukaryota > Viridiplantae > Streptophyta > Magnoliopsida > Fabales > Fabaceae > Medicago > Medicago ruthenica. The sequence goes on from CM031376.1 coordinate 14,916,069, forward strand.
TATTCACAGATTTTTTTCATCAAAAAAAAAAAACTATTCACAGATTTAGTGTATGTTTGGTTCAGCGGTGACGAGAATTAATTTTGAGAGAATTGATTCTGTTGAATTGATTCTGGATAAAAGTGAGTTGAATGTAAAGTGATTTATGTTTCGATGTTTTCATGTAAAAGTGGGTTTAACAATAACTTTAAGGCTAAAATCAATTGTAAAAGCCAAAAGCTACAAATTTCAGCTTCAAGTAGAATCAATTCTACAAGCAAAATCAATTTTACTTTAAATCATCCAAACATGATAAAATCAATTTTACTACCTCTAGATCACTTTTGACCTCCAAAATTGAAACTAGTATTTCAATCCCTAATGAAAAGGAAAACAAACGAGGATGGTAAAAAGATGTATCATAAATTATTGGACCTTCTCAAATAAAAGATTTAAAAGGCACTATCATGCTAGAAGAAAGATCCCACTCCTAAATATCATCTTTACATTGTGCACTTGCATAGCTATCTTGGTCTCAAAAAAGTAAATTCATAGCACAATTTCTAAAACCAGACTAAACATACTAGTTTGAATGAATGGATAACTGCAAACCATAAACACCTCCCCTTACTGGTTCATAAATATATTCAATTCTGGAAATAGCGATTCACAGTTTTCAAGCAGTTTTAAGAAATTTAGATGATTTCACTAAAAATAAAAGTAAGAACTATACTTGCAGCAGCGAACACACATAGACTCCAGGAATAAAAAATTGGGTCTGACTCCAAGATGAAGGTGAAAGAAACATGGGACTGTTATCTACAGAAATGAAATGAGCATAAAAGGATATCTTAAAAGCAGCAAATGCCCGTTTTTCAGTGCGACGCAGGAGGCGTTCTGCATCTTCCTCAGCTTCCATTTGCTCCTTGAGATACAGTAGATCGTCACTGTCCAAAGCTGCAAACTTAAACTTTAAAAGAGAACAACAAGACTAACGTACAAAATAAGAGGACCAGATGAAAGCAAGAGGTGAGGGAGAGCACAAACAACACAGAAACACACAAAAGCTAGAGAAAAAGTGTGATACCGCCTCGCCCATGAAGATAACCTCCACGCTCCCCAGCAACCTCTTGCATCTGCTTGTATCAGCCAGCCAATACAGGAAGCCAAGATCCCTGTCGGGGCACGTTATCAGAAAAATCGTTCGTATTGCCAGAAAAGTAATTTGAAAGCTTAAAAAAACATAGACAGACAGAGTATGCCGGTAAACAACTTAATAACACGGATATTCAATAAAAGCCTATCATTTGAGAGCTTATGTCACAAGCATTCCAATTCAATGAGCTAATTACTTTTGGATATATGCATGTTGAAATGTGTAATTGAGTTTTCAACATTTATTTGGTTGTAAAAATAGAACTTCCGATGGATGATAATCGATGACAAGACAATAGGTATGCTCTACATAAGCGGTTTCGATGATCTACTTGGAGAGCTTATCAAAGTAAACTGAACACAACTTATAGACATATCAAAAACTAACTTTCAAAGTTCCACTAAACATTGTTTATGCTGTAAAATAAACCTGAAACAACTTGTTATGATACAAATAGAAGAAAAACTGTGTCGTCAAAGTAAAGCCAACAAATTGGTTAGAGAAAAGGGACATGTGTCAACTGATCCATACAGAGAATTGCTAACAGAAAATATGCCAATGATTGGAGATTTGGAATATTTAAAAAAAAAGTTTGAGTAGAGAGAGGTGTGTGTGTGGGTGGTTGGGGGATTATGTCAGCTCTAGTCCCTTATTTTCCTGTAAATTTGTTATCAATCCATATTTCCCTTTCCATGGTATCATTTACTATTTCCATTGAGAAAGTGATACAGAAATTCCTACATTCCAACTGGTTCCCTTGTACTGCATTAATTGGTAGTTCAGATCTTTAAGGTTCATAACCATTACAATGGTACTTTCATCAAGGAACTCTCCATCTCCCAAAACTGAATCATCTAAAGAAATTGATCTGCATGTAGCTGAATCGTCTCAAGAAATCCGATGGCTGTGTACAAGAATTGTCGCCTTGTTGCCTGAGAAGATTGAAAATTCCTAGTTGTTGAACGACGCTCTTCCTGATTCGGACAGGTTTCTTCCTGACCCAACAGTACCTTAAGTCAGGGAGAAGAACTTAAAGGAAGAGAAAGCCATAGATGATGTTTGGAGATGCATCTTGGGGCTTAAATTGCAACTGCCATATTCTCTTGTGATGATTCTTATTCCGTTGTTGTCACTCCGATCTCGGAAGTTGGTAAGAACCAGACAGTGATTATCAATGTTGTTTGACGATTTGGATCCACCAGATATGTTCCTTGCATTCGAACCAGGCGTTAAGTCTATAGACTCAACACCTAAACCACTAATACCAATTAGTTCTTACCATGTTTTTTTTGGGTTTGAATATTCTTGTGCCACTCATCTTGCTCCCTCTGACGAGTCTGACTTCTTTAGAGATTTCTCCGTTTCGATTTTGGGGCCTTTGTTTTCTATGAGAGGTTTTGACGGCACCAACACAATGATATTACTCATCCGCTATAATCACCAGATTGAGCTAACTCAACCGCCACCTCGGTTGAAACCAGCAATTAATCCTTACATCGCAAAGGGAGACGGCGAAGGTTATAACTTATGCCCGACAAAAGTGAGCGGGTAACAAGCAAGTGTTGTCACTATCACACAGTGCAAGTCACAAGATACTTTGTAGTGATACTGTTATTGTGTCAGACAATGTGTTCCTTCCATTTATGGTCAGAGTCGGACAATGTCTTAGTATTTCTCTAAGAATAGGCTCTTAAAATGGGAACAACATTCAAGTATTTCTCTACAGAGTGGCATATGACGATGGTTCTGTTGGCGTCTTCAATGATTTAAGATTGAATATGCTTACCTTCTTGACTGACCGTCTAAATCATGCCAACATTCAAGTTAAACAAAGTCAGCACTATAATTGGTTTGTAATGCGATGAGGTGGTGCTAAATCAGTTTGGATGGATTAGGCCTTGAAGATATTTATGTTTTGTTTGAATGTGGATCCTCTACTTGCTTATTTGGATGGGCTCAGAACTTTCCACTAGTTGCAGTCTCTCTGTGTCATACTTCCAATACCAGACAATCAGAATATGATTGAAGAAAGGTATTTGGTCCATGCCTGCCCAAGTAAGTTTAAAGGTATTACGTGCATCGGGTCTTGTTTCTCTTGGCCATATACTTGTTGTCATCAAAACTTGCAATCTTAAACGATTTAATCCAAGGCTGACTTTGGAGCTGGGAGTGGCAACCAAATTATATGAAACCCTTGGAAGAAGCACATCCACAGCTCTAAATTATATGAAACTCTACCATGTCCAACTTGGATGATATCAATTACTTTGACATCAGAAAGCAGTGTGCTGGAAGTCTTTGCTGTGATTTTACAACCTGGCAAAGTTCCTGAACCAAAGATTTGTTTAGAGTGCATTAGAGGTCGGGGATATTGATTTGGTACGTTGTAGCAGTACAGTTTATCGATATATGATGAGAAATCCTCAAGTTGATATGCATGCCCTCCTTGAGGACAGAACTAACTTGCTTGCTTATGATGGGGATTGGAGACTCGGCATCACTTACTCCATTAGTAAGATAGTTGATAACAGTGTTAGACATGCTTGAAATTGGACCCTAGGCATCAATTGATTCTGCAATTCATAGTAGTAACATAAGGCTATTGATGTTGTTCGAAACTTAATGTTTGAGAAACTAGTTGAGGACACAACAGAGTGAGGAATATATTAGAGAGTAGAGACCACTTATGCAGTAGCAAAGATACTTGAAGAATCATTTTACTTTACTTCCTAAATTAGTGAATGTGCTTCCTGAGACATGGATTCTTAGTGGAGATTTCCATCCTTCATGTATCAAAGGCTCTTTACGCTTCAAATTCAATCACTGGGATCAAGGATGGCCATGAATATTTTTGTCATACGAAGGGGACATCACAATTCAATCAAAGTTTTAGCTTCAAACCTGAGGCCAAGTTTGAATTTAACGAGGAGGTAATGTTATTATGATACACATAGAAGAAAAGCCAACTCATCAAAGTAGAGTCAACAAATTGGTTAGAGAAAAGGAACATGTATCAGATCAAATAACTAAGAATTGCTAGCTGAAAATCTGTCAATGATTGGAATATATAATGGAAGTTTGAGAAAAGAAGTGGGTGGAAGTAGAATTATGTCAGCTCTAGTACCTTCTCTCTCATACCTTCTTGTCATTTGTACTTCTATTCCCTAATACGGCTTCTAGCAGATTTATCGGTTTCCACGTAATGGGTTATTAATCCACATTTCCCTTTCCATGGTCTCATTACTATTTGCATTGAGAAGGTAATACAGAAATCCCTTCATTCCAATTGGTTGCCGTTTACTGCATTAATTGGTAGTTTGGATCTTTAAAAGTCCACAACGCTTTAAAGAGTCCCCCCGGATACACAATCAAAGAAGAAAACCAGCAAGGATAAACAAAGATCCAATTTGCTACATTATTAACAGGGAGTTCAAAGGAGGTAACTGCAAACTACAAAGCTTATTCTAAACCTGCTATCTTATAATCCACACAACAATCAAACTGCAAAGGAAAATCAAACAATGGTCTCATGATATCACAAAAACTACATTATTTTTTTTATTTCTCATATTATGGCCAACGCCAAGTGTTGTCCAATAGTGGCGCTATAGCGCAGCCGAATCTTAACAAAGCGTTGTTGTTTTGTGATACACTATTTAGCACAAAAGTGTTGTCAGCTAGCGGCTCTATAGCGTGGCAGAATTTTTCCGCCATCCGCGATTGCAAAACTTATATCTCCTCACTCATTAGGTGAAAGATTGATCCCTTTGCATACGGTACCAATCTCTGTAGCACCAACACGTGCCACTGACACATGTGATTCCTTTCAATTATGCAAAAAAAAAATATTTTTACTGGTGTTGACTTGTCAGTGTCGTGTCCAGTGTTTGCATCTGTGTTAGTACTTCATAGGTACCAAGTAAGTATATCTTCTATCATTCAATTATACATAAAAATGTTCAAAACTAAGAGAAAATACAAGAATTAAAACAATAATAACAATATAACTACATAAAAAAAAGAGAAGGTGAATCAATGCGCTAACCTTTGCAACCATGCGTTGGAAAGTAACGTCTTCATCATCAATCTTATCTTTTCCTTTACCCAATTTCTTATCTGTAATATTAACACATACCCAGTAACTAAAATTCATTAAAAACCAAAACTTTCGAAAATAAAGATCGTAAAAACATTTTAAAAAAGGCAAAATTGAGGAGAATTATATATATATATATATATACACACATACACACACCTTTGGGGTCGGTGAGATTGGTGTATTCACGAACTTCTCTTCCTGCCATAATCAACTACGATTTCTGCAGAATTTTGTGTTTCTCTTTGACAAAGAAGATAGAGAGAGAATGGATTATTCGATTTGTGAGAAGATGATTCTTTCTTCTCTAAGAGACACCGAAAGGGAGTAAAACAGAAGAGCTTCTAGAACATATATTTGTTCAATTTTTTTTTGGGGATATATTTGTTCATTTTCTCACTCTAAATTAAATTAAATTCATTTGATTTTTAAAAAAGAACAACAATATTCTTAGGGTTAAAATTATTCATATTTCTTTTAGCAAAATAAATATATTCATATTCTTATTTTGACACAAGTCATAATTCAACTTATAAAAATATCAAAATTGTTAGATTGAACGCTGTTACGAGCGTTTAAACATTAGTTCTTTTATTAACGTGATTAAACCCTTAAACAATTATTATCACTTCGTTTATCTATTAAAAAAATTACCTTAGAATTTAAAAAACATGAAGGCTAATATTAATTTTTTTTTCTTGAGACTAATAACGAGGCCTAATACTAACAATTTATTGGGGTGAAGCCGTGGAGGCCTATGGCCTTGAGTCCTAAAAATGAGATAGGAACAATTTAGGGGTGTATTGGATTATGATTTTAAATGACAATTTTTGTTTAAAAAAGTCTTTAGGATTTTAAAAGACTTTGTAGGATTTTAATGACTTTGATGATTTTAAAAGACTATCGAGATTTACAATTTGGATTTCAATGGATTTAACTCATAAAATTTTAAAGGATTTCAAATGATTTTATGGATTTCAAAATATTTCAAAATATTTTATGTCTTTTTAAAAATTCATTGAAAAAAATGATCAAAACACACTCTCTTTCACAATATTCTCAATACGCTAGGGATGGCAATGGGTACCCTATGGGTATGGTACTACAGTGCTCTTCCCCGTACCTGCGTTTGTAAAAAAATACCCATACCCGAGCCTGTACCCTCGTGGGCAATAACTTTAATGCCCTTCGTCATACCCTATGGGCACCTAAGTGTCCATACCCGTACCCATTACCCGCACTTTAACTATGAAAAGACAATAGAAACATCACAATTGAAATAAAACTCTGGTCCAAAAGTTTTCCAATAAACTCATAAAATAGCACGAATCGTAGTATTTAGCCAAATAAAAACATCCAAAATATCCCTAAAAAATTGTACGCTAGTAGGAGGAAGCAGTTACTGTATTAAGTAGTTTTTAGGTTTAGGTTTAGGTTTAAATAGATAAATAAATTAATTAATTTAGGCTTAAATAGCTAAATAAATTAATTTTTGAAGAAGCTAAACAAATATTATTAAAAATAACACAAGCTCCTCTAGCACAAGAAGTACCAAAGGGAGCTCCCAAGTCCAATAATTACAATGTCAAACCAATCACCACTACGAAGTAGCGAAAAGAAACTTTAAATTACAACCTGAAGACATAAAACAGGAGTAACCCTCCAAACCGAATAATCAAATTCAAAAGCTACAAAAGAAGATTTAAACCACCAAAAAGCTTGAAGTTTAACCTTTTCCAACAAAGTTAGGAGTTGTTCAGATTTGTGTTGAAAATGCCTCAAGTTACGGTCCTTCCAAATGGTATAAAGAGCGGAAATCCAAATAATATTATAAGCTAGACGAGACTTGTTGGAAAAACCCCCAAGACCTCCAAACTGAAGAAAATGTTCAAACAGAGATCCTTGAAAAGTTGTTGAGTAACCTAACCATCCTGATATTAAAGGCCAAAGGCAACCATAAAAAGCACAAGAAAAAAAACAAGTGATCCTGATCCTCGATAAGACCACACGAAGCCGAACAAAAAGACTCATTAAAATCCAGAATGTTCCTCCGAAACAAATTCATCTTAGTTGCTAATCTGTTCAGGAACAACCGCCAAACAAAAATATTGACCTTAAGCGGAACTTGCTTAAGCCAAAGAACATGGTTACAACGGTCGTCAATTGTCAGCTCAGACTTAGTCAAATAATTATACGCACTTTTAACCGTGTACTTATGGGAAGAATGAAGCTTCCAGACCCACCTGTCAGAAGCACCAACCTGCAAAACCACAGAAGAAAGCCGTTCCACACATTCACCCAACAACCCCTCCTCCCACGCAAACAATCTCCTTCTCCACTTCCACGCCTCACCATTAACCTCCCAACCTAAAGAACACATTTCCGCAACAGTAGCACTTTTATTTTCAGCAAGATCAAATAATCTAGCATATCTACTCTCTAAAGACTCACCATCCAACCAGGGATCCTTCCAAAACAACGACGAGACCCCGTCCCCCACCTGCCTAGAGATACTATCCAACAACCACCGCTCATCTAACTGGCCGCCACCCCTCCTAATATAGTTCACATTCTGCCACCACACTGAACCCCCACCGCCACCCATACACAATCGCCCCCCCTCCTCGCCATACTTCGCACACAACACATTATACCACAAACTACCCCTTTCCTCCAACATCCTCCACACCCATTTCCCCAGAAGGGAAAGATTAAACTCCTTCAGCCTCCTGACCCCCAGACCTCCATTCTCCCTGAGGGAGCTTTGAAGAAGGAAAGAAAGTAGACCGGTATGGAGGACAGCACAGACTTAAGAAGAATCAGCCGGCCACCCAACGACAGATTTTTGCTCTTCCAACCAGACAATCTACCTCTAATACGATCAACCAAAGGGTTCCAGAATTGAATCTTCCTCGGGTCACCACCGATAGGCAACCCCAAATACACAAAAGGTAACGAGCCATGCTTACAATTCATAACAACCGCCGCCTCATGAAACCAAGAACTCGCCACGTTGATACCAAACAACATGCTTTTATGAAAATTCACTTTTAACCCCGATATTTTCTCAAATAAAAGTAAAACATTCTTCAATGCTCGAACATTCGCCCAACTTTTCCCACCAATCAAAAGGGTATCATCCGCAAACTGTAAATGAGATACAGACAAATCATTTCGCACCCCAACAGTATAACCACTAAACATACCATTAGCCACCAGCCCATCCATCAAAACATTAAACCCTTCAGCAGCCAACAGAAAAAGGAACGGGGAAAGAGGATCACCCTGACGAAGACCTCTCTCCAATGAAAACTCAGCAGTCGGACTCCCATTGACAAGAACCGATGCTGAAGCGGAAGTAACACATTCCATCATCCATTTACGCCAAACGAAGGGGAAGTTCATCTTACCCATGACCTCCTCTAAATACCGCCAATCAACTGAGTCATATGCTTTTTCAAAATCCACTTTGAACAAAAGTAATTCTTTCTTTAACCTGCGGGCATCCTCCACCACCTCATTAGCAATAAGAATACCATCAAGGATTTGTCTTCCTTTAACAAACGCTGATTGAGTGTCCGACACCACATTATCAATCACTTTCCGAAGCCGATTAGCGAGCACCTTAGACAGAATTTTATACAGACTGTTGACCAAAGAGATAGGACGAAAATCTGCCAACCTCTGGGGGTTCTCAATTTTAGGAATTAGGGCAATAAAAGTACTGTTCAAACCTTTGGTTAACCTTCCATTGCGATGAAAATCAGCAAAAAAATTCAACAACTCTACCTTCAACATATCCCAAAAATCTTTAAAAAATCCCAGATTAATACCATCTGGTCCAGGACATTTAAAGCTATCACAATCCCAAACTGCCTCCTTAATCTCCTCTAACAAAAAGGGTTTAATGAGATCAGCACCCTCCTCATTAGAAATGGACTTAAATACCAACTCGCCTAGAGCTGGTCTCTCCTCATCCACCCTTTGAAAATGCCGACTAAAATGATCAAAAACAGCGCTTCGCACCCCATGCACCCCCTCAACTTGCGCCCCCTCCACAGAAATAGAAACAATAGCATTCGAGTGTTTCCTAGACGACATCACCCCATGAAAAAATTTGGAATTAGCATCCCCCTCCTTCAACCAAGTTATCCTAGATTTTTGCCACTGCATGCTAGCATATAATTTAGAAACAGCCAAAACATCAGCAGACAACCGATGCAACTCCTCAAACTCTTCCTCCTCTAACCCTGCGCCCTCCGCCTTAATGTCCAAAGCCGCCATACGTTCCTGCACCCCATTAATTTTACTGCCTAAGTTCTGAGTATGATCCTGATGCCAATGCCGAAGACTCCCTTTGAGAAGTTTCAGCTTCTCCTTCAAAACATACCCACTCCACCCAACAACTGAAAACGATGACCACTGCTCTTGCACGAACTCCTTGTAACCAGACAAATCAGCCCAACATTTCAACATCCGTAGCGGTCTAGGTCCCCAATTGTCTTCATCAACGATCAGCAATATTGGACAATGATCAGAGAGACCACGAGGAAGGGCAGCCTGGATACAATTAGGCCAAGCAAGAATCCAAGATTCAGATAACAAAAATCTATCCAACCTGCTCATAGACACGCCATCTCCCCGATACCAAGTAAAATTCCGACCGCACAGAGGTAAGTCAATAAGCATATTGCCATCAATAAACTGATTAAAACCAGAAAAATCCTCTAAACTGTTGCCCTCCACACGACTACGACGCTCCTCCACCGAGCGGATAGCATTAAAATCGCCTAGAACACACCAAGAAGCCTCAATGTCGTTACTAACCAAAGTTCCCAACCTCTCCCACAGAACCTGCCGCCCCCCATTATCACAAGGAGCATAAACATTAACCAAAGAAAAATCGAGATTAGATTTAATGAACCTCCCTTTAACCACCAAACAATTATCCAAGGACATCGACAACCAAATATCCACCTCCAATGCATCCCACAGAGTTAAGATGCCCCCCGACGCACCAACAGAAGGTTTATAAGAGAAACCAACATCAGACGAACCCCACAACGATTTACACAAAAAATCATCCACCCTCTCCAACTTTGTCTCTTGAATGCACACCACCCACGGTTTTTTCTCCCTCACCAACCGCAACACCTCCCTCCGCTTCTCCCCCCCTCCCAAACCTCGCACATTATAAGAAATAATCTTCATTCGCAACACCCCCTCCCCACTACCACCAGACCCCACCTCCACCTACACATCAACACCCGTCCCACTCACACATCCCCTCCCCTCTTCAACTAACACCACCCCCTCAGCCCTCCTAGTCCCTCCACCGCCACCTCCTCTAGCCAACACATCAAAACTATTTGCACAAGGAATCCTTAACATCTTACCAACTTCTCTCACATCTTTATTATTACCATGTAAAACCACCCAATTCTTCCAATCCTTATTATTAGTCGAGGCCCCAGAAGTAGCAGACAAAGAAACACCGTCCACCTTCCCTTGCGACCCCTTCGAAACTTTGCAATTCCCCTTCGACCTCTTAACACTCTTAAGAGAACGAATCAACGCATTTTTATCCTTCTTCGACAATCTAGCCATCCTTTTCAAATCAAGCACCGATGGCACCAAATTTCTTTTACGAACTTTTCTCTTCGCCGAAACCTCCCCATTACTACACGAGTTAGAACCCCCAACAAGATCGTGATAACTCTTAGAATTCACTCGATGAACAACATGATCAACAAGCACTTGAACAGCTTTGCCAATAGGATCCAAGGGGACCTCCTTAAAGTCATCTATCAATTGCGTCACAAAAGTATCCACAGCTGGTTCAACATTATGCTCAAAAACAGGTTCTGAACAAACTGACTTAATCTCATCCTCATGCTCCACCAAACACGCATCGTCAGCTAACCCATAATCTCTAAAAGACGAATAGGGTACCTCCTCCCATCAATACAAAGATTTTCAACCAGATTCAATTCTTGCATCAAAGACGTAGAAATCATAATACGGGCATAATCCAACCTGATTTTATTGAGAGTCGTGTCATCAATTTTGAGTAAACGACCAAAGAAAGATGCCAAATCAGTAAAAAAATTAATATTCCAAGCGTGAACCGGAATGCCATAACACCTCACCCAGGCTCCTCTTTCATAAGGCGCAACAAAATCCTTCGTCCACGGTCGACAATTTTCAAGAAAAGAATTGAAAAAATCAGCTGCTTCATTAAACACAGTCTCCACATCAACATCTCCAATCGGATACAAAAACACCTTGTCACCGCCGAACGGAATGATCTTAAAATTCTCAAACCCAGCATCCAGAAAAGTTTGTTGTAACATAGGTACACCAACACCATTTTTAATGTTAGCAGTCAAACCTTTAGAGGCCCAGAGCACATCTTTCTCATCAGTGACATATTCATAACCCTCTAAACCAAAACGAGGTAACAGACCTGCGCCCGACACCTTCCCATCTCCAGCCCTCCCATCACCTCCCCCTTGCAGCAACTCCCTCCCCCTCACCCTTTCCTCCTCACTTCTAACAGCAACCTCCTTCACCTTCTCTAATTCTTTTTTCCTCCTCTCCTCCAACTCCACCTCACCCCTCCCCTCCACCCTCAAACAACTCGCAGCCTCACCATCATTTTTTTCTCCCTCATTACTAAATTTTTTTCTCCCTCTTTAAAAATATTTTTTTCTCCCTCTCCCTCCCTAACACCACTCCTCACATTTCTTCCAAACCGATCAAATTTGGCAACGTTTGCAAACAACCTCTGATCTCTAAAAGAAACATTATTCAACGCTTTAAGCAATTTACCCTCATCTCGAACTTTTAGAAACTTAACAAAGCCATAAACTTGCCCTCTAACATTACGATTTCTTGACACAAAAACGTCAGATAAAATCCCGCAAACTTCTAGGCCCTTCCTCAGATCAATTAAATCAATGTTCTCCGGAAAATTAGTAATATAGAACACGGCATTTACCTGATGAAAGCCATCGTGAAGAGAATGGCGCTGCTGCCCAATACCAAAATTAGAAAGCATGGCGCGTGGCTGAACATGCTTTCCAGTACGAGAATAACGATCACTTCGCCGCACCAGAGAACGCCCACGTTGTTGATCACTGTTAACCTTAAAAGCCAATTCAGAAAATCTCGCAAGCCGTCCGGAACCCTTATCAATCCTGTCTTCCCAACCAATTCCTCCATACCCGCTGCTCTCCCGCTGCCTGTGCTGTCCCTGAAATACCGGTCCCATCGCTTTCCGACGTCTATTTCTCACCTCAGACCATCCACCCAAATCCCCCCCCATTTGTGCCTCCCTGGCAAATGTCCCGCCCCTCCCGAAAGACCTCTCATCCGACGAAGAAAGAAGACGGCGCTGAGACCCAAGGAAGGACCCAAGGCCGCCGCCGCTCTCTCTCCTACGGATACCCTCTCTCCTCACCGTGCTGCTGTAGCTCCTCACTCCCTCACGCCTCCAGCTCTCTCTCGCGATCGCACGTTCTCTCATTCTCACCGCTCGCTTATTCCTTTCTCTATTAAATAAATTAATTAATTATATAGCAAAAATAAATAAATTATTTATCATATTATATAAATATGTATATGCGAGTTGCGGGGCTGGGCAGTATACTACCCTTACCCGCACCCATACCCATTTAAATTTACGGGTAATTACCCGGACCTAAGCCCGGACCCATGAAAACGTGGTTTTACCCAACCCATTGCGGGTATTTTTTGCGGGTGTCCATCGGACCTGGGTCTAATTGTCATCCCTACAATACGGACTCTTTTATTTATTGTACTATTTTTTTTATGAGAGAGATATAGAGAGGCAAGAGAGATAAAGAGAGAGAGGGGGAAGAGGAAGAGAGAGTGTGTGTGTAAGAGAGAGAGAGAAGGGAGGAGAGAGAGGAGGGAAAAGAGAGAGAGAGAGAGAGAGAGAAGAGGAGAGAGAGAGAGAGATAGTGTTAGAGATAGAGAGAGGAAGAGAGAAAATGTGAGATAAGGGAGGAGAGAGAGAGAGAGAGAGAGAGAGAGAGAGAGAGAGAGGAGGGAAGAGAGAAGTGAGAAGAGAGATAGTAAAATCTTAAAAGAAAAAACAATCCTAAGAAATCTCATGTTTTCATGAAAGACTTTTCATGCTAAAATTTCACTAGAAAATCCCACAAAATCCATCAAAATCCAATTTATTAAACAATCCTTCAAAATTTGAATGATTTTGAATACCACATGACTTTTTTTAAGTGAAGAAGAGTCTTGATTGAATACCAAAAGACTTTTTTAAATGCCAAAAACTGTCTTCGTTTTATATCGCATGTTAGATTTTAAGAGATTTTTTAAGTTACTATTTTTTTTCCATCTTATGAGGTTTTCGCGCACCTTTTTTTAATTTCACAAACTGCCCTTCAAATTTTATAATCCGAAACGAGTTTGAATTCTAAAATCCGAACTGAGTTTGGATTCTAAACTCTGAAACCTGTCTATATATAAAACGAAGACAGTTGATGGACGAAATTGACAAGTGCACTAAATCGTAACAAGTAATAAAGTAGTAAGTTTATCGTTCTCCACAAGGATTGTCGTTCAACTTAGTAATTAATAAAAATTATTTTAAAGAGTGAAAGTTGGGGTTGTGATGTTGGGTTTAAGATAAGATAACTAGGCTTTTTGCACCGATCCAACTTGGAAAACAAGCAAAAAGCGGTTTTTACCCGCATCTGGGCGCTTGGGGCTACACGCAAGGGAGTCTGAGGCAGTAAGGAATGTTGTCCTAGGCGCAGGGGCACATGGTACAGGCGCCCTGCGCCTGAGGCAGCCCCTCAAGTGCGATTTCGTCCCATTTTCGATCGTTCTTCTGTCTGAAAACTCCTAAGAACTTGAAATAAATTTTCTTCACTTTGTATTGTCTTCAACAACCTTCTAAAAACCCTTGATCTTCAATTCTATATTCTTGATCCTTCATGCGATGTCTTGATTTGTCGATTTACATGATTCCTCACTACAAAACACTCAAAACATTTATGAAGTTGCATGATCTAGGATAAAACTGAATTACAACGACTCGAATGAAAACAATACAATATGTTCCTCAAATCATTGACAACTCCTCTATCTCTCATCTTATTTGTCTGCAAATGCAAAGAAAAGTACTAAAAAACATAGCCAAAATGTCATATGATGCACTGCCATCAACAATAAATTCCCTCATAGTTTCACATTTACCCATTTCACATTCTCTCTCCCTATCCCAAAATCTAAAATCCACACATTGGTCGAATCTTGGATGTTTTTTTGCTCAAAATCATCACATTTCGATCTTTATCAAACATCAAACTAAAGGTTAGTCTCATTCTCTCTGCATGCAACTGTTTATGACTGTTTGGGTTCGGTTTTTTTTCTTCTGAAGCACTGAATATGTTCTGATTATAAAATCCGAACTAGGTTATTGTTGTTCAGATTTTATAATACGAAGTGTATCAGTAGCCATATTTTTTTGACAGTTTCGTGGATTTCTTTTGATTGTATGTATACTTGATTATGCATGTTACAGGTATGGAACACACCAGGGGTCAAAGAGAATTGATGCATGCTTCAGTTAGGCGAGATCATGTGGAGAGGTTAGAAGCAGAGGGGAAGTGCCCAAGCGGGGCAGGGCAGGGGTAGGGGCAAGGGAAGAGCACGCTGTGTTGATAGCGAGGGAACGTCTCAGGGGAACGATCATGAGCCACAGTACGAGCCCAGACGGAGATGGAGGAGCAGGTGGAGGTGCATGTAGAGGGTGATGCTGAGCAACAGGTGGATGTGGAGCTAAATCCATAATAGCTAGATGACTATCCTGGTGGCCCACATGACTTGACTGTGCTGACCATGTATCATGTTCACGTGCCCAGGATGGTGGCTGATGGAGTGGCAAGACGCTACACCTTTTATTTAATGGTAATTGAATTTCTATTTTGTTATAATTATTGTAATCTGTTGTTAATTTTTTTCATGTATTATTCTGATTATTGTGAAGCTGATCTTAATTTTTTGTTTTTAATTTTTGCAGTGGCGTGTCAATTTAAAAGTGTAAACAACGGGAAGAAGATTGCGGCGATACATGATGAAGAAAACACCGCTCAGATGATAGCACGATGTTTTAATGATTCCCTTAGAGCCAGCGGTCTTCAATGGCTGCAGGATACCAACTACATTGTTATTGACCACGAGCTGTGTTCTGCCTTTGTTGAGAGATGACACGAGAAGACATCTAGCTTCCATCTTCCGTTGGGGGAGATGACAGTGACACTTGATGATGTGTCATGTTTGCTGCATCTCTCCATCGAGGGCATACTTTTGGACCATGATGGTTCAGTGACCAAGACTGAGGTTGTTGACATATGGTGCAGCTGTTGGGGGCTGAGGTGGTGAAGGCCTGGGAGTAGGTGCAAAAGACAAATGGTGCTCATGCAGGCTTTAGCTGGTTGAAGGGTATTTTCAAGGACCTGGCAGAGTTTAGTTTTATGGTGTTGTAATATTTTGAACATGTTTGATGTTTTGAATTTTATGTTTAAACATTTGGTTTGTAACCTTTGGATAATTTATGTTTTAAATTTAATATTTGAAGATTGTGTGGTTTCTTATCGTTTCTATTAATTATACGATCATGAATGCATGTTTATATTAATTTTTTATCATATGTATGTATCAGCCAAAAAACAAAACTTTTGTCTCTGAGATGAGAAAGTTTGGATTATACAATCCGAAATGTCATAAAACATTTCGGATTATATAATCCGAAACGTGCCTTTTTTTACTCCAAAATTTGCCATTTTTGGGGTGTTTTACACTTTTCGGATTCTATAATCCTAACTGACTTAAGGGGTTTCAAATTATATAATGCAAAACATAGTTTTTATTGAGACTACACAAACATCTCTAAGGTGTTTTGTCTTCCAACAATTTTTGATCTGTTCGGATTATATAATCTGAACAAGAAGTATTTTGGAGAAAAAAAATAGGACGCGTGAGAATGCAATATGTTGAGAAAAATAATAGTCAACAATTTATTGCCTAGGGGTGGCAAAGCGGTCGGCCCTCCGTTTTGGATCACCCCGTTTAAGCCCGCTAAAAATGGGATGAGACGAACCGAGTCAATTTAGATAACCGAGTTCAAAATCTCATCGCATCCCTCTTAATGGTGGACTGACGAGTTGGCGGACCGGCCAGTCGAACGTAAAAAAATACAAATATGTTGCTATAAAGAAAAAATATGTTGCTTTTATTTAAAAATAAATAAAATTGGCAGCAAATAAATTTGTGGTAAAACAAGCTAATGAAACGATTTTGAGTTACAATAGGTTATTGTGTCGCTCAACTTTGAATTTGTCTAACTTGTTGAAAAAATAATTAAAAAAATTACAAGTTGACGAGTTGCCCGGGCGGTCCGCCCCGTCCCTGCCCTACCTTGCCTCGTTTTTTCAGCAGGCTAAATAGGGCGGGCCAACTAGAGGAGACGAGTTCAAAACTTCGGCTCAGCCTGTTAAAAATAGCGGACTAAACGAGCCGTCGGGTTGGACTCATTTTGCCACCCTTATTATTGCCACATCATCAAATATAATGGTTAAGATTATGAATTTGCCAATTTTTTTTAAAATGGATAATCAAAATTGTCCAATTAAAAATTGAAGAATTAAAATTGCACACTTCTGTGTAAAATTGGAACAAGTTGTGTGGAAAAATATAGAGGAACAACATTGTTTACAATAACAAATATAAAATCACACAATCACAATATTTAAGAGGGAAAAAGTGTATTTAGGTCTTTTAATTATTTATAGGCCGAACGATATTTTGTATTGTGATATATTTACTTAAAAAAATTGAATAAATCAATAAATATTTTATGAATTAAATTCATTTTTTTAAAGGAAAATTAAATTCATCTTAAAAATGTATTAATTAAATATTTGAATTTACATTAGACCCTGATTATGTTACGTGGTCTGATTCATGTTTTATCTCTTCAATTATTCTAGGGTGTATGATGTTTACCCTGTCATTTGGACGAATTTTGTTTTACCCCGTAAAAAAAATGGATTCCAACCTTATAATTTAAAGATTCTTTGGTTTTAGATCCCCAACATATCATCTATTTTGTAAAGTCAAAATTCACAAAAGTCAATAACCAAAGAATCTTTAAATTATTCTATTTGGGTCAGTTTTGGTTTTCATTTGACACGACATCCGTTTTTGGTTGAGCTTGTAACGCTACCTTTTTTAACCAAGTTTAATTTTTTCAACAAAATTAAAAAAAAAAAAAAGAACAACTTGACCCAAGTTTTTAACCTTCAAAATTTAGTCAACCATAGCACAAAATATATAACACAGGTTTGTGGTAAATTATGGTTGGATGTACTTTTGGTGTCTAATCAGTTGTGCGTTGATAAACAAAAGCTATTGTCATGTGCTTCAATTTATAAGTTGATATCGCATAAAAAGCAAGTAAAGGAATGTTTTCATTCGATTTGGTTAGATTGTGTGGTCAATTTGAAAGCATCATAATTATATGCTTTTCATTAATCAGGATCATCTATCAAGTTCACATTTTGAAATGGTTAAAATATTGGTATGATCATGGATTAAGTCTAAAGTTAAGGGTTTTTCTTATGATATTACTATTAGTGGAGCATTCAACCACTTAGATGTTTAGGAATTGTTTTATATGCCAGTTGATTATCAATTTTATTTTTGTTAGTGAATCTAATATAAAATGAGTAGTGGAAAGAGACAGTCCAGCAAAAACAAATTATTTTTACACCAATAATAAACATTGGATTATCGAGGAAAAAATGAATGAAAAAAAAAAAAAACACCATAAGACTTAGCTGGTGTGTTCTATACTATACAATACAAGTATAAAACCCTTACATGAGTAATGAACATGTAACTATATGTATACATGAAAACATAATTTAAACTCTGAAACACATCATTGTTGTGACAACAACTGAGAGAGTATCTCAGCAAAAACATGTAGTCAGAGAAAACAACAGTGACTGAAAAAATAGTTGAGAACTTGGAGGATTTTGAGAAGAACATGGTGACATATGTTTCAGTTTCTTTGATTATCATGTCTTTTTGTTAGACAAATTTCAAAGCCATTCACTAACCGAGCTGAGGGAAAAAAGGACATCCTATCTTCCTTCATTTGTTTCCATCTGTTGTAATTTGTAAATCATTCAAACATATTAGGTAGGATCAAATTTGATAGATTATGCTTTAGCTACAAGTTATTCATATGTTTCATATTAACTAAGGCTTAAACATTTTTTTAAAAAAGTCATACAAGTGAAACACAAATTTTACAACAAAAACTGACAATAATTTGGATGGTTAACGTAGTTAATTATGTTCGGTGGATGACTAATAAATATAACAAGGTGTCACAATCCATTAAAAAATATGTTCAAACACATTTATTTCCATATTTTCAGATATATATATATATATATATATATATATATATATATATATATATATATATATATATATATATATATATATATATACCATAATTTATGTTCAAATCTATACCTGAAAATTGTGTTTAATAACCTTCAAAATCAAGCTTAATTGTGTTTTGTAGATGAGATCAATGAATTGCGACACCATGTCATATTCATTAACCATCAACTTAATATAGTTAACCATATATCAAGAGGGAGGGAGAGAGAGGCATTACCTATAGTTTGTTACAAAGTAATGAAGAAAAAGAGCAATTTGAAGGCGAGCTAGCTCAGCTCCAGGACAAAATCTAGCACCTCCTCCAAAGGGTGCATAAAATGGACTACTTCTCCAATTTCTCTTTTCCTTCATAATTGAGAGCATAACAATTAAGAAAAAAAAAGAAATAAAAGTACAAAATTATATACAGTATTCACTAAAATGTTATGTGGATTAACCTCATTTTCATGTTCCATCCATCTCCAAGGATTGAAATTTTTAGCTTCATTGTACACCTTCTCATCTAAATGAACTGCTGAAAGAAATGGAACCACAAAACATCCTTTTGGAATAACAAAATCTGCTCAAAAACATATAAGCTAATTGTTGGAGATTTCCAAAATAGGTGAGAAAAACTGAAAAACTGAAAATTACACATGGTAATCGATTACCATATTGATGTAATCGATTACATCAAGCAAAATTTGCAAACGGTAAACAGAGACTTTGGGTAATCGATTACCTGCGTATGGTAATCGATTACCACGGGACTGGATGTGTTTTTCTGCACTTTTTCTCATAGTTTTGGGTTCCAAAAGTTGTAACTCTTCATGGGAATGACTTGTATACATTGGGAAGTTATCATTTACTGATAAATCATGAATCATTGCATTGATTCAAGCCAAAAGTTGAATGTATATGGTTGTAACTTTTGATTAAAAGTTGCATTCTCTCATATGAAGGGGCATATGATGCACTATAAATGCATGGCATTTGTGTATCAGAAGGAGCACGTTTTTTGACATCAATTACAGCCAAATTCTCCCTCATTCTCATACTCTAAATCATCCATCAATTCTCTAATGCATGAGTGAATTGTTGGAAACATATTTCTGTCAAATATTGTTAGGAGATACGCTTGGTGTGATTGTGCAATACACATCAAGGAACTCATAGTATCCTGAAGGGGATTCGCTGGACATTCCTATTGCATCCAATATAAAGTCATTGGTGGGGGCGAATCGAACCTAAAGGTTAGTGTGGCAAACCCATACGCTTTGAGTTTTCGTGCATAACCATTAATCATTTCAGGTTTCAAGTGCAGCAGCCTCTTCCCAACAATTCAAGATAAATTAACACTATTGTCAGTAGTTTTATAGTATTAAGCTTTTACATGCATATCATAGCTGCAATAATAGTTCATTGCAATAATGAGTAAATATATAATTTGGTCACGAAATTGAAGGACCGTATCAAAGTATCGATTTAGTCCTCCACATTATCAATTTTTCAAAATGATCTTTAGAATTGTATAATACTAATCAGGTCCGTCTCTCTGGCTAGACTCTAGATATGTTATCAAATACATTCATGACATCCCTGACACTATTCTTAGTTTCAACTTTCAAATGTTTCTATAAAATTACCAACGTAACATCATTATAGTTCCGGTGAATATCAATGGAGAGACGAATATTTTTCGATTTCAATGATCACTTTGAAATGTTGTTGGTGTAGGGACTATGTTGACGCGGTCCAACAATTTTAAGACCAAATTGGATATTCATTCGTGTACTGATATTAAATGATATCATTTTCAATGTAAGAGAGATTATACTTACATATACTAATAGGTTGACAAAACATTATTTATTTAATTTATTTTAATCATTGAGAGAATTAAAATAACTATAGATATTGATGTGTCAATAATATTCAACATCATATAAGTTCCTATACATTGAACTTGCATACCAACAACTCTCAAAATTGTGTACCTTGGTATTGAATGTCTTCTTTTGCTTCTCTCAGTAACCAAATTGCAATGCCACCAAGTCTAAGTGTTTCATCAATAACCTGTTAGTGGAAGACAAAATGAAACCTTAACAAACTGGTCTCGACTGAAAATGCCAACTATAAACTAATTCTTATCTTCCAATAGCAAAATATTTATGAGCTGAAGACAGTCTGTTATGAAAAATAGCCAAAAATGTTGATCACTTACACATTGAGTAAATGACATTGCTTTATAGTCCTGCCATGTAAGAAATTCTTCTCCAGAATTAGTCCTTAGAGAATCCTGTTCATCCTGTCAAAGAGAATTATTGCAGAAATTAAAAAAAATAAAAGTTTTTAATTTAATTTTTTAATATATTTTTAAAAATATTTGTTTGAATTGACTTATTTGAGCTTATCTAATGGCATAAACACTTGTGAGATTGTTTGGGAGTGCTTATACAGGTAACTTATGATATGTCCATAGGTTATTTCAACTCATTTCCATAAGTTTTCCATGATAGCTTATGAAAACAACTTATAGTTTATTTGAAAATGATTTGACTTCATCTTATCTTTTGCCAATGAAATAGCTTATTTATAAGCACTTATATATGATAAGCGCTTATAGTATAAACACTTAATTAAGTTGTTTATCCATGCATGAACTGAATAAGGAAAAACAATTTTAAGATTAATTCTATTATACACACCAGAAGTTGCTTCATGGCATTAGGACATTGAGTAAGGAAATAGACTGCAAAAAGCATTGTTTTTGTGGTAGTTTCATTGCCAGCAAATAGAAGATTGATGATGAAGTCTGCAACAGCATCATCTGGCAAACTATCTTCTTCTATTAGTCTTCCAAGTACACCATTGTTACCTTCCGTTGGAGGACCATTTTGTCTGTGGACCTCTATGATCTTGTTTATTTTACTTATGATTTTCTCTCTTGCCTGATATCCAAAGAATGTCACATCAATATCTGATTAATCTAGAATTATATTTTGCCAAAGTAATTTCATTAACATGTGCAAATTTGCACATGATAGAAAATCCCTTATAAGATTACTAGATCAACATAACAATGAACGAATCGGCATTTCAGTACTTGAAATCGTAACAGTTGAGAAATTTAGTCCCTCGAATTTACAAAATAGCAAATTAGTCTCTTAAATTAAAGAACTTCAATCAATTTAGTCCCTCCATCAAAATATCTTTTTAGTAAACATTAATCAAAACCAATGAAAGGGTTACATGTAGTCTTTTGCTGCATCTTGACAAGCATAGAACCTTAAGTCTATGGTACTAAATTTAGAAAAAGGACTAGATTGACTCATTGTTATATTTAAGAGACTGAATTTCTATTTCATAAATTTGAGGTACGAAATTGACCGACTCTTACAATTTCAAGCACTAAAATGCTGATTTACTTGCATAACAATCAATAAGCCAGACGAGAAAAATTTGCGCCTAATTATGGCTTGCAGTGTTATTTGAAACGGACCATTTCAAGTAATTCCTATAAGATGGTTCTTGAAGGATATGATCATGAGAGCAATAAACTAATTTCTTTGAAATGTAGTTCAACATCATGTAGCTAAACAATACTGACTTCTTAAGATTTATTTGTTTTGTTTTTGCAATTATATTCTCCTTATATATCAGTGGTCTAAAAGTTTACTCATGGTACCTTCATAGCAGTGTGGTATGAAGAGCCAGGGATGTTGATGGGAATGGATAGACAACCATCAACAAAATCAGAAAACAACTGAGCCATTTCATTGACTTGAGACTCACTTGAAACCCCTAATAGTTGATTAACCATTAAATTTATAGCTACCTGCATTGAATCATGTACGCATTAGTGCAAAATGAGTGACTTGTACTAAATATTGATGGTAAGGATGCATTTACAAACAAATCATTAGTTAAAATTAAGAGGGAAAGTTTATTTCTGGTGTTTCTTGTTTCCATTTCCACTGATAAATTCCTCATAATTGAAAATGAAAATGTTGTTAGAAAGTAAATTGATCATTACCTTTCTACAAACATCTTGGAGAAGAATTACTTGTTGGTTTTTAAAATTGCCCAAAGTTTGGATCATGACATTTTGTATATCATTCATGAAATGGAACTTAAGCTTATCTAGGCGCATCATATTGGATGCGATTCCATGTAGTTTCCTTTGTTGCTCTCCTTGAACTGTAATCACACCATTTTTACCAACCAAATCTCTAAATGATTTTGGATAACTTGACATGAATAATTTTCCTTCATTTTGCATTACAAAACGGTTGAAGCTTGGATCAGATGACACCACTGCCCATTTTCCAAATAGGCTGCATGAAAATATCTTACCATACCTATGCCAAATGGAAGATTTTATCAGTTAGAAAACAGTGTTGTGATTGTGGATAGCAAAAACTAGAAGTTTGTTTAAATTACTCGACACAACAGCGCCATAGCGCCACTATAATCTCTATTTGGCAATATTTTATACTCATAGCATATCGCGGAACAATAGAGATCTGTTCAAATGCTGCTGTGATATAGTACTATAGTGCCTCCCTCTATAAACAATGGTTAGAATGATTTTCACAAGGCATGTAATTGGATTTTGAGCATTTGCATAAGTGCTTGTTATGAACAGCTTATTTTTCAAATTGTGTGAAGTCAAATGAATGATCTTGTTTAGAGGTTTTTTCATTAACCTATAATTGGACTAGTTAACCAGCTCTTGTAAATTTAGTCATTAACCATAAAATTCTTATCTTGCATGCCCATTTCATACTAGCAACTCAAATTCCAAGTTAACACAACTCAACCATTTCTAACAAATTCCAAATTATCACAACTCAAATTTCAAATTATCTTGATTAAGTATCAAATTAGTCCTCGAAACTATATAGAATTGTATCAATTCAGTTCCTTGCATTATCGACATTCCCAAAATTATCCATAGAATTGCAAAATTTCATTTCAGTTTGAAATATTGATAATGTGTGTGCAGGACCAACTTGTATATTTACTCAAATTTTATATTGCTAGAATGTATTGCATTTTTCAAAGTTGTGGTATACTAGTAAATACCTTTGCACCATTTCTTCAACAAATTGAGGAGGATGAGAACTTGCAACAGCATTGTACCAATTGATACTGTCACCTATCAAAGGCCAACCTCTCCTTCCTGGTGGTAATCTGCCTATGCTTTTCTCTTCCTTCCTTTTCTTGATTTGAATTATTTTTGCAAATATTGCAGTGAACAATAACACAATGATCATAACTAACCATGTTTCTGAAATATTTTCTCTCATTTTCTGTTTGAAATAAAATTGAGAAAAAAAAGAGATAATTACACCTCTCTACCTTGCAGAGAAATTAAATATTTATAGTGAGCTACACAACATGGCAATCACTTTTTCAGTGCAAATGTGAACTTATTATTATAAAAACAAAATAGAGAAAAAAAAATTATATGTAACTGGTGAACATGCTAAGTTGACCTTATGAAGATCTAGTAGGGCCAAGTTAACTTGGTCTTCTTCATCAATAAATCATTCTCAGAATCTTTTTTTTTTTTTTCTAAAACAAATTTGAACACATAAAGATACAAGAAAATTTAAATTAAATGAAAAAAGTTGGAACAAGTTCACAAGCTAACAACTTTTTTTAATTAATAAATATCAATCCAATTTTTTTTGTTTAATATGCAATCTAAAGATAACCACATATATCTAAGACTTGTCTACTAATAATACTCCTACAACAATTTCAACTATATGTAAGATTTGATGACTCTTTCATAATCTCACTTACACAAATATCAAATCTTAACAAATAAATGATAGATACTATGAATCTTTATGATGTGAGGCACTTCAGAAAAAAAGTGATAATAAAAATAGAGCAAAGGATGTCTAGTAACCTTATGGTTTTGCTGATGAAGTAACATACACAAAATCAAGAACTTTTTGTGTATATATTCCTTATAAGCTTATAGCTTGATTTGAAGAGAAGGAGATTGAAGTATCTGCCTTGTAATGATTTTGTTATAATCTGAATATATAAGGAAAATGGTGTCTTAAACTGGTCCAAAATAGCACTTTTTTGGTGTGCATTTTATATTTGAAGTTCAAATTCTTGAGCACAAAATAAGGTGTATAATCATCAAGTAGGAAAGGTTGTCATAGAGAAAAGTTAGCTAGAGTTTGACTTGTCCATTTTACGTTAGATAGTTATTGGGTAATGAATTGAACAATTTGTCTTATTCAAGTGATGGACACACATTTTTGTAAATAAAAATATATTTCATATTTGAGCAAATATTCATATTCTAATATGAAACAGAAGTCACAAAAAAAAAAAAGAAGCATGTCCTAATATGAGTATTTTACCATTTGAGGAGGAAAGACCTAGAATAGGTGATCCTAGTCATCTAGAGCAGATATGGTTGACAAACATCAATGAAGGTAACCAGCATATTGGCAGCAAACTACATTATGGTGCTATATAAATACTATATTTTCAATAAAACAAGTTATAATGAGATTATCATCTAAAACTTAAGGTGTTGTCAGGAAATTTTCTTCTCTAAAAAGTTTTTAAAATTGTTAATTTCATCTTTAAAATTAAAGTCTCCTCATATTTATCCTCCAAAATTAAACTTTTTCAAATTATATTTTGAAGTAGGGCCTAACACAACCCCACAAAACTGGTTTGTGAGGTGAAGATTGCCCCCACTTATACACTGATACCATCTTAGAAATCGTACTTGGGCCTAACACAACCCCACAAAACCGGCTTGTGAGGTGAGGATTGCCCCCACATATAAACACATTGTCAGGTCATCTCCTATCCGATGTGGGACTCTTAACAGTATGATCATACTAACATGCGCTCTTAAAGCTTCCATAAGTAGTAAACATTTATTGAAAAAAAAGTAATTATCAAAAGTTTAAAACATAAATCAGAACAATTTCAAATACATTATTTTTATTTTTGGTACCTTAACATGTACATTAAAGACACATGTTAGCATTTCCCATACAAATAAATGAACAAAGAAAATGACTTTTGCATTCAATAATGACTTGTTACACTATTTAATGAGTTTAGATGTCCTGTTTTTTTATTTATTCAAAATTCACTGTTGTTAACATGATCAACTTTTCCTTAAAAAAATACTCCCTCTGTCCTAAATTAAACGAGTTATTTGTTCATTTCACATATATTAAGACAAATGTATAAGTAAAGGAAAGAAAAAAATGGTTTTAAGTGCTCTATCAAAAATATAAAGTGAAATATATTGAATTGAGAGCGATGCAAGTAATATTAATTAGAGTTATAATTGGGAAAAAGTAATTAATATTGCATTGAAAAATGAAATAGGTCAGTTATTTTGGGACAATATTTTTTTTACAAAAGGGTCGGTTATTATGGGATGGAGGGAGTAATATGATCAAGCTTTTTAAGTGAGTGATCTACACAATATTGGCTAAAAATATGTATGTTTTTCACTTTAGGTGCATCAAAATTAAACTTAATTAGTATATTTAGCCCCTTCAAAAGCAAGATGAGTAAAAAAATTCTTAGTTTCTCTCGCATTTTTTTTAGTCGGGTATATTTTATATCAATGTTTTAAAAATTGAACCAAACTATTCGAATAGTAAATCAACATTGTCTACAATTGAATTATTTGATCAACTTGATCACAGTTGCAGTTGAAGTATAACTCAAAAGTTGTGTGGGTTTGACGTTCAATTTGAGTTTTAAAGTACTAAATCATAGATATGTGGTCTCTTGCTTATTTTTCACATGTTAATATAAGATAGATAACTTATGCAATGGTTCATTGCGACTCTCAAATTCACCGCAAACCAAACTTACACTATACTAGTATAAGACTACAAATCTAAAAAATATTCAACTATTTTTTGATATATGTGTTAGCATTGTTTTATGTTTATGAAGTGGAAAACACAATCCATTCCAGGAGGAAAAACAACCTTCTGTTTTCTATGTTAGGTCACAAATAATGGGTCTAATTGGAAACAAGGAGTTGGGTTATCATGGAGCCACTAAATGGACAAGTCAAAAGTAAACAAAACTTTGAATCCCAATTTTAAGGCTTCTTGTCGGGAATCAGCACCCTAAAAAGTTTTGCAGTAAATTATTTCCACCGTCCCAAAATACAAGCAAAAATTGGTTAACAAAAGTTAATATATTTGGTTCAAAATTTGAACCAAATACATCAACTTATGTTGACTCATTTTTACTTATATTTTGGGACGGAGTAGTATTTTAAGTACACGAATGTTGAAGGCTTATTGGCTGATTTATTTATTACACACAATTATTTTAAATGCCAGCAACAACCAGCCAAGCAAACAATGTCAGATATGTCAGCAAATCAGTGTAGTTTGCTTCAATGCCGTACACTAAAAAGCATCAACATCCATGCCACCTATATGGGTATGAGTGTATAAATGGATCCTACAAAATAAATTATATTACTTCACACTTCTTAATTATTTAAACCACTCAACTATATTTTTTAAATATCTATATCACCCATTAAAAACTCTAAAATGAGTCTCACTAATCTCACAATATACTCTATAATAGTTTTTACTAATTTTTTAATTAAAAAGGATTGAAGAAAAGGGGTGGCTATGTAATGCAACGGTAGTAATGAACAGTAAGTAGCTTTTGTCTCAAATATCCAACCCACCCAGACATAGCAGTATTGGTAGCTGTGAAGCCACTTCAAAAAAAGCCCGATATTTATGCTCTAATAATCTTTGAGTTTTTCTTACATTAATTAGTGGCCAAACTTGACACATATTATGTGTAGAGAAGAAGAAAATAGCAAATTTAAACTTACACTTCATATATCAAATGTTCCTGCACTCCTGAATATTTAAGTTGTATTATCGGAATATATTGGGTTATTTTATATTAGAAGAACTATATATAATTTCAATTTAAATCAAAGATTATATTTTATGGTTTATATACTGTTCCAAAAAGTAACATCATTATACATTTCAATTTGGAAAAAAATAATATTATTCACCTTTTATTAGTATTTACGTGTGATAGAATTCTAAGGGCTTGGTCTAGCAGTAAAAAAAACATTTATTGAATCTCCGTGTAATTGAATTCTAAAGATTTAAAATACGGGCTCCGATAATACTATGAAAAGAAATAAATGTAAATCTCTTTGTAAATCTTTTTTGAACTTTAAGGTCTTCTCTGTCTTAAACCGAGATATCATCCCATGACCCTATTTTTTCTATAATAGTAATTTTATCATTTAAATACAATTCATTTCATATAATGCCACTATCAATTCTATTTTTTTTAATATAAAATGGTATCTGTTCCACCTTAAACATAGGAAATGAGACCATAATAATAATATTTAGTTAATTATTATATGCATAATCGACTGGGTAAGATATTCGTAAACTAATATTTGTATGATATTCAGCATCAAATTCTCACATCCTCTTTATATTTATTTTATTATATACACCAGAGTTCAGTATTTTGTAAAGAAGGATTAAAAAAAATCCATTTTAAAGAATTAAGCCTTTTTAAAGAAGGATATTCTTCAACATACAGTTCGAGAATTGAATAGTATATTTTTAAAGAGGATTTGGACACAAAAAAGGAATATTCTTGTGTCCAACTGTTTGTCAAAGAATTAACTATTGTATTTTCTGTAGTACAGGATTTGGAGTCAAATTGATATGTTTTCAGATTGTGAGCTATACAACAATAATCCCAGTAATTACCACCTAAGTTGAAAGTTAGAACTACACATTTACACTCTCCCTCCCCGTCCCTCATACTCATGCTAATCATAATGTAATTGCAACTATTCCCTAAAGCATGATGCTAATATATATTTTTAAGAAATGGAATATACTAAAATCATTTTAGTTCCCACCGGTCAGAAGGAATAAACGTGCAAACGTATGAAAAGCTGCTTAGTTATAAAATACTGTTGAAAAGCTTCTTATTCAAATAAACTGAGATACGAGAATCAGATATAAAATTGACATTGCTTTTACATTAAAAAAAAAATAGTTGAGGATTACCAGGCTTTTTGTATGTAAAAGCCACCTTATTAATTTTATCAAATATAAGCATCTTATAGTTAATAATTAAAATAAACCAAATACGTGAGTTCTAGTTATCTTGCAAAATCAACCAATATCTGTCATTTTTCTATTTTATACTACCATGCTGTGCAAATGGTTAGGCAACTTGATGTAATCAGTGATGCACATTGTAACAAGCCATACATCTTTGTTTGCTACAAAAGAATATATATATATATATATATATATATATATATATATATATATATATATATATATTTGTGTGTGCATCCTACGCGATCTAAACAAATATACTATTCAATTCAACAAACAGTTGGACACAAGAATATAAGCCTTTCATTACATTCAGGTATCATCACATTTACACTTTCATCTTAACAGCATTGTCTTGAAACGTAGGTGCCACAGAGCCATGAAAAACTATAACTCAAGCCAACTTTTCTTTGGAAATTAAGAATGCACTTACCTTCAATAAATTTAAATAACATTTATTTGAAATTAAATTAATAATAACCATACATCATTCACTGCATCATTTCACATTAGACACGAGCTTTTTCATGACATTGCAATTAAGAAAATGAAACCTTTTCACAAGCTCATTCAACTCAACTATCTGGATATCCATGAAAGTATGTCATCATAAACATGTACCTGATCTTGGAACATCATATATTTATTCTCATTCAAAACTCAATGCTATTATTTATTGCATCACAAAAATAAATCCCATTGCTATTAATTGCATTGGCATGGAAGCAAACTCAACAATGCCCAGCCTTACATTTCAATTATAACCTGAATTGTTGTTCCCTATGCTATGCCAGATACTAGTAATAAAAGATATATTAATTATTAGAATATTATTATTATTAAAGGATAAAAGAAGGTTAACCAATTCATACACAGCACACATTCAGCAGCATGTGGATCCACAGAACGTATGGCAGGCAGTCCTAACATAAATGTTGGACATCTGATTCTAATCTTGTAATGTTGAAAACGTTTCAGAAATGGTAGATGGGAAGCCAATTACATAAAAGGTTTTAATGTGAATGCACAAAGTGAGGAAAATAAGCAGCATATCAATCAACATCTATGTTAACTTTTGATTTAACCCCGAAAATAACAGTAGTTTCTATTCTGACCACAGAAAATCATGATAATGCTTTGCAAGTTAGTACAGATTCAAGTATAATTAGGATGACGGGTAACCATTATACTTAATGTGGAAGTTCAAAAAATTACATTTCATAAAACTCTACCATCTTCAATCCCCGAGTCTTCATTTCCATGGGGACAAAAATAGCATTCCTTGAAAATCATTTATACTCCCAAGTTGAATATTCTTCGAAATGCTCTCTAAAATGCAAAATCATAAATAGATGTGACAACTGACCTTGGCTACTTTGCACCCTTCACACCTTTCTCATCGGCTCAAACTCATGTGTAAACATTGTAATCCATGAAAACAATTTGAGTAGGGGATTAAATTGCAACATCATGAATTTCCTTTTCTATTGTTCACAAATCATTTACAACGCGAAGCTAATTTACTCAATTGGGAATCAAAGTGCTTTCGCTTTTACCCTAAGAGTATTGATATTTGAACATCTAAAATTGGGCAACTTATTGGACAACATATCAAATCAAGTGTTAATTTGGTCAAGAGAGAGAAAGAGAAAATTGTTATAAAAATCCCATGAGTTATTTTGAATGTGGTTTTATAAGTTGTCCAAAAAGTTGTTCAATTTTAGATGTTCAAATATCAATGCTCTTACCCTACATGGGGGCAGTGGAATAGTAGAACTAGAAATTCTTTCAAATGTTTTCCATTTGAAAAAGTGCAGCAAGATGGAGCACAGAAGAAACTTGGCTAAGATGTTGAATGATAGCAAGAAAGAGAATAGAATTTGCAGGAAGGATGCCAGGTAATGACTAAGTCATGCATCTCATGAACCATACACATACCATCAGAGTTGCAAAAATGTTGAAGTGCTTGCAAGCTACAGCATAGAAGTTCACAAAGCTTCATAACTTTCTCCAGATGTTTAAGACGCCATCTGCAAATGACTTCAGATTTCCCCACAAAGTTGATTTGTCTGATGCAACTGCAACACTGCTCTCCCTCTTGTTAGAGCTATCACTAGATATTAGGAAAATGAAAGAAACCTCAATATCCTATAGCAATATTACTGGAAAGAATAGTATGACATGACCAGAAATAAAGTGATCTGTAATTTGTAAGTTAATGCAAAACACAGTTGTATGTCCTTTGCACGAAAAACCATCCATTAATGCATACTCCAGATAGAATACATACATTAGTTCTAATAAGACTCAAGAAATGCTATAATCTATATTAATGTAGCAAGAAGATTTACTACAAGTTACTTAACTGCTCAAAGGGTCTTTGAAATAGTGTATCAATATCTTTATGCACAAAAACAGGAGCACAAATGGAATATTTAACTGCTCAACTACTGTTGAGATATGCGTAATAAATATAATTATTGATTGAGATATTGTCTTCCTTATTTTCTTCTACGTAAATATTCCTTATTTCCTTGTGTATATCTCTTATGTAAATAGTTAGATATAGGTCAGATTGAATCCCTATAATCATAGGATTTACTTTGTACATATTTTCATTATAAATAGAAAATGCTGAGAGCTAATCCCTCAAGAAATTCAGCACCAAAACCTTACTCTCAAGTCTCAACTACATGCAAGTGTAACATCACCAAACCCAATTCATAGCGTTCAAATGACATACACTAGTGCCGGTACTTTTGAAGAGATAATGAAAATGAAAATAAAAATAAAAAACTCCGTATTAGTCATAATAATGAAGCTATAGGTATCTAAATATATTAGAGAACTTACATTTTTGACTCATCCAATTTTGAAGACCCTTGAGATTGCTCCTTTTTATGCTGTGGACTATCCACACCAGGAAGGTCTTGTGCACCATCTTGCACTTTTCTCTCAAGTCCTGCTTTGTCAAAACTTTTAATCTCAATTGTTGGATGACTTTTTATATCTACAGACTTAGAATCATGGATCTGATCTTTGCTGCAACTACTGCCAGATTTTTCAACTATCGGAGCAGAAACCTGTTCTATTTTTTCTTTCACCAGGTGTATTTCAGGTGCAACATAATCAGAAGGGCAACTAGATAGAACTTCATCACTCTTGACGTCATTTGTCACCTCGGAATTAGAATGGGAAGCTTCGCCATACATGTCTTTTAAGGCAGGTTGCTCCCTTCTCTTATCAATACTTACTGGTGTAGATATGGTTTCGACTTCATAAGACAACCTTCCCTCCAAAGAGGAAGTCTGTGGCCCTCTCTTTTCTTCAAGAAGCTCACAACCAGTGTTAACGACCTCTTTGTCATCTAAAAGTGCCGACTGAGAATCATTTTGGATAGGCCTGTCTTTGGCAGTCTCAATATTTCCAGAAACATTCACAGATTCAGCAGTTTTAAATTTACTTTCATCTAATAGTTTTTCAACTAATATCTCATCCGTGCTATTTAAAGATTTCACTTTGGACTTGTATTTTAGTTCCTGAATGATGTCCCGAACAGTATAATAACTTCCACCAACTTCTTTCTGGGTATAATTTATTGGTGGGAATTTTCCAGCATTCTCTGATTTATACCTGCAGAGAGAAAATAAATTCAATTCTTTCTACAATAACAGGTGTCCACACAGATCATTTACTTGTTAATCAAAATCCAAAACTGATGAGAGCTTCAATATGTTGACATTATTTCAAGAGATAATAATGAAGGAGCATTTAAGAATGTCACACTTTTCTCCACGTCTATTAGAAAATTAGGGAGATTCAGCTCATCATCACAGAACAGGACAACATAAAAATGAGAACCCTTCTTGCAAGGAATAAATCCAACACAAGAATGTGAAAATAAGTACATGATTGGTTATCCCAGCATGAACTAACCCATTAAATGAACAGAAACCCTAAGGTAGGACAACTTAAAAAGAAGTTACATAAACATACTATTTTATTGTTGATCATAGACAAAGGTTTAGCTATAAGAAGCACATTTGATACAAAAAAAAAAAATGACCATAAAAACAGTTCAATTATTGTTCAAGCAGGCTATAAAGTTGCAGCCCTTGGTTAGCCTTTTTGAAGGGGCCAAATATGTGTATGTAAATTATGTTGGTTAAATGTCTATAAATATAGCATTGTAGCTCGGCAGCAAAATATATTATGAAAACATAGAAAACAGAGATCACTCCTGGAAGACACAATTGTTATTTTTTGAGGAAATTAAGAAAGCAGAAATGCAAATAAGTATCATACAGGAATCAATACCAAGACCTTTCATTAAGGGTCTGTTTGGTTCAACAGAGGGGATGTGTAGACCCTTGTAACATTTGATGTCACATTAAATAAATGGTATTTAAGTCCAAATTTTTAACAAATACTATTTCCCCTCTGAATTCCTCCACTCTTGGATGGGAGGGAGTCAAATCTCTTTTAAGTGAATTTTAGCTCCCCTCCATTCCCCATTACTCCTCTCCAATAAACCGAACCAAACAACTAAAGTTTAAAATAAGTCTTCTTCCCTCCCCTCTAATCAAACAGACCCATATAAAATTAGGCCCTTAGAGAACTGAGAACAGGATTGAGAATGAAACATGTGACATTTTTGTACCCAAAACTGAAAATAAAAACAGAAAATGTTTTCTGAACCCAAACGAACACTTACGATGCCAAATCCATTTTACTAAGTCAATTCTAATATCACCAGAAAACAAAATTGGTATGGGACAACAATGCATGCATCTATCTGTTACATCCATGCATTTCATATGCCAAAATCTATGAAGCACTGACGCGTCAGCACCAGTAAAATTTTGAAAAAATAATAAATTAATTGATTGTAATAATATGTGTTGGTGTCAGACACCAACAAATGTCGGACACCGGACACACCTTCCATTAGAAAGAAGTGTCAGTGCTACAAAGGCCAAAAACCCACAATGGGCATAATGCATGAAACATAGAAAATACTTAAGATGCCAAATCTATATTATCATGTCGTAATTAAACAAAACATATTATAATGATATCTGTAATTAAAAGATAAAAGTGAGTCCTCCCCTCAAAAACCCTCCATCCAAACATACCATAAAGATCCCAAATCCATGTTACCTAGCCAATTCTAATTTCATCAGAAAACATTTCATATGCTAAAATCCCACAATGTAGCATAATTTATGAAACCTCATAAAACATTAAACAAAAGCTTCAACTTCAAAAGAAACATAGAAAATACTTATTCACAAAAGATTCCACCATAGCTCTACGTTCATGTTTGGGAACCCTCGACCCGCTTTTCGGCGGGCGGGCATCTGAAGTCTCCGAAGAAACACAAGCTGCAGCAGCAGCAGCAGCATGTGACACTGTCAAATAACACAACAGATATAATCATGATCACATAATTTCTAATACAATAAATTTTCAATTTCATTTTCGATTTCAACGTTGATTCGAAATAGTTACATTGCAAAAGAATAACTGAAATAACAAAGAGAAGGTAAAAATGATGTGAATGAGAGAAAAAAGAAGAAAGTTACAGTGATTGGATTTTGGGGTGAAATTGTGAATTTTGCGGAAGGAGGAGAGTGTGATGAGAAGCTTCTTTCTCATGTTAGTTGTTAGGTTATTCTTCGATGTGATTTTCAGCAACTTCGATTTTTCATGTATGATCTCAGAGAGAGAGAGAGAGAGAGAGAGAGAGAGAGGGTTTAGGGTTTTGCAGGTTAGTTCCTTTGTTCAAATCTCAAAACGGCGTAGAAACGGTAATGGTTTTTCGTCGTTTTACACGATTTTTCAAAATTTCTGAAGTGAAGAATGGTTTAAGTCCTTCATAAAAATTTGCTAAAAAAAAAAAGTCCTTCATAAAAATGGGAAAACTCAATTTAGTCCTCTGATCTTCTGGTATCTGTATATAAAAGTCGAATTACAGCAAAATTTCATAATCACCCTTATTAAAATTCATGACCTCCTTAATTTTATATGCATAATGGTCATTGTGCAAAATTTAATTTATTTGTTTTTTAAAAATTAATTATGGATAATGATTATCACAAGTGTAACCAATTTCCACGGATAGTATGAAACTAATTTATTGGTTTTTTAAAAAGTTAGTTACGGATAATGGTCATATCTACTAATCTACTAACAATATATAAAAATCGAAGTACAACAAAATTTCATATTCGTCCTTATTAAAACTCATAATCTCCTTAATTGTATGTGCATAATGGTCATTTTGCAAAATTTAATTTATTTTTTTAAAAAAAATTAATTACGGAGTATGTTCATCACAAGTGTAAGCAATTTCCACAGATAACTATGAAACTAATTTATTTGTTTTTTAAAAAATTAATTACGGATAATGTTCATATCTACTAACATCTATTAACAATATATAAAAATCAAAGTACAACAAAATTTCATAATCGTCCTTATTAAAACTCATGATCTCTTTAATGTCGATTTTTTGAAAATAGTCATGAGTTTTCAAAATTTTATCACATTGACTTTCTCATATATCTATATAAAATTTGTTTCTGCAGATAAAAACATTTAAAATCTGCAACGGGAGCGGTGCAAACATTAAACAGTGTTTTGCATATAAAATAAAATTTATTTAATAAACACACTACATTAATGTTGGTATTTTGAAAATAGTCATGAGTTTTCAAAATTTTATCATATCGACTTTCTCATATGTGTATATAAAAATTTGTTTCTCCAAATATAAACATTTAAAATCTGCAACGGGAGCGGCGCAAACATTTAACAGTGGTTTGCATATAAAATAAAATTTAATCAATAAAAACACTGCATTAAGGTTGATATTTTGAAATTAGTCACGAATTTTCAAAATTTTATCATATCGACTATCACATATAGATACATACAAATTTTCTTCTGCATATATAAGCATATAAATTCTTCAACGAGTGCGATTTAAATATTTAACGGTGTTTTAAATATAAAATATAAATTTATTTAATAGACACACTACATTAATGTTGATATTTTGAAAATAGTCATGTGTTTCCAAAATTTTATCGTATCTGCTTTCTCACACATGTATATAAAAATTTGTTTATTTAGATATAAGTACATAAAATTTGCAACGGGTGCGGTGCAAACATTGAACAGTGTTTTGCATATAAAATAAAAAGTTATTTAATAGAAACACTAAATTAATTTTGATTTTGAAAATAGTCATGAGTTTTTAAAAATTTATCATATCGACTTTCTCATATATGTATATAAAAATTTGTTTATGCAGATATAAGTACATAAAATCTGCAACGGGTGCGGTGCAAACATTGAACAGTCTTTTGCATATAAAATAAAAAGTTATTTAATAGAAACACTGCATTAATTTTGATTTTGAAAATAGTCACGCGTTTTTAAAATTTTTTGTGCATAAAAATTTGTTTTCGCATATATAAGCAAATAAAATCCATAACTGGTGTGACTCAACTATTTAACAAATTTTTGCTTATATAAGAGAAAAAAAATTAATAGAAACATTACATTATTACTCATAATTTTCATTTAATATCTATAAACATTCTACAATATTAACAATATAATTATTTTTTATATAATTATCGCAATGCTACGTGACCCGTGCGAAAGCACTGGTCTTTTACTAGTAAAAATAAAAATAAAAAAGTAAATGGTAATTTTAGTCTATACCTCTGCACATCACTGTCACAAAAGTCTATGACTCAAGATTAAATTAAATATAAATTAGTCTCTAAATGTGCACTTTCGTTATCAGTTTAGTTCTGTCGTTAAAAATTTATGTGAACTAATGAAGTGACAAATGTTTAATCCCCAAATTGAATCTCAAATTCCTAAATTTCGAATTTAATTCCCAAATCCCTAAATTTTTTAACGGAATTTGCCACCTCATCACTTAACATAATTTTTTAACGCCAGAGACTAAACTGATAATGGAAGTGCACATTCAGGGACTATTTTGTATTTAATCATGAGTCAGCGACCTTTGTGACAACGAGATGGAGAGTGAGGGACTAAAGTGACCATTTACTCAAATAAAAATAAAAACAAACCCTTCAAAAACAAATTTGTGTGAATCGGTTATCTTTGCACACAATTACATAAACTAATTTCTCGAGTTGAGTGTATAGAACCACAGTAGATAACAAAACTATCCTCAAAAGATTTGCATTGTTGCATTCTCAATGCTGGATTCAAACACTTTTAGTTAAACACTTCTAGTTAAGCCGAAGAGATGTCTAACATCTAATTCAAGTGTTCTTGGATAATAAAAAAAAACAAATTTGTGTGAATTGGTTATCTCTGCACGTAATTGCATAAATTAATCATTCGTATCGGTTGATACAATAATTATAATAGAGGACAAAACTCTTCTAAAGAGATTTAACATTTTTGCATTTTCAAACTGGATTTAAACACATGACTTTTAGTTAAGCCGAAGAGATCTCATCTAATTCAAGTGATCCTAGATGATAAAAACAACTTTTAATCTTTCAAAAAATTAACCACAATAACTTATCTTGTCTCGATCTTCTTTACACTTTATTTGGTTGAAAAAGAAAAATAGAGGAAAGAAAATAAATTAATGGCTAAAAAAACCGTAAAAAATGTATAACAAATGGCAAGGCTATTTAAAACTTTGGTATGCGAGAAAATAAAGAAAATGATGATAGAAAAAAGGCTAAAATATGCTTTTAGTCCCTGCAAATATGCTCAGTTTTGGTTTTCGTCCTTGGTAAAAAATTTTTTTGAAAAAAGTCCTTGCAAAATATTTTATTTTTTAAAATAGTCTCTGGGTCCACTAAAGCGCTGAAGTGACATGGTTTTGGTCCCTGCAAATATGTCCAGTTTTGGTTTTCGTCCCTACAAATATGTCTAGTTTTGGTTTTCGTCCCTGCAAATATGCCCAGTTTTGGTCCCTGCAAATATTACCAGAGACGAAAACCAAAACTGGTCATATTGCAGGGACCAAAACCATGTCAAATCATCACTGAAAGTGGGCCCAGAGACTTTTTTAAAAGACAGAAAATTTTGCAAGGGTGTTTTTAAATTTTTTTTTTTACCGAGGACCAAAAGCAAAACGAGCCCTATTTGCAGGGACTAAAAGCATATTTTAGCCTAAAAAAAAATATGTATGAGTTTAAATACAATACATTGGCGATATAAAGTTATCTTACACGTGCATTCAATAAAGTGTTGAGATATCAATTATTGAATATGACAAATTATGTGTTTTTATATCCGTTAGTTGACATGGTAACACATCATTTAATGTCACCTTGATAAAGACCTTGGTAATCCATGACTCCATGTATATTTGATCATTGTGCTTAGATGTATTTCAAAACATAATTTTTGTATAAGCATGGCCTGATTGGAGTGAAACACCAATCACTACGTGTATTTATCAGTGAGGATAAGTGATACTAAATTAATTGACTTTGGAATTGAATATTTGAAATCTTACTTTGAAAAAGCAGTCTATTAATATTTATGTTTTGATTCTAGACTATTCATAAGACTTGATTTCTATCTTGTATTTTTTAATGTTAACTCAGTATTTGAATTTGTCATTCAATAAACCATTATTGATTTCGAAAGGTTCTAACTTATATATTTTTTGTAGGACTTTGAGGACAAACAAAATTTTAAGTGGAGGAGAGTTGATAAGTAACAAATGAACGTAATTTACTTATATAATTAATGACACTTATTAACTTAATTTGCAAGAAATCCCCAAACAAATCCCAATTATTGAAAATATAACAAAAGAATGGGAGGTGAAAGTAATAAGCTTTAAAGAAGCATTTCAAGCTCTTCGCCCGGCGAAGCTACACCTTGCATGAAAACAAGAGAAGATTTAAAAGCTCCACTTGACTAACGTAGCATAATCCTATTGGAAGAGGAACAATTGTTCACCCAGTGAGCAGAACCATCGCCCAACGAAGGAGCTTTTCCATAACCTATAAATAGAGGCTTGCAACCTCATTATTGGGCATTCTTGAGAGAGAGAGAGAGAGAGAGAGAGAGAGAGAGAGAGAGAGAGAGAGAGAGAGAGAGAGAGAGAGAGAGAGAGAGAGAGAGAGAGAGAAATCAGGGCAGAAATGAGGTGGGAACCTCAAATGCTTGTAGATCTAACTGGATTATGCAACATCTCGTCATCCTCTCCTATATATTGGTAGCTATTCATTATGTGTAGCTACTCTCTCTGTGTCTTAGGATTAAATGTGGTTAATCAGGAATCTAATGTAAATAGATGGTCTGGATATCTAATCTCTTTATTTATTTTTTATTTAATGCTTCTCTAGCATGCAATCTAAGATTGATCTTTTGACTTAAGGAGTGCTAGACATAAAATTCCTTTGTAAGGGACATGAATAAAGACATTTTTAGATGTTAGTTGCAATACATCGGGCTAGCTTTGCAATAACACATACTATCAAAACTTAATTCCATCCTATTATCTAAGTGAGCAAGATATTAGAAGTTATAGATTAGGGTGACTCTCACATTACCTGCGAGACATCGAGATCTATGAAGGGCAATATGTGAAGGTATAATTGAAATGAAGGAGTATATAGTCAATCAAGGAAAGACATTAAAGAACTAATAAATGAAACTTAATCATATCACAACTTGCTAATTCATAGTTTCATCAACTACCAACCATCTATTTACTACCACATCTTTTAAAAATCATACTAACTGAATGGTTCATTAATCAAGTCTCTATAAATACGATAAAAGAAATTCTTTGATACCGCTTACTAAAATGATTCATCATAGATTTGTGCCATAAGCCGAAGCATTTGGAATAGCAAACAAGCTTCCAATGAATTGTTAACTATGTCATTCTCCACCATTTTTTTAAACTAGTGATGCAAGGCATCACCAAAATATTATATCAAAGAGAAGAAAGTACAAAAGAGAAGATTGGAGGACAGAACCAAAGCCAACCTTAAAAGTTTACAAATCTGAAGTTAGGGAGACCCAATTTGTTTCTAACTATTTCTTGTCTGATCTCAATTGGATAATCATCCCACCTCATCATGTCAGTTACAGTTAAACCAATATTAGCAAGAAGATCTGCACAAGTGTTGCCTTTCGTATATATGTGACTAACAATGAAATTCATCTGCCTGGCTTTGAGCAAACAGTTAGTCCACCTATTTCTTATGCTCCAAGGAACAGTGAAAAATGAGGAAAATGCAAGCATAACAATTTTGGAAAATCATTAAAGCCTTAACAAATCATGAACCAATCTTTGATGAGAACCTAGCCAGATCCATTGGAAAAAGCAGGCTAGCCATGATGATCTACAATATATGTAGAAGCCATGATAAAAAAGTATGTTGTTGTTAAAAATGTTGCACGGAAATAAAAGCTTTAAGCCATGTTCATATGGACAAAGATCTGAACACTGACTATGTGCCAAAAGGCTCAGAAGCTCAAAAGTTGAGCAACTCAGAGTTCAAAGTCTTAAAGTCTCAGGATCTGACCAAGTTAAAATCTGTGATTGTAAAGTCAAGAGTTCTGATTAAGTCAGAATCTGAGGCAGGGAAGTTAAAGGTTCTGACCAAACCAGAGTCTGATCCCGAAAAGGCAAAGACTTCATTAAGATCAAAACCTAAGACACAGAGACTTGAAATTTCGAGTAGCTCAAAGTCTGAAGCTAGGGACAATTCAAGACCAGAAGTTCTCAGCATCAGAGCTTCAATTCTAAGGTACAGAGGGAGAAAAGATCTTTCAGGACTAACAAGAAAGGACCCATCAAGCTGTGGGTACCTAGAAAAGAAATTGTCTACATTTCAGGTAATCCTTGAAGCACATCACTAGACTTAATTCTAATTCCTGGAGAATGGCTATTCACAAAACATGATGGAAGAAATGCATGTGTTCCAAGTCCTCACACTAAAAGAGGAAGATATTGCGGCTTCTGGAGAAAACTAGAAAAGGAGGACTTATGGTACAATACTCATGGTTAATCATTCTATCTACTTTATAATTACTGTTTTTTATAGATCTGAACATAATATTCTTAGCATAGATTGATTATGCATATAACTGTTATGATATGAGATGTGAGAATCTAGAGAGTTATCAATGTGACAGGTTCATCAGGTTCTCAAGTCTAAAGAAGGGACAAAGATTTTGAAATCAACTTTTGAAACTGGTTGATTAGAAAATACATTATTTTCTGTAAGTATGTAATGTTTAATAACTCTGGATTAAAAAGTTTAGAACATGTCAAATAAAGAATAACTTCTATAACTTGTCAAGGTGAATTAGTTAAGGGACTATCAGAGTTATAACAATACTTAGAGGCTCTTTCAAAAAGAGGCAGGCCAGAAAAGAACTTTTAAGAAAATCTTTTAAAAAACAAATATTGTTGTCCTATCTCTTCAAACTTTAAGAACCTCCTCATATGAAACTGCTTATGACAATTGACACTGAACAAAGCTAACATGCAGGATTTTGGATCAGTCACACTTGAAAACTAAAAGCAGAAAGCTTAGTTAATTTCCCAGAACCTGAGTTGATTCATATGATCTGAACAAGAGCATCATATGAATCAGTTGATAGATATGAACCAAGTATGTCTCACTCTCATAAGTTTAGATGTACCAGTTATATCTCAAACATCTGAATATGTCTGAAGCAAATTGTAGCACAATCCTCTTAGTGTTTTCCTCTATGAATACTCTAAATGATCAAGGCATACACAGTACATAATATCTGCTAACAAGGAAGCTTGATAATGAGTATCAAAGCCAGTTAAAAAAAGTTGTGCAGGTATACAAATTACAGGAGATGTCACAGATGCTACACTAGTGAAAAACCATGTGGAATCTTGGAGCAAGTGAATAAATCAGAAGGATATCCACATGATGAATGTAGTAGAACTAAAAGAGAATCTGGTCAGATATAAGGCAAACAATGTGAAGTTTTAATGAAAAGTTATCCAAGAAAAACATTGTTGGAATCAAAATGGTAGATCAGAAGAAGATCATGAAGTATAAGCTGATCAGAAGTAATGCAAAGGTATGATAAGCTTTTGT
The DNA here is from genome assembly GCA_018208015.1 of Medicago ruthenica. NCBI lineage: Eukaryota > Viridiplantae > Streptophyta > Magnoliopsida > Fabales > Fabaceae > Medicago > Medicago ruthenica. The sequence continues at coordinate 14,958,087 of CM031376.1, forward strand.
TGTTATTTAACAGATTTAAGATATGATGAAGTTCATAGTCAGATAAAACTCAGAAGCTACTCCAGTCAGAATCTCTTTGAGTAAGTCTAATGGGAACAAGCATCTGACTGAATCTGTGACTCTGAAGGTTCAACGTTAGATAAACACTTCTATCTGAATTGTCACATAAGTGGAAAGGTTTTCAATCTACTTTATTGACACATGGCCCACTCACTTGACACGAGACTGGGAAGTTTTATCTGATGTGTATCTTAGCTGTTGGATAATAACTGTTGGGTAATGATGCTTTGTCTTGATTAATGTATTCTTGCACCCATCTTTGTCATTAATGTTTTTGTCTGTCATCATTGCATGTTTATATTCTCAAAACGTTTGAAGTTGAAAATTTTACACAAAATTACTTATACCAAATCACACACTTTCATTTTTCACTTCCTACACTTTTGTTCTTAAGCCTTCTCAGAAAAACAACCAATTTCAAACAAACCCTTAGAACAAGCTTAACTCCAGAATCATGGCTTCAACAACATCATATGGGAAAGTCTCTACAACTCTCAAGGGAAGAACTATGAGGATTCTACAATGTGATCTCAAACTGATAAAAGAGTATATTGTGGATTTTGACTCGTTTGCTGAAAATGGGTACGACATGAGAGCAGAGTTCAATAAGCATGGACAAATGGGCTTTCTTGAGATTCTGGATGGACCCTGCTACACAACGCTGGTTAAGGACTTTTGTATTAGAGCAGAGATAGTGAAGGCTGCTGAAGAAGGACGAGAAATGGTGATAAAATCATCAGTTATAGGGATTGAGATTACCATTACTCAATCCACCATAGCCTAGATGATAGGGCTTGACAACGCTGTGTTCTTCGAAACCGATACAAATTCCATCTCTTTTTTGTTTGGAGATGAAATCAAAAGCAAAATCTACAAAATTATAGAGGAAAAGGCTGGAGAAGAAAACGAAGAGGGTGCTAAGGATGGTATGAAGAAAAAGGCGGACAGAGCCACCAACTTGATGGATATGGAAATGATTCTATTCAAGTTTTTCATTCAAAGCATCTTCCCTAGAACAAGAAGTACAGATCAACCCAACTAGATTCACAAGGTGATTCTCCTTCATCTTCACAAGAATGAGAAAGTCAATCTTGCTGCATATGTGTTCCATCACCTATGTACAACAATTGACAACACTTGGAGAAAACAACACAAAAGCATCCCATACCCAAGGCTTCTATCCGAATTGTTTAATCAGAGCAAAATAATTCAGAAGCTGGAAAGTCTAGGCCCTCTTAATTTAGAAGCAGAATATGGGGAAGTCATGACAGGAGAGCTTCTGGGAAAGATGGGGATTATGTTGGAACAAAATGTATGAACAACTCTCTTTTGGGTTTTGATGATAACAAAGTGTTAAAAAGAAAATTGGAATTGCTAATGCTTGATTCTAAGTGTGTAGAACCATGCACTTAAAGATTGGTATCTAACATTGGTTATGAAAGAACAAGTTAAGAGCAAGAATGAAAGCATAAAAGCTTGTGTTGCAAGGCTGAAGAAAATCAGCGTCTAAAGAACAGCTTCTGAAGACAGCGTCTGAAGAAGAGCTTCTGAAGGGAGCGTCTGAACAGTGCGTCTGAAGACCAGCTTCTGAAGGGTGCGTCTGATGAACAATGCATCTGAAGACCAGCTTCTGAAGGCAGTGTCTGATGAACAGTGCGTCTGAAGTCTGCTTCTGACGGAGTGCTTCTGATGAACAGTGTCTGATGCCAGCTTCTGAAGCCAGTTCTGAAGAGAAGCTTTTGAAGTCTGAGTTTTAAGGAAAAACAACTGTCACTATCAACTGTAAAGCACTGTACTGTCAGAACAGCTCTATGCAAAAGTTGTCTCCTTGGCCAAAACATTCTCCATGTTTTAAGGAAACATTCAAAATCTGCCATGCTCTGTTTTCTGTGCGCACACCAGAACAGAATGAATGCTGGATGAAGCTTCATTTGCAACGACTCTATTTTGATGACATGGCATCTTCTCAACAGCTCTTTAATTCTCTATAAAGGATTGATGAATTGAAGAAGAAAGCCAAGACTCACAAGACTGCAAAAACCAGAAAGTGCTATACTCTGTTTTACGTGACAGTCATCAAATAACTTAGGAATTCTTACAAACTTTTTTATCTTAGAATTCCTTAATTAGAGAGTCTCAATCTGTGTTGTATTTTGTGAACACCACTGATAGTATATCAAGTGTTCAACTCAAACTGTTTTCTGTTGTAAAATCTGTTTGAACCAAAGTCTCTAGCCTGCGTGCTTGAGCAACCAGAAGTCTCATAACTTTGTGTATTGAGCATAGAAAGTCTTAGACTGTGTTTCTAAGCAGGGAAGTCTCTTACTAAGTGTTTGAGCATCTAGAAGTCTCTTACTAGGTGTTTGAGCAAGGAAGTCTCATCCTTTGTGGTTGAGCAGGGAAGTCTCTTACTAGGTGTTTAAGCAAGGAAGTCTCATCCTTTGTGGTTGAGCAATTGTAATCATTTGATTATAGTGGAAAATCTCTTGTTAGTAACAAGGGGACTGGACTACTTCCGGATTGTGGAAGGAACCAAGATAAACCTTTGTGTCTCTCTTTCCCTCTCTCTCATTTACCTTTTATATCCGCTGCTAAATAACTCTGAAGAAGTTTCAGAATCTGATCAATATCAGAATCTGAACTTAACCAAAGTTTTTGAGATAGAAAAAAAAGGCCCACACAATTCAACCCCCCCTTCTTGTGTGTTTTTCTCACCTTCAGATTATCCTACCAAAGACTGTGAAGAAACCCTCTATCTATGCCATCAAATTAAACGGGAGACCACCCATTCTAGACTTCCCAGAAATCATCAGCAATCTAAGTCCAGAAGAGCTTGCAGATTTGGTGTAAAAGGCCATAGTAGATTACAATGCTCAAGTAATTCTGGAGGACATTCATGTTGCACCAGAAGCTGCTAATGCAAAGTAGAAGAAGAAGAGAGCAGCCTCTGATAAAGCCACATTATCTGCCCCTGCTAAGAAGAAGCAGAAGAAAGTAGAAGTGTAGAAAGAACTGAAAGAGTTGTCTACAGCAAAGGTGAAGGAATCTAGAACAAGAATTGGTGTTGCTCCTTCTGAGACTCAACCACTAAATCAAACTCCTAGTGTTGATGGAACCAAAAGAAAAGGCCTTGAGAAAACATTTGAAGCTCCCAAGAAAATCAGAGTGTATTTGGGTTAAGGATCAGATTCTGAGACAAATTCTAATAACGACAAGACTCTTGCCTCCAAAACACCACGTCTAGCTAAATCTTTGGCTAAGGATCCCTCAGCTAAGGAGAAGCTGGAAGATGCTACACATAAAGCAGAATCCCTCAAAGAAACTATTGTGAGTGAAGTGTTAGAAGTGGGTCTGATGACTGAGGAAGACATTGCTGCTTAGAGGAAAGAACCTGATCAAATAGAAGAAGTTGCTAATGAAGAAAATATGTTAGAAGAAATTGCTGAAGACATTCAAATCCTGCAAGGTAATGATCATGTCTCAAGCATAGATATTATTGGTACTCCTTCTGACCCATCCACTTTCATCCCACCACCTCCTGAGTATGTTGATACTAATGCCATGTACCATCTGGTAAGGCATTTTGATGGAGTCATATACTCCTCCACACCATCATCACCTCAAACCACTCAATCTGCCCCACCCACTACTCAAATCAACCCACAACCTCAAACAACAAACATTATTGTCTCTCAACCACTAAAGCTGCAGATACTAGTGCCACTACCCATACCTACAGACTTAATGCCCATTTACCCTGAACTACCTGCTCCTAAGTCAACCTTTCCTGTAGATTCATTGACTGAATTATCTGATGATGAAACAGTTGATGAACTGATTGAACCCCCCCCCCCCCCCCCAATAAATCATTGAAAGTCTTTATGTACCAACCTCATAATATGACCACTCAAATGACCTTGAAGGAGTATTCAAAAATATCTATGTACAAGCTAAAATAACATACTGCAAAAGCTTGAGATTTGTTTGTGATGAAAGGATCATTCTTGAATGGAATCTTCTGCAATAATCTGTCAATCTGACTCTTGAGAAAATCAAACCTCTGCTAGCTGAAAAATGCAAGGAATAACCAGATTAACTAGGTTGATGTAGTTAGAGGAGTAATGGGCATCTTAGACCTCAGAAGGAATGTTTTCAGACAGCTGCAAGCTCCACCTCAGCCTGTCTTGGAAACTACACTTGAGGTTTCTCACAGTTCATCTCTGACTCAGCAACTACGTTCGGAATCTGTACTGCTTGTCAGAAGCAATGTTAATGGAAATAGAACTATAGAAGGCTGGATGCTCTGGAGGAGGAACAAAAAGCTTTAAAATCTGTAGTGACTACTTTGCCATTTGAGCAAGGGAAGTTGAAGACAAGAGTGGAAGAAATCGGTCAGACTCAGATCGAGATGAAAGAACAATTTTCTGAGACTAACGACAATGTCAAAACCATAATTGAGTTGCTGAAAAACAAGCCCTAAGATTGTTTTAGTCTTTATTTTCTTGTTTTGCATTTGTTAATTGTACTCTTGTTAAATGAAATTTTGTTTATCAATATGCATCATTTATACTCATGATTTTTCTGCTCTTGCATTTATATTTTTTTTAAGTTAATTTAATTCAAGTTAATCCGCGCTTAATTGAAAATTTATCAGAATCTGAAGAAGTTATCAGATGTATCTAGACTAAAAAGACTTGAGAAGTCCTGAGCAGTTCTAAGAATCTGATAAAAGCTAAAGTTCTGATAAGTTTATTCCTTTTTTAACTTGTGACTTTGAGAACTCATCAGACTCTAAAAAGTGTTATCAAACCTAAGTAAACAACACATATCTTACCAACTCTGATATGTTTTAAGACCTGATATACTTTAAAATTCTGATATGTTAATATATATGTGCTCTAATGTGTTTTATAATGATTAACAATGAATTTAATTAACCGGGATAGAACTTAGGGGGAGCTTGCAAACCTCACCTTAATGGACCATCACATACTTAGAGGGAGCTTGCAAACCTCAGACCCTGAGACTGTCAGACTCAAGGGGAGCTTACAAACCTCAGACCCTGAAGTCTACCTGTTAATTAGATTAACAATAACTGTTTCAAATACTTGTGTTTATCATCATAAAAAAAGGAGAGATTGTTGGAACAAGAAAAGTCTTGTACAATTCCTCTAAGGTTTTGATGATAACAAAGTATTGAAGAACAATTGGATATACTAATATTTATTCAAGTGTGCAGGATCATAGAATATATCCATCAAGTATTGAACATGTATTAAAGCATCAGGAGCACAAGAGAAGCTCAAAAGACTATGGCAAAAGATCTGAAGAATGGCCAACTAGAAGTAAATACATTGGATCAGAAGAAAATGACGCCTCTCAGAAGCTGAAGTGATCTTCAGACCCTGTGGAGATCATCAGACTCAGAAGACCGAACCAGACACAGAAGAACCCATCAAACTTGGAAAACCTTCAGACTTTAGAAGTACCTGAGGGACCCATACTCCACGTCAGATTTGTCGTCTTCTATGGCTGTCCACATCAAAGATCTGAGCACAATTTTGTCTTCTTCTGACCACATGTAGAAACAAGCAAAGAACTTCAAGGACAATAAGAATGAACGGATACTTCCTGTTTCAGCAAAGGATTTTCGAATGACTATCCAACTGAACTATCCATATCAGGCAATGACTCAACGTTCTTGATTTGAAGCTTTTCAACGAATCTTAATGCGCTGACACTCTTCTCCAAGGACTCTCAAATCCCTACCTATATAAGGAGCTGAAGATCATGAAGAAGATTAACAAGACTCTGCTATTTTTTTTGTGTCATTACACTGTCAAATCAAATAGCGCAAAACACTTAGGATTTTTCTTACCAAACTTTTGTATCTTAGAAATCCTAAAAGAGTCTGTTCAATAGTTGAGTTTGTTGGATATTTGGTTGTTGGCTTCATTTTTGCTAAAATCAAATATACAAGCAAGATGTACATCTTCAGAAGCAGAACCTCAAAAGTTGAGTCTTCAGAAGCAGAACCTCAGAAGCTGAGTCTTCAGACACAGAACCTCAGAAGCTGAACCTTCAGAAGCTGAACCTTTAGAAGCTGGACCTTTAGAAGCTGAATCTTCAGAAGCAGAACTTCAGACGCTGAACCTTCAGAAGCACTTACTTCAGAAGTACTTTCAGAAGCAGTCTTGTTTTCGCGCCTTGGAGCTGTTTATAATCTCACCTGATCTTTTGAAGATTTAATTGAAGAATTCTTTCATGTTACTTGTTCTCCAAGCTGCATGTGTTTCCAGAAGGAAGATATTTTCGTGAGATATATTTCTTCAGATTGGATATTATTTTATTTGTGAATATATTTTCAAAGAGATCTTTGGAAAATATATTTCTGAAGAATATTTGTGTTAATATATTTCTGAGAAGAATATTTGATTCAAATATATGTTGCTGCTGAAGGCTATAAATAGAAGACGCCACTATGGAAGAAATTAACTGAAACCAAAGCCATTATTGAAAGAGTATTCTTAGGTTTCTAGTCTATTAATTGTGAGCCTTTCTTGTGTCACCTTGATGCAAGCTTATGACTGTGTTTATTGAGTTGTAATTGTAGATCACTTGAAGCTTTTAAGCAAGAGTGACTTTTGTGTGTTTGGAGTGTGTCTCCGTCTTTGATCGTTATTTGAGTCTAAGATCACTGAGGCAGTGATTGTTTGAGGGGAAGTGAAAGGGGTCTCATATCTAGGAGTTCCTAGGTAGAAATACCACGAATAGTGATTAAGTGAGAAGGCAGTGAACCGGAGGTTGTTCACATAGGACTTTGAATTGATACTATTATAGTGGATTTCCTTCCTGCCTTGGTAGCCTCCAGATGTAGGCGTGTTTGTCACCGAACTGGGTTAACAAACATCTTGTGTCTTTTACTTTCTGTCTGTTATTTCTTTCCTTGTTATTTGTATTGATCATTAGCTCAACGTTGAAACTGTGTACTTCGCATTACGTTCATCATCAGGATTTTACTGCGCCAGATTTCAATTGGCATCAGAGCAGGCACCCTTCCTGTTTTAGGGTGAGCTCCAGGGATGTTATCTTCTGGCAGAATGGACAAGGAAGGAGGATTTGTGAACAGACCACCTCTGTTGGATGGTTCCAACTATGACTATTGGAAATCTCGCATGAGTGCTTTCCTTAAATCTATAGATAGTAAGACTTGGAAAGCAGTTTTGAAAGGTTGGGAACATCCTGTTGTGCTTGACAAAGATGGAAAGAAGAGAGCTGATCTGAAACCAGAAGAAGAGTGGTCTAAGGAAGAAGATGAATTAGCTCTTGGAAACTCCAAGGCCTTGAATGCTTTATTCAATGGAGTGGACAAAAATATGTTCAGACTGATCAAGCAGTGCACTGTAGCTAAGGATGCTTGGGAGATTCTCAAAACTACTCATGAAGGCACATCCAAGGTAAAATGTCCAGACTTAAACTTCTCACCACCAAGTTTGAAAATCTCAAAATGTTGGAGGATGAGAACATACAAGATTTCTATATGAACGTTCTGGACATGGCTAACTCATTTGATTCTCTTGGAGAAAAAATATCTGATGAGAAACTTGTGAGAAAAATACTCAGGTCTCTACCTAAGAGATTTGACATGAAGGTGACTGCAATTGAGGAAGCACATGACATCTCCAGTATGAAGGTTGAGGAATTAATAGGGTCCTTGCAGAATTTTGAGATAGCCTTCAATAACCGAACTGATAAGAAGGGGAAAGGTGTTGCTTTTGTAGCAAATGCTGATGCTGAGGAACAACAAGGAAATAATGAGGATGATGAAAGCATATCAGAAGCTCTTGTGATGCTTGGTAGATAGTTTAACAAGATTCTTAATCGTGCTGACAGGAGACCCAAGCCAAATGGTCAGAACATGAGGTTCAACATCAGTAAGCAACAAAATGATTTGAAGAAGACAAGAATTGATGAGAAGAGCAATCAATCAAAGGGAGTTCAGTGTCATAAGTGTGAAGGATATGGTCACATTAGGACAGAATGTGCCACATATCTCAAGAGACAGAAGAAAAGCTTGATTGTTTCTTGGTCTGATGAAGATGACTCAGAAGGAGAAGTGGAATGTGAGTCTACGAAGCATGTCATGGCTTTAACTGGTAAATGCATGTTTGATAATGAAGTTAAGGCTTCAGAAGCACCATCAGGTTCTGAAGCACCATCTGATACTGAATCCAGTGATGAAGAATTGTCTTATGAAGAACTAGCTAACTCTTACATAGATCTGTATACTAGGAGTGAGGAAGTGTGCAAGTTATTAGAAAATCAGAAGAAGACTATCAGTCAACTTTAGGCTGAAAGAAGTGAACACTTTGGACAAATTTATGATCTCAAAGATGAGGTAACCCAACTGAACTCTCAACTTGAACATATGAAGAATCAAGTCAGAATGATGAACACTAGTACTGATATGCTAAAAGAGATATTGGAGAGTCAGAACCAAGGGAAACCAAAAGGAATATGGTTTGATTATAGGACTTGAACAACAAACAGCAAAATCCAGCTAAAAGGTTCATTGTAGGTGTTGGAACATATGATCCAATGATGGGCAAACCTAAGGTGGAACATCAGAACAAACCTCAGGGATCTAAGAGCAGGAGGGCATCTCGTCCTTGGATATGTCATTACTATGGTAGAAAGGGGCACATAAAGCCATTATGTTTCAAGCTGTATGGATACCCCAAGCACTTTTAACAAAGAAAAGTGGAGCCCATTGTAAACAAAATCAATGTCAAGAAGGAATGGAGACCCAAATGTGATAATGTTGGCTTAATTGCTCACACCTCTCTGAGAGCATCTTCTAGGGAAGACTGGTACTTTGACAGTGGATGCTCTAGACACATGACTGGCGTTAGTAAATTTCTTGAAAATATAAGATCTTACACCAGTAGCTATGTGACTTTTGGTGATGGAGCTAGAGGAGAAATTCTTGGAATTGGAGACTTGATCAGTAATGGACTACCAAGGTTAGACAATGTGCTATTAGTTAAAGGGTTAACTTCAAATTTGATTAGCATAAGCCAGCTGTGTGATCAAGGGATGGAAGTGAACTTCAACAAGACTGAATGTCTGGTGACTGATGGGAAAAGAGAGGTGTTAATGAGAGGTAAGAGATCTAAGGACAATTGTTACTTATGGATGCCTCAAGAAGAAGCAAGCCTATCCACATGTCTCATAAGTTTAGAAGAAGAAGTCAGACTGTGGCACCAGAAACTTGGGCACTTAAACCTGAGGGGTATGAAGAAAGTCATGTCTGTGGAAGCCATCAGAGGACTACCCAAACTTAAGATTAATAAAGACAAAATTTGTGGTGAGTGTCAAATTGGAAAACAAATCAAGATGTCTCACAAGAAGCTGCAACATCTTAACACCTCTAAGATTATTGAATTAATTCACATGGATCTCATGGGGTCTATGCAAGTTGAAAGCCTAGGTGGAAAAAAGAATGTTTCTGTTTGTGTTGATGATTTTTCAAGGGGTAAACTGGGAATTTGTTTGCATGAGGAGTTATAGGAATTACAGGTGTTGAAACGTGCAAACAAAATGTTTCTATTTACTATAACTAGAGTTGCACGAGAAATAAGGGAAATCATTCTCATTCTGAAGACTGCTGTAAATGTGAGTTCTCCTGTTGTTTCACCTGTACTAGTTGCTGTTACTACAAGCCCTTTTGATTCTGGGGATATAAATCCTGATGTTACTGAAGCTTTTATTACTTTTGTGAATGTGTTGAAACCAGTTCTGAGATTCCCCAAACTGATTCTGATATGGTTGAGTTTCCTGAGAATCCTCAACCTGATGTGATTGAAGATCAACCTGATGTGGGTTGAAATTTTGAGGTTCAAATATGTTAATTGATGACAGTCAGTCATACACTATTTTTAGAGTCTTTTTAATTAAGTTTTTAGTCTATTATTATTAGTGTTTAATCTAGAGTCATTTTAAATAAATTCTGTTTTTTGATTTATTGAGTCAAATGGTGTATTACTACCTATTATTACTATGGATCAATGACCACATGACCTAATAAGAGAGAGGAAGGCGTTACATGCTTTCGAGGCTAAAGAGAATAAGAAGAAACATGTCCTTATGTGATGTCTCATTGGATAAAATGAAAGAAGTTGGTTTGCACTTAGCTGATCTTTTAATTAAAGGAGGTGTGAATAGAAAGAAATACAAGTGGCCAAACAAAAAGCAACGTGGGCTGTTATCTAAAGAGAAGAATGAAAGGTAAGTGAGGTTTTCAAAGGGGGAAGATATAAAACAAGCCCTCATGGAATAGAAGGGAGGATCACGTTTTGGGAGGCAGGACGGATCACGGTTTTGGGATTGGAAGCCGCACGCAACACGAGGCAGAATGAAAAGAGGAGAGGAATAGACTAAGGAGGAACACGCTGGAATGAATGAATTCTGCAGCAACATCTTATCTTGGTTTATTTTATTTCTCATGTTATTTATCTTCTCTATGAGTAGCTAAATTTCAATTGATCAGGTCTTTTAGATGATTTTAATTTGAGCTGTTTGAATCATGTGATTGTATAAACTCTTTTCAATGCAATTACAATCCTAATTTTATTCAGAATTATTTGTTCTTAATGCTTTTTCTATACTGATCATATATAAAATGATTTCAAATATCAATTGACTATTGACACTAGCTATTGAATTGGACCTAATAATTCTGGTTAATCTAACGGGTCAATATAGGGATAGATGATTGTTAGGTTATGACATAGAAATTAACGCTCATAAAACCTTCAACGGTTACAGACTCACCTAAGGAATTAGGGTGTTGTAATTTGAGAAGAGATTTCTGAGTCAAGGAATTGATCAGAACTATTTTGTTAATTTGTCGTGAGACTAGGAGAATAATTGTAGAGACTAGGTGCAATTTACCAAACAGCGAGAATTAATTGATTCGAAAGACCTGATCACTCTAATCTTTGATATCTTCCAAAACGATTTATTTTTATTTTTATTTTCCATTGAACTCAAATATATGCACTACATACCCCATATTTGTTAAATCCTTATTATAATTAAACTGTCAAGTTGAGATTGAAACAATCCCTGTGAAGACGAACTTATAATTTTATTACTTCGATGCATTTTTAGTACACTTGCTAAAAGTTTATCATTAATGCTCAGAAGTATTATGTTCAGATGTGGTTACTATTCCTATGTGTGTCTGAGTGGTTTGCTTTGAAATTGTTTGGCTAAAAAGGGGGAGATAAGTATTTCAGAAGCAATACAGAGCACTACAGTAGTATAAGTATTTCAAAAGCAATACAGAGCACTACAGTAGTTCAGAATCAATACAGTTTTTCAGGAGCTGAAGTGTATGTTTCAGGGGGAGTGTATGTGTATGTGTCGCTGCTGACTCTGTTGTTATTTGGTTACTACGTTTAAGTTCTTCACGGTTGCGTACTTATGATGAGTGAAGAATTTGCCTTGTGTATCTCTCTGATCTCATATTGATTTTAGCCAAAAATTTGCCAAAGGGGGAGATTGTTGGATATTTGGTTGTTGGCTTCATTTTTGCTAAAATCAAATATACAAGCAAGATGTACGTCTTCAGAAGCAGAACCTCAGAAGCTGAGTCTTCAGAAGCAGAACCTCAGAAGCTGAGTCTTCAGACGCAGAACCTCAGAAGCTGAGTCTTCAGACGCAGAACCTCAGAAGCTGAACCTTCAGAAGCCGAACCTTCAGAAGCTAAACTTCAGAAGCTGAACCTTCAGAAGCTGAAACTTCAGAAGCAGAACTTCAGACGCTGAACCTTCAGAAGTACTTTCAGAAGCAATCTTGTTTTCGCGCCTTGGAGCTGTTTATAATCTCACCTGATCTTTTGAAGATTTAATTGAAGAATTATTTCATGTTACTTGTTCTCCAAGCTGCGTGTGTTTCCAGAAGGAAGATATTTTCGTGAGATATATTTCTTCAGATTAGATATTGTTTTATTTGTGAATATATTTTCAAAGAGATCTTTGGAAAATATATTTCTGAAGAATATTTGTGTCAATATATTTCTGAGAAGAATATTTGATTCAAATATATGTTGCTGCTGAAGGCTATAAATAGAAGACGCCACTATGGAAGAAATTAACTGAAACCAAAGCCATTATTGAAAGAGTATTCTTAGGTTTCTAGTCTGTTAATTGTGAGCCTTTCTTGTGTCACCTTGATGCAAGCTTAGGACTGTGTTTATTGAGTTGTAATTGTAGATCACTGATAAGTGCCTAAAAGTAGTTATCTTTAGATACATTTTAAGGCACTTATGTTACTTGTTTTACAAGTTATCTTAGGATAAGCTCATATTTGTGGTTAAAATGCAACATTTGTGATCCTAAGTCTTACCCCATGTAATTATGCAGGAAATTCATGCTTGGACCTGATTGGAGCAAAGAAAATGAAGTTTTGCTAAAGCCATCGCTACAAGCGCCAGACGCCACGCTAGAAGCGAGGATAGGCAGGGAATTTCATGAGTTCATCGCTACAAGCGCCAGAAGCCTCGCTAGAAGCGAGCCTAGGCAGGGAAAATTGAGAGTTCATCGCTTCAAGCGATGAACTGGACGCTAGAAGCGAGCCTAGGCAGGGAATTTGAAGGTTCCATCGCTAGTAGCGACAGATCTCGTCGCTACAGCGACCAAAGGGCGGTTTAATGCTGAGTGATGACGTGGAGCTCTCCCATTGGCCCAGTTAACTTCCTCGCTACAGCGACAGGCTGGTCGCTTGTAGCGAGCGTGCAAAATCTCAAAATATAAAAGCATTTTAAGCTCATTTTTTAAGATATCCAGTTGAATACTAGTTTTTACAATTTCCAGAGCTTGAAATATTCAATTTCTAAGAGAGAGAATAGGCATAAAAGGAGACAAACTTCAAATAGCAAAAGGATTTCAAGTGAAGATTACATTAAGAAGCTTTGAGACATCAAGCCTTAACATATTCTTCATCTTCCTTTCTAGCTTTTGCATAGTTATCATGAGAATGATCAACTAATCTCCTTTGTTGGGATTAATAGGTAATCAATCACACTTTGTTGTAAACCTTTGATAATTCTAGCATTTTTATATACCATTGAATTTGTTCTTGCTTTTCACTCTTATATTTGATTTAAATGATGTTGAAAAATACTTTTGAATCTAGGTTTAGAATGATATTCTATCAAGATAAGAAATTCTAGAAATGGGATTTGGTTTTGATAATTACCTTAAGTATTGGATCGTTAAAGCTTTCGAATCGTTTAATAGATTGAGAAATCGTCGATTAAACGATACGATAGATCTCACGACGTCATTTGGACACGAATGACGTTGTCGAGTAATACGTGATAATGTCATATATAAGAAAAAGCTAGAATCCGTATTTATGATCAATCGAATACAAACGACGTTTGATTGATGAACGTTAATCCTAACACCTTTTATGTCCTATTACTCTACGTTTTATTTATAATGCTTTTTATGTCGAGTAGTGTAGTAATGAAAAAGATTAAACCCTAACTTAAGACGATAATCGACGTTGAACGGTTTATGATATCGCAATAATCCCTGAGGAACGATATAAAACTTATACTTACTTTTGTGCTTTAACAAAATGGCGCCGTTGCCGGGGATTAACGTTTTGATATTATAATCATTGCAGCGTTAATTATTATTTTAAGCAATTTTGCACTAAATTCTTTTATGTATATAACTATTATTCCTTATCCATCTTGTTTGCTAATTCTTTTTGGTCAGATTGTTGAAACCGTATATGCGAGGTCAGATATCGGACGACCAACTGCTTTTTGATTCTGAAATAGAGAGAACAGCTCGAAGAAACAACAGTAAGAATCAGAAGAAGAGGCAGCAGGCAAAGAAAAAGCAACAAGAGGAAACTTCTGTTTCAAGTCCTTCATCTATTCCAATTCCAAGCCAAGAGATACCAATGGCTGCTGCAGGAGATGGATCAGGAGGTTCAGGCGGAAGTGGGATGCCATGTCACAATAGCCCACGCCGTTTGGCCCAATTGGGAAAAATGCCACGGACCACAAAGCAAACCGAGATGAAGACCGGGATCCTACAAATACTTTATGCTAATCCTTTCTCGGGGTTAAACCATGAGGATCCGTTCCAACATCTCACAAAATTTTATGAGATCGCCGGTACACTTGGAGAGACGGAGAACAATGAGGAGGCTATATTCATGAGGATGTTTCCTCATTCTTTGATTGGGAAGGCCAAGGAGTGGTATTTGGATCAGCCACCAACGGTGATGACAAATTGGAACACTCTTGAGGAGAAATTCCTTGAGAGATTCTTCCCTCAGAATCGTTTCATGGAGGCTAAGACAACTATTGCTGTATTCTCACAAGGTTCAAGTGAGACTTTATGTGAAGCATGGGAGCGTTTCAAGTCGATGCTTAGAAGATGCCCTAACCATGGATTCGATGATTTAACACAAATTCATCTTTTCCGGAACGGGATGCAACAACAATCAAAGCTATTGCTTGATGCTGCTGCTGGTGGATCTTTAATGGCCAAGAGCGCCGAAGATGTTGTTGCTATCATTGAAAGAATGGCATTGAATGATCACCAGGCTCACCATAACAGAAACCAAGGCCAAAGGAAAGCGGGAATCTTGGACTTGGGGACAAATGATGCAATCCTTGCTCAAAACAAATTGCTAACGCAACAAGTGGAGGAGTTGACTAGAAAGATGGCCAACCTTCCTCAACAAATGAAGGATATTCAAAACGAACAAAGAAGACAACACCAAGTCGCATCATGCGAACTTTGTTCGGGAGATCACCCCACCGGATTTTGTCCGCCACCCACCGAAGAGGTAAGTTATGTTGGCAATCAACCAAGGCCACAACAGTTTCAAAACCAATACCAAGGTCATACAAACAACTTCCCAAGAGGGAACAATCCAAACTATGGCCAAGGTTGGAGGCAAGAAGCTGGACAACAAAACCGACAACCTTACCAAAACTACAATCAATACCAACCTCCACAACAAAACCGACAACAAAACACCGACGAAACTCTTAACCAATTCATGCAAATGTCAATGGCGAACCAAAAGAATACTGATGCCTCCATCAAAAACCTGGAAACACAAGTGGGCCAGTTGGCACAACAATTAGCTCAAGCAACCCAGCAAGGCGGAACCTTTACCGCCAACACACAAACCAACCCCAAAGACCATGCATCATCATCAAAATGACAATTAAGTCATTTTGATGAAGAAGTCCTTGCATCAAGAGACAATGATAATTGCAAGGCGATTGCTACTCGGAGTGGGAAGGTAATTGGAAGAGGTATAGGTGACAACATAGAGGTTGAGAGAAGAGTTGTTGAGAATGAGGAGGAAGATGATGATGAAGGAAATGAGGAGGAAACAGGAGGAGTAAATAGAGAGGATGAAGTCGAAAAAAATAAGGAAGTAGTTGAAAATGAAAACATAGTGTGGAAGAAAGATGTGGTGAAGGAGAAGGGCAAGAATCAAGAAGTAGTGAAGAATGCGCCAACACCACATCTACCTTATCCAACTACACCAGCAAGAAAGGAGAAAGAGAGGCAGTTTGCTAGGTTCCTTGATATATTCAAACGTTTGTAAATCAACATTCCGTTCTCGGAAGCCTTAGAGCAAATGCCAACTTATGCCAAGTTCATGAAAGAGATTCTGTCCAAGAAGAGGAGGTATAATAAAGAAGAAACAATTCAGCTAGATGTTAATTGTAGTGCAATCATCCAGAGAACATTGCCAAGGAAGGAGAGAGATCCGGGTAAAGTTACACAACCGGTGTCTATTGGCAATGTTAATGTCGGCAAAGCACTCATTGATTTAGGTTCAAGTATCAACCTAATCCCACTATCCGTTGTCAAAAGGATAGGTGATTTGGTTGTGAAAAGAACTAACTTGACCTTGCAATTGGCCGACAAATCTTTCCGTTGGGGATAGCTGAAGACGTGTTGGTGAAAGTCGACAAGTTCTTATTTCCCATCGACTTTGTAGTGATGGACATACCTGAAGATGATGATGTACCGCTAATTCTTGGGAGAACGTTCATGCAAACGGCAAGGATGATGATTGATCTTGACGGAGGCCTAATGAAAGTCCGGGTGGACGATGAAGAAGTCAATTTCAACATCAATGAAGCGATGAAGTATCCTAGTGATAAAGGTGCCTGTTTCAAGATGGATGCAACTGAAGAATTGATTGTTGATACGAGAGACCAGCTGCATCACTTGACACATCTTGAAAGAGTTTTGACAAACGCACTTAGTATCATAGGAGAAGAAGATGAGAAGGAGATAGAAGAGTGTTTGAAGGAGCTGGATTCGTTGAAGGAAATTCCTCCTCACAAAGCCAAAATTGAGGAATTGACGAATGAAGCTAAAGTGGAAGAAGTGAAGCCGGAGATGAAGATTTTACCCTCACATTTGAAGTATGTATTTCTTGATCAAGAGGGTACCAAACCGGTCATTATTAGTAGCTCCTTGTCAAACATTGAAGAAAGAAAATTGGTAGAAGTTTTGAAGTCCAACAAGGAAGCAATAGGCTGGACACTATCCGACTTAAAAGGGATAAGTCCATCCTATTGCATGCATAAGATCATGATGGAGGAAGATTATAAGCCGGTAGCACAACCTCAACGAAGGCTAAACCCAAACATGAAGGAAGTAGTCCGGAAGGAAGTGGTTAAACTACTTGAAGCCGGCATGATATATCCGATCTAGGATAGCACTTGGGTTAGTCCGGTTCAAGTTGTCCCTAAGAAGGGAGGTATGACGGTAATCACGAATGAGAAGAATGAGCTCATACCGACAAGAACCGTCACCGGTTGGAGGATGTGTATAGATTACCGGAGGCTCAACAAAGCAACAAGGAAGGATCATTTTCCTCTACCATTCATGGATCAAATGCTAGAAAGACTGTCAGGACAAGCTTTTTATTGTTTCCTTGACGGATATTCGGGTTACAATCAGATTTCGGTGAATCCAGACGATCACGAGAAGACCGCCTTTACTTGTCCTTTTGGAGTATTTGCATACCGACGCATGCCGTTCGGATTATGTAACGCTCCAACAACATTTCAACGATGCATGCAAGCATCTTTGCAGACTTGATAGAAAAGAGCATTGAAGTGTTTATGGACGACTTCTCAGTATTCGGGTCATCATTCGATTTGTGCTTGAAGAATCTGGACACGGTACAGAAATGGTGCAAGGAAACCAACTTGGTGCTCAATTGGGAGAAGTGTCACTTCATGGTAACCGAGGGTATAGTCCTTGGTCACAAGATTTCCTCCAAGGGTATTGAAGTTGACAAAGCTAAGATTGATGTGATAGGAAAGCTTCCACCACCAGTCAATGTCAAAGGCATCCGAAGTTTCCTAGGCCATGCCGGGTTCTATCGGAGATTCATCAAAGACTTCTCAAAGATTGCAAAGCCATTGAGCAATTTGCTCAACAAAGATAAGTCTTTTGATTTTGATATTGATTGTTTTAATGCTTTTGAAAGTTTAAAAGATAGCTTGACATCCGCACCCATAATCACCGCACCAAATTGGAACTTTGATTTTGAACTAATGTGCGATGCAAGTGATTATGCGGTAGGAGCGGTGTTAGGTCAACGCAAAAACAAAATTTTTCATGCTATACACTATGCAAGTAAAGTTTTAAATGATGCACAAATCAATTATGCTACCACTGAAAAAGAATTACTTGCTATTGTGTTCGCATTAGAAAAATTTCGTTCGTATCTCATAGGTTCAAAGATTGTTATATGGACTGACCATGCAGCCATCAAGTACTTAATCACCAAACCCGACTCAAAGCCGAGACTCATCCGTTGGATGTTGCTACTCCAAGAGTTTGATTTGGAGATTAAGGACAAAAAGGGGACTGAGAACCTTGTGGCTGATCATCTGTCAAGATTGGTGAACGATGAGGTAACGAAGAATGAGAGGGATATTCTTGAAGAGTTTCCGGATGAAAAGTTGCTTATGGTGCAAGAAAGACCATGGTTTGTTGACATGGCGAATTACAAAGCAACGGGGTTCATACCGGAGGATTATACATGGCAAATGAAGAAGAGGTTGATGAGAGACGCAACTCAATTCATCTGGGATGACCCGTACCTCTTCAAGATTGGAGCAGACCACCTGTTAAGGAGATGTGTTGCAAGAGAAGAAGCCAAGGACATCATGTGGCATTGTCACAATTCGCCATATGGTGGGCATTATAGCGGAGAAAGAACTGGAGCAAAAGTTCTTCAAGCAGGCTTTTATTGGCCCACTTTGTTCAAAGACGCATACGAGCATGTGAAGGAATGCGAGAGTTGCCAGAAAACTGGAGGTATTTCAAAAAGGAATGAGATGCCTCTGCAAAGCATCCTTGAAGTCGAAGTTTTTGACTGTTGGGGGATAGACTTTGTGGGGCCGTTTCCATCCTCCATGTCCAACGAATACATTTTGGTGGCCGTAGATTATGTGTCAAAGTGGGTAGAAGCAATAACATCCCCAAAAGCCGATAGTAAGACGGTGGTCAAGTTTCTGAAAAGGAACATCTTTTCCCGATTTAGAACTCCAAGAGTGCTTATAAGTGATGGAGGTTCTCACTTCTGCAATCAACAATTGGCAAAAGCACTTGAGCACTATGGAGTCAAACACAAGGTAGCTTCACCATACCATCCGCAGACAAACGGTCAAGCCGAGGTATCCAACCGTGAAATCAAACGGATACTTGAGAAGACCGTGTCATCATCAAGGAAGGATTGGTCGATGAAACTGGACGAAGCATTGTGGGCCTATAGGACCGCATACAAAGCTCCTACGGGTTTCACACCATTCCAGTTGGTGTATGGGAAAGCATGCCACTTGCCGGTCGAGTTGGAGCATAAAGCGTTTTGGGCGCTAAAGTTTTTGAACTTTGATCAAGAGCAAGCTGGGGAGAAGAGAAAGCTTCAGATGAATGAACTCGAAGAAATGCGTGACCAAGCTTATCAGTCAAGCAAGCTCTATAAGGAAAAGGTCAAACGGTATCATGACAAGAAGATCATGAAGAGGGAATTCAGGCCCGGTCAAATGGTGTTGCTGTTCAATGCAAGGCTAAGGCTATTTCCGGGTAAATTGAAGTCTAAATGGTCCGGTCCGTTCATGATCAAGGAGGTCAAACCTTATGGAGCTGTGGAGCTAGAAGATCCTATCACTAAATCAACATGGACAGTGACTGGACAGAGGCTGAAGCCGTATTTTGGAGGTGAAGTTGTTCGGCACACGACGACGATTTCACTCATCAATTCGTAAGCAAAAACGAATCAGGCGCCGATCTAATGACGTTAAACAAGAGCTTGTTGGGAGGCACCCCAATTTTGTAAGTATGTTGCATTTTAAGTTTTATTTTAGTTCTGTACAGCTATTTATGCATGTAGGGATAGTGGCAAAAGCTCAAAATTTTATTTTTCTGTTTTCTGTCATTGTCGCTACAGCGACAGATTCCATCGCTGTAGCGATGAACTTTACACTCCGTCGCTGTAGCGACGTACGGTCGCTTGTAGCGATGACTTTCTGACTTGCCGCTGTAGCGCCACATTAACGCTTGTAGCGTTGGGCTTAACAGCCTGTCGCTGTAGCGACAGGTCGCGCGCTTGTAACGTTGACAGTAAAAACTGACAGTGCAGTTTCCAAAGCCACTATATCTCTTCACCTCCCCCCCAACCACCTAATTAAATGCCATAGCCGTTTTTCTTACTTATTTTCGCACCTTAGTACATCAGTAACATTCCAATTCCATTTTACTTTTCTTCTGCAACTGTTACATTTCAATTTCTGCAATTTTTCTGCATTTCTTGCAAATCAATCTCTGTACCTGTGCTATCTTGCAAATCTCTTCAATCAGGTATGTTTTTCGTATCTGTCTGTCAATGTTTGTTAAGCTTTATACATGTTTGATTGTGCCTGCATGCTGTTTAGAACTTAGGGTTTAGGGTTTTCAATTTTTTTTAACCTAAGGATACGCCTTTTTGATTACCCATGTTAATCTGTAGTTCAAGCTATTAAAAATGAACTAGAATCATTTAGCAAACTGTCCTATCATCATCTTTGGCTAGAAAATCGTATTTTTGAAAAACCTTTTTGTAAAAATTTAAAATAAATTTAGGGTTTTTGATGATGAGGGAGTTTTAGTGATTTTTATTCATTTGTTTTGGCTTTAGGGTTATTTTCGCATGCCACAAGTAGTTTAGATTCAAGAAAAATCACAATTTTGAAAATGGGTTTATCCTCGCTACAGAGCGCTTGTAGCGCAGGAAACCAGTAAATTCTGGGTTCGCTCGCTACAAGCGACCATCCTGTCACTGTAGCGACGAAACCCAGACTTGGTTTTATTTTTCTTTTATTCAAATGCTAACTTGAATCCTACCTGTTTTTGTCTGTTTAATCTTATTGTGTAGGCATGGCACCTAAATCATCATCAAAGAGGCAACGAAATATTGAGGGATCTTCTTCAAGACCCCAGCCTAACCCTCAGCCACATGATTCAAACCGGTTCCTAAGCTTACGTAACCAAGAGCGTTACGATGAGCTCAAAACAAGGAGAATATGGTCAGAGAAACAGTTCAAGATATCAGAGGAAGAAGACTATGGAGGAATTGCACATATGCTGAATGAGAGGAAATGGGGAATATTGTGCAATCCTCCAAGGAAGATCAATTATGATATCGTACGAGAGTTTTATGCAAACGCAATTCCAGCTGACCCCTCAGATGATTTTACATGGACTACTTTTGTGCGAGGGTGCACCATCACTTTTGATAGGATGTCCATCAACTCGTACTTGGGTAAACCTCTGGTGCTTTGTGATTCTGATAACCCAATAGCGCCGGAGCTGCTGTGTGACTTCCATGAACACTAGAGGGGGGGAAACTGGGATCACGATTTAATCGCACGGGAAATCTTCCAAGAGGGGAGGACTTATGACGTGAGCAAGGCTTCGGGTAAGCCTTTTAGAGCTTTTAGGGACCACATGACCACACCAGCTCAGGTAATACTTACCCTTATCCTCTATAACATTAGGCCTAAGTCTCACACTTCATCTACTACCCTGGATGTCACACCCTTGCTCCACTATATCCTCAGCAACCGTCAGGTTGACGTTGCAAGGATTATAGCTAATGAGATGAGGGTTGTGGCAGAAAGTGGTATCCTGCCGCCAGGCAAACCTAAATGCCCATTGACTTTCCCTAGTCTGATTATGGGATTGTGTAGAAAAGTCAGGATACACTTGCCCACCCAAGTGGATGAAGAGATTAAAAACCCTATTGATGACAGATACATCAATAGGTACTGCTCTACCCCCTCTCCTACTGCTCCACCCTCTTCTGCTGCTGGACCTTCCACTTCAGCTGGACCTTCTACAGTACCACCCACTGCACCACAGGACCCTAGCCAACCTCAGGCCCCAACCTATCCACCATTGGACTTTTCTAGTTGGGATCCCTATCATATGACCGCGTACTCACACATCATGGCTCAGAATGAGTCTAATCATCGCGCCCTGACGGCGATTCAGAGTCATATGCACGAGGCCGGCTATTCCTCATGGACTCCAGCATATTTCCAGGAGCATATTGCTTGGCCTGGGGACAGGCCATTCTATTCTGGAGGGGCAGGTGCAGATGCTGGAGGTGATGATGCTGCTGATGATGATGATGACCATGGCGATGACTCCTCAGAGGCCACTCGAAGCATCGACCACGAGGCTGCAGATTTGATGGATTCAGACTTCATGGATTCAGATTGATCTTCATTATGCAACCTGCAGATTTTTGTTCTATCATTTCTTTCGTTTTATTTATTATGCTTTGTACTTTATAACTTTGTTCATGTTATGTACTTTGTTTATGTTTACGTTTATGTACCATGGATTATGTTACTTTGGTTATTATATTAGAATATTTTGGTTATTATTTGTTTAAGTATATTATGCTTTATTTAAATTTTGTTATTTAGTTTTAATTTTTTTTTTGAATTATACCCAACATTGGAAAGAAAGATGACAAAGATTCAAAAGCTAAGTGCTTGTTTGAAAGCAAAGCATTGAGCTTAGAATCAGTTGAGTGATAATGATAGAATGAGTGATAAAAGCGCGCAGCTAAGGTACTCGTTTTCTTGTTTTTCTAGGTATATTCTTGAATGTGAATAAGTTCTTTACACACAAATTTAATCTATTCAGTTTTACGCAAACACATGTTTAGTTTTGAACCAATTAGAACTAGCCGAAATGTGAGGAATCCTCAACCTTTGTATATATATGCAGGAGACCAACATATCATGTTTAACTCAGTTATTTTATGTTAAATCTATTGTTGTTTTAAATTGTATAAAAGCATTGAAATGATCAAGGCAATTTTTTGAATATGAGTGAAATACTTGACCAAATAAACCTACCCTGTGAGAAGTGAGTATCTGTTAACCCCTCTGAGCCTATTGAATCAGAATTGGTAGCCATGAACTGTCAATTTTCATAAGCTCAATTGCTTATTGAAATTGCCGGAGTTTGTAAAAAAAATTCAGTTCATAGTTAACTCTTTATTAAATTCTGATATTTGTTTTCTTTTGAACCCTTATCCATCGTGTTTATTGGCCTTTGCCAAAATGCTAAAGGAACATTCGATTAGGGTATCATTGAACCAAGTTGGGGAGAAAGGGAGGTTGTGTTTATATCAAGTAGTGGTGAATGATGATAATTGATCTTGACAAAAAGAAAAAGAAAAAGAAAAAGAAAAAAAAGAAAGAAAAGCAAACCAAGAAAAAGAAAAGAGAAAAATGAAAAGGTTTGCAATAATTCAAAGAAAAATTGTCAAGATCAATCAAGAAAAGAAAAAATTGTAATTCACCAAGAGTTGTATTGGAAAAAGGAGGAAGTTTGTAAATAGATTGAATGTTCCTCTTGCTTGGCCATTTGAATTCAATATCCCACATATGACAATTCTTTTGTAACCTAGCCCAATTACAACCCTTAAAGACCTTATGATCAATGCCTTTTATGCTTTTAGAAATGATAATTAGATAGACACATAATTTGATTGGAATGTTATCATGTTTGCTGGATGAGTGTTCATACCCTCACAATAGATTTCAATGTGTTCATATACTTTATATAGAAGTGTGTTAGGTTTGGTTCAATTTTAAACATGTTGCTTGTTAAGAATTGTGTGATTTGATTCTTTGTGATTAGAACTAGTTCACATTCATAGTATGTATCTCGTTTAATGAGAAACTTAACACTAGCTTGCGCAGTCACGTTTGAATCACTCATCTGATATTTATTTCTTCAAACTTTTGATTCTTTTGCTAATTGCTCAATACTTTGGTTAAAAGCTGTGAAAATTTCCTTTTGATTCTTTGGTTTGAGGACAAACCAAAATGTAAGTTGGGGAGAGTTTGATAAGTGCCTAAAAGTAGTTATCTTTTGATACATTTTAAGGCACTTATGTTACTTGTTTTACAAGTTATCTTAGGATAAGCTCATATTTGTGGTTAAAATGCAACATTTGTGATCCTAAGTCTTACCCCATGTAATTATGCAGGAAATTCATGCTTGGACCTGATTGGAGCAAAGAAAATGAAGTTTTGCTAAAGCCATCGCTACAAGCGCCAGACGCCACGCTAGAAGCGAGGATAGGCAGGGAATTTCATGAGTTCATCGCTACAAGCGCCAGAAGCCTCGCTAGAAGCGAGCCTAGGCAGGGAAAATTGAGAGTTCATCGCTTCAAGCGATGAACTGGACGCTAGAAGCGAGCCTAGGCAGGGAATTTGAAGGTTCCATCGCTAGTAGCGACAGATCTCGTCGCTACAGCGACCAAAGGGCGGTTTAATGCTGAGTGATGACGTGGAGCTCTCCCATTGGCCCAGTTAACTTCCTCGCTACATCGACAGGCTGGTCGCTTGTAGCGAGCGTGCAAAATCTCAGAATATAAAAGCATTTTAAGCTCATTTTTTAAGATATCCAGTTGAATACTAGTTTTTACAATTTCTAGAGCTTGAAATATTCAATTTCTAAGAGAGAGAATAGGCATAAAAGGAGACAAACTTCAAATAGCAAAAGGATTTCAAGTGAAGATTACATTAAGAAGCTTTGAGACATCAAGCCTTAACATATTCTTCATCTTCCTTTCTAGCTTTTGCATAGTTATCATGAGAATGATCAACTAATCTCCTTTGTTGGGATTAATAGGTAATCAATCACACTTTGTTGTAAACCTTTGATAATTCTAGCATTTTTATATACCATTGAATTTGTTCTTGCTTTTCACTCTTATATTTGATTTAAATGATGTTGAAAAATACTTTTGAATCTAGGTTTAGAATGATATTCTATCAAGATAAGAAATTCTAGAAATGGGATTTGGTTTTGATAATTACCTTAAGTATTGGATCGTTAAAGCTTTCGAATCGTTTAATAGATTGAGAAATCGTCGATTAAACGATACGATCGATCTCACGACGTCATTTGGACACGAATGACGTTGTCGAGTAATACATGATAATGTCATATATAAGAAAAAGCTAGAATCCGTATTTATGATCAATCGAATACAAACGACGTTTGATTGATGAACGTTAATCCTAACACCTTTTATGTCCTATTACTCTACGTTTTATTTATAATGCTTTTTATGTCGAGTAGTGTAGTAATGAAAAAGATTAAACCCTAACTTAAGACGATAATCGACGTTGAACGGTTTATGATATCGCAATAATCCCTGAGGAACGATATAAAACTTATACTTACTTTTGTGCTTTAACAATCACTTGAAGCTTTTAAGCAAGAGTGACTTTTGTGTGTTTGGAGTGTGTCTCTGTCTTTGATCGTTATTTGAGTCTAAGATCACTGGGGCAGTGATTGTTTGAGGGGAAGTGAGAGGGGTCTCATATCTAGGAGTTTCTAAGTAGAAATACCACGGGTAGTGATTAAGTGAGAAGGCGGTGAACCGGAGGTTGTTCACATAGGACTTTGAATTGATACTATTATAGTGGATTTCCTTCCTGCCTTGGTAGCCTCCAGATGTAGGTGTGTTTGACACCGAACTGAGTTAACAAACATCTTGTGTCTTTTACTTTCTGTCTGTTATTTCTTTCCTTGTTATTTGTATTGATCAGTAGCTCAACGTTGAAACTGTGTACTTCGCATTACATTCAGCATCAGGATTTTACTGCGCCAGAATTTCAGAGTTTACACCAATCATTTGTATATCCGGTGTAAGAACAAGTTTGTTTGTATTTGCTCTAAACAACTAGAAGTCTCTTGCTTGTGAAGCTTGAGCATATAAGTCTCTTGGTGAAACCTTGAGCACCAGAAGTCTCATTCAGTTGTGATTGAGCACTAGAAGTCTCTTAGGGTTTCCCTTTGAGCATTGGAAGTCTCTTAGGGTTTCCTTTGATTCAGTTGCTAACTTACTCAATATGTTATAATAATTATTAAAAAATTAATATTTTTATATATCTGGCTCGACCCCGTTTCCACTCCGGTCGAACCTTTAAATCTCGAATCCATTCATACATCGTTTCCGGTCCGGTTTTAATTAGCTTGGTTCAAATCCATCTTATTGCAAAACACAATTTCATGATTTTTAGCACATTCAAATTTTAAAATTAGAATGCGTAAAATGCACTTTTTCAAGACTTTTACACTTTTAGATTGTAAAACGTCTATTTTACACATCGAAACCTAAAATCCAAATGTGTAATTTGATTAAAACTAACTAAGGTATAAGACATACCAAAACTTAATACATGTATACAAATCAATTACAAGGGTCGAAGAACACAAACCACATATCCTACCAGTTAAAAACATCAACACCAAACAAGCAATAAAACCAGCGTCTAAACAAATGACAACACCAACACTCAAAAACAACAATTACACCTAACCGCAATAGGAAACAACATATCAATACATCCACCCCTACACTAGAAAAACATAGTAGATCCCCTCCCCCACCCCCAAACCATTACAAGTGACTAAAACTGTGTAATAATAGATTTTGATATGAATTGTTGGTGCTATATAAGGATATATTTTTTAAGTTCTTCCCATATGCAATATAAAAGGTTGCATTTTATACATCTGGATTTTAAAATTTGGATGTGTAAAATATATTTTTAAAATTTAGACGTGTTAAATGAACTATTAACACATCTGAATTTTAAAATTCGAAAGTGTAAAATCCGGAAAAATTATTAGCCACATTGAACGGTGATAATTGTTTTTCCTTTTTAAGTGCTAGGCTTCTCATAATAATCTTCTGGATGTATAGTAAAGCAGTATTTTATTTTATTTTCAGGGGGTGCACAAGTTGTGTGAGGGTGGGAAAATTATTTCATTTAATGAGGATTTCCTTATTATTTACCTTTTCTTGTCATAGTTTTCGGCTTTAAAATGGACTTTTTTTTAGTGAACGATGACAATGTATTGATTTTTTTTTATGAATAGTTGACAATGTGTTGATATTGAAGAGTAGTGGTATGATAATCAATTTATCATAGATCAATCATATAGACTAATTTTGTTTTTGTATGCTTTTTTTTTTTCATATGAAGAAATTTTATATTTTTGAACTTTGTAATTTCACATGATTATTTTGTTTCATAAAGTCACATGTTTTTTGTAAAAGATGGAGGGTTGACAATGAATCAAGTCAACTTGAAAATAGTTTCGAACTGGACTCGTTAGCTCGTTTAACTTGGTTCATGAACCAAATGAATTGAACTTGAGTCATGTATAGCTTAACTCGATAATATATAT
Source organism: Medicago ruthenica (assembly GCA_018208015.1). Taxonomy (NCBI): domain Eukaryota; kingdom Viridiplantae; phylum Streptophyta; class Magnoliopsida; order Fabales; family Fabaceae; genus Medicago; species Medicago ruthenica. Next base: position 14,985,002 of record CM031376.1, read on the forward strand.
ATATATATATATATATATATATATATAGGGGGCATATCAAGTGAGAATGAATATCTTATGTGAGAATGATGAGAATAAATCTCAACTATTAGATTAAATTTGAATAAAAAGGATGGCTATGATTAAAACATTAAATTAAAAGAGTCACGTGAGTTTATGGCCTTCTCTTCTACTTTTTCTTCACTCTTTTTAACAAAACCTTTTATCTTCCGTTTTTTTTTTGTGAACTGCGCCTTCTATCTTCTTCTACCTCGAAGAATTTTTATCTCCTGAGGGTTTTGTGAATAATGGAAATCTTTGTTTGGTTTTGAGACTTTGAGGAAATAAATGACAAAACAGTAGCACTTCTTTCTCTAAAGTCATGATTTTTAATAAAGGGTAATGGATTCTAACCTTAATTGCTTGTTCGGTGTACTTCAATACTCAAATCCTAAACTTCAGACCATAACAACGCACCCACGTAATATCTATTTGGGGTTTTTGGAAATCAAAGACTAAGCTATAAAACCCTTTCTCACCAATACATGGATCTGGAAAAATAAAGCTTTGTGGGAATGTAAAAAGAGCAAAGCTTTCATTTCTTATTTTCAATATGACCATGGAATGTCTTTGATTGATTTTAATCTAAAGGTAGATGGAGAAGCGGTTGTGCGTGGAATTTTCTCCAAAACGATTCAAACACAGAGAGGAAGGGTCAAAGATTTCTGAGAAAATTGTGAGAAGAGTGAGTCACATGATTATTTTTAATATTAGTTTTAATCTGAGCCATAGACTTTGATCTAATGGTTGAGATTTATTCTCATCTTTCTCACATAAATACTCATTCTCACTTGATATGCCCCCTATATATATATATATGAGGTTGGAAGTGGAAGAGTATTTTGAGGATATTATCAATTCTACGTTGTAGACTTTTATTGGTTTTTGTCTCTATATATGTTCTCATTTTGGTGTGTTTTTGTATTTTTTTGTTTTGGGTTGTTTGTATATGCATATTAACGCTTGTGATAGATTTTATTTTAATTTAATATTTGCCTTTTAAAAAAAAAAGGTCAAAAGATCTAAAAAAGCCTTTTTTTGACAAAAAAACGTTTTTGAATTATGTAATTCGAGCTAACAAGCTGAATCGAGTTGTTCGTGAACTTTAAATGTGTCGAACTCGAGTTAAAAAATGTTCATATCGAGTTCGAGTAGAATTTTGTTTCGAATCAATTCTTATCGAGTCGAGCTTAAACGAGTTCGACTCGACTCAATTCCACCCCTAATAATATGTATCCTAAATTTTTCACATTTAATAGATGAGTTTTGCTGAAATATATAATGATATAAACTTATTGGTGGGATTCGTTTAATAACTTGAGTTGGAAAGATTGAATGGTTATTAAGTAATAACATTAAGTTTTTATAAACAACAACTGAATTATCAAATAACAATGAAAGAAAAGTATAATGGTTTATGTAATCTCATAATTACATTTCAACTTGTGTAACATTGAGTCTGTGTTACTTGATTTGGAATCCTTACATAGTGCTCTGAAGGCACTCATTAAAAAGACCCTAAAAAAAATTGTGTAACTTAATTATTTATGTTTCACTGAAATTTGCGTTGAATACAAGAAGCAAGGTATAATGATAATGTATTTTTTTTTGCATGTATAATGATAACTTTTCACCGTCATAGTAGTTTTGCCTATTATGCACAAGTAAAATAGTCTTGCGTCATGCATAAGGGTGTTTTTCATCATTGATCTAACAAATCATATCTTATTTAATTATATGATGTTATTTATATTGATTCAATGGTAAAAATTAATTTTTTTTTGAAGTTAAACTAACTCATCCAAGTTAACATTAGGGATAATCGAACCTGAAACTTTAAGAAAGGGTACAATCTAATGTCCCAATGCAACACCACAAGACAAACTCAAGCGAGTTTACGTAAGATATGTCTCACTTATGAAATAAGTTTTTTTTAATGGACTTTTGAAATATTAGCTAAAGTGTTGACATGATGAAATTAAACTTTTATCTCGTGTTCTGTATATAATTTTTAGAACTGTAACGTTTGACAAATAGTCCAATTAATCAATATAGCATGCGTGTGTGTCCACGAAACCATGGCGATTAATGAATGGTCTAGTTTATCTTCCACGAAACCTTTTTAGTTGCATTTCCATTTTTCAATTACCTAAAGTCTCCACATAAATTGTTGCATTATTACGGCCAAGTTTCTAAATGTTTTGACATACTCCTTCCGTTCTTAATCGTAAATATTTGTCGCTAAATATAAGTTCTCTTTTAAGTTTCTATATGCATTCATTATTACTTTTCAAAAATAGCCTTAATTAATACCACCGCTTTGCTTTGTACTACCAAATGGTGTTGGAGGATGCAAGCGGGGCATAACAGTTTGTGGTTTAAGGTGTTCGGGGCCAATTGTGGTATGGAAGGGGGTATAGTGAGGGAAGGAGGGCGTAGGGATTCTTCATGGTGGAAGAGGTTGGTGGAATTAGGCGAGGAAATGGGTTTGGAATGGATAGTTGGTTTGATGACAATTTGGCGAGGGTGGTTGGAGACGAGACTAAAACATTTTTTTGGTCGGATCCATGGTTGGAAGGAGGGCCACTATGTCATAGGTTCTGTCTGTTGGAACAAAGGTGAGGTTTTTGATGAAATTGAGAGAATAGAGAAGAGAGAAAAGAGATGAGATTAGAGAGATTATGTGATGGAGAGTAATGGAAAAAGTTTATTGCTTTTCAATCTATGATTTCCGTTATATTGAGCATATAAGAGTCTATGCTATTTATATGGCATAGTTTGTTACACTTAGTTACTTCACTAGCAAACAATCTCATAACAAACTTTGCCATCTAACTAAACTACACTTAACAAACTGAATTATATTCTAACACCGTCGCCTTTTTGATTTGGCAAAGAATCAGTTAGGGTCAGTTCCTGATATGAGCAATTTAGGTTAGGGAGTAGGAGGAGATGCTTGGTCTTGGTGTCAGAGGTTCTAGAATGGAAGGAGGGGGAAGCGAGTGAGTGTTATGGATTGTTGTATAATATTATTATTTTTTGTAGGGAGAGAGTGATGATAAGTGGGATTGGCAGCTAGCCCTGATACAGTTCATGGGGTGTACAATATGTTGACAAACGTTGATTGGTTGTCTTAGTCTAAATTCACAAACATATTATGGCAAAAGGAAACTCCTTTAAAGGTGACATTGTTTGGTTGGCGGATGTTACAAATTAGGATTTCTACTAGAGATAACTTGTAGCGGCGACAAGTATTAGCGCAAAATAATATTCTTTGTTTGGGTGGGTGTGGCATGGAGGAGACTGTTAACCATCTTTTTCTTAGTTGTTCGTTCTTCAGCGGTCTTTGGCATTTGGTTCTACAATGGTTAGGGATGCATTGCGTTTGTCCATATAGTATTGCTGTGCATGTTACTAAATTTGGTAACTTAGGAAGGTTTCTGAAGAAATTGCAGTCTTCTTTGAATCTAATCTGGCTAGCTACAATGTGGATTATTTGGAAGGAGAGAAACTCTCAGATTTTTCAATTTAAACAAGTTTCAATGATGCAGCTTGTTGAAAAAGTGAAGTTATTAATCTTTTCATGGTTGAAAGAAAAAATAATGGTTTTGTCTTTTGATCTTCATCTACGGTGGCATAACCCAATTGTTTGTATGGGTTTTGTTACATAGTCGTGAGCTGTTTCGTTTTATGTTTTGTTCTTAGCTGTCAGGTAGTTGTAGTATAATACTTAAGTGTCGTTTGAAAGCATGTCATGTGCTGGTTTTGATACTTTATCAGTTTAATATATTCCACTTTGATGTTTTCAATAAAATAATATGGAAACTCTAACAAAATTTCACGAATAATAAAAAAATGTTGTTTGCCTAAAAATTTTGTCTCAAATATGTGTGGCAACTATTAAAATTTTTTGTGTTTAATAATTTAATCTAATATTGACAAATTTGTAGTATTAATAAGAGATATATTTATTTATTTTTTTACAATTGTGTTACCAACATATTTACTTTGGGCTATCTTTGCAAATCACCAATTTATTAAAATAACCCAACCGAAATACACTCTTATGAAGTTGAAAAATGCAAATGAATAAAATAAGATCGACAAGGTAAGCAAACATGAAAAGAAAGTGTCCAAATTGTAGTCACCACCATTGACATTCCTTGCTTCCCACGATGTCACTACATTTGACACAACTCACACATTTTTTTATATATTCATCAACACTATCAAATAATTAACAACCAATTATCAAATAATTAACAACCAAAATAATATATCATGCAGGATCCTATATTCCTTTATGAAAAGCTGTCATCTTGTGTCACTAATTATAATATAAATCACATAGAAAATAAACAAAATGTCCTTTGTTCATACTATATGTGTCCAACACTATGATAAGCATCTTGGTACAATTTTTTCCTTGTCAACTTCGTCCAATTAAAAAAAAAAAAGATTATTTTTTTATTTTTTTTGGATTAGCATACCATGTTAACCTTAAAGTTTCATTTTTAAACTTTTTATAGAAGATCCATATTAGACGCACCAGATAAAAAAAAAGGTATGAATGTGACTCTGACACAACTTGATTGGTTCCAAAACTCATGTTTTAAGAAATTTTATGTAACATCATGAGCTTGGTCTTTGACATAACCTTTTTATATATGATTTTGTTCTTTATTTCATTGAACATAGTCTTGTGTATTGAAATTGAAATCAAGGATTTTCATCCACAAGAAAGAGATGCTTTGTTACTCATAAGGGATTCTTTAAATTCTTCATCTATAAATTTGCATAGAAATTGGACAGGACCACCTTGTATAGAAAGCAACCTTAGTAGATGGTTTGGTATTACTTGTTCAAATTGGCATGTTGTTCATATTACAATTCAAGGAGTCAACCTTAGTGGCTATTTACCTTCAACGTTTCTTCAAAACATAACTTTCTTGAGGCAAATTGATTTCAGAAACAATGTACTTTTTGGACTATTGCCAAATCTTACAGGTTTGGTTTTCTTAGAAGAAGTGAAGCTTTCATTTAATCATTTCTCAGGGTCAATACCTTTGGAATATGTTGAATTGCATAGTCTAAAGATTTTGGAGTTGCAAGAAAATTATTTGGATGGTGAAATTCCACCTTTTGATCAACCATCATTGATAAGTTTCAATGTGTCATATAATCATTTGGTAGGGCAAATTCCTGAAACTTCTTTGCTTCAAAGGTTTCCAAAGAGTTCTTTTGATGATAATTCTGTTCTTTGTGGATATCCATTGGACAAGTCATGTACTGCTGAATCTCCTGCACCACCTCCTTTTGCTATTCCACCTAGTCCTTCAATGGAAACAAATAAGAAGAGGATTCATGTTTGGATTATTGCTTTGATTGTTAGTGCAGCTTCTTTGTTTCTTTTTCTGATGATTATTGCTTTCTTGTTTTGTAAAAGACAAGCTAGAGGAAATGAAACTAGAAGATATGATTCAGCAAGTAAGTTTTCTTATAAATTCCATCATAATTCTGTTTGGATTGACTTATTTGAACTTATCCACTGACATAAGCAATTCTGAGACTATTTTGGAGAGCTTATGAAAACTACTTATGACATGTCCTTAACCTGTTATCGTATTATTTTCAAAAGCTATCCAGGTAGTTTATGAAAACAACTTATTTGACTTTATTTTATCTTTTGTTATAGAAAAAGTTTATACATAAACACTTAGAAGGTAAGCCCTTCTGTTATAAGTGCTTAATTAAGTTATTTATCCGAACAACGCCTTAAGAGAGCTTATAAAAACAACTTATGAGTTATGACATGCCCATAAGCTGTTTTCAGATTATAATTATAATCTCTTCTACAAGATATATATATCTTATGAACACAACTTGCAGTTTATATGAAAACAATTTGTCGTTTTTATCTTCTGTTATAAAAATGGCTTATGCATAAGCACTTATTTTGATAAGTGTTTATGTTATAAGCGCTTAATTAAATTGTTTGCCCAAAAAAAAGCCTAAGGCCTTACCTTTATTTTGAAAACATAATATGATATTTATACAAACTTTCTAAGAATTAAAAGTGAAAACATTAGTCTTATATATTCAGAATGTTAGTAAAATGATGTCTCATAGTTATTCAGGAGTTTTAAATGTTTTAAATTTTGTATTTTTGTTATAGGGTATGTTTTTGGAGCATGGGCAAAGAAGATGGTATCTAATGCAGGAAACAATGAAGATTCTGAAAAATTAGGCCAATTAGAATTTTCAAACAAGAAATTTCAAGTTTTTGATATGGATGATTTGTTAAGGGCATCAGCAGAAGTACTAGGAAGAGGAGATTTTGGTGTTACATATAAAGCGACTCTTGAAAGTGGTAATGTTGTTGCAGTGAAGAGACTTACTTACATGAATGAATTGAGCAAGAAGGAATTTATTCAGCAGATGCAATTGCTAGGAGAGATAAAGCATGAAAATGTAGCTGAAATTATCTCCTTTTATCATTCAGAAGATCAGAAGCTTGTCATATATGAACTTGTCTCTGATGGCACTTTGTCTGACCTCCTACATGGTTAGTTTTATTTATTTTTAAGTAAATGGTGATTTTTGTCTCTAAATATGTGAATGAGTGTCGTATAGTCCTTGAATGTATAGATTAAATTGTCTAGGGAAAAACACATTTGAAGACCAAATTAACTAATGAAAACAACATTTTTAAAACAAAAATAACTAACAAAAGACACGGTTAGATATGTCTTTGTAACTTTAATACATTCAAAGACTATTTTGACAGTGTCCATCAAAATGACTATTTGCTCTATATTTGTTTCTTTTTTCCTTAAATTTCGGGTAAGAATAATGTTAGACACATTCTCTAAGATACGCATTCCAACACACTCTCTTCTATTGATTGAAATTCATTTGACTCCCACCAAATTATGTGAGTTCCATGTAAATCTTGTTGGATCCACATAAATTTTAACCAATAGAAGAGATCTCAGTGTGTTAAAATGTGTGTGTTAAATAGTGTGTTAACACTCTTTTTTCGGGTAAATAATCACTTTGGTCTTTGAATTTGTGAGACGATATCACATAAGTCATTAAGTGTATGAAAATACCTAAATGTGTTTCATGTTAGTCATTTTGATCTTCGAATGACTCTTTTGTTTAACTAGTTTAATTCTCAAACGTGTTTTCGAATAATCAATTTAGTATTTAAAATTACTAACAAAAGAGACACTTAAAAATATATTTATAATTTTGATATTGTTGAAATTTGGGGCCTAACTCATCCTTACAAAACCGGCTTGTAAGGTGAGGAGTGCCTCCTCTTTATAAACTCTGATCAAGCTTCCTATCTAACCGATGTGGGACTAAATCCACCCCCTCAAAGACAAGCCAACATAAGGCAACTAGGGGCAGATCGCAATTAAGGTGGGATTACCAACACACCCCCTCATGCTCGGGGCGGGATTTCCAACACACCCCCTCACGCTCAGGGCTAATGGGCATGAAGCGTGGCAATGCGGAATCCCGACAACGGTAGATCTTGGATAGGCTCTGATACCATGTTGAAATTTGGGGCCTAACTCATCCTTACAAAACCGGCTTGTAAGGTGAGGAGTGCCTCCTCTTTATAAACTCTGATCAAGCTTCCTATCTAACCGATGTGGGACTAAATCCACCCCCTCAAAGACAAGCCAACATAAGGCAACTAGGGGCAGATCGCAATTAAGGTGGGATTACCAACACACCCCCTCATGCTCGGGGCGGGATTTCCAACAGATATATTTAGAAACTATAGTAAAAACGTCTCACACTTTTAGAGTTAATCTTAAATTCCAAGTCAGTTCCTCAAGCCAAAACAAAATAAATAAATTAGTACACTAACATTCATTATGTCTTGGTGCTAGAGGGTAGAGGAATTGGAAGAATACCTCTTGATTGGACAACAAGATTTGCCATTATCAAAGATATAGCAAAAGGTCTTGATTTCCTTCACCAATTTTTGTCTTCTCACAAAGTTCCACATGCAAATCTCAAATCATCAAATGTTCTAATCCATCAAGACAACCAAGGTTACCATTCCAAGCTCACTGACTATGGATTCTTGCCTTTACTCTCATCATCTATGAAAAATGCAGAAAAGCTATCAATAAGCAAGTCACCAGAATTTGTTAAAAGGAAAAAGTTGACACACAAAACTGATGTATATTGTTTTGGTATCATTATGCTAGAGATTATAACTGGAAAAATTCCTGGTCATATATTAGGCAGTGAAGTTGAAGAAACAACTAATGATCTTTCAGATTGGGTTAGAACTGTGGTGAACAATGATTGGTCTACAGATATATTTGATTTGGAAATATTAGCAGAAAGAGAAGGACATGATGCAATGTTGAATTTAACTGAGATAGCATTGGATTGTACTGATATGATGCCTGAGAAAAGGCCTAAAATGAGTTTAGTGTTGAAGAGAATTGAAGAGATAGAGGAAATGATAAAAGACAATGAGTGAAACAAATTTTAGTCACTACAGAAGGATATTGTATTGTCTTGCATGAAGTGCACTCTAGGAATATTCACATTCATCTGTAACACTTTTTTTTTTTACGAGAATGACACATTATCCAAAGCAGATAAGGATTAACTCCTATTACGAGAGTTAATCCTTTTCTGCTTTGGAGAACATTTTTTAGAACAGAAGAGATAAAAATATCTTTGATGTAGAGAAATTATTGTTTCCATTGATTTTGAGATTAGTATAGTTATTGTTGTAATTTGTTCTAAATAGAGAAATCCATTCTTCAAAGTTGTGAGATTGAGAATATGTCTTATTCAAAGTCATCTTGATCTCCTTTCAAGTGGTAGGCAGGCCTTAGCTTCAACTATGTTTATATTTTGGGACCTTGGTCAGGGCCAGTCCAATAATCATTAACAATATGTAAGGCCTAAAACATTTTTGATATATAGGATCTTTATTTTGTCTGCATATGAGGTCTTTTTGTTTATGTATAAAATTTAATGAAAAATAATATTTTTGATGGTTGGCCTAAAGCGAGGGTTCTGATGGCCTTACCCTTAGACCGGCCCTGACCTCGGTAAATCAAAATTAAATTGAGCTAATGAATGAAAGTATGTTTACCCTCTCTGTTGGATAAATTCATTTAAGAAAAGTGTAACCTTTTGCATTTAAAACTAAGGGGTGATTTCACCAATTTAGGGAATGTGATATACTCACATTAGCATATAAAGTTTATTCGACGACCAGCAAATATAGTTGCTCACTCCCTTGTTAGATGGCCATTTCAGTGAATATAATGTAATATTGTATACATAAATAATGCCTTATGGCTTATAATTTTTAAATCATCTCCAGGATTAAGTTACTGGTTCTGCCTTGGACAAATTGAGTGAGATAGATCAGTATAAAAATGAAGCACTGAAAGCATTAGAGTATGTATATCATCAATACCTAAACTTTATTAAATTCTATGAGTATTACTGATAAATTGGTACAATTATAACCAGACACAATGCTAAGATAATAATAGTATTGAGTTTAAATTCAATCTTGAAAATGTACAGCAGCACTAAAAGTTTTTGAATATAAATTTGACTAAAATTCTAGACCTTATAAACACTGAGAGAAATACTAATTTGACTAAAATTTTACGGTTCTTTAAATAGTCTAATGGCCAGCTCACAAACTATAAATGTTAGAAATAAAAAATTTAAGATTGGAACTCAATCCCTACATATCAATATCATCAATAATGTAAGAGACCGATTTGATAATAGGTAAACACAATAATACCCATAAAATTTGATTAAATATGTATCATTTATACAATCATTCAATGTCATGTCACATTTTTATTTTAAAATAAATTTTAATGTTAAACAAATTTTAAACCAAACTTCAAAATAACTAAGAATTTACCTTTCATATTAACCTACAATACCAATTTCAATATTCACTAAAGCAATAAAATCACACAAATTTCGATACTGAAATCAAACAGTCCTCTAAAACAGCAACCGCCTAGAGAAAAATTTGACTTTTGTCTTGGTCTAGTAATTCAAGATCAACATTAAACTGCAGAACAAAATAATACAAGTGATTGTTGATATAGATGTATGTATAAGAAACAAACAACAACTCACTTTGTGTTGAGAAGCCAACACATATCACTACGTGCCCAATATTTAGCACCTCACAAAGCCATGTGTCTCACCTAAGTCCAACTCATATTTTCCTCATATACACATTGTGACTATATACTTTTCATCCATGCAAAGGACCCTTTTATAAGTTTCATTTGCTTCAAACAACAATCTTTTTGATCAAAAAAACATTTATCTTAGAAAGACTACCTAGTTGTTGTGTTGTGAAAATCTTAGTAAACAAACAATAAAAAACTTTGATGGCAACTCGTAGGTATGCTTTTGGAAGGGCTGATGAGGCTACACATCCAGATTCTATTAGAGCTACCATAGCTGAATTTGCTTCCACTTTCATCTTTGTCTTTGCTGGAGAAGGCTCAGGCCTTGCTTTGGGTTTGTATACACTCAAAATTAACATATCCTTGTTGCATAATTAATTAATTAACTAGCATGCCATGCCATGCTATGACCATGTGGTAGTTAGCATTTTGGTGCATGCATATACATTATTATAGTATGTTGATTGTGATTTTTGTGCATTGTTTCTCTTTCTTACAGTTAAGATTTACCAGGATTCAGCTTTCTCAGCTGGTGAATTGTTGGCAGTTGCACTTGCACATGCATTTGCTCTATTTGCTGCTGTGTCTTCTAGCATGCATGTATCTGGTGGCCATGTCAATCCAGCAGTGACATTTGGTGCTCTCATAGGTGGCAGGATCTCTGTCCTTCGTGCTGTCTACTATTGGATTGCTCAACTTCTAGGTGCTATTGTGGCTGCCCTCTTGCTTAGGCTTGTCACTAATAACATGGTAATCTTTTTTTTGATGAATGAGTCATAATTTTTCTCATGTGTGTCAGATAGAAGGAAGGAGGGGTGAGAATAGGTTATAGGCCAATGCCTCTTTTGAATATGTTAGATCTGAGTTTGGTCTATCATATGTCTTAGACTCATTTTTAATGGCTAGTTGTCTCACCTCTTTGAATCTTTGACAAGGCCTGAAAGTCTTATTCACTACTCCATGCCTCTCACAATGAGTTATTCGTTTGACTATTTTACACAAATTAAAAAAAAAATTATATGAAAGTGGGAGAATTTATGGTCTTTATCAAGTATTATTCACCATTACAATTTCACACAACTTACATGAAAATTGATTGAGTACAATTTTTTTACAAATGAGTCACTCATCATGTCACTCATCATGAATTGGAGGCCGACTCCTCTACTAGTGGTGTAAACTTTCACATTCTATTTTGTGTAATGTGCCAATGTGGACACATGTGTCTGACACGTCATTGTTTGACACCAACACTTCAAATTAAAGGTGTCACATGAGTAGATGTACACACAAGTATCTGACACTTCATATTAAAGACATGTCATGCCAGGTGTCAGTTCTTCGAAAATGTAGTAAAAAAGATTAGATAATATTTACATGATTGAAAACAATGGATTTTCAGTAAGAACTCATGTGGTGTTGTGGTTTCTGTTTATTATAGAGACCAGGAGGGTTTCATCTGGCAGGGGGAATCGGTGCAGTACATGGACTTATACTTGAGATTGTCATGACATTTGGACTGATGTACACAGTATATGCAACTGCAATTGATCCCAAAAGGGGCACTGTTGGGGCCATTGCACCTTTGGCAATTGGACTCATTGTTGGTGCAAATATCCTTGTTGGTGGTCCATTTGATGGAGCATGCATGAACCCTGCTCTTGCTTTTGGGCCTTCTTTGGTGGGATGGAGATGGCACTACCACTGGATCTTCTGGGTTGGTCCATTCATTGGTGCAGCATTGGCAGCACTCATATATGAATATGTTGTGATCCCAACTGAGCCACCTCATGCACACCAGCCTCTGGCTCCTGAAGATTACTAGTTAACTACTTCTGTTTATCATTGTGTGTTTGTTATTAGTTGCTTTTGTTTATGAAAATTATAAGGTCGTGTTTGTTGTATCATTTCATTTCGTTTTTACCACTTTTTTTGTGTAGTTTCAATTGAGCTAATATTCTTGGGGGTCTTAGCTTATGTGTATCTGTGTTGTATTGTGTGCTGCAAATATTGAATAAAATGATAAAATTGGCATCATATTCAAGTAATAACAATTGTGTATTATAAAACCAACCCACTCGGTTGGCATAGATGGTTAGACTTTCCGTACACATTGTCTTGGGTTTAAGTTTTCAATCGCTGGACTTTCCGCTCATATATGTTGTGATTTGAGTTTAAGTCTGCAATGGTTAGACTTTCTGCTCATATTAATCAGAGTAATAGCCATTTTAGTCTTTGAATATGTAACGAGTAGCGACAATAGTCTTTCAATGTATCGGAACTTCAAAATGGTTTATGATTGTGCACTATGTTGGTCAAAATAATCTCTTACTTAAAATATTCGTAAATATTGTCATATTAGTCTCAATAAGTGCTTAATTATTGTTATATCAGTCCATATATAAAAAAGCTATTGTCAACATCGTGAGACTATTTTAATGTAAGGAACTATTTTGACTAACAAAATGCACTATCAGGGACTATTTTAAAATTTCGATGCATTAAAAGATTATTGTGGTTACTCGTTACATATTGAGGAACCAAAGTGATTATCACTCCAACATTAATTAATATAAGTGTGCAAAACATGTCTTTGTTGGAACATGATATAGTGTGTTTTCTTAAAATAAAATGAAGATAAAGCAACCTTTGAAAAAATTTAGTATTTCAGTTGAGTAAAACTAACATTAATTAATATAAGTGTGCAAAACATGTCGTCTTTGTTGGAACATGATATAGTGTGTTTTCTTAAAATAAAATGAAGATAAAGCAACCTTTGAAAAATTTTAGTATTTCAGTTGAGTAAAACTTTCACCTTAAAAATATGAATTTCTAGTTATTAAGCTACTTGACAAAAAAAAAAAAAACTTTCACCTTAATAAATAATGAATGTTATTTATTTCAAAAACACAACAACAATAAATAGAGGGAAACTCTTCCTCAGTATTTTAAAGTAATAAACAAATCCAGCTTAACAATATCAAAGTTAGCACTATACATCTATACTTTGATTTTTCTTGTAAAATCTGGCTACCCAAGGAGCAAGTTTAGTGTTATGAGGTGTCCTGGGATTGACAGAGTAATAATCAGACCAAAAGCAAGGATTGAGTTTATCAGCAAACTTTTTGTCAGCATAAAGACAAAATGGTAGCCAATTTTCTCCTCCATTCATTCTTCTCTTCCTTTCCTTTGGGTAAGCTAAGGGTGCCTGTACATACCTGCAATTATGTCAACAATATTTAGCAATATAACAAATGATGCATATCCAAAGGAAAATCAGAACTTCAGTACTTCCCTATATCTCAAAAGAACAGGAGGTATCAAAGTTTTGGAATATTACTTCAGGTGTTTCTTGTTTTCTTTTTCATTGGTAAAAAAGATATTAGAAGATGCATTATGAAAGTTTATGAAAATGCATTTTTGTTTTCAGTGTTTTAAGAAATGCATTCTATCTAGTTAGCTTCCATCTTCTCTCTATCACAATTACAAAGAAATTCATAACTAAATGTCATTTCAGCCAAATGAAAACAGAAAATGTTGTTGGAAAGTAAATGAGCCCTTAAAAATTCTAATCTAATAAAATTGAAATTGTTAAAAAAGTGTGCAGAAGAGTCATGAACCATGATTTTCAGAATCTCTTATTGCCTAAACAACGTGTTTTTATGGACAAAATGAACATAAAGTTGAAAGCAACACAAAATATAACATATAAATAATGAAGAACTCCATAATTTACCTACCTGCATGGAAGCTAAAAGAAACAACAACAAAAGTAATTAGTAAATAAAAACGATAAACACCTTATGCCATCTACAACAGCATCCCAACAGAAGTGAGTATGACCAAACACATGACAAGAAGATGCATCCTTCCTTCCCTGAGCACCATGTATAGACCTTATTCGATCTTCTAGAGAGTCTGAACCAATTATTTTTGGGAGCTTTGGATAGAATAACATCCTCTTTTCTGGACAAAGTTCTTGCCTGTGAAGAAGCATGCTAACATATATAAGCCATAACCAGAACATATAAAAAGCTTAAAAAACAGAACAAATAACACATTATTTATCTCTTGAGGTAAAACAACCACACAAAACGTTCACTGAATAATAATGCATTTTAGTGTTTATGAGGAGTTATTTATTCTAATGTTGGATTTTATACACCTTTTCCTCATACAATCATCCCTTATGGGCCACTTTTCATTATATTAATATTGGTGTCTGTGAAAACTGAATATTATATTATTTCAGAGATAAAATAATGTACAACCACTAATGTGTTTATATAGGCTATTCTAACCTAATGGGCCTTACTAATGACTAATGGGCCAATTACAAATTACTAATAATAATAGTAAAACTTCACTATTTACAACACTCCCCCTCAAGCTGGTGAATGAATATCTATCATTCCCAGCTTGGAAACAATTCTTTCAAAGTTTTTGTTGTTCAGTCCCTTAGTTAGAAGATCTGCAAGATTGCCTTGGGAAGAGATATATGGAGTGCAAATTAGACCACTATCTAATTTTTCTTTGATGAAGTGTCGGTCAACTTCAATATGTTTGGTTCTATCATGTTGCACTAGATTATGAGCTATGCTAATAGCAGATTTATTATCACAATAAAGTCTCATTGGTTCATCACTCTTTATCCTCAAGTCATCCAGGATGCTTTTCAGCCATAGCAGCTCACATATCCCTTGTTCCATTGCCCTAAACTCTGCTTTAGCACTAGATCTAGATACCATGGTATGTTTTTTACTCTTCCAAGTCACAAGATTACCACCCAGAAAAGTGCAATAGCCTGTAGTTGATCTCCTATCCACAATTAACCCTGCATAGTCAGCATCAGTATATGCTTCAAGTCTCATGCTTCCATTTCGTTCAAACAATATCCCTCTACCTGGGGTTCCTTTCAAATATTGAACAATTCGGAGTGCAGCTTGTAAGTGAATCTCCTTTGGTTGGTGCATGAATTGGCTGACTAAACTTACAGCAAAGGCAACATCAGGTCTAGTATGTGATAAGTATATAAGTTTGCCGACTAACCTTTGATACATTTCCTCATCAACCTTAATATCCTTTTCTGCATTCCCCAACTTTACATTTGGATCAATTGGTGCACTCGCAGGCTTGCATGCGGCCTTGTCAGTCTCCTGCAGAAGATCAGTAATATATTTCTGTTGGGATGTGAAAATTCCTTTCTTAGAGTGAGCCACTTCAATTCCTAAAAAATACTTCAATTTTCCTAAAGTCTTGATCTCAAATTCATTGGCCAAGTATTGGGCTAATAGTTGTTGCTCCTCTTCATCATCACCAGTTACTATAATGTCGTCCACATACACCAATAACATTGTTACTCCCCCTAACTCAGAGTGTTTGACAAATAAAGTATGGTCTCCTTGGCATTGTTTGAAGCCCAAACATATCATAACTTTAGAGAATCTCCCAAACCATGCTCGTGGCGATTGCTTTAGCCCATATAAAGCCTTTTTTAACTTGCACACGGTGTTGACGTTGACAGCAGTACGTCCATGGTATCCAGGGGGTACATCCATGTAGATCTCTTCTTCTAAATCTCCATGAAGAAAAGCGTTTTTTACATCAAATTGGTTCAAGTTCCAATTGTAGTTAGCTGCTAAAGATAATATCACCCTAACAGTATTCATTTTTGCAACTGGAGCAAATGTCTCTGAATAGTCTACTCCATAAGTTTGAGTGAATCCTTTGGCAACTAATCTTGCCTTGTACTTTTCAAAGATCCATCAGCCTTATATTTTATACTGTATACCCATTTGCACCCTACAGATTTCTTTCCATTTGGTAGAGGAACCAATTCCCAAGTTTTGTTTTTATCGAGTGCCTCAATCTCCAAGTCCATGGCTTGTTTCCATTTCTTGTCAGACAATGCCTCATATAAAGATGTAGCTATCGTGGTAGTATTTAGACTTGTGAGGAAGGCTTTATAGGTAGGTGATAATTGTTCAAAGCATAGGAAATTTGATAGAGGGTAGAGTGGATTTTGGTTTCTTACGATTTATTGGGTTGGATTCTGGTTCCTTATGTGAGGATGAGTTAGATTCTGGTTCATGTGCATGAGAAAATTCAGAAATTGAATCACAAGAATTTGAAGGGTCAAGCAAAGTTACCTCATGTAATGTCGGATCAGACTCTTGGACATAAGTAGATTCAGGAATGGTCTTTCTTCGTGTATAAATCATTATATTTTTCCCATATCTTACATCGGCTACAACATTTACATGATTTTCAGAATCAACTTCATACTCAACATCGTTACCTCCAGTTTCGGCCTCAACTTCTGGCCCGAAAGTAAGGTCAGGAAGTAGAAGAGACTCATCTTCCTTACTTATATTCTCCCCCTGAAGATGAGTTTGAACAAAATAACTTTCTTGTTCATGGAAGGTGACATCTCGATAAACAAAGTACTTACGAGATGGAGGATGATAACATCTGTAACCCTTTTAAGTGAAGGAATACCCTATAAAGACACACTTTAAGGCTCTAGGATCAAATTTACTTCTACCATCACTATCGATATGGACAAACGATGTACACCCAAATATTCTAGGAGCAAGATTATTGGAGGTGGGCATATAAGGATATAACGACGATAAAACTGCCATAGGAGTTTTGGAGTCAAGGACACTAGAAGGTAACCGGTTTATGAGATAAGATGCAGTTAAAACCGCCTCCCCCCAAAATTTCTTAGGAACCTTATTTTGGAATAACATAGCTCGAGTTTGATCTAACAAATTCCCATTTTTTCTCTCAACAACCTCATTTTGTTGGGGCGTTTTGACACATGAAGACTCATGAATAATACCTTCTTTTTGACAAAAAGAATTAAACTCATGATTAAAGTAAGCTTTGGCATTATCAGACCTGACTCTCTTAATACTTACTCCAAACTGAGTTTTAACCATTGCGAAGAAATGTAGAAACACATAGGTAACTTCAGACATTTGTTTTAGTAAATAGACCCAAGTAACTCGACTACAATCATCAATGAATGTTACAAACCATCAATTACCTGATATATTTGCAACATTTGAGGGACCCCACACATCAGTATGAATTAAATAAAATGGAGAAGTACTAATTTTATTAGTGACAGGAAAAGAGACACGCTTGTGTTTAGCAAGTTCACACACCTCACAACAAAGACTCTCAACATCTAAATTTTTTAAAAGTGAAGGAAATAAGTGTTTCATGACTCTCAATGAAGGGTGACCAAGACAACAATGGTACAAAAAAACTTTCTCCTTGTTGGTCTTATTGATTCAGAAAAAAAAGGAATTGTTGTTCGAAATGTTGGAGGAGCCGAGGAGATTCTGGTTATCAAAATAATAAAGACCATTCCATTCTCTAGCATTTCCAATCGTCCTCCCCGAACCTTGTCCTGAAAAACACAAGCATTGTTACAAAAAACAACATTACATGATAGGTCGTTTGTTAGTTTCTGTATGGAAATTAGGCTAGTGGACAATTTGGGAATATGAAGGACATTTTGTAGGATTATAGTTGGGCTTATCTGGACATTTCCTTGACCCGCTACAGTTATAAGGGAACCATCTGCTGTGGATATTTTCTTGTTGTTGGGACAAGGTGAATAAGTGGAAAAGTGTGTGGGCAAGGGTGTCATGTGGTCAGTGGCTCCAGAATCTAGTATCCAATACTGGTTAGATGGTTTATCCGAAACATTAAATCCAACAGGAAATTGAGACTTACTAGGTGAAAGTGGAGAAAGAGATGTACCCGAGTATGCCAGAGACGTACATTTTGGTTTTTTCAATTCCTTAAGAAAAGATCTCACCTTTTTTATTTCATCTTGACTAAAGGGTTGAATCAATCCTTCGTTTGACATATTGATTGATGTCATGCAATTGTGTCTTACCAAAGAAAAAAATAGCCAATGAACAACAGTAAATACTTGGCTGGAATTCTGAACCCAAAAACAGAGTATATGCAAGAAATATGCACGAGCTTCAAATAACCCATAAATCAATGTGTTCCGATCGGAAAGTGAGATTGAGTACCCAAAACAGAAAGAGGATGTTCCGATTTACAATCTGTCCAAACATGGCGGAAAACGACGGCCTGTAGGGTGGCGCGTGGGTCTCACGCGCGGAAAGGACCATCGGAGCGTGGCGGAGCGTGGGGCGTCAGACGGCGGCGAAATTTTGGGTTTTGGCCGATTTTGGACCGACGATGATGATGCTGGCGGCAGTGTTGTTTCAAAGAGGAAGGAAATAGGAGAAACACCTTGCTATGTGGCTGCGTGAATAGTGACAGGATGAGTGTTTATGGCTGGGTGTGAAGTGACACAATTAAGGCAGTAAAAAGACCACAATTAAGGTGGCTAGGGTTTTAGACCGCAATTAAGGCGGCTAGGGTTTTTTATGCGGAAGCGAGACCCTCAAGAACGAGAGCTCTGATAGCATGTGAAAACTGAATATTATATTATTTCAGAGATAAAATAATGTACAACCACTAATGTGTTTATATAGGCTATTCTAACCTAATTGGCCTTACTAATGACTAATGGGCCAATTACAAATTACTAACAATAATAGTAAAACTTCACTATTTACAACAGTGTCCATAAGCCATAGACACTTGTTTGGATTGATTTATTAGAGTTTATCCACCGGCACAAACACTTGTGATTGTAAGACTCATTGAGAGAGCTTATGAAAACAACTTATGAGATGTCTATATATTGTTTCCAGCTTATTTCCATAAGCTCTCCATGATAGCTTACGAAAACAACTTATAGTTTATACGAAAACAATTCGACTTTATTTTATCTTTTGTTATAGAAATAACTTATACATAAATACTTATATAATATATAAATAACCGTTTATACTGTAAGCGTTGTTTATCCAAACATGACCATATACAATTTTGTACCGAGCCTCACTCATTTTAGAAATTAGGAACACAATTACCATTACACTAAAGAAAACATATACTAATCAATAAACACTGTGCTTTCCAAGAGGTTTATGTGGTTAAGTAATCAATTAGTTGTTGAAAGTTGGAACTGACAAAATAGCTGCAATTTGAACGACAGATTAATCACCTGGGAACAAAGTGGGAAAAGGTAATGATATGGTCACACGTCTTCTGAATCTCCTGTATCATTTCCATTTGGTTATCATTTAGGGCATCAAAATATAAAGAGAGCGAGGTATCTCCATTTGAAAGTCCATTGGGCCAGTTACATGCATGGAAGTCCTTACACGCCTAAGAAAAAAAACAAATACCATAGGTGGTAGGAAATAAGAAATTGACAAAACGCATAAAAGAATCTATGTAACTGAATTACAAACAGGAGAATTCTTAGAATTTGGGTTGGGCCCATCTATGGACTAGCCCACCGAAATTGGCACCTGGTGGAATCGAACATGAGACCTTGAGAGGAGCGCACTACAAGATCCCATGTCAACACCACTAGGCCAACCCAAGTGGGTTAACTAGTTCAGCATATTGATGCACAGTAATTGCCAAACCAGCACAAAGCATGACATTTTCACACAACACTAAGCAACATTTTTAGGATCTTTACATTCTGCTTTTTTATGACACAATTGACAACACTCCAAAAGATAAAATCACACAATATTGCCCAAAACAGAAATTAGCATAAAGTTTGTATGCAAATAATCCTTAATCAAGCACCATGGGAAATTAAGCGCATGATCAAACCATCAATCAACATTTTTTTAATGGCTTACTAGGAGTTTAAGAGAATAGTCACCATCTCCAAAGACGGGATGCGATAGCCTGTTATATCCTTTTCTTTGTCAAAGCTCTGCGAAACAAGAAAATTGAACAATTAAACAAAGTGCCCTAAAGAAACACTTTGGATTCAATCCAGTACATGGTACGAAAGATTAAGGAGCTAAAAACTGACATTACAGATGTAATCACCTCATGGTACCAAGAGAACAAAGGAATGATTCCTAATGCACCCACAACCGTTGGATTTGTCTCTACTCCAATTCTCTTACATGCATCAAGCAACTTGTTAAACTTTTCAATAGAATCAACCTGGAGAAAAATCAGCAAAAACTTTATCAGAATAAAAAGTATTGCAACAAAGTTTATGGGAACGACTAACGAGGAAAGCAGTAAGTCTGGTCTATCATGTATAACAAAACAGACGTGCACTAAAGGCTTGTTTCGGTTGAGTTATTTAAGCTTTTCCGGTGGCATAAACACTTCCGAGACTGTTTGGGAGAGCTTGTGAAAACAGATTATGACATGTTCATCAGCTTATTTCTATAAGCTCTCCATGATAGCTTATGAAATCAGTTTATAGCTTATATGAAAATTGTTGAAAGGACTTAGAGAGAAAACTAAAGGATTTGTGAAATGCTTGAGTGAAATTCCACTCAGCTGATCTGTTTATATACACTCTAGAAAGTAAATACAATATGGGAGTTACAAGGACATTAATTAGCTTTCTGGTTCCTACATAAATGTGATTTACTAGGCAAATAATTAACTATTGATCTTCTAGTTGCATGAATAACTATATATATTCCTAAGGTATTTATTTTATAATTCCAACACTCCCCCTCAAGATGGAGCATATAGATCAAATGCTCCAAGCTTGGAACAAATATTTTGAATTCGCGGTCCCCTTAAGGATTTTGTAAAGATGTCTGCCAGTTGATCATTTGAAGTAACAAATTCAGTGATCACTTCTTTAGAAAGAACTTTTTCACGGACAAAATGGCAATCAATTTCAATATGCTTAGTTCTCTCGTGGAACACAGGATTGGAAGCGATATGTAGAGCTGCCTGATTATCACCACATAATTTCATTTGTTGAGCATCTCCGAACTTCAATTCTTGAAGAAGTTGTTTAATCCAAATGAGTTCACAAGTGGTTGTAGCCATAGCTCTATATTCAGCCTCTGCACTAGACCTTGCGACCACATTTTGCTTCTTACTCTTCCAAGAGACAAGATTTCCACCAATAGAAACACAATATCCTGAAGTGGAACGCCTATCAACAGGCGAACCTGCCCAATCTGCATCACAAAATCCAACCAGCTGAGTGTCTCCTTTGTCTTCATAGAGTAGTCCTTGTCCCGGTGCTCTTTTAATGTACCTCAGAATTCGAGTCACTGCATCCCAATGATCATTATGAGGAGACCGCATGAATTGACTTACTACGCCAACCGCAAAGGAAATATCTGGTCTTGTTATAGTGAGATAGATGAGATTTCCAACCAATCTTCGATATCTTTCAGGATCAGAATAAGGCTCCCCCTGACTGGGAAGTAATTTTAGATTGGATCCATGGGACTGTCAACTGGTCTACAATCCAACATACCAGTTTCTTTAAGTATGTCTAAGGCATACTTCCTCTGTGAGATGATAATCCCGTTATTTGACTGAGCAACTTCAATCCCAAGAAAATATTTCAGCTTCCCCAAGTCCTTGGTCTGAAAATGGCTACATAAATGTTCCTTCAACTGAGAAATTCTCTCCTGATCATTCCCTGTGATGACTATATCATCTACATAGACCACCAAGTAAACACATTTATTTGGAGACGAATGGCAATAGAAGACCGAATGATCTGCTTCACTACGTTTCATTCCAAAAGCTTGAATAACTGAACTGAATTTCCCAAACCAAGCCCGTGGAGATTGTTTCAGTCCATAGATAGATCGCCGTAGTCTGCATACCAAACCAGACTCCCCCTGAGCAACAAACCTAGGAGGTTGCTCCATATAAATTTCTTCTTCTACTCACCATGAAGAAATGCATTTTTGATATCTAACTGATATAATGGCCAATGACGAATGACAGCTATGGCAATAAATAATCGAACAGATGTTATTTTGGCCACAGGGGAGAAAGTATCTTCATAATCAAGACCATAAATTTGGGAATATCCTTTTGCTACAAGTCGGGCTTTGAGACGATCAATATGTCCATTGGCCCCAACTTTAATAGTATATACCCATCGACATCCAACAGGTTTCTTTCCCGGAGGGAGAGGAGTTAAATCCCAAGTACCATTATGCTCTAAAGCCAGCATTTCATCAATCATGGCTTGTCGCCATCCTGGATGATTAAGTGCCTCAAAAACATTTTTAGGAATGGAAATAGAAGATATAGATGACACAAAAGAATAATAAGGAGAAAGGCGATGATAACTTAGGAAGTTATAAATAGGATGGGGATTGCAAGTAGACCGGATACCTTTTCTAATAGCAATGGGCAAGTCAAGGTTTTCTTCGGGAAGTTCTGTGGTAGGGTCAGCTGCTGGAGCTGGACATGATTCATATGGTCTTTCAGTGTTTCCTAATTCTGTATTAACAACACGTGGACGACGTCGATATACGATGGGTGATCTTTGAGATTGATCGAGAGGAGGATGGTTAGGAATATTTGTAGCCAAAACTGATTCCGGGATAGGGGAAGGTGATGGACCAAGATACGGAATCGGAAAAACTTCTTGAATAGTATGAGACTCAACTGTGGATGGTGAGAAGTAAAACTTTTCTTCGAAAAAGATTACATCTGCAGAAATGTAATAATGATTATGCACAGGGGAGTAACATTTGTAACCTTTTTGCAACCTCGAGTACCCGAGAAAAACACATTTGATGGCTCGGGCAGAAAGCTTATCAAGACCTGGAGACAAATCATGCACAAAACAGGTGCATCCAAATATTTGAGGAGCAACATGAAACAATGGTTCTTTAGGAAATAAAATGGAATGTGGTATTTTATGATCAACAGAGGAAGAAGGCATTCGATTAATCAAAAAACAAGATGTCAAAACTGCTTCACCCCAATGTCGGAGAGGTACATTCGCATGAAGTAACAAGGTCCGAGCAGTTTCAACAAGATGTCTATTCTTCCTTTCAGCTATACCATTCTGTTGAGGAGTATGAGGGCAACTAGATTGATGGAGAATACCATGTGCTGACAAAAAAGAAGAAAGACAAGAAGAAAAGTATTCTTTTGCATTATCACTTCTAAGTATTTTGATTGTCTTACCGAATTGGGTTTTTACCTCATTGACAAAAGTGGTGAGAATGGACAAAAGTTCAGATCGTTCTTTCATTAAGAAAACCCAAGTGCATCGGGAGAATTCATCAATAAAAGTAACGAAATATCGGAAGCCATTAGAAGCCACACGACTTGGTCCCCATATATCCGAATGGATAACGGAAAATGGAGAATCAACCCGGCTGTCAACTTTGCTCGGAAAGGAAGAGCGAGCATGCTTGCCTAGTTGACAGGACTCACATTTCAATGATGAAATTTTTGCAAGATTTGGAACCATTTGCTTCAATTTTAATAAACTTGGATGGCCCAATCGTTCGTGAAGAAGGTTTGGAGACTCGGCTGCAATACAACTTACCGAAGGAGTTGACTGGAGGTAATAAAGACCATGTGATTCATGTCCTGCACCAATCATCCGACCTGTACCACGTTCTTGTATAGTAAATGATCCAACATCAAAGGTGACTGAGCAATTTAGAGAGCGGGTAAGTTGACTAAGGGAGATCATATTAAAAGGGCAACCAATTATAAACAAAACAGATTTTAAAGTTAGAGAAGGAGTGACTGAAACATGACAAATTCCTTTGGCAGCGACCTTAGAACCATCCGCCAAAGTTATAAAGTGAGGAAATTTGGGAGAAGATATAGAAGAGAATAAGGAACGATTACCAGCAATATGATCAGAGGCACCTGAATCAATTATCCAAAGATTTTGATTATTACAAGCTTTCAATTGCAGATGCTGAGGGTGATCCATTCTTATTAAAAAAAAAAACAGACAGAGGGGACCAGCAAGCAACAACCAAAAATGGTGAATTTTGGCCAGATGGACAGAGGAGGCAGCGGCGAATAGTTCTAGGCAGTCACAGCGCCGGTAAGAAGTTCAAGGGTTCTACTGGACAAGAGGTAGAAGCCTTTAACGAACAAATGAACCAGCTCTTGATACCATGTTGAAAGGACTTAGAGAGAAAACTAAAGGATTTGTGAAATGCTTGAGTGAAATTCCACTCAGCTGATCTGTTTATATACACTCTAGAAAGTAAATACAATATGGGAGTTACAAGGACATTAATCAACTTTCTGGTTCCTACATAAATGTGATTTACTAGGCAAATAATTAACTATTGATCTTCTAGTTGCATGAATAACTATATATATTCCTAAGGTATTTATTTTATAATTCCAACAAAAATAATTAGCCTTTGTTTTATCTTTTGTTAAGTTTTTAATTAAGTTGTTTATCTAAACATGACCTAAGCTATCTACCCCTTCAACTTAAATTAAACCCAACAGAAAATCAGGGTGCAATGTAAAATATGAAGAAAATAGACCTAAATATGTTCATGGAATTAATGAAATAATATCAAACAAATTAACAAAGACACTTATTTGATGAAAATACTCCAGAGGACTAAAACAAAGACACTTCAATCTTTGAGGAACTAATGGTGTTAACAAGACTACTGTGATGAAAGGTTTTAAATTGAGGTAATGGCCTTGTTCGTGTTACGATACTTGACATTGCGAAGAATTGCAGTAAAATTCGGCCGATGCAGCCTTAATCACAGCCACTTTGTGAATGTGGAGACATCGACAACCTTGATGTCGTCATCCAAATTTTAAACACGGGACTTTATTTAAAACCTTGGATAATAGTCAAATACTCTGACATTCGGGACTAAATTGAGGATATACTATAATTATATACCTAAAAGCTATGTTTGTGTCAAATAATCTACATAATGCAAGAATATTGACATAATGATAAGGTTATAAAGACCTTACATAATTTTGTCCCTCGCGACGACACCAAAGGTCATGATTCCCAGGAACATAGAAAACATGTTCAAATCTCTCTCTCAAAAGAGACATTGTAACAAAAAACATGTTATATGTCTCAGCAACATCACCAGCCACAAGAAGGACATCATCCTTATAATTCACAGTTGACAAACACTCCACCCACTTCAAATTCTCATCATAATCAGTATGCAAATCAGAAACCACAAACACACGCAACCCACCAGTGTCACCTAAAGCAGAAGACAGTATCTGTTGCCTTCCAAGATCAAACCTTTTCATTCCATAATTGCAGCTAACAGTCACTTGTTTAGAGAAACATGAAGATTGATGATTATGAGGCTGTTGTGACAGTGTTAGAGAAAAAGGGCTAAACCTCACCACCATCAATGCTAACCAAAAATCTTGATCTACAATGATTCAAATTCAACAAAAAAATTATACCAAGTTAAACAATTTGCAAAAGGGTAATCAAATTTATGTTCAAGATTGGAAATTGAGGGAATTCATTGGAAACATCGAAGAATATACTCAGAATCAAAACAAAACTATGTGAAATAAAGAAAAAAAAAAAGGTACCTTTTTGTATATTGAACAATGATTTTGCGAGAAATTAGTTTAGTCAATTTGATGATAATTTCTTATGGGTCACTTATAAAAATGTGATTTTGAGAGGAGTAATTTCTATTTATTGCATACAAGATAAAAGAGGTAACCATATATTTATATGTATGTTATAGGAAATGAAATTTTGGTAATTATATAATGTTTCAGATTTGATTGGATTAATGTGTAAAAAAATTTGAATGTTTTCTTTAGAGGAAAATAATTTTACACGCGTATTACATTACATACAGTACAAATTAAATTTGAGGAATGATACTAAAAATGGTCAAAAATTAAAATAGAGAAATGAGTGTTAGACATAGTGTTGATAATTCTGTAAGTTTAGCTCAGTTGGTAGCAAGGGTCGGGGTCCGAACCTCGGACATCCCACTTCTCCACATTTAAAATGTGTGAGCTCTAGCCACTAGGCTAAATGACGAAAAAAAAATAGTGTTGATAAGGTGGGTGTTTCTAACATTTTGCTAGAATTTTCGTTCCCATTATTATGATTTTTTAAATAATTTATAATTAATTTTCTCTCCTTTAATAACTCTAAAATAGTCTTTCTGAGTTTAACTCATTTGGTAGATATATTGTAAAATATTTTCGGTGATCGGACCTCAAACATCTCACTTATTCACATCAAAAAAGGTGAATTATGGAGGAGTTAGTTATGAGACGGCAATCATGAATGGGGTATCTGAGGGATTTTATTTGAATTGAAAGTACCCTTCGGAAAAAGCCAGTGTGGTAGCAAATGCCTGGAGTGGGAAGATGTTACTCAGAACATGATTGAAGGCTACCCGAATGCAGTTTAGTTGAGAAGTTTAGAATCTCAAAGTCGATGTTTCAAAGGTGGAAAATAGAATGTTATTACGCAAGTTAGAAATCACCCGTGACCTAAGGTTCGGGATTACGTCTGCTCAGAATATGAATTTAAGAGAAAAATAAGACAACCTGAGTGTCTATAGAAATCGATAGAGTAGTATTTGACACAGGATGTGTGTTCCGAATAATGTAGATCGAAGAGAATAAATTTAGGGAAAACTCATGAGGATAGTTTTCCAATCATCCCGAAGCAACCAAGATGCATCGTAATTGACGTAAGATTTTGGGAAGCCTAGTATGGAAGTAGGAAATCTCTAAGTTATTATGGAACACATTGTTGTCAACAAATTAAGACGAAACACCAGAAATCTCTAAGATTTCTCGAACTCTTAAGAATTACGTAGTGGAAGTGGAAACGGGTATCTATGGTTGTTGTAAAAGGTTTACCTTGAATTCAAAAGGAACAATACGGATGTTAGAAACAATGTTTCATACCGGTACCTTGGAAAACAGAGGAAGCTAGAGTGGTCTTTAACAAGTGCCAAAACTCTGTCAATTTGAATATTCATCATACACTTATAATTTCTTACAAACCTTCATATCCTAGAAATTCTTAAGTCATTAGAGTCTGAACTGTGTTGTATTTTATGAACACCACTGATAGTATATCAAGTGTTCAAATCCAAACATTTTACTTTGTATCTTTGGTTGTTTAGAAGTCTCTTGCTTTGTGTTTGAGCATTAGAAGTCTCTTGCTTTGTGCTTGAGCATTGGAAGTCTCTTGCTATGTGCTTGAGCATTTGTAATCTTGGTGATTATAGTGAAAAATCTCTTGTAAGTAACAAGTGGACTGGACTACTTCCGGGTTGTGAAAGGAACCAGGATAATTGCTTTGTGTCTTTCTTCTCTCTCTCTCTCTCTCTCTCTCTCTCTCTCTAACTTTGTTTTATCCACTGCACTTAACTCTGAACATTGTTTCAGTTTCAGATTCATCAAAAGCTGAACTTTGAACATTGTTAAAAAGAAGGAAAAAGCCAACATAATTCAACCCATCTTCTTGTGTTTTTCTCACCTTCACAATGTGGTAATTGTATACTTGATGATGTTGACATGAAGTGATTGACTTATGTTTGCTTGGACGATTATTTATTGATGATAATGGGTTATGTATATTATGAGTATCTTGTTGAAGTATTGATTTAACTTAACTTGATGATATAATTAATGTGTGATTGTTGATGAGTATATGTACGTATGCTTGAGAATCTTAATTTGAAGTTTGAGGTAACCAAGCTTCTATTTGATCTTAAATCTGTATGCATAATTGTAAGAGAAATCAGGCTTAGTATGATGTATGATTATATGAAGTGATGTTGTTGTTTGCCTGAACTTACATGCGTTTATTAATCTTTTATGTTGAACATATATCTTACCCCCCCCCCCCCCCCCCCCACACACACAGTGGCTTTTTGTCGCCTCATCGTTGTGATGTAGACGTGCAGGTTGAGGAGTAGCTCTTGCTTGTGAGTTTGATGAGGACGGCTTGATGCCTACTCATGTTTATTGTTTTCTCGAGGAGTCTAGATTTAGGAGCTCTGATCTAGGACTTGGGGATTTTACATTCTATGTTGTTTTGATGCTATGAGATCTTTATGATCAGATTGATGTTGTTACGTTATGTTGAGATATTATGTTATGATCCGAGACATAACATTTGAGATATGATTTTATTTCCGCTGTGCTATGAATATATTCGATGAAATTTTTATATTGGATAATTATATGAGATGTATGTTGAGTAATAACACCTTGATGTATGATAATGCATGATTTATCGTTTTATAAATGTTCTCGGGGATCGGGGTGTTACTGCACACGTACAAGTTGTCTAAAATACCAAAATAACATTTTGTCCACCAAAGATCGTATAAGGCCAAAAATTATTCAATACCATAAAAATTTGTCATGTGTTGTTCTGTCTTGTGTTATGTTATTCTGTTTAGTACTTACTGTTTTGCAGATCAAACGCACCCTAAGTTTTTGAAAAATTGTACTAATATCCTTGTCTTATTGCATTCTGGCCACTCTAAATCTTTTAGTTTGCACCTATAACCCAAAGATTTACAACTATATCCAAATGTATCTCTCCTTATTTATTGTATCAGACACATACCAACTTTCTTTTTACTTTTTCATACCTTAGTCAGTTCATTTTACATATTACAGTAATATTAGTATATCAACGTCAATTTTTCATGTGATTATTCTTTCTCTCGTTAAAAAGCTATCATCTCTTCTTTGGACGGTTTCCTTTACTCATACCTTGAGGGGAGACGATAAATGTGTTGATTGGTTAGTTAAATTTGGGGTAATGAATATCAACACTTTGAAGATGTGAAGTTCTCCTCGACAATCAGTTATCACCTTGTTAGGTGACTCCTCAGGAATGTTGAGGCACGAGTTGACTAGTTTGCTTGTTTCTTGCCTTTTTCTTCTCTTTTTTTTGGTACAATTTCTTGCCTTTTTCTTTCCCTTTAATAAAAAAATGTCAATTTTATTTCAAAGGAGTATCAATGTCAGTTCTTTTGTGCTGTACTGATAAGCGATGTTAGATCTCTTTCCATGTTTTATTTAATTATTTAATATTCTCACATGTTGCCAAAATAGTGTTATACTATAGGAGTAGTCATTTTTTAGTAAAAAAAATAAAATAAAAATAGTGGTATATGGATCGAACCCAAGTTCCCAAAGTTGGTTATTAGAAATTTTTTTCTTTTATTTCATTGGTCCTTATGATGATATTTTTCTTTTAACTTCCAAATGCTAAATACTAAAATTTATAATTCAAAAAATTCATGATGGATACAATGAAGTTATTTGTTATTTAAAAAATAAGGTATATAATAAGATATAAAATTATAATTTTTTTGAAAGGATATAAAATTATAAATTTAGCAGTTTAAATAAATGGTAAAATAATAAGAAAAATTAGTATATTGAAACTTGGTATCTCATTTTATGTATACATGATAATATTTATTTTTCCTTGCATAAAAAATGATGCTTTTAAATGATAATATTTAGTTTCCTAAAAAAAATGATAATATTTAGTTACATTGAAAAGTCTGCATCCCCTGACTCAGAGTTCTGAATCCGTCACCGACCACATACACATTGAGGGGGGTGAACGTAAGATCAAACCTGCACACCTACAAGAATGTCTTGACATGCACAACCATTGTCTGAACGTAGGGTCACAACCCCAGACGTGTATGTAAAATTATTTTATATCATCGATGTTTATTAATTAAATTCTTATTATTTTAGAGATCAAACAATTTGGTCCTCTAAGTATATGACATAGTAATTTGATCTCTAAGAAGTTAGAAAACCAAGTTAGAAAACTAAGCTTGTTGTGGTTTTTCGTTGTGCTTTTCATGTTGCTCTTACTCTAAGCCAATTATGTGGGTGGAGTAATTATTTCCGCACATTCACATGCTTGGTGTATCAATGATTATTAGATCAAGATTGAATAATTTATATTTCAATACAAATTTTGATTTTTTTTTTACTTAACTTTTTTTTGATAAAAAAAAAGTTAAGAAAAAAATCAATTCAATAGTCACTTATGTGAATGTATACGAATCCAAATTTAATTTTGAAACTCAAGTATGTAATCCAAGGTATCCTTAAACCTTATCCATTGTTTGGTCCGTCCCAATCTCATCACACAAAATGGTCAATGTAAGACAAAGACTTCATCACATCATTAAAGGGTATAAATAAGAGTCAATAACTGCATCTCATGTCCAATTGCACACATGCAATGTTGGTATTGAAAGACATATAAATGGGTTAATATGCCTTTACTCCTCTGTAATTTGAGCGGATTCCAGTTTACCCCCTGTAAAAACGTATATATAATGGAATATATAGTATAGTTGGGGGTTGATCGCTAGTCTTTTAATCCACAAAAACCTCCTAAATACCTACCCTACCTTGGCATCTTTCATTGAAAAATGCGTATGGTAAGTAAGAATAAGAATGAACGGAAGGATGAGTCGATTAGATTAAGAGGAAGGAGGAGTAGGCATCGACCTAGTTAGTCGTTCTGAGTGAAGCTGAGGAGGTTCTTGGACTAGTTAAGTTTAGATTCCAACCTTGTAAAATTAAGATTCTCCAGTTTACACCCCTAGTCCCATTTGACGCTGATGTGGCATGCCACTGTATAATTAATTTAATTTTTTATTTTTTTAAAAGGATGCCACGTGTCAAATAATTTGACACGTCATTAATAATTAAATTAAAAAAAACAGAAAATAATTTAAATAAATAACCAAAAAAACAGAAAAACATTAAAAAATCAGAAAAAAATATTTTTTTTCAAAAATTAAAAAATTCGAAAAAAAATTCAGATTTTTTCAAAATTGAAAAAATCAGAAAACAATATTTTTTTTCATTTTTTTATTTTCGTTTATATTGATTTAAAAATAAAAAACAATTTAAAAAACCTGAAAATTAATTTTCAAAAATTAAAAAATAGAAAAGAAACTCAGTTTTTTTCAAAAAATAAAAAATAGAAAAAAATTATATTTATTTTCAAAAATTCGAAAAAAAATTCAGTTTTTTTTCAAAAATGAAAAAAATTAGAAAACAATATTTTTGGAATTTAGATTTATTTTGGTAGAAAAATAAAAAAACATTATTATTTGAAAAAAAAATCTGAACTTTTTTTAATTTCGAATTTGTTTTTCTAATTTTTGTTTTTTTAAATTTGAAAATTAAATTCAATAATTTTTAATTTAACTTTTTTATTTCGAAAAATTTTGAACTTTTTTTGATTTTTTAATTTTTGAAAAAAAATATGATTTATTTTTTTATTTTTTGAAAATTAATTTTCAGATTTTATAAATTGTTTTTTATTTTTAAATAAATTTAAACGAAAATAAAAAATGAAAAATAATATTGTTTCCTGATTTTTACAATTTTTAAAAAAATCTAAATTTTTTTTCGAATTTTTGAAAAAATATAAGATTTTTTATCTATTTTTTTATTTTTTGAAAAAAACTGAGTTTCTTTTCTATTTTTAAAATTTTTGAAAATTAATTTTCAGATTTTTTAAATTGTTTTTATTTTTAAATCAATATAAACAAAAATAAAAAAATGAAAAAAGTATTGTTTTCTGATTTTTTCAATTTTGAAAAAAATCTGAATTTTTTTTCCAATTTTTTAATTTTTGAAAAAAAAATATTTTTTTCTGATTTTTTAATGTTTTTCTGTTTTTTGGTTATTTATTTTAATTATTTTCTGTTTTTTTAATTTAATTATTAATGACGTGTCAAAATTTGACACGTGGCATCCTTTTAAAAAAATAAAAAATTAAATTAATTACACAGTGACATGCCACATCAGCGTCAGATGAGACCAGGAGTGTAAATTGGAAAATCTTAATTTTACAAGGTTGAAATCTAAATTTTTTTTACAGGGGGTAAACTGGACTTCGTTCAAATTACAGTGGGGTAAAGACATATTAACCCATATAAATACAACAACCGTCATAACTCAAAACCTTGAACACATATATTTTCGGTTGCCCCTTGAATACATATATCTATATATTGTCTTCAAAGTCTTACATAAATTGTACCCTAAAAGAAATGTCATATAGAAATTTTATTAAAGTACGTAATGTAAACACTTTTCGTGACATTATTGATCAACTAGTGGAGGTAAACATAATTCCTTTGGCCATATTTTATTTTTAGAAATGATAAGTTTACAAAAAAATTATTGTCGTATGTATAAACATATGATTTTGTATTTATAATTTTTTTTCTACATCTTCCAGACACATCCACATTTGGATAAGATATATTGCTATATGGTACCTACGTAGAATTGAATCAGATATAATCTTTTAAATTTATGAAATGATATATTAGTCCGTATGATTGAAGTTGTTAATCAATTCAGTTTATTTTGTCATCTAACAACACGATAAATGCTTGCGTTAAGAAATGTTGAGTTTGTAGCATGTTTCTTCAAATATATTCTAAAAATTTAGAGAGTAATATAAATATATGATCAAGCACAATAGAATGTGTCTGTCTATCCGTTAGTAAGATATAAAAAGAATAGAAAATAAAAATATTTTTGTAAAATTTAAAGAAATGTAATGTTTAAGTTAATTAGCAATCTAATGATAACGGTAATTTAAAGAAATGTAATTTTCATAAATCAATGTCTTTTTTTTACAATCTTTTAAAAATCAATGTCTAAAAATCACTTTTATTGAATAATCGGTCAATTTATTCCTATATATTACTCTCTTATCAATTTGATCCATAAATTATTAAAATTAACAAAAAAGTTCCAAAATTATACTCTAATATATATATATATATATATATATATATATATATATATATAACACTCGTTCTCTTATCAAGTATGTAATCCAAGGTGTCCTTAAACCTTATCCATTGTTTGTCTAGTGTCATAGATACATATCATTATACAAAAAATGTTCTCTGTTTTTGTGGTCCATCCCAATCTCATCACACAAAATGGTCAATGTAAGGCAAAGACTTCATCACATCATCAAAGGGTATAAACATATGATTTTAGCCATATTTTATTTTTAGAAATGATAAGTTTACAAAAGAAATTATTGTCGTATGTATAAACATATGATTTTGTACTTTATAATTTTTTTCTACATCTTCCAGACACATCCACATTTGGATAAGATATATTGTTATACGGTACCTACGTAGAATTGAATCAGATATAATCTTTTAAATTTACGAAATGATATATTGGTCCTTATGATTGAAGCTGTTAATCAATTCACTTTATTTGTCATTTAACAACACCAGAAATGCTTGTGTTAAGAAATGTTGAATTTGTAGCATGTTTCTACAACTAAAAATTTAGAGAGTAATATAAATATATGATCAAGCGCAATAGAATGTGACTGTCTATCCGATAGTGAGATATAAAAAAGAATTGAAATTTTTTTTTTTTGTAAAATTTAAAGAAATGTAATTTTTAAGTTAATTAGCAATCTAATGATAACGGTAATTTAAAGAAATGTAATTGTCATAAATCAATGTCTTTTTTTTTTACAATCTTTTAAAAATCAATGTCTAAAAATCACTTTGAATAATCAGTCAATTTATCCCTATATATTACTCTCTTATCAATTTGATCCATAAGTTATTAAAATTAACAAAAAGTTCCAAAATTATACTCATATATATATATATATATATATATATATATATATATATATATATATATATATATATATCATCAATTGAGAAGTGATAACAACGTATTCTCTTTCAATACTCACGAAAACACTCGTTCTCTTATTAAGTGAAACTTACGTAGGATCCATACTTTGGAAATATGTCATACATAAAGTGACCCACATGAATTTAACTCAATAAGAGAGTGAAGGTTAGAGTGAGTATTGAAAAGAGAGTGTTGTTAGACTCCTCATATCAACTTGGTCCATTAACAATTAACTGAGGGTCTAAAAGTGATGAATGACATAGTATAATTTATGGATATTTAGTTGATTTTAATAGTTTAAGGACCAAATTGATACGAGATCAGTGATAATTTATGAACAAAATTGACTATTCTTAAACTTTGATCTAATCATCACTTCCAACCCTATGAAATCGAGAGTGAAAATTATCTAAACTTTATAGTAATATTATATGTTAAGTTCAACTTGATTTGAAAAAAAAACTTTTATATTTCTTTTTAAATTCAAGATCCAAATTTCTTTTCTTCAAACAAAATCCAAATTTCTTCTATTATATAATATGATATATTATTTTCCATCTTTGACTTGACTATTTTTGGGCAAAGTCGATAAGTATGCTAAAGATATAAATAAAAACATTTTATATAGTAAATTTACATTCAAATATTAAAATAAAGATCATTACAATGAAATTCTACCTTCCCTAGCAGCCGCTACTGTCGAGGATAACTAGAACTAATGAGCTAAGTTAACACATCAGAGTAATCGCCCCTCCTAGACCGTTAGAACTTTATGAAAGTTTTATGAAAGATAATAAATTTTAAAAGTTAAGCCAACCAACACATTAATTACTGCATAAGAATACACATAATGTGCATAGAATACACATAAAGTTTTGCCGAAAATACAAAGATGATGAGATGAGATGCCATAATCTTAAAATATATCTCGTTACAAATCACTTCTTAGGTTTCTATAGGCACATTTCAACTATAAGTGATCTCGAAAATGTCCAACTTAACTCTTTGATCAGAAACCAATTAAAGATTTAACATAACTTGGAGTGAGAGAAAAAGGTAGGAGAGGTCTTCTGATAGAGGGAAAGGGATGAGAAGATTGATGTTAGAGGGAGAAGGCATGGGCAACATGCTTCCACAAAGGGAAAGAGGAAACCAGAAATCCATGACAACGAATCGGAGAAACCCTAACAGAGGTGTATGGGAGTAATGTTTTATGTGATTTAAAAATATGTGTTCCCTTACATAAATAATTAGTTAACGATGCAATTTATAATGTAATTTTTATCAAATTGGCGTCCTATGACTTTTGAGTGGTAAACGTCTCAAGTCTCCTAAGAATATGATCGAACACTCCAACCATGTCTCATTCGTGTGAAAATTTAAAATTTGGAAAGATTGATCTTTATAGTTGCGTACTTAGAATAACACAAAAAACTTTATCAAGCTCATGTTGTTTAGATTTTATTATAGATAAAGCATATTAATCAGAGTATAAATGGTGCTCCAACTCTTTACAAAAATAATCAATACTCGTGAAACACATTGTCTAATATATTACAAGGAGCAAAGAGCAAAATTAATACCAGCCATACATAACTACCAAAATAATACCAAGTTCTAATCTTTATCAAGTCAAACAGATCAATAAAATCAAATATAGCACCATTAAAAACATGATAATATTCTTAATTAGCCAAATACTCTAGATCACCAACTAATCTTCATCTTCTGTGATGCACCAATTCCAAGTGTGTAAAGTTCAACAAAAGATGCTTGAAAAACCTAGCCAAACATAAACCCAATATATTTTTTTCACATGGAAGTTTATATGAACATTTTTCTTCAATTACTTGATTGAAGACAATAATATTGAATAATTCTTTGGACGCCCTATACAAATTCTCGTTTTTCGTCGACATTAATATAGAGTTAGTATTTTTCATTTAATTCAATTACCGCATATTCGTTATTATTATTTTTTGAACAGCAAACAGAACTTTATTGATAATAAGAGAAAATAAGTACAAGTGGTACTCAATTCTACAATGAATCAAATGAACTATAACTATATCTTACATTTGATATTAGAAGCATATGCTAATTTTGTTTTCCATTTTTATTTTTCATTTATTTTGTATAAGTGTTAAACCATTATTGATGTCAAATATGTTTAGCACATTCTAAGGTCGCCAACTTGTTACTGTAAAGAGTGATATATATACTTCTATTCATGTTAGAACATCAGTTTCTGAGAGGAGCACACTCTAAGATTTAAAGCTATATCACCAGACGAACTCAAGTGAGTTATTATTTCACATGACATTTAATGTGATTTCATCTTATAAGTTAACATTGTTGCTACCTATATATATTTGCTTTTTATCATAATTATTTGAATTATATTGTAAGCCACCGGCCAAGCTTTTTTCTTCTTCATTTCTTCCTTTCCTACTTCTACTTCTCTAACACCACCTTCTTCAGCTTGGTCCCTGACCCTACACAAAAGTTCATTAGCTTCTAGCCTCATTTTTCTCACACATATTTATATATATCGTATATATGTCTATGACACTTCAATATTCAAGCTTAGGTTGGAGCTTCAAGTTATCCATGATGAAAGGGCTTGTTTTGTGTCTCCTTGTACTATTGAATAATGCAAATTCTTCATTTGCTCGTTTGTTATTGAACAGAACCAAAGAAGTGTCCATGTTTAGAGAGCAACGTAGAAGCACCATCCTTGATAATGGACTTGGCCAGACACCCCCTATGGGGTAAGCATCTTTTTCTTTATATTTTTATTTTTTCTTCAATGCCCCTTTCAATAGCTCTTGCATTTAATATACTCACATATACATGACATATCAAACAAAGCTTAAAAGTTTGGTCTCTCTCTTGATCTTCCAAAGCGGGATTTTTTTTTTTTTTTTATCATAATTTTGAATTCTGTCGTGGTTGAGACTCTTCGATTGTGGCTTTTCTTCGTGGTTTTTAGTTGTCTTTTGGGCTATCGAACCCTTTTTATTTAAAAAATCACATAAGCTGTGTAGTCTATAGTCTATAGTTTACAATTAGTGATTGCTTTAACATTTTTGAGGGTGATGGAGAATTTGTTATTGCATAGAGGAGAGCAGTATCTGAAATGGGATAAATTATTTAATGAAGTATTAAAACTTATAATAGTGTTGGAAGAAAATCTAATCACCGAGAGGTGACATGTGCCTAATCAAATTAATTTTTAGTAGATAAAATATAAATGAAGTCTTATGCATCAAATCTTGACATGTCTGATTCTTTAGCATAGCACCGTCAAGGTC
Source organism: Medicago ruthenica (assembly GCA_018208015.1). Lineage (NCBI taxonomy): Eukaryota > Viridiplantae > Streptophyta > Magnoliopsida > Fabales > Fabaceae > Medicago > Medicago ruthenica. The sequence goes on from CM031376.1 coordinate 15,022,170, forward strand.
CCCCCTCCATTCCTACTACATCCAATTTGGTGAGTTATAAGATGATGTAAGTGCTCCCTTATGGTGGTGGCATGTGTCTTATAAATTTATGATTGATTAAGTTGCAAATATATTTTGTGTTTGAAGATTTTTCATTCCTTGTTAGACTGAACTGCCGACGGATATGATAAGGACTTTGATAACTTTAATCCAAACATATTATGGTTCATGTTAATTAGGAGGCAGGAGCTACCTACTATCGAGTATTATTGAATAGGGTGTTTTTAATGAGTGTCTCCGAGACACTCTTTAAGGATTCCAAAAGAAGAAATTATTTTATACAAAAGTTAAATATTTCGATTTTCAATGCATTGATTACACATATTTTCATAAAAGGTTACCATTTAAAGGTCTTAAAGAGTGCCCGAGGGCACTCGTTAACATTTCTCTATTGAATATACATTGATTTTACCTAAACCACTAACTACTCCCTCTGGTCCTATATATAAGAAAAATTTCAAAAAAAAATTGTTCTATTTATAAGAAAATGTCACAACTTTTAAGGTGTAATTATTGTTTAAAAGACTTTTCTACCCTTAATTTAATGTTTGTCTTTTTAATATTTGTGAATGTATTTAATGTTTCACAATTTTTTATGAGGGTATAGTTGTAAAAATATTTAAAAAGTTATATTAATTAATGATTATATTGGTTTTGATGTTTTTTGTTTTTCTTCTTATAATAAGGACCAGAGGAAGTATAAGACATCAACTAAAAACCTTTTTAAAGAAAAAAGATATCAACTAATAACAATATTTGGCTGGTTGATTCTTATTCCATCGTTGTTTATTGCACTAGCCAACAAGAATCCATATATATATATATATATATATATATATATATATATATATATATATATATATATATATATATATATATATATATATATATATATAGAAAATCTTATTTGGTCGCAAGATTATGGACATAAGATTAGGACACATTCATAAAAAATAAAAAGTTGGGAAGAGAAAAGAATTACAACATTTGTATTTTTTTTAAAATAGTTAAATGATATATATTTATCCAAATCTTGTATACAAATCGTTACACTCAAGTATAATAACAACGATGCGTCCAAGAGTTTATAAAATATAATAGTAATAGATATTTGAAAACTTCTCAACCCCTAACATTTATGAAATAGTTTTGACAGAATTCTTTTTAAATCTCTAAACCACTTCGATTGTACAAAAACACGATTTTTACGCTATTCATAAGTGCACTTGCCAGTTTCTTGTAGGTCACTTGGTTGCAGTATTTACTCTTCAACCTTGTGGTTCTCGGTTCGAAGCTTGACAAAAAAATAAATAAATAAGTGTACTTCTAGACAAATTATGTGTCCAATACTATTTATATTTCTGGTCCTCGAGGCATGTGTTTTTTTTTTTTTTTTAGAAATATAGGGTGATAAAATGCTACCTGCTTTTTTTCATATCAAACAATGATGGTTGCTCTTTAAGCTCTAAGTTTTGCTCAAAACAGACAAAATACATCATCAAAAGATATTTTTCGATTGACAAAAAAAGTAAAAAAGTATATCATTAAAATATTTTCTTATAAATTTGGGGAGGGGGCTTCATACCAACACAAAAGTTTAAGAGAAATGATATTTAAACAACTATTTTGTGACAACTTTCTTTCTCATATTTATATTAAAATCTTACTTTATCTCCATTGCTTTGATTTTTATGTTAATTCTTACATTTCTTTGTATATTTTGGTTGTCCAATAAGTTGTCTAAAAAAATGGTTGTTCAAATAACATTCATCAAAGTCTAAAGAGCAATTATCTTAAATAACATTGCAATAATGTATTTGGTTATTATACTTCCATTTTTTTCTCCTAGCGACCCCAAAAATACTAAAATATCTCCGACGACAATAAACTGCCTTTCGGATGACTTTTTAAATCTGTTAAACCGATTTAAAAAATGATTATACTGCTATAAAAAGCATCGAGCCACACTTAACTACCGCTAAAGAGACGAAGGACAAATAAGTGCCGTATGGAGAAGTTTAGAAGAAATTTGAGAAGAGAAATTTTTTGTGATGATAGTCACAACCCTCGACCCATAGAACTTGACCATTTCAAAGTTTTTTTCTCAGCAACATTGAAATTACATTTTAAAGCAAATATATTTTTTTAAATAACATACTTCATTTTTTTTTGCAAATATACTTCATTTAGTTGTACATTTCTTGCAAATATACATGAATGACCAATTATTAATGTAAAAAAATCAGATGGAATAGCTGGAACCATTTTCAATGTGATATTAGTGAAGCCATACTCAAAGAAACAGGTAACTTAACTATCACCACTTAAATTCTGAATTCATTGAAATATTTTTTTGTAATTGTAGACGTATTTAATTTTTTGTTATATTCTTTCATTATACAGCTGATGCTATGGTGTCGAGTGGCCTTGCTGATCTAGGTTACCAATATATTAATATAGGTAGGACAACATTTTGTATTGTTTGTATAATTCCTGTTATTATCATAGTATTGTTGTATTTCTATTTATTCTTATATACCATTTATTTATAAAGATGGTACTAATCTTTTTTATTAACTTTCAGATGATTGTTGGGCTGAACTTAATCGAGACTCAAAGGTAATATTAACAGTTTATTACTAAATTTCGTAATACTGCTGAAATTAATTTTCCTAGTAAAAACTTCAGTTTATAGCAATCTTGCTGTAAATCTTCATGAACCATTGCGTAATTTAAGAAAGAATAGTCGTATTTTGAATTTTCAAGTGAGCATGAGAATGAGTAAAAAAAAAAGGGGAAGGAATCTAAGTAAAAGCAAAAATAAAAGATTCTATTGAACTTTTTTAAAAGCATGTATATCCATTCCTCGCCTTACAAACAAATTTTAAAAATTGAGTAAGATCCGATTCAAATTTTAAGATGATATCAAGTATATCTATTCAAGTTGATTGGAAATAACTCAAATCTCATGTAAAATATAGATAAGTCCTTATTAGAATTTATAAAGAATGTTTCTCAAGGTCTCAGGTTCGATTCTCTCCGATGTCAATTTAAGTGAGTTAACTTAACTTCTTAAAAAAAATTATAATGAATGACGCCCTTTGTGTTGTGTTAGATCTAACTCAAATTATTAGAATTTCCAAAATTAAAGTGACATATTTAGAACCTAGAGATTTAAGAAATTACAAATTAATCTAATAAACTTTAAAAGTTACATGAGAAGTTTTTGAAAATAAAAAGCTGCGAAAGAATGAGAAAAATATCAAGTGAAGCTAGATGATTTATTCTATGATATTTCAATGACAGAATTTGCGAATAAAAAATATCGCCACTTGAGCTTTAAACTCAATATATTATTCAAGGAGTTGAGATCAATGTCACTTGATTCAAACGAGCCTGGTTCTTAATTAAAATCTAAGAAACATGCAATGGAGTAACATGATTCTATTATAAAATGAAGGTGCAAGTATACAATTTTTAAGGACATAATAAACAATTTCTATGATAATTATACTTGACAATTTTAAAATGGTGGCAGGGTTATATGGTTGCCAAATCATCAACATTCCCTTCAGGAATTAAGGCTCTGGCTGATTATGTACATAGCAAAGGTCTAAAGTTAGGGATCTATTCTGATGCAGGGTATCAGATGTTAAACTAAAACTTTGATTTTAATATTTGTGATTGATCAACCATTTTAACGTCTAACAATTTTTATGCAGAAATCAAACATGCAGTAAAAGAATGCCAGGATCATTAGGGCATGAAGAGCAAGATGCAAAAACATTTGCTTCATGGGTAATATGCATTTCATTTGAAAGCCATTTTGCATTTATATATAAGCTTATTTACTTACTATATGAATTTACTTAACATCAATTTTCTTTGTTGCTTTAGGGGATTGACTACTTGAAGTATGATAATTGTGAGAATAATGATATAAACCCCAAAGAAAGGTATGTCCGTGGCTTTCAAATGCATATATAGACTAACTAAATAAATACTTCTAAAATTCATGAGTTTATGCATTTTGTAAAAATAGGTACCCACGAATGGGTGAAGCTTTATTACAATCTGGAAGGCCAATCTTCTACTCTTTGTGTGAATGGTGAGTCAAATTGGTGATCATGTTTCTCAATCATGAAGAAGTTTATCTATTGTGATAAACTTCACTTATCACTCAAGAACAATTTATAATGCTAGAAGCAACTATAATTAGCATTTCATTTGCTATATTCACATATAATGTGAGGAGACATGCATATTTTTCATGATTAATTGCATTCTCAAACATAGGGGATCAGAAGACCCATCAATATGGGGGAAAAGTGTGGGAAATAGTTGGAGAACGACAGGAGATATCGAAGATAAATGGGACAGGTGAGCATCAATGATATGATGCACATTTGTTTTCTACAATTTAAATATCACATGAATCTAATTTGAGAAATTTCACTATCTTGTACTCAATCTATTTAGAACCTGGCCAATGTTTGCGTCAGATTCATGCTCTATTGATCACTTGACAATTGACAGACATTTATTTTTGGATAGGCTTATTTTGAATCAACATGATAATTGAGTCATAAAAAGTAGCATTATTAAAGGATTCATTTTCTAATACTTTCACTAATCTGTTTCATTTCTTCATTTTCCATTTGGAAACTTGTCATACTCTCTCCATAGTATGATATCTCGCGCAGATATAAATAATAAATGGGCTTCTTACGCTGGACCTGGAGGATGGAATGGTAATCATCCTAATAATATACTACTTCTCTAGGACATACTTATCAAGATATCACTCTTCAAGTACTCAAAATAATCAATTATTTCACCAAAATAAGTAAACAAATAAATATGTCTATGTATGATCCCTATTTACTATATAATATTGATGAAATTAAAGATCACAATCTCAGTTATTTGGCATACAGATCCTGACATGCTTGAAGTTGGAAATGGAGGTATGACAACAGAAGAATATCGTGCCCATTTCAGCATATGGGCATTAGTTAAGGTGACTTGAAACAATTATTTTAATACATGTTGTTTATATTACTCTATTCATAATAATATCCTCTAAGAAAAAATTGTTTTGTATAATTACTACTACTCTTTTGCATATATATAGGCCCCTTTATTGATCGGTTGTGACATTCGAGCACTGGATGACATCACAAAGGAACTGCTAAGCAACTCAGAAGTCATAGCAGTAAATCAAGGCAGGGACAGACTAAAAATCCTCTAATCTCTCGTAACATCCAATGCTTTTAATACTGATAACCTTGTGGTTTTGCAGACAAACTAGGAGTTCAAGGGAAGAAGGTGAAAAATAATGATGATTTGGAGGTAATTTCCTTTCCCCTTTTTCTTTTCTGTGGTTAGTGCCTCTTTTTCAATTAAACCAGGGATGAGTCTCTCGGGATTTTCTGATAATACTTCATGTTTTCATGTAACTGCAAAACCATGATAAAGTTACCAATCTAGTTCTAAAGTGCAAATGCCTTGTCACAAAAAAGAAGTACATACTAGAAACTATTGTTTATAGATGTCCCTTTGAAGATAAAATCACGTGTCTTAGTAGTGGGAAACTTCTTTATAAAACATGTTGAAGCTATGTGCTTTTTATAAAATAAGAAGAATTAAAGACTAATCCCTATTTATATGGATACTAGACTTCTAATCCTAAATAAACATGGAAATAAAATAATAATAATAATTATAATAACTAAATAGAAACTAATCTTAGGAGATAACCTAAGATACTCACGATTAGAAACAGATCATATGGGATAACAGATCAAATGTGCAGGTTTGGGCAGGTCCTCTAAGTGATAACAGGCTAGCAGTCGTCTTATGGAATAGGAGTTCATCGAAAGCAATAGTAACTGCATCTTGGTCTGACCTAGGTCTAGAACCAGGAACTTCAACTGATGCAAGAGATTTATGGGAGGTGAGAGACATAGTTTCACTTATTTTGTTTTTGACTATGTTCTGAAAGCAGAGAGTTAAAGGATAAAGATACCTATAATGTTGAGTTTTTGACTATTTATAATGAAATTTTGCAGCATTCAACACAATCAAATGTGTCAGGAGACATATCTGCTGAATTAGATTCACATGCTTGTAAGATGTATATTCTGACTCCCAACTAAATTCTCAATATGTTGAGACAGAAAAGGATGTAAACAACAAAAAGGAAGGATAAATCAATTGGAATTTTATTTGTCAATAGGAAATGCAGAAACAAATTAATAAGTTGTATTTCTAATGAGGTTTCCATTTTAATTTATACGTTGAGGTCAACTTGATCCCAATATGATATTTATTTCAAACTTTTGTTTCCGGTTAATCAGTTAACAAGCATCGAATTGAGAGGCAATCAACAATATAGAATGTTTCCTAGATATCCACATAGTTGAAATGTTCATCTATTCTTGATCAAGATTCTAATTCACTAATCTACTAATCAGTTTTTCAGATTTTAATTGCTTACTAGAATATTTGAAACCTTCAAGAAGATCAGATGGGACAACTCCAACATTGCTTTACAAAAATGTGTACCTTTAGTTAACAAACTTGAAGCTTTGTTTCAATCTCTAATACTGCATTTCCAAAATATTCAATGTCAACTTCTATGCTCCTTTCCATTGGAAGAACCCTCATTCCAATGTCGACGTCTTTTCAGAATATTTCACCTATCATCTACATACATAACTGGGAGTTATCATGTGTTCACTGTTAAAAAAAGAGAAGCCAAACACTTATCTCATCACAACCATAAAGGAGTGAAGTTTGCTGCACAAAAACAGGGCAGACCAACATGTAAAATGCAAGCATTTTGCAAAGTAATGCCCACCTCCATTCATTCACTAATCAGATTGAAAAGAAAAAAAAACCCTGAAAACAGCCCGGCTGCTACATGTTTTGGTTTATCTAGGGCGATACACCAGATCGCTAAAGTAACAAATAAACTCTATAGATGAATTTAAAAAGAATAGCACTTACATATTATTACTGTCTTAAGAAAATTAATTATAATTCCATTCGCACAAAAATGAAATGAAGCCATAAACTGGAAGTATCAGTTCAAAATAACAATGTGTAACAACAGAATCATCACACCTAGTTTCAGTCTTACAGTAGACATCTCGCGATCATTTCACGAAGAAGTTTCTCTGCCATATCATTTTCATCATTTCCGAACAGAGCAAGGATAATTATTTCATAAGTTTTAGCATTTGGAATGCAACCATTGTCTTCCATTTTTGACAGCAAGGCCACCGCTTCATCAAACAAGCCCTTCTCACAAAACCCTTGGATCATAACAGTATATGTGTAGACATCTAGATTATAGCCTTTGACCAAAAGATCTTCAAAAACTTTTCGCGCATCCTCTAGCCTTCCACTTTGGCACAGTCCCATGATAAGAATGGTGTATGTGTACACATTTGGCTGAATAACCATGTCTTTCAATTTTGTTAATAACGCAATTGCCTTGTGAAGGACGAAGAATTAAATGCTTAATTTATACTCTATCACCATGTCATAACAAGCAAAGAAGTTTAAATTTTCTCTAGGATCCGTGTAGTATACCATACAAGCTCAACAACATGAGGATATGATAGTTTACTGCAAAAAAAGCTGGATTGTTTGAACCTTAGTTTGTCATGGGAAGGGAATGAAAACTTTTATGTTATAGCTATTGTCTAATTTAACCACAATAAGTTTATTTTTTAGTCATGCATTAATATTACATTTACAAGTACTTCTACTTCTACATTAATTAGTTGGTAACAATTTATTAAGAGGTAGTATGTTCTGACATGGGTTCCTAACAGGATAGCTTGTTGGTTGCAGTGCATCATCAATATGGAAATAGTTAAAAGGAACCAAACACTGAAGTTTTTCATGTTGCAGTAAAACTTTGCACAACAGTTTTAGAGTTACAATTTTCTTTGCAGTCCCACAAACTCACATATCCTTAGAAACATCCTCACATAAGATCATATGCGCCCTATAATGTTAAGCGCCTAGAGCATGGATTACTCAAAACACCAATTAAAGAAGTGAAGCACAAAACATAACAAGTTCACTCAAACCAATTTCTTTTTCTTTTTCTGAAAAAGGGCTGAGAATTGAATTGGGTCTTATGAAGGCATTTGTTTATTGTGCATTCTTACAACACTAAATATGCTAGGCAAGAATAAAGTTTGAAAGAACAAAAACGACAGAATATTGAAAAGACGAATTTATAAGGCATCCCATTCATTATCCACTGATATATACAATCCTATGTATATACCAAGATATGTATGATGGCTGAGGAAAATCTCAAAACTTCACTGTGATCTTGGAAGAACAAGGAAAATCTCAATAAGACGCTATGATCTCACCGATCTCAACTATGAAGGTTGGAGAGACAACTAATATTCCTTAAAAGATATATATAAAATAAACCTCCCAAATATTCACTAAGTTTGAATCTAGAAACTGCAGAGGAACCAAGATGTTTAATCAAAGGTAGTAGGCATGCTATCCCAATAACGGAGTGTTTCTTTCACTGTATCAGCCCTACATCTGCTACTCAAAAACACAAGGTTTCACATAGTGTCTAAGGGCCCCTACAAGACACCGTCATTAACTACAGAGTGGCCACATATATCATGCCATTTTCTGCCAAGACATCATAAATGTATCATGAAAACTAATAACGTTTGTCTGAGGTAAAAAGTCCTTCCAAGACATGCACTAAGAGCAAGAGTATATTAAAAAAAAAAAAAACTAAAACCAATACATAAAACCAAATATTGTGATGACAGAAGCCATAATTGTAAATATCAAAGAGCACAACAAAGGCTAGGAGATTAAGTTTAATGTAAAGTATAAAAAATCAAATTAGTATAACAGAAGTTCCAAAGTCAGAGCAAGAGCTTAGATTGTACTAAGTATTTGGCTTAGAATTAAATTATTTAAAATCCATTGTAGAATAGCCCTACCAAATATCTTAAAAATAATTGTGTTTGAAAGATGGATAGATTAAAATTCTCAGAATTACCTCCCTACCTCGGATACATGAAGCTTGTTTAATCTCCACTATTAGGATACTCTGAAATCTTCTAAGCACAAATATTTAACAAATTATTAGCAAGCCACACAGAGGACGACAATAGATTGCAACAATTCATTGAAATATCATACCAGTGTTGTCGATGGTGATGAGCCAAAAATCTGCCATTAAATACCTATATTTTAGGGTTTATTAGAATTCAAACCCCGGCTTTTCCGCTTTTTCCCGTAGCACCACCATGGCTGTAACCCTTGTGGCGGCCACCATGCAAAATCCGCCACACCACCGCCTTTCTATGGCACCCTGTTGAAATTCAGCCACTGATATCCGCCATGACGCCTCCATGGCCTATATTCGACAACACTGGTTCATACCTCATAATATATTGGCTTTCTAGAATCATCTTTTATCAATTTTCTTCTCTCAATTACAAACTCAAGTTTTGAAATGAGTCGTATGTATGGTTCACAGTATACATTTGACAAACCATTAAAGTAAGGATCCAATGTTGCTGGAAATCACGAGCATAACAAAGAGATACAGCACCTAGTGAACTTAGTTCTCTTTCAGATGTTTCATTTTGTGCATTCAACAAAGTTTCCCCTTATACAACTAGCTAGGTAAGTGAAGATCAAACTCTTCAGTTGTATGCACGTAATCACTCCAACACATGAAGGGCGCGGATCTGGTTAATTTTTACACATGCTACAAATGTAGGTTCTATCTTTTTCATTTTGAATCTATACGATTAAGATAAACATTATATATAAAGGACAAAGGAGAGGAATTGAAACAATCCTTAAATGCATTTATTACAACAAATCATCATGTATATCTAATTGACATAGGACATTAAGGTCTTTGAAACTGGAAAAATAGAAGCTTATAATCATTAACTTGATATCATTAGTCATTAGATTTATTACACCATATGTTAGGCTTTTTTTTTTTTTTTTTTTGAAGGAATGTGTTAGGCTCTTTGAAACAGTAAAATAGAAGCCTATAATCTAAAAGACATATGACTCTAAGAGCATTGAAACAGGAAAAACAGAAACTTATTATCAATAACTTGATTTACGTACCATTACCCTTTTCGACCGGTAAAATGTAAAAGTGGTGTATGCAAGCTTGCTCCAAAAGTTGGATTTTAAATGCATCTAATCCTAAAGCTGCAAGACCAAAAATGAGCCAAAATACTTCGCAACTAGTGCAGCCTGCTGGACACAAATCATTGAATTTGAAGAGACGTTGGATCCAACTGCACTTCCTTGCACCTAGATCCAACAACACTACCATATTTTGCGAAACAATAGATGATTGAACAGTAGACGGACTCCTCTATCCACAAATTGCTTCATGTGTGTCTGCTCTACTCAATTAAAAAATTACATCTATAACTATGGTTGCCTTGACAGAAAAGAAAGGTAAGTCTCAAGTAACAAAAAGAGGGTTGTTGGTTAACTTCTACCTTTTTCTATAAAGACGCAAGAAACGTTCATAAAATATTGTATAGAAATAAAGGGAATGGGCGTGTCACCCTTAATGAAAGTGAGAAAAGGCCCGAAGTGTGGAGGGTGTATCACAGGAAACAAGGGAAGATCAACGATGCTGAGCTGGCAGGAAATGAATAAGGAGGGATTGTGAGAGTGAGGTGTGGAAGGTAGTTATATAAGGAATATTTATGTGAAAAGAATCATAATAGAATTCTGTTATAGTTAGAGGATTGCTCGGGGTGAATGTACTCTGCTGAGAGAGCCATTTGGCTAGGCTGGTAGTGATCCTATCAGATTTTCTTTTCCTTTCTAAAATATATCTTTGTTACAACATCTTTCATTTCATTGATTCTATTAAATATAAATTGAACTCTGAACATGACAGCGAATAAAAACAATCCTTGAAAATTGATGAAGATTCCCAACAAATTGGGAAGAAAAGGATAGTTATTAAGGAATAAAAAATGTCAACCACAATTGTTGTTACAAATATCATAATGAAACTAGCAATGTATAACTTTTAATTAAAAAAATGTAACAGTGAGTCAATTGCACTAACCATCTTTTATAACTATGAAAAGAAATAAAGATTACTGATTAGATAGTCGTTTTCAAATTCAAAATGACAAATTGTAACTTGAACTGATCTCACCTGGTTTTACATTACAATATACCTCTAGCAATCATTTCACGAAGAAGTTTCACCGCCTTATCATTCTTGTCGTTTTCGAACAAAGCACGAATAATAATTTCATAAGTTACACCATCAGGATTGCAACCGTTGTCTTCCATTTTTGAGAGTAAGGACAATGCTTCATCAAACAAGCCCTCTTTACAAAGCCCATTAAGCATCACATTATACATCCGAGCACCTAAATGATAGCCTTTGATCATAAGATCCTGATAAACCGTTTGTGCATCCTTAAGTCTTCCATTTTTGCATAGTCCATCAACAAGTATTGTGTATGTGACCATATCTGGTTCAATTCCTTGGTCTTTGATCTTCGTCAGTAATGCAATTGCCATGTCAACCTGATGGTTTTTGAACAAAGCATCCAATAAAGAATTGTAAGTGATTATGTCAGCTTGTTGACCTCTATCATGCATCTCATCTATAAGATCCCAAACATCAGAGATTCTTCCCGATTTGCAAAGTCCATCAATAAGAGAATTGTATGTTACAATATCAGGAGCCATGTTTTTTAAATGCATTTCTTTGAAGAGATTGACGGCTTCATCCACCATTTTATTCTTACATAATCCGTTAATCATAACAGTGTAGCTTTGAACATTAGGAGTCACTCCCCTTCGAAAAATAATGTTGAATACATATGTCGCCTTGTTCACTTCTTTAACCAAGAAACACCCATCCATTAAAGAAGTATAAGTAACAACATTAGGTTCCACACCTTGTTTTATCATAACAGCTAATACATTTCTAGCTTGTTTAACCTCTCCTTCCTTACATAAACCATCAACCAATGTGTTAAAAGTACGAACATTTGGGGTGATGTTTTTCAGGAGCATGCCATTTAACATATCAATGGCTTCTTTGAATTGACTCACAATACAAAATCCGTATATTAAAGTATTGTAAATGATGACATCAGGAGAAATTCTTTTGACAAGCATTTCAGAATATAAATCACAGGCATCAATTACAAGTTTATCTTTGCATAAACTATCCATAATTGTGCTGTACATTACTACATTAGGTTTAACAGATTTCTCTTCAATCTTTCTAAGAACCTGGATGGCAGATCTTGTTTCACCTATTTTACATAACCCGTCAATCAAGATGGCATAACTAACCTGATCAAGGTGAAACCCCTTTGCTCTAACATCATCATGAAAGTGAAGGGCTTCCCTAACCTTACCATTAAGACATAAACCTTTCATAAGTGTATTCATTGTTACAGTAGTAGGTTGATAACCTAGCTTGAGAATCTTAGCCAATACAGAAAAAGCAAGATTGAGGTGACCAAGGTGACAGAAACAATTAATCAAGATGTTGAAAGTAAAAATGTCAGGTTGAATTTGTTTGAGTTCCATTTGTTGAGAAAAGGAAATAGCAGTGTGAAAATGGTTCAACTTAACAAGAGAAGATAAGATTTTGTTAAATTCAAAGATGGGTTGAATAGGGTTGTTCATATGAAGGATGTTATTGAATGAGGAAACAGCGTCGTCGACATTGTCGATGAATGAAGGTAGAGGGTGATTGAATGAGTATAATCGACGATGATGAAGAAGAAACAAATTGGGAATAGAACTAACAGAGAGAGGTGCGTACCTTCGTAGCTTGAAGAATATAGAAAATGACATTTTCAACGACTTTCCGCCGGAGCTGCTGTTAGTCTAGTTTAGTGAGATGAGATGAGAGATCTCACATTGTCATTTTCTAAATATTAAATTATTATGTCATATTTTATAAATTTAAGAGAGTAAATTACACAAGAGAATCTTGAATTATACTTTCCTCCCATTAAAATATACATTAACCTTCTTCGAAAAGTAAAATGTATATTCTCTCATCCTCTATGAGATGTTTGAATTATCATCTCATCCATTAATAATTAAACATGCATTACATTTTACTATATTTTAACATAAATAAATATTTTTATGATATATACTAATTTTGAACTACTCTCTCCGTTCAATTTTAAGTATCGTTTAGCTGCGGATTTAACGTTCCTATTTAACTGTCGTTTTAGTATTTTAAGGGTATGATTTATAAATTATATCTTTTGTCAATTGCTCTTATCTTTTTCAATAAAACAAATTAATGTTATATATTTGAAAAACTAAAATTTGTTTTTTTAAAACAAAGTTTGTTTGTTTTTTTAAAAAACAAAGTTTGTTTCTTGTTATCTTTAAATTTAAATAAAATTTTGTTACCTATAATAATGGTTCAATGAAGAGTTAAAATTATACAAATAAGATGAGTAATAATTGTTAAAAATTTAAAGTGCAAATTAAGTAAGAGAACAGATGTGTGAGAGGAAAAATAAAAGACTTCATGAATATTCAAAAGGAAGAAAGAGTGGAAGACTCATTGGAAATTGACTATATTTTGTTGTGTTTCATATTTTATAATAGGGTATAAAACTATATGTTAATGAAATTGTGAATAAAAAATATCAAAAAATATGAATTCGAACTTTGATTTTATTAAAACAGACTCGTAATGCTATTTTTCTTTTAAGTGTGTTAGATTTATTTTTGCTAGATTATTAGAAATAAAAAAAAATATTAAGGGAGTAAAGTGTAGATTGTAACATAAGAGAGGAGGAATGTAACTCAAGTTTCACTTGAGGGGAGGGGAGTGAAATGTTTTCTAATATGTTTTGAATAAGAGAGGAGAAAAGTGTATATTCTATCTTAAGAGAAAAGAAGAGTGTAATTCAAACATCTTTCAGGAGACGAGATGTAATTTACTCTAAATTTAAATCAACAAATAACTTAAGTTTGAGTAGTTCAATTATTGTATGGTGTTAACCTTAAAAAAAATACTGGACATCTTGTGATATCTTGTCATTGTCATGTCAATTAATTAAATTGACAAATCAAGTATTTTCATACAGAGTAATAGTCATTTTAATTCTTAATTGTGTAACGAATAAATTTTAAAATGGTCTTTAATGTGAACATTGAAATGTTTTTTGTTTGAATATATTTTATTTGCTTATAAAAAATATATTTTATTTAAAAAACAAAAAAGTAGTTTTTTTTATGAAAAGAAGTGATCTATTGGATTTCATCCCAAAAAAAACATTTATTGTATTTTTGAAAATGTTGGATGCATTGAATCAATCCATATTTCTCCCTCGATACATTTTATAAGAAATAAAGGTGTCAAATTTTTTATTTTTATTTTTTAAAAAATATTAACTAATTTTCAAATGTATTAGATGTTAAGTTTTACTTGTACGGTTATTTATTTATTATAAAAGAGGATATTAAAAATAAGTTAGTAGAAATAAGATGGCAATGGTGGCTGAAATGAAGCACTTAGGGTGGGGTGAGTGTGGAGAGGTTTGTAAGTGACGTAGGCCTGTACGGGCGTGGGAGGAGCAGCAGCTGGGGAGTGTAGTGCTTGTTTGAACTCAATTATTTTGCAGGATGATATTACTGACAGGTGGCGGTGGAATCTTCACACTTCAAAATTTTACATCGTCAGCAGTGCCTACAATCTACTCCAACAATCTTCTACTCAACATATCAATGCCGATGACATCCACGCTTCTTGGCACATAGATGCACCTCTCAAAGTCAATCTTTTTGTGTGGCGCATTCTTCTCAACCGCTTACCAACAAACGACAATTTGGTAAAGATAGGGGTGATTCCAGCTACTTCTCAACGATGGGGGGGGGGGGGGGGGGGGGGGATTCTAGAGGACGTCGCTCATTTATTTCTTCATTGCAACTTTTTCAGTCAAATTTGGTAGCTGTATACGATTGGTTAGGCTTTGTCTTGGTTACTCCGCTTAACATTTCAGATCATTCAGCTCAGTTTGGTTCCTTTGGTGGTTTTTCTAAACGAAAGAAAGACACTATTCGTTTAGTTTGGTTTTCTTCAGTTTGGGTCTTTTGGAAATAAAGAAATGCCAGAGTCCTATATTGGAAGAAATTAGTTTGTCTAGTGCTTTGACTTCATGTTCGGCGATCAAAGGCCATTCAGAGTAAGCTTGTTTAATAGTTGATGAGATAGAAAGAAATGTTGTTGTGTCTTGGAAAGCAATGATTGCTGCTTACGAGTGCTAATCATAACGTTAAATATCTTTTGAAGTTATATTGGTTTTTGAGAAGTCTCAATCATGTATCTCTCGCATGATGTCTAATTTACTTCGTGTTGTAGTCACATGTGCACAAGTTTTTGGTATGGAATGTCTGCATTCATTGGAAATTTGATGGAAAAAACCACAAAACAATGACTGTATTGTAAATGTAATTTTGAATTAGCATAAGTTTAATCTTGTAAGTGACAAATATTTCACTTTGTTTATAAAATGTTACACTTTATCCAGGTTGCAAGTTGGGGAGCTTATCTTTTACCACGTGTTGTATTACAAGTGTCATTTGTACCAAGAATTCCATGGGGGCCAATCTTCAAGTTGATTGGAGTTCTTAACATGGCTCATTCTTCAAGTTGCCTAATTCCATGGGGGCAGTATGATATATATATATATATATATATACTTGCGGTAATGTTCACATTAATATGTAGCACCCACACTTTAAATTGAAGTCGTGCCTAGTGTCCAATATGTGTCGTGTTGAGCACCTACACGATACCTACATACGTAGTTATATCAACTCACTTCCTTTTTTAAATTATTTCTGGTGTTTGTTGTGTGTGGTGTCTGTTTTTGTGTGCTTCATAGTTGACATATTTAAGTTTAAGGGTCTTGTTAACGAGTGCCCCCAGGGTACTCTTTAAGCATTTCAAAAGAATAAATTATTTCATAAAAAATTCAAATATTTCAATTTTCAATGCATTAATTACATAAAATTTTCAAAAATAATTGCTATTTAAAGGTCTTAAAGAGTGCTCGGGGGCACTCGTTAACATTTTCCTAAGTTTAAAAAGCGTGTTTGTGCAAATTTGAAACTTATAAATTGTTTGGCTGATGTTTATCAAGTACTACGTCTTGAAGGGTATTGGATTCTATCAAGGCCATCAGTAAATTGGAGAGCCATTGAAAAGGATGGGAGAGGACTCTGAGAGTCTCAATGATAAACATGATTAAGTTGAGTGTCAAAAAGTCTGTGTTGGAAAAAATTAGTACAGAAGCGTGAGATTGCATAAAGGAATTATAGGTAGATGCAGCTGAGGAGATGGTGCATTGATGGATAAAGCCGAATTTCAATTTGAAGAAATCATGATTATTTCCTATGTGTTTTTAATTGTCAATTTGATGGGGGAGAGGTAATTTCAGTTTGGAGGCTGTTTTATTTATTTATTTCATTTCCTTAGGATTTTTCTTTTGATGTCTTAAGCTATATTGAGATTTGAAGAATTTGATTTTTGAATGTGTTTTACGTTGATTGGAAGATGATTTTGATTTGTTTGAGTGTATTGATTTTGACGGTGGTTTGGAAATTTTGAGAATAGTGACGAAAATGTTGAGCATAGAGAAAGAAAGTTTAACCAAATGTTTATTATCCGTTTCTGTATGGAAGACATTTTTGCCAAAATCATATTAATTAAGAAAGTTGATATTTGTATTAAAATTATTTATAATTACTATTGTTTTTACAATTTTATCATTTAAAAGATAAAGTTAGTTTATGTTTTCAACATGTTATTTATGGTTGATTTAAAAAAATGTATAATAAATAAAGAGATTAATTGAACATTTGGTCACCTAAATTATTTGTTAGTTTTTATTTTGGTATCATAACTCTAAAACATTTCTTTTTGGTCCCTTAAAAATGTCTCCGTCAGTCAATTTAATCTCTTTCCGTCAACTTTAACCCCAAATATGTAAGGTGGACCAACATTGTAAGTGGTCCACCATAGACCTTATTTTTTTTATTTAAACCGTTTGATATTTAAAAAAAAGACTATCATTGAATTATGCATGTCTGCTTTATCTTACACTGAACCAACAAAAACTAATTTTATTTTATTTTCTTCGTCTTCTTCCTTCCTCTTTTTCATAATATTCAACATCACATTCATCATCACCACGAGTGAACAACCTAAAAAAAAATTCCAAAAACAAAAAACAAAACAAACATCACATGATTAACCTCTCTTTCAATTCCAATTTCTTATTCTTTCATTCATTCATTCCAATTGAGAAAAGCAATTGATGAGGATGTTGAAAGTGAAAGAGCAGTGGAGTGAAGGTTGAGTTTGACAAGAGAAGATAAAATCATGTTAAATTGGAAGATGGGTGGGGTAGGATTCTTGTGATTGAATGAGGAAATTATGAGACTGTGTTCTTCATCTTGGTAATTATGTAATTGTGAGTAGAGCCTTATTGAAGAGGGGAATAAACAAATGAAATTAGGGTTTTGAGGTTGTTGAAAATGACAAAAATAGGGATTGATGGCAACGCATCTAAACTTTGAAAATGACATAGTTTGTTGTTGTTCTTGTTGTTTGGGTTGAATGAATGGATTAATTTACAGTTTAGTGCTGCTGTTCTAATTATAAGATTTTTTTTTAAAATAAAATTTGTTCCTTTTTACAACATTCATTTCTAATTTTCAGCTACATTAATTATTTCTTTACTTATATACATTTATTTAGGCTTAATTGAACGTTTGGTCCCTTAATTAATTTCATGTTTTCATTTTGGTCTCATAACTATTAATTTTTACATTTTGGTCATTCAAGTATAGTTCTGTTAATCAATTTGGTCCCTAACCGTTAATTTTAACTTTAAATGTCTAAAGTGGAATACAAACAATATTGGTCTACCATAGACCTGATTAATTATTTTAATTTTAACCATTCGATTTTTTATCAAAAAGTGATTGTAAGATCATGAAGGTCCATTGTATCTTACGATATATCATCAATAGCTAATTTTTTTCTCATTTCTTCATCTTCTTCCTGCATCTTCTATCTCATCTTCATCAAAAATCTAGAAACATCCCAGAAATTGAGAAAATGGTGCACCTCCTCAAAAACACGACTATAACCACAATTACTTCTCTATCCCCACAACCACAATCACAAAGCTCCCTTTCTTAAATTCTTCTTCTCCGTAACTAATTTCTCTCACTAATTATAACTAATCAAATCAATTAAGTTTTAATGTTTAGTTTCGTTTCAGGATATTCGATCATTTTCTACCACAACAATTCCTTCGCTTAAAATCATGGCGAGTTTCGATTCTCACTCCGTAACCTACCTCAAACAACAAGAAGCCGCTGAGATTGATGAAACTCTTATGGGTCCTCTTGGCTTCAGCGTCGACCAGCTCATGGTTCTTCACTTTCAATTGGAATGTTCAGATCTAGGTGTAGTGTTAGTTGCAAAGAGAAGAAAATGAAGAAATGAATTTATGGTTGTCGCGTCGAATTTTGGATATCAAGCTATTGGGAAGCGTTGAATCACTAATTTTAAATCACGACTGAACTTTTAATTTTTCGGGGAGAAAAGGAAAAAAGTTCGAAATTACCTTTAAAAAGAGATTTTAGGCTCGAGAGTCGATTATGCGAGGGGAAGGTATTAGCACCCCTCACATCCGTTGTACTCAACGGGAACCTCTTAGTCGGCTTAGGCTTAAAATGTTTTCAAAGTTTTGCTTGCGTGTTTGAATATATAAAAGGGAAAAAGAAAATAGGATGAAAGGGAAAAAGATAAAAATACGATGAAGGGGAAAAAGAAAGTTTTTATTAATGGGCTTGACAAGATGTGAATCCTGCTCCTACGTATCTCCCGGTAGTCGGAGAATTCAAAGCGCACGTAGTTCTTTGCAGGGTTGAAAAAATTTGTATGTTGGTTCGTTTTAATTATGAAAAGATTTGAAAACGCACAAAGGCGTAAAATGTAACGCCCCAGATTTTTAATCCAAGACATTACGTCTAGATGGTTAGAAAGCTACAATTTTTTTTTGTTTATCAAGAGATGATTGAATTACTCAACTAGACTAGATAAATTACATTAAAATTAATGAACTTCAAAAGTTATTTTAAATTACATTTTAAGAAAACCCAAATTTATTCCCCGTGTGCGTGCAAGTTAAACACCATTTTTGCTTCAAATCTTCAAAACTCATCAATACCTAAAATATTGGTTGTAAGGGGTCAGTATTCCTAAACCACAAAAATACAATCATATAGATATAAAAACACAAGATAAGAAAACAGTAAAACACTCACCACATAAAAGTCAAAACCTCAATAGAAATAAAAGAAATTAAAATATGAACTTTATGCAAATGATGCATGAGATGCAACTAGACCATGATCCGGATATCGCCCCAATTGGCACAAGAATAAATCGCCCCATTTGGCACAATAATAAATCGCCCCATTTGGCACAAGAATAAATCGCCCATTCGGCACAAGAATAAATCGCCCTATTTGGCATAAGAATAAATCGCCCATTTGGCACAAGAATAAATCGCCCCATTTGGCAACCTATGACACAACTACATGTCATGCTATGCATGTTATGCACTCTTTAAAATCATCACTACTTTTACCAAATAAAACAAAATTCCAACTTTCTTCCAAAATTTTCATCAAACCTCTTTTCTCAAAACAACAAGCAAAATTACAACATAATGCCATGCTATGCCACAAAGAATGAGACTCTTTCACACTACACATGATATGCCATAAAAATTATTCTCTATCTCTTTATTTATATTAAAGTTTCCACCTCTTATTAGGAAAAGAGTTCTACTACCAACTTAGCCTATGAGTTTATAACTACATGATTGTACGGAATACCGCCCTTACCTTTGGTGCTTTTCCTTTGACACAAAACGTCCCTAAGATTGATTCCGCACCAAACGCACGAGCAAGTCTTTAAGGTGATTAAGGCTTTGCACTAAGATTAAGTAGTTGAATCAATTGTTGTTTCTAATGGTTAGGCGTGGAAGATATTTAGTAGACGATAGGTTCTATTTGTTTGGATGTGTAGTTTTTGTGAATGTGAGATAGATTTATAATACTAAGAGGCTGAATTGGTATGAAGAAAAGATACTTTACAATCAGAGAGAATTAAGGGAAATTAATGGAAATTCAACTAGTATTGATGGGGAACTATTTTGGTCAAAGTACTCATAAATTAGAATGAGGGAATTAAAGGGAGAGAGTGAAAAAAATTAGATAGGATATAGTTTTGACTTTTGAGTGAGAGTGAGATTGAGAATGTACTTTGCCACAATTTTAATACTAGACAAGAGAGTAGTAGTAATTCTCCATCATAGTGGTATAATATAGACATTAAAGAGAGCCAAATGTATGATTGCCAATAAAAAAGAACGTATGGGGTCATTCAGGTCTTGGTCAACTTTGAAATGAGTGGGTGAATAATATTAATAAGGAAGTGGATGGTGTTATTGATGAATGACCAAAGACAATTTGAATGATCAAGATATATATGAATTAAGGTAGTTGACGATTATTTTAGTTCTTTATCAAGAGACATTCAATGACTCACTATTTGAAATTTAAGAGATAGTAGAAGAGAGAGTATTTCGTGTGGCATAGAGAGAAGGATAGTAATTTTGTTTTGATTGAAATGATTGACAAATAGTTAAATGGTGATCAATAGTCTTAATGACACTAATTACTTTTTTTTGAACTTGATCATACTCTAGTACTCTAGTCTAGGCACGTCTTAAGGCTAATCATAAAGTTCTTACTACTAACACTTATGGATTAGTCTCACTAGACCCAGACACTCACTAACCCAACTAAACCAATTTATTGTTCACATTATTCCTACTTTCTAATTCAAATAAAATACTTAGATTAAACGTACATATAAAATAAATCATTATTTATATATAATAAATCAATAAAATTATTAAGGGAGACTTATATAATGTATATGAAATATTGGGGCGTTACATTATTACCCCCTTAAAATAGTTTCGTCCTCGAAACTAGAAAGATTAGATGATTAGGGTCGAATTCCCCAGTTAAATAAAATCATCGTAGAGTAAGATTGGTAAAAATGACTTCATAAAAGACGAAGTTAAAATATTTTTACACATAAATAAGATAAAACATTTATCTATACATTAAATTGAAAATTCAAGGGTCTTACATTCTACCCACCAAAAAAAAATAGTTTCGTCCATGAAACTAGACAATAGCAAAACTATTAAGACATAGTTTACGAAAACATTTAGCAAAAAAAATCATTCCAAATTGTTTTTTTTTTAAAAGAATAAAATCCACATTTAAAAACTATTTTAAATAATTTTCAAAAGATGGAGATTTTATGTTAATTACTCCTTTGAATGGTTAACAAGATTAGAAAAATTTGAATACTAAAAAAATAAACATTTTAGGAAAAATAAAACTCTACTTTTCCGCTGCGCACTCTTATGTCAAATAAATATGACAAACTTCAGTAAATTTTTCGATCATAAAAAGAAATAAAATAAAAAAAAATATCCAGGCTAACACCAACAATTAAATAGTTCCTAAGAATGTAGGTTTTAGATAAGAAAATAATCGATAGAAACTTAAGGAAAATAATACCTTGAGCAAATATAATTTTTCCCTCCATTCTTTTTTAAAAAAATAAAATGAAAATAAAATAAAATAAAATAAAGGTTATAACAAAATTGCTTCAAGAAGATGAGGTCAAAATAGTTTAAAACACTTTGTATCTAGATTCAAGTCATATCATAAACTTGAGGAATTAATAAGTGAGGAGAGGTCAAACTTTGAAAATTCCATATTATGGTAAATATTTAAATCCAATTATTGGTTGCCTATCGTTTTCACATAAGATGTTATATTAATTTCACGCACTTTGACAGTTGTTGAGACTGATCAATTCAATCACTATGATTCATCAACTATTAGCAAGAGATTGAGGTGGGCCAGTCCCTCAAGTTGTCAATAGTAAGACATGAATCATAATAATGTTACAGACCATCCTACGACAACTGTCATACCATTTGTTACGTGCAATTAGAGTTCACTAAATTCTCATTAGTCATCAAGACTATTTCCTCACACTCCTCGTAAAAATAATGCGGTTTATGACATCTAGGATTAAGACTTCATGACTAGAGCCTAAAACACACACTCATCAACTAAGGAAATCATTTAGACAAGATTCAAGAGGTGTTGGGGCACACAATCTTTTTAGAAAAATGACGAGTTATCTTATTTCTATATTTTAACCGAGACAAAAAAAAAATGTTTCTATAGTCTATAATTAACTCTAGGGTTCCAAGCACTATCTAATTTGAATTAGCATCATATCACAACGAGATTAGATATCAAAGTCAATAGAATAGAATCATCAACTACGCAGCAAGCAGAATACACAGACATACAAGACATATCTGAATGGCACAGACTCACAATATCCATTCATACCAAACAACAAATCCTTTTATCTCCTCTCGATCTATCCATGCAAAAATTTAACTTTAACAAGGACTACGTTTCTTTTAATCATCTTAAATTCGTCAACATGTTTCATCATCTTAAAAAAAAACAGTAAAGCTGAAAGATAATCAACCCAATGACAAGAGACATGCACACATAAGACACAGCTATACAACTTTTTAGATTTCAACAACTCACTATCACAAACATGGTTGGCACGCATGATATATAATTTTTAATATAATCGAAAATCAACCATCACAACTTTCACACTTTCAACAACAAGATTTCATCACACACATTGTACTAGATCTTTTGTTCAATACTTTTCTTTAACCATATCTAAAATCAACTAACACCATTCATTTACGCTAATTCATAAACTCCATTTCCTCACAATACATATTGAATTCAACTTAATTAAAGAAAATTACCTTAACTTCTTAAAATTTATTTTATTAACTTTTACAATCTATAAATCCAGAACAAATATCATTAAGAATATAGAATTTCAAAAATGAATAGTAAACTGAAAATAAATATTCGAGAGGAAAAATGCAGCAACACTACTATCGGAAAAGAAAGAGAATAACAATGAAAACATTTTTTTTAAACTATACATCAACATTTTTTTTAAGTCAAAACAACACATCGTAGAAAAAAAATTCAAAAGAACACAAAAGTCAATTTATACATCACTTATCATTAAAATATTAAAACCATTTAATATTTCACTAGTGACAAACAATAATTTCAAAAACATTTTTTTTTAAATAACAATTGCATCCATTAAAATAATTAGAGTAAAAATAAATTAATTTATACACACACAACCATATTGCAATAAAGAAAAGGTGGCACACTACTATAGGGAAAACAACAACGACAACATTCTTATCAATAACATTTTTTTCTAACAAAAACAGAGACCAAAACCAACACAATAATTTTAATAAGGAAAATACATAAAAATCGTCTAACACCATATATCTTCATAATTTTTTTCCCTTTTAAACTGCTAATGATTACTTAAGTCAACATTCTTCATTCTAATGATTATATTTACTTATTTATTTATTAAAATAAAATTTTCATATTTAAAACCCCCACACATTAATATTATTTTCTATCAACTCCCGCTTCCTAAACTTTATTTTCCAGAGTTAAACATTATTTTTCATATAGTTTCATTTTTGACAAAATGAAGGTCCTAACCATTACTTTTAAAATCAAATATATACAAAATAAAATAAAAATAAAATTGAACCATCAAATTACTACAATTTAGTCTAAGTTAGAAAGACTCTAAGTTATGATCTCAACACTTGGGATATTCACATAGTTACTCTTGTTATTAATAAACAATAAGCTCAGTTCGTAAAGTAAATGGTACACGAAAAGGGGTTCCCAGGAAAGAGAGGTGGGTCACTTGGACCGCTTAAATACCAAGGCTTTCCTTGCCAGAATCCCTCCCACATGACCTCTTTACGATACTACACCTTACTTATGTCCTGGGGGTACCTAGAGTAATTATAGGGGTTCCTAAAAATTTCTAGGGACAAAATTTGTTCTACTATTCAACACAATAAGTAAAATTTTAGACCATATAGTAAAACAAATTAATTTCACCCATCATAGATGCATGCGTCTGTAACACCCATATAGAGATTGCCTAGGATCTCTTACGAGTATTAAAATTTCGTACTGGATGCATTAAATACAATACAGAAAATTTGCTTATTAATTATACAATACAAGAGTTCTGATACAATCTGAAAATCTGATACATAACATCTCCATAATATATACATCATGATACATAATCATATACAACATCCAAATAGACATGAGCAGCACGATCAATCCGTAGCTTTCTCTTTACCTTTACGTCGTGCTACCTGCGAAGAACCTGCACCAAAAGGAAAGGGATGAGACATAACGTCTCAGTGAGCTCCTACCCTACCTACTGTTTGGCAACCTCAGGGAACCTAGGGTCGCCGTGCCTACCTCGGCGATCTTGGGGATACCTATGATCGCCAAGTCTTAACTTTACCCATAGAGGGTCATCTGTCTGATCCTGCTAAACTGGTGATCAAGGGGAGACCTAGGACCACCGTCTGATACTGCTAACTGATATCTGATAATTGTTTCCTGACTGATAATGAAATAGAATATTAACTGATATATTATGTTAGCTGTTAGCGTTGAACAAGCAATATTATCTGAGTTCATTTTACGGAATGCCCCCGGGTGGAGTAACCCCGAAGCACATTCCCCTGATAACCGGTGAAAATTCCTATCATATCAGGCTAACACCGGACTCCTCTTGTCGTCGTGCGGTCATCCTTGCAGAATAACGCGTCCCACTGGCGTGAACCTCCTGTGTCCCACTAGCGTGAACAACAGAAGACACGACTTAATAATAGTCTTAACTTATGCGTATACCTCCCGTGTCCCACTGGCGTGAACAACGGAAGACGCGAATTAATATCCTTTAAGCTTATGCATGAACCTTTCATGTTCCACTGGCGTGAACGATGAAAGTCACGACTTAAATAGTATTAATCTTAATCTTTACTTTGAGTGAACCATTCGTGTCCCACTGACGTGAACGACGAAGGCCACGACCTAATATCTGATTAATTTTGAATACTTAACCTATAAAAGGTTCTAGGCTTGAAAAATGGTAACATTCTCATGCTTGATGCGAGAAGAGCATCTTCTATATTCTCATTAACCTATCAAGGTTCTTGACTCATCGTTCTCATGAGCCATTCCTAGGGCTTACTTAAGCTTTTAACTTTAATTCATAAATTTTCCAAGCCTTGCGTAATCTTTGCTCATATAATTTTCTTAACCAATGGAAGTCTTTAGAATGAACTAAAATGGTGGTTTATGTTTCTAAAATGTATTAGGAGAAAACATTTACAAAAAGCCATGCCCGCGCGCTCCAGAACCCCCAGAACAGCCCAACTGAGTGGTGCTGTTCTGGCTTGGTCGCTACAAGCGCCACTGGTCGCTACAAGAGCCACTGGTCGCTACAAGCGCCAGTCTGGTCGCTACAAGCGCAGGTAGGCAGGGAGAAATCCTGCCTGGTCGCTACAAGTGACAGCTCGTCGCTACAGCGACCATGACAGCACAGTCATGTGTAAAAATGCATTTTTCCACCATTTTTGCCCATTCAAGGATACCCAAGCTTCCTAAACATGCTAAAAATGATTTTCCTTCATAAAATAACAATTATAAACATATATAAGCAAAGATTTAGCAAGCAAGGAATTAGGGTAAAACTCTAAAATTTTACTTAAGTTATAAAACACATGAAATTCTCTCTAGGAGGGTTCTAAAACCCAAGATGAGCTCACCTAAACCTTAGTTGGTGCTGGTTATGCTTGATTACAGAAACCCTAGCTTGTTCCCTTCCTTGATTCTTCCTTGTTCCTTCTTTTACTCTAGCTTCCAACACAAGCTTGCTTGCAAGTGCTTCTCACAAGGATTGGGATGGAGTTGATGGGTTATGGCAAGAGAGTGAGGAGGGTGTGTGATTGGGGAAGGAGGGAGAGAAAATCTGGTTTCTAGAAGGGTGAAGAGAATGAGAGAAATAATAAGGGAAATATCTTGTTCCCAATTTTTAAATAATCTCCCCCTTAAACAATATTTACATAATTGCCATTCCACCTATTTACAAAAACGCCATGCTTCTTAAATAACTTCTAACACGATTAACTGATACTTATAAGCGGGATATTACAATCTATCCCCCTTAAAGAAATTTCGTCCTCAAAATTTAGAAGTTACCTGAAAATAAATGGGGATAGTTCTCTTGCATCTCTGACTCTAGCTCCCACGTCGCTTCGCCGTCGGGAGAACCTTTCCATACAACCTTAACAATAGGAATTTCTTTGTTTCGCAAAGTCTTAACATCGCGATCAATTATTTGGTCTGGCTCAGGTTGAAAAGTCAAGTCTGATCTCAAATCAATACTGTCCAGCTCCACTGGTTGGAAAGGATCAGGAATGAATTTCCTTAATTGTGAGACGTGAAAGACATCATGTAATCCTGACATGGCTGGTGGCAGCGCTAACTGATAAGCTGCCGGACCAACACGTCGAAGTATCTGAAATGGTCCAACATATCTTGGACAAAGTTTCTTGGTCCTGAATGCTCCTCTTAGGCCCAACTTAGGTGTAACTTTAAGAAATACATGATCTCCTTCATCAAACTCTAAGGGTCTTCGCCTCCTATCAGCATAACTTTTCTGGCGACTCTGTGCTGTTCTCATCTTATCCTGAATGGATTTAATCTTTAGAGTCGTCTCCTGAATGATTTCTGGTCCCAAAATGCTCTTATCTCCAACCTCAGCCCAGCAGAGTGGGGTTCTACATTTCCTACCATACAGGGCTTCATATGGTGCCATTCCAATGCTAGAATGGTAACTGTTGTTGTAAGAAAATTCAATCAATGGTAGGTGGTCGTTCCAACTTCCCCCATCTTCTAGGATACATGCACGTAACATATCCTCTAACGTCTGAATAGTCCTTTCTGATTGTCCATCTGTTTGAGGATGATGGGACGTGCTCATCTTTAATCTTGTTCCTAAAGCTTTCTGAAAAGCTTTCCAAAAGTGGGATGTGAAGATCGGATCTCTGTCAGATACTATACTAGCAGGTACACCATGGAGTTTCACAATTTCTGAAATAAACAACTCGGCATACTGAGAGGCTCGGTAAGTAGTCTTAACCGGCAAGAAATGAGCTGACTTGGTTAACCGGTCCACTATTACCCATATGGAGTCATGTCCTCGCTGTGTTCGAGGTAATCCACTCACAAAATCCATCGTTATCTCTTCCCATTTCCATTGTGGAATTTCCAAAGGTACTAACATTCCTGCAGGCCTTTGATGTTCAATCTTCACCTGCTGACATACAATGCATCGCGACACAAATTCCGCAATATCTCTTTTCATGCTAGGCCACCAATAATCTCTTTTCAAATCTTGATACATCTTGGTGGTACCTGGATGAATGCTGAAACTGCTCTTATGCGCCTCTTCTAAAATCAACCTTTTCAACTCCTCATCGTTCGGAACATAAATCCTTCCTTCAAACAGTAGCGTTCCATCATGTGCAAAAGAAAACTCCGGTTGGCCAATTTTTCTTTGGCGATCCATATCCATGGTTTGCGCTTGTGCAATTCTAGGCCGTAGGTCACATGAAATCTCTAACTTGTTTAACAAGATGCCACCATCCAAATCGGTAACATGGAGGTTAAGGTCTCTAAACTTTTCATATAACCCACACGTGTGCATCATCACTTCAGCTTTAACCAAAGCCTTTCGACTCAAAGCATCTGCTACCACATTTGCCTTTCCGGGGTGGTATTTCAAATCAAAGTCAAAATCCTTCAAGTATTCCATCCATCGCCTTTGCCTCATGTTGAGGTCCCGTTGATCAAACAAGTATTTCAAACTCTTGTGATTACTAAACAAATCAAACTGCGCACCATACAAATGATGTCTCCATATCTTCAAGGCAAAAACTATAGCTGTTAACTCAAGGTCATGGGTGGGGTAATTCTCTTCATGAGTCTTGAGCTGTCTAGACGCATAAGCTATCACATTTTCCCCTTGCATAAGAACACTTCCCAGTCCCTTAGAAGATGCATCGCAGAAAACGGTGTACCTCCTATCAGGATCTGGTATTGCCAATACTGGGGCTTTAGTTAATTTCTTCTTTAAAACTCTGAAGCTCTCTTCACATTCTTCGTCCCAAATAAAGGGCACATCCTTTCTGGTGAGGCGTGACAGGGGTAAAGCAATCTGAGAAAACTTCATAATAAATCTTCGATAATAACCTGCCAAGCCTAGAAAGCTCCTGACTTCAGCTACATTCTTGGGTCTTTCCCAACTGAGTACGGCTTCAACTTTGGATGGATCAACGGCTACTCCTCCTTGAGAAATAACGTGACCCAAAAACTTAATCTCAGATAGCCAAACTCACACTTGCTGAATTTAGCATATAACTGTTTGTCTCTGAGGACATCCAATACAATTCTCAAATGCTGAGCATGCTCCTGAGGATCCTTAGAATAGATCAAGATGTCATCTATGAAAATCACCACAAATTGATCTAGATAAGGCTGAAATATCCTGTTCATGTAATCCATAAATACTGCTGGAGCATTAGTTACACCGAAAGGCATAACCAGAAATTCATAGTGCCCATAACGCGTTCGAAACGCCGTTTTAGACACATCTGAAGATTTAATACGAATCTGATGGTAACCTGACCGAAGATCAATTTTAGAAAATACCGTTGCTCCCTTGAGCTGGTCTAGGAGGTCATCAATCCTAGGAAGAGGATACTTGTTCTTGATAGTCACTTTATTAAGTTGGCGGTAGTCAATACACAGCCTCATGCTTCCATCTTTCTTCTTGACCAACAAAACGGGAGCACCCCAAGGTGACACACTGGGTCTAATGAAATGCTTCTGAATTAACTCCTCGAGTTGAGATTTCAGTTCTTTGAGTTCTGCAGGTGACATTCTATAGGGTGCCACAGATACTGGCTCCGCTCCTGGAATTAAATCAATTGAAAACTCCACCTCACGCTCTGGAGGTAAACTAGTTACTTCTGAAGGAAAAACATCTAAGTACTCATTCACAACAGGAATATCACTGGGACTTAACTCTGACTCTGAAGCCACAGTGAGCATCACGTAAAATCCCTTATCTTGAGCACAAATGAATTGAATTAACTGATGGGTGTGGTTAATCAATTCAGACAGAGCCACACCCTCCGCCGTACCACTGGTCGGCATATAAATACTCTTCTCTGAACATCCAATGTACACATGGTTAGCGGAGAGCCAATCCATGCCTAAAATCACATCCAGTTGCTCCATCGGGAGACATACTAAATCAACATAATAAGTCTTACTAGACACAGTGAT
Organism: Medicago ruthenica; assembly: GCA_018208015.1. Classification (NCBI taxonomy): domain Eukaryota; kingdom Viridiplantae; phylum Streptophyta; class Magnoliopsida; order Fabales; family Fabaceae; genus Medicago; species Medicago ruthenica. The sequence continues at coordinate 15,051,774 of CM031376.1, forward strand.
AGGACAATTTTCACAAACATATTTTGCCTCAATTCCGCCTTCAGTAGCGGTAGATACTAACATTGGAGGATTCAACGGAGACAAAGGTAATTGCAGCGTCTCAACACATTTATATGAAATAAAAGAACAAGTAGCGCCGCAATCAAAAAGAACTTTTACTGGATTTGTACCCAAATAACACATACCGGCAATCAAGTCTTCATTGGCCAGAGCCTTTGCGCCAACCAAGGAGTACACTCTGCCCTTACTAGTAGTTGTTCCTTCAGCTGATCCTTTACCACGTCTATTAGGACACTCTGATATAAAATGTCCTGGCTGCTTACATCCATAACAAATACCATCTCCTATCAAGCACTCTCCTTTATGCATCCTACCACATGTCTTGCAAGTAGGATTAGTCCGCAAAGGATGAGATTGTGGAGAGTATGTCTGTTTCCCTCTCTGCTGGGATCCTTTTGGCTTGAGCTTGTCGTGATACTTATCTGACATCCTGCTTTTCTTTCTTTCAAAAGCTGCTGATCTTTCTTTCGAGGTCTTAGCAAGTCCTGCTTCAACCACCAAACTATCGTGCACCAGTTCATCATAACTTGCAGTTCTTTGGAGACTTACTGCAGTGTCGATCTCGCCTCTTAAACCTCGTTTGTAGTGATTCATCTTCCAGACTTCATTCTCAGCATACTCATTGTGTGAATAGTAGGACAACTCCTCAAACTTCTTTGTGAACTCAGCAACCGACATACTACCTTGCTTCAACTCCAAGAACTCTTGCTCCTTCTTTACCTTGTAAGACAAAGGTAAATATTTCTCCAACATTACTTCTTTAAAGTTTACCCAGTTCATCTCTACACCATTGGCTTCCATCCTGCGCTGAGCAGATTCCCACCAGTCTTCTGCTGCGCCTCTGAATTGATTTGTGGCATAGACCACTTTGTCCTCTTCTGAACATTCAGCCATTCTAAAAATCTTCTCCATCTGTTTAATCCACTTCCTTGCTTCTTGAGGTTCACCTTCTCCATTGAACTCCGGAGGGTGATGTCTGTTATCTTCCCGGAACACTGGGTTACCAATTACGGGAGGAGGTGGTGACTGTGGATGGAAACCCTGCCCTTGCTGCATCATTTCTATCCATTGCTGTTGAGCTTGGGCCTGTTGCTGAGATTGTTGTTGCATCATCAGCATCATTTGCTGATACTGTAATGCATTCTGAGCTTGTTGCTCTTGATACTGCTGCTGCCAGGCCTGCTGCTGCTGTATCATCTGTTCCCATGAATTCATACTGGGTCCTCCACTTTCATCACTGGCTTGATTAGCACGAGGTCTACCGGGTCCTCTTCTTCTCCTAGACATCTTATCCTAGTTGTCATATACAAGTCAAAGTGATCAGTTTTAACTGAACATAACATCTAGAATAATGTCCTGGATCCAAGAGGTCCACAAACTTGGATTGTACTTTAATGACCCAAGGCACGGTCTGAATCGACCTGCTCTGATACCAAATTGTAACACCCATATAGAGATTGCCTAGGATCTCTTACGAGTATTAAAATTTCGTACTGGATGCATTAAATACAATACAGAAAATTTGCTTATTAATTATACAATACAAGAGTTCTGATACAATCTGAAAATCTGATACATAACATCTCCATAATATATACATCATGATACATAATCATATACAACATCCAAATAGACATGAGCAGCACGATCAATCCGTAGCTTTCTCTTTACCTTTACGTCGTGCTACCTGCGAAGAACCTGCACCAAAAGGAAAGGGATGAGACATAACGTCTCAGTGAGCTCCTACCCTACCTACTGTTTGGCAACCTCAGGGAACCTAGGGTCGCCGTGCCTACCTCGGCGATCTTGGGGATACCTATGATCGCCAAGTCTTAACTTTACCCATAGAGGGTCATCTGTCTGATCCTGCTAAACTGGTGATCAAGGGGAGACCTAGGACCACCGTCTGATACTGCTAACTGATATCTGATAATTGTTTCCTGACTGATAATGAAATAGAATATTAACTGATATATTATGTTAGCTGTTAGCGTTGAACAAGCAATATTATCTGAGTTCATTTTACGGAATGCCCCCGGGTGGAGTAACCCCGAAGCACATTCCCCTGATAACCAGTGAAAATTCCTATCATATCAGGCTAACACCGGACTCCTCTTGTCGTCGTGCGGTCATCCTTGCAGAATAACGCGTCCCACTGGCGTGAACCTCCTGTGTCCCACTAGCGTGAACAACAGAAGACACGACTTAATAATAGTCTTAACTTATGCGTATACCTCCCGTGTCCCACTGGCGTGAACAACGGAAGACGCGAATTAATATCCTTTAAGCTTATGCATGAACCTTTCATGTTCCACTGGCGTGAACGATGAAAGTCACGACTTAAATAATATTAATCTTAATCTTTACTTTGAGTGAACCATTCGTGTCCCACTGACGTGAACGACGAAGGCCACGACCTAATATCTGATTAATTTTGAATACTTAACCTATAAAAGGTTCTAGGCTTGAAAAATGGTAACATTCTCATGCTTGATGCGAGAAGAGCATCTTCTATATTCTCATTAACCTATCAAGGTTCTTGACTCATCGTTCTCATGAGCCATTCCTAGGGCTTACTTAAGCTTTTAACTTTAATTCATAAATTTTCCAAGCCTTGCGTAATCTTTGCTCATATAATTTTCTTAACCAATGGAAGTCTTTAGAATGAACTAAAATGGTGGTTTATGTTTCTAAAATGTATTAGGAGAAAACATTTACAAAAAGCCATGCCCGCGCGCTCCAGAACCCCCAGAACAGCCCAACTGAGTGGTGCTGTTCTGGCTTGGTCGCTACAAGCGCCAAGCTGGTCGCTACAAGCGCCACTGGTCGCTACAAGCGCCAGTCTGGTCGCTACAAGCACAGGTAGGCAGGGAGAAATCCTGCCTGGTCGCTACAAGCGACAGCTCGTCGCTACAGCGACCATGACAGCACAGTCATGTGTAAAAATGCATTTTTCCACCATTTTTGCCCATTCAAGGATACCCAAGCTTCCTAAACATGCTAAAAATGATTTTCCTTCATAAAATAACAATTATAAACATATATAAGCAAAGATTTAGCAAGCAAGGAATTAGGGTAAAACTCTAAAATTTTACTTAAGTTATAAAACACATGAAATTCGCTCTAGGAGGGTTCTAAAACCCAAGATGAGCTCACCTAAACCTTAGTTGGTGCTGGTTATGCTTGATTACAGAAACCCTAGCTTGTTCCCTTCCTTGATTCTTCCTTGTTCCTTCTTTTACTCTAGCTTCCAACACAAGCTTGCTTGCAAGTGCTTCTCACAAGGATTGGGATGGAGTTGATGGGTTATGGCAAGAGAGTGAGGAGGGCATGTGATTGGGGAAGGAGGGAGAGAAAATCTGGTTTCTAGAAGGGTGAAGAGAATGAGAGAAATAATAAGGGAAATATCTTGTTCCCAATTTTTAAATAATCTCCCCCTTAAACAATATTTACATAATTGTCATTCCACCTATTTACAAAAACGTCATGCTTCTTAAATAACTTCTAACACGATTAACCGATACTTATAAGCGGGATATTACAGCGTCATTCAAGGAAAAGCATAGGCTATAGTTCATGGAAATGAAGCATTGATAATAATTAATTTTTTTTTATATCAACATCGGTTTCTATAGTTCATAGCAATTTATTACTATTAACGTAAGGAATTATTGTTGAGACAAATCACACTATTAAAATCAATTAATCAATATATACCGTTATTATTACTCATAATTACTCAAATAAAGTCAATCAAGTAATTCACAAATTCAAATTAACAGTTAAAGCATCCATTTTACTAGTGAAATTATGGCAACATTAAAACCATTCAAGAAAAATAAATGTATCTTTTCCCAAATAAATAATCAAGTTGAATCCTTTCCAAAAAAAAAGTTTTACTATTATTTAAAACATTTATTTTTTTCTAAAGTAAAAACCATTTGAAAAATTTTAAATTACAAATAAATTAAATGCATACATCACACAAGCATACGTCATACAAGGTCGTCCCACCCCAAAAACATTTGTCCGAGGATTATTGCTCTGATACCATATTGTAACGCCCCAGATTTTTAATCCAAGACATTACGTCTAGATGGTTAGAAAGCTACAATTTTTTTTTGTTTATCAAGAGATGATTGAATTACTCAACTAGACTAGATAAATTACATTAAAATTAATGAACTTCAAAAGTTATTTTAAATTACATTTTAAGAAAACCCAAATTTATTCCCCGTGTGCGTGCAAGTTAAACACCATTTTTGCTTCAAATCTTTAAAACTCATCAATACCTAAAATGTTGGTTGTAAGGGGTCAGTATTCCTAAACCACAAAAATACAATCATATAGATATAAAAACACAAGATAAGAAAACAGTAAAACACTCACCACATAAAAGTCAAAACCTCAATAGAAATAAAAGAAATTAAAATATGAACTTTATGCAAATGATGCATGAGATGCAACTAGACCATGATCCGGATATCGCCCCAATTGGCACAAGAATAAATCGCCCCATTTGGCACAATAATAAATCGCCCCATTTGGCACAAGAATAAATCGCCCATTCGGTACAAGAATAAATCGCCCTATTTGGCATAAGAATAAATCGCCCTATTTGGCACAAGAATAAATCGCCCATTTGGCACAAGAATAAATCGCCCCATTTGGCAACCTATGACACAACTACATGTCATGCTATGCATGTTATGCACTCTTTAAAATCATCACTACTTTTACCAAATAAAACAAAATTCCAACTTTCTTCCAAAATTTTCATCAAACCTCTTTTCTCAAAACAACAAGCAAAATTACAACATAATGCCATGCTATGCCACAAAGAATGAGACTCTTTCACACTACACATGATATGCCATAAAAATTATTCTCTATCTCTTTATTTATATTAAAGTTTCCACCTCTTATTAGGAAAAGAGTTCTACTACCAACTTAGCCTATGAGTTTATAACTACATGATTGTACGGAATACCGCCCTTACCTTTGGTGCTTTTCCTTTGACACAAAACGTCCCTAAGATTGATTCCGCACCAAACGCACGAGCAAGTCTTTAAGGTGATTAAGGCTTTGCACTAAGATTAAATAGTTGAATCAATTGTTGTTTCTAATGGTTAGGCGTGGAAGATATTTAGTAGACGATAGGTTCTATTTGTTTGGATGTGTAGTTTTTGTGAATGTGAGATAGATTTATAATACTAAGAGGCTGAATTGGTATGAAGAAAAGATACTTTACAATCAGAGAGAATGAAGGGAAATTAATGGAAATTCAACTTGTATTGATGGGGAACTATTTTGGTCAAAGTACTCATAAATTAGAATGAGGGAATTAAAGGGAGAGAGTGGACAAAATTAGATAGGATATAGTTTTGACTTTTGAGTGAGAGTGAGATTGAGAATGTACTTTGCCACAATTTTAATACTAGACAAGAGAGTAGTAGTAATTCTCCATCATAGTGGTATAACATAGACATTAAAGAGAGCCAAATGTATGATTGCCAATAAAAAAGAACGTATGGGGTCATTCAGGTCTTGGTCAACTTTGAAATGAGTGGGTGAATAATATTAATAAGGAAGTGGATGGTGTTATTGATGAATGACCAAAGACAATTTGAATGATCAAGATATATGTGAATTAAGGTAGTTGACGATTATTTTAGTTCTTTATCAAGAGACATTCAATGACTCACTATTTGAAATTTAAGAGATAGTAGAAGAGAGAGTATTTCGTGTGGCATAGAGAGAAGGATAGTAATTTTGTTTTGATTGAAATGATTGACAAATAGTTAAATGGTGATCAATAGTCTTAATGACACTAATTACTTTTTTTTAACTTGATCATACTCTAGTACTCTTGTCTAGGCACGTCTTAAGGCTAATCATAAAGTTCTTACTACTAACACTTATGGATTAGTCTCACTAGACCCAGACACTCACTAACCCAACTAAACCAATTTATTGTTCACATTATTCCTACTTTCTAATTCAAATAAAATACTTAGATTAAACGTACATATAAAATAAATCATTATTTATATATAATAAATCAATAAAATTATTAAGGGAGACTTATATAATGTATATGAAATATTGGGGCGTTACATAAAACGTTTAAATGACGGACGCACATTAAGGCGATGGTATTCGCACAAGGCGTAAAAGCTGAAAAGATAAAAAGACGGATGCACATTAAGGCGATGAACTCGCACAAGGTGTAAAAGGTGAAAAGATAAAAGACGAACGCACATTAAGGCGATAAACTCGCGCAAGGCGTAAAAGGTGAAAAGACAAACGCACATTAAGGCGATAAACTCGCACAAGGCGTAAAAGGTTAAAAAGACAAACGCACATTAAGGCGATAAACTCGCGCAAGGCGTAAAAGGTTAAAAAGACAAACGCACATTAAGGCGATAAACTCGCACAAGGCGTAAAAGGTTAAAAAGAAACGCGCAAAGGCGCGAAGGGTTCGAATTGACCACGAGGGCCAAGAAAAGGTTCAACATGGTCACGGGGGACCAAAGAAATGTTAAGATTGACCACGAGGGCCAAGGAAAGGTTTAAACGCATTGGACGCATATGAAAATGGAATGACGATTGCCCGAACGACGAGACATACGTCACGCATTCGTGCAACCGAGGTTTGGGGAGACATACGTCAAGCCATTCCTTTTTCATTCAAGTTTTGTTTTGTTGAAACTCAAAGGAATCTCAAAGGGAACCAAAACACTTGGTTAAAACTTAAAGGAAAGTTGTTGAAAATCATGAACATCACTTGTTGTTTAAGTTATTGAAACTCAAGAACAAGTGTTTATTCAAGTTTGAAATATGAACAAAACATGGAAACATGCATAAGTTTGGAAAATGCACAAGTTCGGCTCAATTTGAGTTTGGTTTAAAAAGTGAGCAAATTCGGCTTAAGTTCGTGTTTTGATTGAAAATCATGAACAACATTATTGTTCAAGTTTAGTTTTGAAGAAAAAGAACTTAGCTTATTGCTCAAGCTAGATTTTGAAAATTAAAGAACATAACTTGTTTTGCAAGTTACTCAAAATTAATTGCACGAACTTGTGAAATTTCCAAAGACATGCAAAATTATTGATGTGGTTTGAACAAAAAATGAATTTTTAACCCTTTTAGGTTATGAATCAAGGGTTAGAACCCCAAAAATTTGGCCTTTGAAAGCCTGATTCATGTTCTGAGTTTTACATACTTCGCAGAGCAACCAGAACTTGGCTCTGCGAAGTCAGGTTCTGATGTGGTCGCACTGCGAACATGACTTTGCTCTGCGAAGTATACGAAAAATTGAACTCAGAAGCTGTTTCTGAACAGAAGTTCAGAAACTGCTCCTGAGCAACCTTCAGAACCTTAAGGGGGTTAAAAAGCTTGGCAAATTTGGGAGAAAGGGAGTATAACAACTCGGTTTTAGCACTTTGCCACTTTGAGATTCCTTTTGAGTTTCAAAAGGGGGTTTTTGCACAAAATGAAATTAAACACACACAAATGATGCAAACAGCAATCAAAATGAAATATAGAGACTTTAGGATACTTACAGAACTCCTAGCAATGCTTGTGCAAGAGATAGGAAGTGGCTTGCTTGATTGATTAGAGGTTATGGACAAATAACTCTAATTGGTTTTGCTTTGAGTTGAACTGTTTTTCTACTCTCTCAATGCTGCAATGTAGTGTATTTTCAAGTGTAAATTTCGTGTGAATTGAATGTATATGGCCCTTTTTTATCCTTGTGCAAGGCATCCCTTTTATAGGCCAAAATGCAATCCAATGCAATGATGAGAAAATCTCTAGGACATAGCTGATTTGTGGGCTAAATCCAGGCTAAATTGCTTTGCATTTAATGCTAAAGGATAGAGGTTGCTTTGCCTTGTGCCAAGGGTCAAGACCTTGACTGATTTCAGCCACAAATGCAGCTGCAATGATGAGAAAAAAACTGAAAAACAGGGCAGCTGCAATTGGGTGATTCTTGGGATCAATCCTTGCAATCTTGGAAGGTCAAGCAATGAAAACGTGTACTGCCATGTACAGAGAGATTGGGGGAAGCAAAAAGAGCATGTGGGCTGGTGTGTGGGAGGAGAAATCCAGCTGAAAACAGGGCACACCAAACAGCTTTTGGGCAAGAAAACCACTTGTGTTTGACTGGTTTTGGTGGAGAAATAAGGAAGGAAAGGGATCAAGCAGCTGGCTGGCAAGCTCAGGTTGGATGATAGGTCAATTGGGAGGGACAAGAGCTGACCAAGGGCAGCCAATTTGCTTGAGCAGATGCTAGGTTGGAAGAAAATCATTCTTTCCTTCATCTTTAATGTCACACCTTTGATCTTGCTTTGCGGCATTGAATCAGCCACAATTGGCAATAACAATAATAATAACAAACATAGAGAGTAATAACAATAGTTAAAATGAAAACAAAAGCAAGAAAAATCAAAAAATAAGAAATCTGCAGAAAATTCGCAGGGGTCGCAGTGCGAAGGTAACTTCGCAGTGCGAACTCCCCTTTTTTTGTATTTTTTGTTTTAAAATAAAATAAAAGATAAAAATAAATAATAAAAACAATAATGATAATGGTGAATGATGCAAATAACAAAGATGGTAATGATGAAAATGATAATAAAAATAGCAATGATAATAGTAATAAAGATGAAAATAATAAAATGATGAAAAAGGTTAATAATACTAGTAATTAAAAATAATGATAATAAAACATTAATAATAATAATAAAAAGATAATAATAATATTATTAATGAAATATAATAAAAATAATATTAATAATAATAATGATAATGATAGTATTAATAAAAAATGATAGTAATGCTAATGGTGATAAATGTAAATAAAATCCAATGACAAAAATGGAATAATAAAAGGTAATAATAAGTGATGAAATAATAAAAGATAAAACAAAGAAAAATATGAGTCAAAAAATGGGGTATGACAGATGCCCCTATTTAAGTTTCTTCGCCCCGGAGATAAAAAATGAAATTTTGATATTGATGGGTCGAAGAGACTTAAATATAAAGTACACCATTTTTTACTAAATATTTTTCTTGAATTGAAAATGCTATGAATGCATGTATGTGAATGTTATGAATGCTTGTAATGCAAGTGTGAATGCAAAGACGACAAAGATGACCCGACTGGGGGTAAAAGAGACAAAGGGATACCCGGGTTCGTTAAAGAAACGGGATCCGACTCTACTGGGGAACATGGTTCCACTGGGGAAAGAGTTGTCTACTACCAGAATGATAGCTTAGTAAAGACAACAGATCAAGGTTACTTGGTGGCTTCACCGGGGGTTTCATCTTACCTACTACCGTTATGATGGTGGCTTAATGAAGGTAAGAGAAGACAGAGTATGCTAAACACTGGGGAAGAATAGTTTACCTACTACCGTGGTGACGGCAGCTTAATGAAGGTAAAATATACACATCAGCTGTTCGGGTTGTATTCCGTACTATCACTGGGGATAAGAAATAAAGGGTGAAAGTCAGCTGTTCGAGTTGAATTCCGAACTATCACTGACGACAAGAAAACAAGGATAAAAGCCAGCTGTTCGGGTTGAATTCCAAACTGCCACTGACGACAAGAAAACAAGGGTAAAAGCCAGCTGTTCAGGTTGTATTCCGGACTGCCACTGACGACAAGAGATGAAATTGAATATCAACTGTTCGGGTTGTTGCCGAACTGCCATTGACGACAAGAAATAAAATTGAATGTCAACTGTTCGGGTTGTTGCCGAACTGCCATTGACGACAAGAAATAAATTGAATGTCAACTGTTTGGGTTGTTGCCGAACTGCCATTGACGACAAGAAATAAAATTGAATGTCAACTGTTCAGGTTGTCGCCGAACTGCCATTGACGACAAGAAATAAAATTGAATGTCAACTGTTCGGGTTGTTGCCGAACTGCCATTGACGACACTGAGGATGCTGTTGACAAGCTGCTCATTACAGACCTGCCACTTGGCATAACGACAGGATAAAAAAGTGCACAAGCTGTTCGTTAAAGAACTGCCACTTGGCTGGGGAGAAAAGATGCACAAGCTGTTTGTTACAGAACTGCCACTTGGCACAAAGACAAAATAAAGACACGCTCAAGCTGTTCATTTGTTGAACCTGCCACTTGGCGATAACACTGGGGAATATGCACAAGCTGTTCATTGAAGAACTGCCACTTGGCATAAAAAGGGTGACATCTCTGGACCAGATACACTAGGGATGACATTTGGGGACAAGGAGGTTACGAATCGTTTACGATTGACTGGTCAGACTCATGGTGGTTAGAGCAACCATGTATGAATGATATTGAAGTATGCTGTATGCATGAATGCGTATATGCATGAATGTATGATTGTATGAATGTACAAACACCTGAATGTACGAATGTACAAATGCATGAATGTATGAATGTACAAATGCATGAATGTATGAATGTACAAATGTATGACTCTCACTGGGAATGTTGTGTGAAAGATTTACTTATACTGGGAATACATAAATCGTTCGTTAAAGAACTGCCCCTTGGTATAAGAATATGATGAAAGATTGCACAAGCGGTTTGTTAAAGAATGATCACTTGGCAACAAAGGAGGTTGACATCACTAGACCAGATAGATTGGGGATGACACTCGACTGATTTAATTGCTAGGAGGGAGATAAATTGTGGGGGATGCATGATATGAGTATGAGATGCATGTTAATGAATGAGTTTAATATGATGCATGAATCATGCTGACATGTGGGATGACAGACGTCATGTTGGACGCTGGGGGTCATGATTTGGATGCCGAGCAAAGTCGGGCTTTGGTTGTGGTTGTGCCAATGATGATTGGGCTTTTGGGGTTGAGACTCCACTGGGGAATGCCAACAAAACTGGGCTTTGTGAATTAGATGCCGAGCAAGGTCGGGCTTTGGTTAAGAATTGTATTTGTGTGGGCCAATGAAAACTGGGCTTTCGATTGATTGGAAAAAGATTGACTTGATTGATTGTATGACCGATAAACTTGACGAGACAAGATCTAGACCGGTAAGACGAAAGGTGGACCGACGTCGCGTTACGAACATTCAGTAATCTTCAATGCGGATGATGTTACAGGGGATACATCCAAAATATTGACGGGATAAAGCCGCAATAACTGACAAAAAGATAAATACCTCACGGGGAGTTTGTTAATCCACTAGGGAATTGTGCTAATCCGCTGGGGAGAAGAACTGGTGCTTCCGCTGGGAATGCTTATGCTTTGGTTGGCTAATCTTTGCCTGAATCGTCCTTTCAGGCTCTCGATTCATTGGGGATATTCCCTTTTGATTCACTGAGGATTTTGCAGGGGAAACCCTTTTAGCAATTTGTGCGCACCTCGTTTAAAAAACGCGCAAATCCCCTGAGGTCGTTCGTAAACGCTCGGAGGGCCTTTGTGAAGTCGCCACCAAAGTTTTTGTGTAAAGGGAACGTTGATAAACCCTTAAGTTTTTTTTTGAAAGGGAAACGATAATAAAACCCTTTGACGATGAGGAAAGGATGGTCATCGCAACCATTGTCGGGTTCGGGAGTCGATTACGCAAGGGGAAGGTATTAGCACCCCTCACGTCCGTTGTACTCAACGGGAACCTTCTATTTGGCTAAAGCTTAAATTGTTTTTAAATGTTTTGCGCGCATGCTTATTTATGTCAAAATATAATAAAGGGGGGAAAGAGATAAAAACAAACGAAAGAAAAGAAAAAAAAGTTTTTTTATTTATTGCGCTTGACAAGATGTCGATCTTGCTCCTACGTATCTCCCGGTAGTCGGAGAATTCAAAGCGTACGTAGTTCTTTGGGTAAAGAACTTAAAAGGTTGGCTAAATGGACGATATTTTGACCGTATTCTTGCGATTAAACGTAGCTTGTATGCTCGCGTATGGGAGACTTAAGCGTATTAGCTTGTATGCTCGCGCATGGGAGGCTTAAGCGTTTGTTTATGAATCGCGCTTAGAATATGTAAAACATGTCCGTTGGGTAATAGGGTTTGATTTGGTCGCGTTGGGACCAAAAGAGGTACAATGGACTCAATCGAGTCGATCATTGACCGGGATGACTCCAATGAGTCGGGGGATCGAATTTAATGGCCACGGGGGACCAAAAGGTTCGGATTGACCACAAGGGGCCAAGATTTGGTTTGGTATGGTGGGATATGTTTGAAAATGGAATGACGATTGTCCGAACGACGAGACATACGTCACGCATTCGTGCAATCGGGGCAATGGAGAGACATACATCACACCATCCCTTTTTCATTCAAGTTTTAGGATAGAATTCTTTTAGAAATCCCAAGGTATATCAAAACATTTGGTTTGAAAACCCAAAATGGAAAGACTTAGCAATTTTGCTAGAAAAACGCACAAGTTCAGCCCGTTTTGCGAACGGTTTTGAAAAGCGAACAAATTTGGCGTATGTTCATGCTTGAGTTTTGAAAATCATGAACAATGTTTATTGTTCAAGTTTTGATTTGAAATGATGAACATAGCTGGTTTGTTCATGCTATTTTGAAAGTTTTAAAACATAACTTGTTTTACAAGTTATCCTTAAAATGCCATACGAACTTGTGAATTTGTCAACGTTGTGCAAAATCCTTGTTATGGTTTGAAAAAACATGGGTTTAAAAACTCTTAGGTTCTGAGCTCTTGGGCTAGAACCTCAAAAAATGGTCATTTGGACACCTGAACTCAGATTCTGAGTTCTGTCATGGTCGCTCTGCGACCATGACTTCGCACTGCGAAGCATGCGAATTTTTGAGTTCAGAAGCTGTTTCTGAACTTTTGTTCAGAAACAACTTCTGAACACACTCAGGACCTTTTAGGTGAGTGAAAAGCTTTGAGTTTTTTGGATGAAAAAGGCTGGACAAACCAGTTTTGATTGTTTTGAAAACCTTGGGATTTCTTTGAAATTCAAAAGGGGGTTTTAGAAACAAGAGGTTTTGAACCAAAATGGCTATGCAAACACAATTAAAAATGCAGTACAAAGGTTTTGAAACTTACAGAACTCCTTAGCAAAGCTCCAGCTGCAATGGATTTGAATTGGTTGAAGATTCTTGCAAGGTTTTGAATGTTGGTAATGATTTTGGAACTTTGTAATGCTTTGTGTTTGATTGGTTTTTTTCTGGTTGTTGTGAGTATTTGTAAGCTGGAATGAGTAGTGTTTTTTGCTCTTGAAATGCTGTTATTGGCAGTGTTTTGAACCTTGGGCATTGCCTTCTATTTATAGGCCAAAACCAAATCTATTTCATCATTAGCAAATCCCAAAATTCAGCTGATTTGTGGCTAGAATCAAACTGAATCCCTTTGCATTAAATGCTAATGGATAGAGGCAACCTTGCCTTGTGCCAAGGGGCAAGACTCAGCCTGATTTCAGCCACAAATTCAACCAATTCTAGAAGGTAATGATGAGAAATAGGGCTGAATTGCAATTGGCTAATGCTTGGGGATCAATCCTTGCAATCTCAATGGTTGATCAATAAAAACGTGCACTGTGATGTGCAGAGATTGAGGGATGAAAAAGGCTACTTATGGCTGGTGTGAGGGGTGAAAAGCTGCTGCAAAAACAGGGTAGGCACTCATGGCTTTTCAAGTGAGAAAATCCAGCTAGTTTGACTGGTTTTGGGGAAGCAAGCAGGAGGAAAGTCATCAAGCAGGTGGCTGGCAACCTTGGGGTGGTTAACAGGTCACATGGGAGGGACAAGAGCTGCCCAAGGGCAAGCCCACTTGCTTGTCACATGCTAGGTTGGAAGAAAAAGCTTCCAACCTTGGCATTAATGGCAAGTCTTTCATTTCTGGTTTTGCTTGGCCCAATTAGCCATGAGTGCTGATTAAAATAAATATGGAAATGATATGCAACAAAATCTGGAATTAAATCAAAAACATCAAAAATCTGCAGAAAAATCGCAGACTTCGCAGTGCGAAGTCAGCATTTTTGAAATGTTGACTTTTCTGTTGACTTTTGTTGACTTTGACTTTTTCCTCCTTCTTTGATTTTTTTGATTTTTTTGTTTAAAAGGCTTAGGACAAAATTAGGGTACTACACAATTGACCATGCTCGGCCTGCGAAGCTCCACCGCTTTCGGGATAAATATTGATGCACACTTCAACTATTCATGAGTTCAGAAGGAATGTGTTTGTTATTTTATAAAAGATAAAAGACTCACAAAATAAATTTTTGAAAAAGTTTTTGTTTTAAAAGTACTATCATCAAGAATAGAAATGAATGAATAGAATAAAATGGGAATTTGATAAAAAGGTAAAATAATGTTGGGAAGTGAAATTTATTAATGGGGTGGTAGCCTGCCCAAGGCGTGGCTCCACGGATCTTACAAAGTTTGAAAAAAATGGTAAATATAAAAGGGAGGGTACATTGAACACGATGACCACTATTATCCCTAACAACTTTGAATCCCTTGTTTGGATGCTTCAGATTCGGAGTCTTCAGACAATTGATGTGCTCCAGACGAATCACAACCAATCCGATGTAGTTACTTTGTCTTTCGATCCTTAATTTTTGCATAGGTCGTCCTTTCAGATGTTTGACCTATCAGGATGATTATTTCTGTTTATGTCTCTAATTTTTGCCTGGACCGCCTTTTCAGGTTTTCAGTCCACCGAGACGTTCATTTTTGTCTAAGCCGCCCTTTTGGGTTTTCGACTTACCGAGCCGTTCTTTTGTTTTTAGACAAAGTATTTCTTGACTACATCGGAATTCACAGGACGCGGAAAATCCTCGCCGTCCATTGTTGTGAGAATCAAGGCTCCTCCGGAGAAAACTCTCTTGACGACATACGGGCCTTCGTAGTTAGGTGTCCATTTTCCCCTAGAGTCGGGTTGAAAAGATAGGATCCTTTTGAGCACGAGGTCTCCTTCTTGGATTTCACGGGGACGAACCTTCTTGTCGAAAGCTTGTTTCATCTTCTGCTGATACAGTTGTCCATGACACAAAGCAGTCATGCGTTTTTCCTCAATTAAGTTCAACTGATCGTATCTGTTTTGACACCATTCAGCCTCTGACAACTTAGCTTCCATCAAGATTTTCAATGACGGGATTTCGACTTCTACGGGGAGCACTGCTTCCATGCCGTATACTAAAGAGAAAGGGGTTACCCCTGTTGATGTTCGTACTGAAGTACGATACCCGTGCAAGGCATTTGGTAGCATCTCATGCCAGTCTTTGTATGTGACTACCATCTTTTGCACTATTTTCTTGATATTTTTGTTTGCAGCTTCAACTGCACCATTCATCTGAGGTCTATAAGGAGAAGAGTTATGATGCTCGATCTTGAACTCCTTGCATAGCTCCCTCATCATTTTGTTATTCAGATTAGCCCCATTGTCCGTGATAATCTTGCTGGGAATACCATATCGACAGATGATATGATTCTTAATAAATCGGACCACCACTTGTTTGGTGACGTTGGCATACGATGCAGCTTCAACCCATTTGGTGAAGTAGTCAATTGCCACTAGGATGAAGCGATGCCCATTTGAAGCTTTGGGTTCAATCCTACCAATCATGTCGATGCCCCACATAGAGAAAGTCAATGGGGAAGAGAGGACATTCAGAGCCGTTGGTGGCATATGGATCTTGTCCGCATAAATTTGACATTTATGGCATTTCCTGGCATGCTTGTAGCAATCACTTTCCAAGGTCACCCAGTAATATCCGGCTCTCAAGATCTTCCTCGCCATTGTGTGTCCACTGGAATGAGTTCCGAAGGAACCTTCATGTATCTCATGCATTATGAGATCTGCTTCTTGTTCATCAACACATCTGAGTAGCACCATATCAAAATTCCTCTTGTATAAAACTTCCCCATTTAGAAAGAAGTTGCCGGCTAATCTTCGCAGAGTTTTCTTATCCTTGTTGGATGCCCCATGTGGGTACTCTTGCTTTTGGAGGAAACTTTTAATGTCATGGAACCATGGCTGGTTATCTATGACTGCTTCGGCTGCAAAAACATGTGCGGGCCTTTCTAGGTGCTGAACCTTGATTGTTGGAATTTCATTCCGACGGCTGACCTCATACATAGAAGACAAGGTTGCCAAAGCATCTGCCATTTGATTCTCATCTCGAGGAATGTGATGCAGCTTGACTTTATTGAAAAAGGTTAGCAAACGTCTTGCATAATCTTTGTAGGGAATCAAGCCGGTGTGGCGAGTTTCCCAATCTCCGTTGATTTGATTAATCACAAGAGCTGAGTCTCCATAAATATCGAGGTTCTTGATTCTTAGATCAATGGCTTCCTCAATTCCTAAGATACAAGCTTCATACTCTGCCATATTGTTTGTACAGTCGAATGATAGTCTTGCAGCAAAAGGGAGATGTTTTCCCTCGGGGGTGACGATGACTGCCCCAATTCCATTGCCGTAGACATTGACAGCTCCATCAAAGATTAACTTCCATCTAGATTCGGGATCTGGACCTTCACCGAGTAGTGGCTCGTCACAATCCTTCATCTTTAGATACATGATTTCTTCATCGGGGAAGTCAAACTTAATCGGTTGATAATCCTCAATTGGTTGATGAGCCAAATGGTCGGCAAGAATACTGGCTTTGATGGCTTTCTGAGTGTGGTACTCGATATCATATTCTGATAACAACATCTGCCAACGGGCGATCCTTCCGGTTAAGGCGGGCTTTTCAAAGATGTACTTGATTGGATCCATTTTGGATATCAACCAAGTAGTATGATTAAGCATGTAATGACGAAGACGTCTAGCAGCCCAGGCTAATGCACAACAAGTCTTTTCGAGTAAAGAGTATCGGGACTCGCAGTCCGTAAACTTCTTGCTTAGGTAGTAGACGGCGTGCTCTTTCCTACCGGTCTCGTCTTGTTGTCCGAGTACACAACCCATGGAGTCCTCCAATACGGTCAAGTACATGATCAAAGGTCTTCCTTCAACTGGAGGAATAAGTATTGGAGGTTCTAGCAGGTATTCTTTAATGCTGTCAAAAGCTTTCTGGCAATCCTCTGTCCATACCACCTCTTGATTTTTGCGAAGTAGCTTGAAGATGGGTCCACAAGTGGCTGTCATGTGGGATATGAATCTAGAGATGTAATTTAAACGTCCTAGAAATCCCCTGACTTGCTTCTCAGTTTGAGGAGCAGGCATTTCTCTGATAGCTTTGACCTTATCGGGATCTACCTCGATACCCTTTTGACTGACAATGAAGCCTAGGAGCTTTCCCGATCTCACGCCGAATGTACATTTGTTGGGGTTCAGGCGAAGCCGATATTTTCTCAGGCGTTGAAACATCTTTAACAAATACTCGACATGCTCCTCTTCAGTTCCTGATTTGACAATCATGTCGTCGACATACACTTCAATTTCCTTGTGTATCATGTCGTGGAAGAGGGTGGTCATGCCCCTTTGGTAGGTAGCACCCGCATTTGTTAAGCCAAAAGGCATCACTTGATAGCAAAAGGTGCCCCAAGGTGTAATGAAAGACGTTTTTTCTCTATCCTCAACAACCATTTTAATATGATTGTACCCAGAGAAGCCATCCATGAAGGAGAATACCTTGGATTTGGCGGTATTGTCAACCAATATGTCAATGTGGGGTAAAGGGAAGTCGTCTTTTGGACTAGCTTTGTTCAGATCTCGGTAGTCGACGCACATCCTGACTTTACCATCCTTCTTGGGAACAGGCACTATGTTGGCCAACCATTGAGGATATTCTGACGTAACGAGAAATCCAGCATTAATCTGCTTTTGCACTTCCTCTTTGATCTTGAGAGCCATGTCAGGGCGAGTCCTTCTCAACTTCTGCTTGACTGGCGAACATTCAGGTTTTAGAGGTAAATGGTGCTCCACAATCTCAGGATCTAATCCTGGCATATCTTGGTATGACCATGCAAAGATATCCACATATTCTTCAAGAAGCTTGACTATTTTCTCTTTGATGGACGCATCCAATAATGCTCCAATCTTAATTTCCTTCTTTTCTTTTTCAGAACCCAAGTTGATGACCTCTACTGCTTCCTCATGAGGCTGAATGGTCTTCCTCTCTTGTTCTAATAAGCGCTTGATCTCATCCAGAATTTCTTCATCCTCTTCCTCTTCCGCTTCGTAAACAGGGAATTCAAAGTTGGGAGGGAGCCTAGGGTTAAGGTGTTCGACGGGTTTATTGGTGCTTAGTCTGCGCATGATGGATGATTGATTTTAGTAAAAAAAAAAAAGAAAAATGCAGACTCTTTGAAATTGAAAATAGATTTTTTTGGTTTTTTGCATTACCATTTTTTTTTGAAGAATGACAAAAAGAAAAAGACAACGTATAAATACGTAAAGGTTGTGATAGAAACAACGATTTTTATTAATTGACGATAGTACATTAAACAAGCCCTACATGAGTCTCCCTTCGCTTCGGGCGAGACGAAGGGGTTTTTTTTTTGAAAAAGATAAATAAACAAACACATTACTTTGAAGACTGAATAACAGAAGGAACATCGACAACAACCCAATTGCGGCAAGCTCCTCCGGGCGTTACAAGGACATGTGCTGTTTCTTCCGGCCCATCTTCAGTGATGGCGTTAGCTTCCTTTGTGGAGTGAATGACACTGGCACTGCGGAAAATGTTCTCGAGCGGTTCAATGCTAGTGCTTGGTTCGGTAACTCTTGTAGTTGGAGTATAACCTAACCCTTCTCTATGCTCACGCTCCGGCAGACTTATTGTCTTTCCCCAATCCGGGAGTAGGTCATATTGCACCACTCTTTGTGCGCTCTTGAAAGAAGACATGGATGCTTTACTTTTCGTGGTATTCTCATCCTCTAAGGAAAGACCTTGGAATGATGTCCCATCAACGATATCAGCACCGATGAAAGAGAAAGCTGACAGATGGCTGATCAACAGAGCTTCCTCTCCTCCCACAGTTACTAGCTTTCCATTCTTCACAAATTTCAGCTTTTGATGCAGTGTGGACGTCACTGCTCCGGCCTCGTGGATCCATGGTCGGCCTAACAAACAACTGTACGCTGCTTGTATATCCATTATTTGGAAGGTAATTTGGAAAACAGATGGCCCGATGGTAATAGGTAAATCCACCTCCCCGATCACTGATTTCTTCGAGCCATCGAAGGCTTTAACAACTACCCCGCTTTGCCTCATGGGGGTCCCCTGGTAGGAGAGCTGGTCAAGGGTCGTTTTGGCCATTACGTTCAATGAAGAGCCGGTGTCCACAAGTACGTTTGATAAAGCATCCGACTTGCAGTTCACCGATATGTGTAATGCCAAATTATGGTGCCTTCCTTGCTCGGGAAGTTCCTCATCACTGAAGCTCAAGCTATTGCAGACAGTGATGTTTCCGACAATACCTCCGAATTGGCCAATGGTTATGTCGTGCTCCACGAAGGCTTGGTCTAAGACTCTCATTAATGATTCTCTATGAGCGTCGGAGTTTAGCAATAAGGATAACATAGATATTTTTGAAGGCGTTTGCAACAACTGGTCCACGACCTTGTATTCGCTCTTCTTGATTAGCTTTAACACCTCATCGAGATCCGAATCGGCATTAGCCCCACTGGGCTGACCCACATCTTTACTTGTGCAGGGATCTTGGGTTTGCTTTGGTTTAAATACCGGGGTACTGACTTTTTCTTGGACTGTTGTGGGAAGAACACGTCCACTCCTTAGCACTTTGCTACTGTCCGTTATGTTACCAACAGGGGCTAAGGGGGAAACAACCATATAAGTACCATACAATATACTTTAATATACATAAATTGTCTGTCAACCTCCTGAGCTGGTACCAAACGAGCATCTTCACTCCATTCAGCATCTCCCTTACAGATCATCATCTTCGTTGCGATCCTCTTGCGTACCTGAAAACCTGCACCAGAAGGATTGGGATGAGACATAATGTCTCAGTGAGCTCCAGCCCAACCTACTGTTGGCAACCACGGGGGAAACCTAGGGTCGCCGTGCCTACTTTGGCAATCTTGGGGATACCTATAATCGCCAATCTTTAACTCTACTTAATTCGCGATCAAGGGGAAACTTAGGATCGCTACTTGTCTTTGTCTTATCTTATACTTTCTTGTACATAATCTTATGCTTACTGATCGAGGGGAAGTCTATGATCACTTGCTGATGTCTAATGACTATTTTGTCTTAACTCTTAGCACATAGTGCGTATACATATTCATATTCGTAATCATCTGATCATAACATAAAGTTAGAAGTTAGCGTTGAACAAACATTACATTATCTTGGTTCATTTTACGGAGTGCATCCGGGTGGAGTAACCCCGAAGTACATCTCCCATCATACCGGTGAAAATTCCTATCATATCAGGCTAACACCGGACTCCTCTTATCGTTGTGTGGACAACTCTCTCGATGAAGTCCCATTCGACGAATCCCGGAGTCTGCTGAACACAACTTAACTTTGCATGTAGACAACCGTCTCGGAGAAGTCCCATCCGGTGTATCCCGGAGCCTGCTGGACATGCTTAATCTTTTAACATACGTGTGGACAATCCTCTCGGAGAAGTCCCATCCGGCGAATCCCGGAGCCTACTGGAAACGTTTAACATATTCTTAAAACTTACGTGTGGATAGCCCTTTCGGAGAAATCCCATCCGACATAATCCGGAGTCTGATGAACACGTATAATCTTTAAGATTAAATTCTTAACTCAAGTTCATATGCATATATATTACGTTTCATATTTCTTGTGCATATATAATGCATTCCTTAGTGTCATACCCCAATTTTTGACCTAAATTTCTTTTTTTACTCATTCTTTTAGTTCGGAATTTTTCGTCGTCTCAGACGAAATTTCGACAGAGAGGTATTTTAAAATACCTCATTTTTTTCTTTTTAATTTCGTCCGGGTCCGTCTCTTCGTTTTTATTATTATTATTATTATTTTTTTTTACTATTATTTTTATTCTTTTAAATATTTTTAGTGTTATTTTATTTAGCATTTTTATTGTCTATTATTTTTTTTCTTTTCTTCCTTTTTTACTAGTTACCTTTTTTCTTTTATTTCACAATCTGACTTTTCACAATTTGACTTTTTTTTAATTGTTACAATCTGACTTTTTTTCATAAAGTTAATGTGCTTTGATTTGTCACTTAATTGGCTTTTATTGACTGTTATGGTGAGTAATGGGAAAGTGTGTATTTCAACACTAGGCATCAGTAGCAAAGGAAAAGGAGGCAACAGAAAAAAAATTCATCAGAAAAGAAATCCAAAACACGCAATCAGCCACCACCAAACGCACACTACCTTTCCCACAAGAACATCCACGCCCCTCTCCCAGCAAAAAACAACACGGCCATACCAATCCAACACACCCATCAAAACCGTACGGCCAGCTCACAGCAGCTCCTCCACACCTCTCCCTCGCGGCCACAACCCACTCAAACACCCACTCACGCATCACCTCTCCACCACAAACTTCCAACAACCCTATCAACCCACCTTTCACACAGCCTCCCTCGCCCCACACCACACACAGAACCGCGCCTCTCCCAAAACCGTACAACCACAACCCGGCAACAACCCAAACTCTCCCACACTACCACCCTTCACCACAACCACAATACCACACGCGGCCACCATTTCCAACAACCCACACGCCCACTAAACCGCATACGGCCAACCCTAACTCCCAAACAACCACCGCGTTCTCCACCACCCACGGCCAAACAAGAATCGAACAAAATCCAATAAAAGAGGTAGTTTTTTGGTTTATTTTTAAAATTTGTTTTTTTAGATCCACTCTATTTTAAAAAGAATTTGAAAAAACCAATTGGATTTTTGAAAGGAAAAGGAGGAGAGGATTCGAAAAAGTGATTTTTTTTTTAAAAAAAAGGGGAAGATTGCTCCTCCGGCACGGCGGCGCCGCCCTCTGGGCCGGCGGCCACCGCGCCGGAATCCTTTTTCCGGCCAGGCTTTGTTTATTCTTTGAGAGAAAGAGAGAGGAGAGGAAGAAGAAGAGAGAAGAAAAAGAAAGAAAATGAGAGAAAAAATTTCAGAAAAAACAATTTATATGCCTTGGCTTAAGCCCATTAGCAACCCTTGCCTAGGCCCACTCGGCCCTCTCCTGCCTTTTTTTCTGATTTTCTTTTTTCTGCTTCCAGCACCCCCTATTTTGCTTCCTGCACCCCCCTTTTCCCTTTTATTTTTTTTTCTTATCATTTCTTGCATTTTATCTTGTTAATTTTTTTTTTATTTATTTTCATGCATTTTATTTCATTGCATTTATCTTATAGTACTTCATGCATTTTTTCATTTTTTTTATTTTTCCTTTTATTTCATGCATTTTTATTCTTCTTTTTAGCATATTTATTATTTGTAATTTTGTTTTCTCCTTTCTTTTTGTTTATCATTTTGTTATTTTTATTCCATTTTATTAGAATGTATTTAGGTTATTTTCATGCATATTATTCCATTGCATTTACCTTATAGTATTTCATGCATTATTATTTCCCTTTTATTTTCATGCATTCTCATTTTATTTTTATTCTTTGCATATTTATTTATTTTTTAGCGCATTTGCAATTTTTATTTTTATTTATTCTTTTGCCATTTCTTAGAATGTATTTAGGCACAATGTAAATATTAATGAGAATTTGCACTGACACTCACTTTATTTATTCTGCTTTATGCCTTTTATTTTTATTTATTTCGCTTAACAAAAAAAATACAAAAAAACAGGATAGTTTACTTTCAAAAGGATTTCGTGGTGATCCAACGTCACCACGGAAATTCCTCGCATTTAACTTTTATTACATTTTGGTCTTAGTTAGTTACTATTACAAAAAAAAAAAACACTCAAATAATCAAAAACACAAAAAATCTTTTCTTAATAAACCTTGATTTTCAATCAAGTGTCCGTTTTTTCTCTTTTATTTTTAAATAATCATTAATCTACTTTAATTACACTTTAACCATTTTCAAAATAAAAAACACAAACCAATCCCATTTTGCCACTTGGCTTTTATTTTTAAAACCTTTTTTAAAAACTAAATAAAAAACACAAAACAAATCAAACGTCATTTTTACCCCGAACTACGAGGTTTTGATCCCTCACGGGTACGTAGGCAGAGGACCTTGTCCTTCCAAATCATAAAAAATACAAAAAAATATTTTCTTTTTTTACTACTTTAATTCTGTCTCTTAAAAATAAGCAAGTTATAGCCAAGATAAATAAATAAAATCAAGAGGTTCTCGTAGAGTACTACGAACGTTTAGGGTGCTAACACCTTCCCTAAACGTAACTAACCCCCGAACCCTTAATCTTCAAAATTGTGGTAATTTAGAACTTTTTTCCACTTTTCATTTAAAAAATTAAAAGTTCAGTCGTGAAATAAAATTAGTGAGTCAACGCTAATCAATAGCTTGATCTCCGAAAATCACCGCGACAGAAATGGCGACTTCACTGGGGACTTCCCTAAGAGGGTTGAGCCTAACTTGAATTTATTTAATTATTTTGTGCTATAACTTGCTTAAATAAAAAATGTAAATATGTGCATATGTGTTTTTTTTCCCTTTACGTGAGTGGTGAGATAAGTCCTACACCTGGACTTGAGGGAAACATAAGATAGGATGGTGGTATAATCATAGTGTCTTTCCGAGAGTGAGTTTCGGATGTGGCACATGTGATAACCCCGCTCAATGGAGGGATCTTGGAAGTATTACTATGTTGGCATGAGTAGTCGTGTCCGGCATCGTTATTTTCAAGTGACCGACGAAGTTGAGGACCTTTAGTTACCTTTAACCCATCTTGGCCTTTTAGGACGTAGTGCGGTGGCTAATCAAGAGTAGTCTTGAATTGGTTGATACGCGATGCTACACTCAAACGAGACTTTCCTACGAACGTCGTTGGACCGGGAGTCAGTCCCGAAATCCGACAATATTCGGAAGTGGTCGATGACTTTGGGAACTTGGTAGAACCCGTGATACAGGTACATATGAAACCATAGTCCTTACCAAATGGCGTGTTTACCCTTTGACTCCAACATTTTGGACTTAACCTCACCATGTTTTCTCTGTTTCTTTAACATAATCATGCATCCATGCATCCATGCATAAACTCTTTTCTTTTTCATCCAAATTATCGAAGGACTTAAACAAGCTTTTTGTAAACATTGTAGATATAGACATCCCACTGAGAAGCACTAAGAAGTACCTTTTCAAGAAAACAGACTTGTCGAGATTAAGGGAGCTAGCATCTTTAGTAAGTGATCCAGTTGATTTTCAAGCTCATCATGGGAAGTTGCTCAGAATTCTTAGAGTAGATGTTGAGGAAGGATGCCTAGAGACCTTGGTTCAGTTCTACGACCCGCTCTACCATTGCTTCACATTTCCAGACTACCAGCTTGTCCCCACGCTTGAAGAGTACTCCTACCTAGTTGGTTTACCCGTACCTGACAAGATACCATTCCACGGTCTTGAACCCGTACCTAGACCCTCAGATATTGCAGCTGCCCTTCACCTCGAGACTTCCCTTATCCAAGCAAACCTTACCTCTAAAGGAGGCCTCCAAGGTCTTCCCACCCACTTCCTCTACCAACAAGCCTCCATATTTGCTGAAGCAGCTAGCACATATGCCTTCCATTCCATCCTAGCCCTCCTTATATATGGCCTTGTACTCTTCCCAAATATTGACAACTTCATCGATATCAATGCCATCAAAATCTTCCTCTCTAGAAACCCTGTACCCACTCTACTAGCCGATACTTACCACTCCATCCATGACCGTACCCAGGCTGGCCGTGGAACCATCTCTTGCTCTGCATCCCTACTCTATCAATGGTTTACCTTCCACTTACCTCAATCCCGTGCCTTCAAGACCAATGTTGACAAACTTTCTTGGCCTCACCGAATCATGACCCTCGACCCATCAGACATTGTTTGGTACCAGGCATCTAGTGACGTTGGAGAGGTTATTGTGAGTTGTGGTGAATACCCCAACGTACCTCTTTTGGGTATGCGTGGCGGAATTAGCTACAACCCATCTCTCGCTCGACGACAATTTGGGTACCTAATGAAGTCAAAACCAAACAACCTTACCTTGACTAATGAGTTCTATCTTAACCATGGAGACCCCTCAAACAAAAGAGAGAGATTCGCACAAGCTTGGAGCGCTATCCGCAGACTCAGTAGAAGTCAGTTGGGGAAGAAATCAGATTATGTGCACGAATCTTACACTCAGTGGGTTATTGATAGGACCATGAGCTTTGGCCTACCCTACCATCTACCTAGATATCTGTCCTCCACCATTCCCCCACCATCATTACCCCTACCCTTTGACACCAAGGAAGAATTTCAGGAGCAACTGACCAAGGAAAGGCTTGAAAAAGAAACTTGGAAGAGAAGGTACTAGGAACTTGAACGTGAGCATGAAACCTTGCAAGGGAAGTTAGCGCAGAAGAATCATGAGCTTTTCATTCAGAACCAACAGATGATCGAGAAGGATGATTTGCTTCAGCAAAAAGATGCTTTGCTCAGCCAGGATTCTAAAAGGAAGCGGAGGTTTACGGATTCGTTCTTTGGTGCACATTCAGATTCCGAGGATTCATCTACTCCAGGAACTTGAGTTGAAGTCTTTAGAGTTTTATGTCTAGATTCTAGCTTCCAAAGTCTTGTAATCTGTCAAAAAGAACTATTTTGTAATATCTTAATGCTTAAACAAAATGTCCAAATCATGATGTTTACAGTTACTTCAACATAGTCCTTCGATAAAATATCTTTCTTTTTTTTGCATACGCATAATCATGCATCATATTGCATTCATAGTTTCTCAAGCCGAGTCTCACGTCTTGTTTTTTCCAAAAGGTCCATCTGCCTAGTCCAAGAAAGTGGCCCGACGTCCTCAGCAGAAACCAACTTACACGTACAACACTAGAGCACACCAGAGATAAAGAATGGACCATTCGGAGCAAGAAAACCAGGTACTTCGGGAGGAAATGACATCCATGCGGACCAAGATCGAAGAATTAACAGAGTTGGTAAAGCTGCTGGCAGCCGCACAAGTTCATCCACCGTCTCCTTCCCCTAGCTCTCTAGCTCAGCCGACGACTGCAACTACTTCGGCTCCGACAGCGCACACCAGTGCTCCACAATACACAATGCCTGACGAATACCCATAGGGCATGCCTCTTGAAATTCTGGCCAGGCAAAGATACTTAACTGGTTCTGGTTCTGATTAAAAAAACTTAGCAGGTTCTGATCAGAACTTAGCACAATTATAAAAGCAAATAATCAGCAGGAATATAAAGTGCAGGAAAGCTAAAAACACACAAGGTTTGTTAACCCAGTTCGGAGTAAACACCTCCTACTCTGGGGGATACCAATCCAGGAAGGAAATCCACTATTGGATTTAATCCTTAAGACTCAGACACTGACTCCCAGTTCTTATCCCAAGCAATTAACCTCCACCTAGTAAGACTTCTACCCAACTCTGAGTAATAGAATCCACTATCTTCCTATTCAAGTAACTAATCCCAGTTACTGAAACCCTTAATTAAAGACACTCTGTTTTTCAGAAAACTTCAAAAACACAAAGACTTCATTCGTACCTAAAGGCTTAGAATGAATTACAACTCTATAAAACTCTAAACCAACTCAAACTGAGTGGTGCACAATAAAGCTAAAAGCTTAAAAAACAAAGACTCTATTCTCTGATATTAAACTCTATAAATCGTGTCTTGAATAGCAGCAGCCCTCCTGTATTTATAGCCTTCAGTCTTGCAGAATAAAATAACAAACTAATCTTTCTGATTTGATTTGTTACTGAAATAAGATTGGTCCAATAATGTAACAAATAAAACTGTACTGAATCTTTTAAAGATTATAACAGGAAAATATGAATTTCATATCTTTGTACCAAATCTTCAATAAAATCTTCTCCAAATAAATCAACATTCTAGAAGCCATATGCGTGGATAAATCTTCAATAAATCTTGCAAGGATTCGCATAGAAAAAACTTGAAAATAACCAGCTTCTGATGAAGTCAACATAAGTCAACGCTGACATCAGAACCTGAATTTAGCTTCTGAAGAGCTACAGTGCATTCAGCTTCTGATGACATTTTCAGCTTCTGAATGGCTTCAAAACACAAAACTTGCAACTGAAGAAATGTTTCAAATATGGAGATGCTTCTATTCAATACTTTGGTTTTGCCAAAACATGCAGCCAACACCAAAAGACTCAACAATCTCCCCCTTTGGCAAATTTTTGGCTAAAACCATCCAAGTTCTTCAATCTCCCTTATAATCAACTCAGCAATGAAGAACTCCACAATAATATATCATAGCCTAAACATAAGCAGCGGACACAGCTATGAAAAACACAAACCAGCTTCAGTTCTACAAAACATAACAGCTACTGAAGCACACATAACCAAGTACTGATCAACTTCTGATCACAACCATGATATCAGAGCTACTCCAAGGTATCAGAGCTACTGATCAACTCTTGATCATCACAAACACTCCCCCTTACTTCTGAATCTCCACAACACTCCCCCTGCAACTCAGCTTCTTACACAAACTCCCCCTTACTACTGAACTACAGAGAAACAAGGTATCAGAGCATATCAGAAGCACACTTCAGGATCACAAAAACACTCAGGATCATAACAATCTTGTACTCCCCCTGAGACACATACTCCCCCTCAATGACATCTTGACAGCTCTTGTTATATTTGTTCTGAACTCTGAGCTTCACAAACATCTTCTGAACCACACTGAAAACTGAACATCTGAAATTTGACCTTCTGAGCAGCAACACTTTGCATAAGACTTTTGGTATCAGAGCCAACACATTACATAAAACTTTCTCCCCCTTTTTAGCCACAAAATTCTGACAAAACATAGTCTTCATATAGGGAATAAAATCAAAACAAGTAACACAGATCCTGGAAAAGCTATCAGATTCAGACACAGGATCACACTCAGTTTGCATTAACTGCTATAAGTCTTCATGTAGACACACACCTAACATGCTCCTTAAGTTTTCAAACTGCTTAGCATCCAAGGCCTTTGTGAAAATGTCAGCAACTTGTTCTTCAGTAGCTACATGTTCCAGCTGAACAATCTTGTCCTCCACAAGGTTTCTGATAAAATGATGCCTGATGTCTATGTGTTTGGTTCTGCTATGCTGAATTGGATTCTTAGAGATGTTGATGGCACTCAAATTGTCACAAAACAATGTCATAGTTCCTTGTTCAATGTTGTACTCCTCCAGCATCTGCTTCATCCACACCAATTGTGAGCAACTACTTCCAGCAGCAATATACTCAGCCTCAGCAGTTGACAATGACACACAGTTTTGCTTCTTGCTAAACCATGAAATTAAGTTATTTCCCAAAAAGAAACAACCTCCTGAGGTGCTCTTCCTGTCATCAGCACTTCCAGCCCAGTCAGCATCACAATATCCCATCAGTTCAGAACTTGAACTATGTGAGTACATGATTCCATAGTCACTTGTGCTGTTCACATACTTCAGGATCCTTTTAACTTGTGTTAGATGACTCATCTTAGGATCAGCTTGATATCTAGCACATACTCCTACAGCAAAAGTAATGTCTGGTCTGCTTGCGGTCAAGTACAATAGGCTCCCAATCATGCTTCTGTATTGACTTTGATCAACTGATACTCCATGTTCATCTTTGGTTAGCTTCAGATGAGTAGCAGCTGGTGTCCTCTTATGAGCAGCAGACTCCATTCCAAACTTTTTCACTATGTTCTTGGCATATTTACTCTGAGAAATGAAGATTGTATCTTCCATTTGCTTAACTTGTAATCCAAGAAAGTATGTCAGTTCACCAACTAGGCTCATTTCAAATTCTGACTGCATCTGCTGAACAAACAATTTGACCATCTTCTGAGACATCCCACCAAACACAATATCATCTACATAAATCTGAGCAATCATCAGACTCCCATTTTCATCTTTCACAAACAAAGTCTTATCAGAACCTCCTTTTCTGTAACCTTGAGCCACAAGAAACTGAGTCAGTCTATCATACCATGCCCTTGGTGCTTGTTTCAATCCATATAAAGCCTTCTTTAACTTGTACACATGTTCTGGAAACTTAGGATCCACAAAACCCTTAGGTTGTTCAACATATACCTCTTCTTGCAAATATCCATTCAGAAATGCACTCTTCACATCCATCTGGAATAATTTGAACTTGAGAATGCAGGATACACCCAACAGTAGTCTTATGGATTCTAGTCTGGCCACAGGTGCAAAGGTCTCATCAAAATCAAGTCCCTCAACTTGAGTATAACCCTGAGCAACCAACCTTGCCTTGTTTCTGACTACAGTACCATTTTCATCTGTTTTATTCTTGAATATCCACTTAGTGCCAATCACATTCAGCCCTTCTGGTCTTGGAACAAGATCCCATACTTCACTCCTTTTGAATTGATTCAACTCATCTTGCATTGCTTCAATCCAAAATTCATCAGTTAGGGCTTCTTTCACATTTTTAGGTTCAAGCTTTGACACAAAGCATGAATCAGTAGCAGCAGCATCTGATCTTCTGGTTCTGACCCCTTGATCCAAACTCCCAATGATAAGCTCCATAGGATGATCCTTATGAATTCTAATAGATGGCCCTTTATTGGTAGGATCATGTTCTGGATGTACATCTGCTTCTTCAGACTCTGGATGAATTTCTGCTTCTGAAGTTTGTTCTTCTGATGGTTCAGACTCTGGAACGACTTCAGATTCACTTCTATCTTTCTCAGCAGTCAGATCATCAATTACCACATTAATGGACTCCATCACAACTTTAGTTCTTGAATTAAACACCCTATAAGCTCTGCTGTTTACTGAATAACCCAGGAATATGCCTTCATCAGACTTAGGATCCAGCTTTCTCCTATTTTCTCTATCAGCCAAAATATAGCATCTGCTCCCAAAAACATGGAAATATTTGACCGTAGGCTTCCTCCCTTTCCACAGTTCATACAATGTAGATGATGTTCCCTTTTTCAAAGTGACTCTATTGTGTATGTAACATGCTGTGTTCATTGCTTCAGCCCAGAACATATATGGAAGTTTCTTAGCATGCAACATTACTCTTGCACATTCAGCCAAAGTCCTATTCTTCCTCTCAACTACACCATTTTGCTGAGGTGTGATAGGTGCAGAGAACTCATGCTTTATACCTTCAGAGGCACAGAATTCTGAGAAACTCTTGTTTTCAAATTCTTTGCCATGGTCACTTCTGATTCTGACTATGCCACAATCTTTTTCTCTTTGTAATTGAACGCACAGGTCTTTAAATACTTCAAATGTATCAGACTTTTCTCTAACAAAGCTGATCCATGTGAATCTTGAGTAGTCATCTACCATTACAAATGCATACCTCTTCCCTCCAATACTTTCTACTTGCATAGGCCCCATTAAATCCATATGAACAAGTTCTAGTACTTTAGAAGTTACCTGATGAACTAACCTGGGATGAGACTTTTTTGTTTGTTTCCCAATTTGACAATCACCACAAACATTGTCCTCATTGATCTTCAGATTTGGTACACCTCTGACAGCTTCAGTACTTAGGATTTTCTTCATGCCTTTTAGATGCAGATGACCTAACTTCTGGTGCCAGAGCTTGACTTCCTCTTCTGAGCTCATAAGACAAGAAGTCAGACTTCTTTCTTCTTCAGAAACCCATAAATAACAGTTGTCTTTGGATCTGCAGCCCCTCATCTGAGTTTTTCCATCCTGATCAGTAACAATACACTCCTGCTTGTTGAAATTAACTTTCAAATCCTGATCACACAGCTGGCTAATACTGATCAGATTAGAGGTTAATCCTTCCACCAGTAGCACATCATTAAGTCTGGGCAAACCTTCTCTGATCAAATCACCAATACCCAGAATCTGACCTTTTACACCATCTCCAAATGTCACATAACTTCTGGAGTATGATCTGATATTGCTCAGCAGCTTCTTCACACCAGTCATGTGCCTTGAACATCCACTGTCAAAGTACCAATCTTCTTTTGAGGTGGCTCTCAATGATGTATGAGCAATCAAGCCAACATTCTGAACTTTGGGCTTCCACACCTTCTGAACATTGTGTCTGGGGGCAGCTGGTTGCACTCTTCTATACTGAAAATGTTCAGGATAGCCATAAAGTTTGAAGCAAAAAGGTTTGATATGTCCCTTCTTACCACAATGATGACAGGTCCAGGTATGATTCCTCCTTCTTCTGTTGTACTTCTGGGGTAGCATCTGAGGCTTCTTCTGAGCTTGCTTTTGAGGTCTTATCTGAATATGCTTCTGACCTTGCATCTGGGCTTGTTTCTGAGGTCTCCTCTTAGATGTTCCAACCATAGAATCATGAGTTTGAGCAGCAGGAACAAAATTCATCTGTTTAGGAATCTGAGTCTGATCAACAAAACCTAAACCAGTTTTTCCTTGTTGCTGATTCCCCAAAATGTCCTCCAACTTATCAGTAGCAGAGTTCAACATCTTCACTTGCTTCTTCATTTGATCAAGTTGGGAGTTCAGTTGGTTCACTTCTTCTTTTAAATCTGAATTCTGTACTAACAGTTCACCTTTTTCAGCCTCCAGTTGTAGAATAGTCTCCTTCTGATCCAACACTTGTTTGCAAACCTCAGCACTTCTGGTATACAGCTTCTTGTAGTTATCAGCTAGTTCATCATATGAGGTTTTAGCAGCTTCAGACACATATGAGGCTTCAGACTCTGAGTCAGACTCTGAAAAGGTCTCAGACTCTAAAACAGGTTCCTTCTTCAAGATAGCTCCTGACCTTACAACCAGACCAGTATCACACATATCAGATTCACTAACATCATCATCTTCAGAACCATCATCAGACCATGAAATAGCTAGGCTCTTTTTCTGCTTCTTGAGAAAAGTGGGACATTCAGACTTGATGTGTCCATACCCTTCACACTCATAGCACTGCACACCTTTAGCTTGGTTACTTTTCTCCTCAGACTTGGTCTTCTTCTCATCAGTTTGCTGCTTTTTGTTATTGACTCTGAAATTCTGACCTTTGGCTTTGGCTTTTCTGTTAACATTCTTCAGAATCTTGTTGAATTGTTTTCCCAGCAACACTAGAGCTTCTGATAAGTCATTATCCTCCTCATCAGACTCATGTTGATCATCAGCTCCTGAATTAACTGCAAATGCTATTCCTTTCCCTTTCTTATCAGGCTGTTTGCAGAATGCAGTCTCAAAATTCAGCAAAGACCCAATCAGCTCCTCAAGCTTCATAGTGGTGATATCATGAGCCTCTTCAATTGCTGTAACCTTCATGTCAAACCTTCTGGGCAGGGACCTGAGGATTTTTCTTACTAACTTCTCATCAGACATCTTTTCACCAAGAGAGTCAAAAGAATTTGCCATATCAAGCACATTCATATAGAAATCCTGGATATTTTCATCCTCCTTCATCTTCAGGTTCTCAAACTTGGTGGTCAGCAGCTGCAATCTGGACATCTTCACCTTAGAAGTTCCTTCATGAGTGGTCTTCAGAATTTCTCAAGCATCCTTAGCCACAGTACATTGTTTGATGAGTCTGAACATGTTCTGATCAACACCATTGAAGATAGCATTCAAAGCTTTTGAATTTCCCAGTGACAGATCATCTTCAGCTTTGGTCCATTCCTCCTCAGGCTTCAGAACCTCAGTCTTGTTACCATCTTTGTCTGTATACACAGGATGATCCCAGCCTTTGATCACAGCTTTCCAAGTCCTGCTGTCAATAGACTTTAGAAAAGCACACATCCTTGACTTCCAATACTCATAGTTTGTGCCATCTAGTAGGGGTGGTCTATTGACATAGCCTCCTTCTCTATCCATGCTTGCCAGAAATTAAGTCCTCTGGATCTCACCCAAATTACAGGCAGGGTGCCTGCTCTGATGCCAATTGAAATTCTGGCCAGGCAAAGATACTTAACTGGTTCTGGTTCTGATTAAAAAAACTTAGCAGGTTCTGATCAGAACTTAGCACAATTATAAAAGCAAATAATCAGCAGGAATATAAAGTGCAGGAAAGCTAAAAACACACAAGGTTTGTTAACCCAGTTCGGAGTAAACACCTCCTACTCTGGGGGATACCAATCCAGGAAGGAAATCCACTATTGGATTTAATCCTTAAGACTCAGACACTGACTCCCAGTTCTTATCCCAAGCAATTAACCTCCACCTAGTAAGACTTCTACCCAACTCTGAGTAATAGAATCCACTATCTTCCTATTCAAGTAACTAATCCCAGTTACTGAAACCCTTAATTAAAGACACTCTGTTTTTCAGAAAACTTCAAAAACACAAAGACTTCATTCGTACCTAAAGGCTTAGAATGAATTACAACTCTATAAAACTCTAAACCAACTCAAACTGAGTGGTGCACAATAAAGCTAAAAGCTTAAAAAACAAAGACTCTATTCTCTGATATTAAACTCTATAAATCGTGTCTTGAATAGCAGCAGCCCTCCTGTATTTATAGCCTTCAGTCTTGCAGAATAAAATAACAAACTAATCTTTCTGATTTGATTTGTTACTGAAATAAGATTGGTCCAATAATGTAACAAATAAAACTGTACTGAATCTTTTAAAGATTATAACAGGAAAATATGAATTTCATATCTTTGTACCAAATCTTCAATAAAATCTTCTCCAAATAAATCAACATTCTAGAAGCCATATGCGTGGATAAATCTTCAATAAATCTTGCAAGGATTCGCATAGAAAAAACTTGAAAATAACCAGCTTCTGATGAAGTCAACATAAGTCAACGCTGACATCAGAACCTGAATTTAGCTTCTGAAGAGCTACAGTGCATTCAGCTTCTGATGACATTTTCAGCTTCTGAATGGCTTCAAAACACAAAACTTGCAACTGAAGAAATGTTTCAAATATGGAGATGCTTCTATTCAATACTTTGGTTTTGCCAAAACATGCAGCCAACACCAAAAGACTCAACACCTCTTAGCTCCGGAGAAGGATTCATCCCTATTCCTGTTGCAACTTCTGCTCCTCAACCCGGTGTTACTTTTCCTCAGGCTACTGTGGCTTTTTCAGCTCCAGTGATTCATACAACCCAGTACGACAATGAACCAATCTTTCACACAGAAAGTGTAGGGGCTCAGGATCGAATGGATGATTTCCAAGAAAAGTTTGAAGAGATGCAACGGGAAATCAAAGCCCTCCGGGGAAAAGATCTGTTTGGGAAAAATGCCCACGACCTCTGTTTGGTGCCAAATGTCAAGATCCCGCCCAAGTTTAAGGTCCCTGAATTTGAGAAGTACAAGGGGAACACTTGTCCTCAAAGCCACCTGATAATGTATGCTAGGAAGATGTCTACCCAGACGGATAATCATCAACTACTCATCCATTATTTCCAGGACAGTCTGACTGGCGCCGCTTTAAAATGGTACATGAGTTTGGACAGCACCAGGATCCAAACTTTCAATGACTTGGGAGAAGCCTTTATTCGCCAATACAAGTACAACCTGGACATGGCCCCAGACAGAGACCAACTCCGGGCCATGGCTCAAAAGGATAAGGAGACTTTCAAAGAGTATGCCCAAAGATGGAGGGAAATTGCTGCTCAGATTAACCCACATTTAGAGGAGAAAGAAATGACCAAGATTTTCCTAAATACTCTTGGTTCATTCTATTACGAGTGGATGATTGCAAGTGCGCCTAGTGATTTCACTGAAATGGTTAATATGGGAATGCGTCTGGAGGAAGGAGTCCGAGAGGGACGTTTAGTTATGGAAAGTGCTTTTGCTGCCAGCAGTACAAAGAAGTTTGGGAATGGCTTCTCAGGAAAGAGAGAGCAACGGGTGAGTATGGTGGCCCATGGACAGCCTCAGCAACAGTACCGACAGCAGCCTCGACAACAGGCTCCCCAGCGGACTCCCCAACAGTTCACCCAACAGAATCGGGTCCAGTTGATATCGCAGTTTGATCCAATTCCCATGACGTATGCAGAGTTGCTTCCCGCTTTGCTTGATAAAAAGTTAGTTCAGACTAAGGCGCCCCCTCGGGTACCTGAAAGGTTTCCGCGTGGGTATAGACCTAATCTCTCTTGTGCTTTCCACCAAGGGGCACCGGTCACGACATTGAGCATTGTTACCCCTTGAAAGCTGAAGTCCAAAAGTTGGTCCAGGCTGGTGTCCTGTCCTTCAAAGATTTGAACCCCAATGTGCAAGCTAATCCACTACCAGATCATGGGACCGCATCTATTAATATGGTGCAAGTTTGTTCAGAGGCTTACCCAGTTGAAGACAACCTGGAAGAGGTGGCAGCTAGTTTTGTGACACATGGCAGAGTTTGCCGCAATTGGGTCGCTGTTGACGTACCTTCCGCTATTCATTGTTCCAAATAACATTTTGTTGTTTTTGCTTTTCGTTTTAAAAAAATATATATATATAAATCCTTTCGTCCCGCCCGATACGAAAGTGAATTTTTGTAGGGCTTTTTGCTTCATGTATTTCCATCATCAAATAAAGAAGTCGTTTTGTCCCCGACTATGTCTTTTTATTCTTTGCTCTTTTCTGGAAAATGGTAACACAAAAAAACCCAAAAATATTTTATTTTATTTTCAAGAATTGATGAAGAAGTATTGAATAGCTGAAAAGGTGCAAGAATTGATGAAGAAAACAATATGGTTCTGCCACTGTGCCATCGTGACACGATTTCCTACCCAGAAATCGTGGTAGTTCCTGCCTATAAAATCGTGACACGGTGGTAAAATCGTGACACGATTTTACCTGCAGTTGGACAGCATAGGGCAAGTTTAAAACGTGATTTCCACCATTTTGGCTTATCCAATCATGCCCAAACATCATACAGCTTTAAGGGATAAATTCTAATGCATATCAACAGGTTACAACATGTATGATCAAGAATTACTAGCAAAATAGAATTAGGGTACTAAAATTCATAACTTTGATCATAATACTAGAAACACTTAAACTTACTCATAGAGGGTTCTAAAACCCTAGAGAGCTCACCTTAAACTTCAATTGGTGCTTGCTAGCTTCTAAACTCCAAGTCCTAGCTCCAATTTACTCTTCTCATAATTCTTCCTTGTTTCTTCTTTTCTTTCTTTTGCTCTAACTTCCAATACAAGCTTGCTTGCAAGGGCTTTCTCACAAAAGTTTGGATGAAGTTTGGATGGGTGGTGAAGAGATGATGAGGGCGTGTGAGCTAGAGGGAGAGGAAGGGAAAAAATGCTGATTTGGGAGAGTGAAAGGAAGAAGAGAAATAACAAGAAAATATCTTGTTCCCCTTCTTAAATTCATTCTTCTCCTTTCAAATATTTACATGTTTGCCATTGCCACTTAATTACAAAATTGCCATGCTTGCTAAATAAGTTTCCAACACTAATAACTGATACTCATAAGCGGGATATTACACTTGCCATATAAATAAACCCATTAACTGACAATTTACCAAATCGTCCTTTGCTCAAAACATTTCTGATACCTCGTCTCAATATTAATAAATATTCGAGTCTTAGGCGGGATATTACAATCTACCCCCCTTAAAAAAATTTCATCCTCGAAATTTAGAATCCTTTCGTACTACTTTCTCTACTAGTCAAAACTCTAGTTCGTCTTACTTATCATAGTTCCTTAGTTTTCCAACTCTATATAAGTCGATTATACTCGACGATCTTTCCCTCAATAGAAAGGCCTGATATACTTCACATAATTCTTACGTAGTAGGGTGTGTGGTTTTCTGAACCAATCTACCCGACTCACTTGACTATACCAATGAATTATTATCTTTATCTTTCGTCTCATACAACGACACACAGTTTTACTTATAGACCTATGCCATACATTTCCATATAGAATCATCCTTACACCGAAAACATCTGATATTGTGTACGCACGTGCAATGCAAGGATTATTCCAGGTATAAGCAGGAGTTTTCATCTTTAACACCTGCTCCTTCCTTCTTGACATCAAGAGGTGCTACTTATCACAATCATAATCATTACCCTCCTATGAAATTCTCAAAGATTTGCGGAATTTCTTACAGATTACTCGTACTCCGCTACAACTAGTCTACAGCATCAACGCACATCTTATTAACTTAGGAATTCATTCTTCATACCGGGAGTTTGCTAATCTCCCATCGTTCTTGTCATTACTTATTCTCGTTTTCTTGCCGTAGCACAAATATTTTCTATACTGACAATTCCAAAACTCTTAGGAGTTTAGTCCAAGTGATGAGTGTTATAAATTATCTCACATATCATCACATGGTACATTTCATAGCACTTAATTTACATATATGATAGAGTACATGTACACTACTAACAGGTACATATTACGTCACATCATTCTTGATCTTAACGTATTTGAGACGCTACCACATTAGTATGGAATTCTTTTCTTACTCTTAACTCATTTTGTAACATCCGGGATTTGCCTTTCAACTGGCTTGCCAGGTTTGCCCCGCCAATGTTACCCATGTTTATTTCTTGGGTATACATCAACCCATAACATAAATTATGGTTACATTCTATTGACGTTATAAACATATTTCGTTCAAAGACATCCTTTTGCTTTCGAAAAGAAAACTCTATTTTGGCCGCTACTCAGATAGCACATTTAATCTCATCAATCCTTTCATCATTTACGTATATTCTGGACTTGCGTAGGAATATTCTTCTTCCTTTATCTACGAACACTAAGTTCAAGGATTTTCTAAATTCCTTATCTAAGATATGTTTGTTATCAACAAACCTGCTCCGAACAATACCTTCCGACTTAAACTTTACTGACTGTGTATTTCATTTACCGATACATGTCACATGACTGAACTATGTTACTTGATACACATCTGTCTAAGTAGCATGAGTACTGACTGACGAGTACGTAATGCTAACGAAATTTGACACATGAGGCATGTTTACATACTATGAGTATCACACGAATTGAACTTATAAGCCACTATATTTGTCGCTCCAGATCACTGCTTCAAATCCGAAGATACCGTCTTACAAGTGCCACCTTTACTGTTGTTGTCCCAAGAATAATTCTTTCTTGGCTGAACTTACTCTTCAAGTCTACTTGAAATTATGGAGCTAAAATAGTAGGGTTACTTTACTAGCGGTGACTTCATTCACTTAAGACTCACCCTAGTAGGAACACATCTTCCTTATATCTTACCACATACTCTTAAACCATTTCGATATTCCTTTTCCTCGTGGGTTTCGAGGTTTGAAGTACCCCTCAACGCAACTTCCAGAAATTTCTATTAGAACTTGTGATAAGTTCAAGTCGTCTATACTTACTGCTATTCCATATAATATAATTAGGCACTTAACATCTCCTCGTTCTCTAAGCTTCAGCTTAGCATTATTCATTAATTCATTCTTGGATTACTACTCCGCTGCGCCACTCTGATTCTTAACAGCTCGAATTAGAATTAGAGCAACACACCACTATTGTCATATAAAATGTCATCAACCATTCCTTTTACTTTATCACTTTGTAATTACCGTAACAAAACCATCTGCTTAACTTACGGATTGGTCATCCCCTGACTTGTGTTTCCTTTCGGGCTTAAACCATATACTTACTTTCACAATAATACGCCAAAACCTGTAAACGGTTTTCAGCAACTGTTACGAGTCTAATAATGCTCCTGTCAACGGCTTATACTCTGGTTCCAACTTTACTTTCCGTATCTTGAATTCTGTAACCATTCCTTGGTCAGCTCTTCATGTATAATCATTAAACATTGCAGAAACCCGACTGAAAGTATATCTGAGGCAACTTAAATTCATGCATAATCACTTGTGGCAACTTAAAAAAATGACTTATGGTTTCTGGAGGTTCACAACTTTCACATGCTGAATCCACTGAGGGTTCAAGTCCCATTACTAATCGTTCCACCTTATCCGTAAGGATTTCATACCCATAATCTTTCTGAGACAACTTCGGTCTCCATAACTCTATCACGTTCCCTTAAGTTACCCCTTCGAGTTTCTATGGAACAATCCGTCTTGAAAAAGATTCAAACTCTTATTGGTTCCCTTGTACGCCCAAACATAGGTTACATCTCTTCGATCACCCGATCATTCGATCTTAAACTTATGCACATTACCACAATCTATTGGATTCCTTCAGTAACTTGGTACTGGATTCACAATTCAAATCTCGATTCTTAACATCTGAGTAATTCTGCATATAGTTGAACAACCCGAAGTCTATACTTTATTACCACCCTCAGAACTTATCCACACGGGTGATCTCTTTCAGCTTCTAGAACATTCGTAGAAGAAAACTCTTCGGTTGAAAACATATAACGCCTTTACATTAATCACAATCTTAACATTTCATATAAAAGACGATCTTCCATATAATAAAATATCACATAATTTTCTTGGCTAAGATTCCGATTATCCTTCAAAACTGGTCTACTATAACCTTGTGTTGGCGTAAGCTTGTCTTCTTATCCAATCAAAGAAGTCCGACTTGTTCATCCATCAGTTCACTAAATTCCAATAACTTATTATTCAATACCCATCTTAGTTCTTAGGTTGCATACCATCTTCTCTTCTTAATTCACAAATCTAGCATTTATGGTTCGGGAGGTGCGGCCGATCTGATGGGGTTAAACTTACTTGCGATTCACGCTCAATGACCACACTTGAGTGGTTAGTTTCATTTGTCCAGATGATTCACTCAATCCATAATTTAATTCTCTTAACCGTTTGGGCATTAAAATCCCTTCAGATTGGAGTTCGATTCTTCCGCACTCTATCTTTGCTGAGAATCCAGAGGTTTCAAAAACCGACCGATAATTCCTCATTCTAGTCTCTAGGTTTGGTACTGCAATTCCTTAACTCTGTACACAGAATTGTTACTTAGTTCACACTTCACTTCAACTTCTCAGACTGCGGTTCCAAGTCATTCCTTAAAGTATCCCATGATTCCTTATTCCTTATATCTTCCGCAGACGAGGTATCGTCCAACGACGCGTCCATCTGGGTTGAGGTGCTTCACCTCACTGCTAAATATCCCTTATGTCTCTGAGACCTTGCCACTATCAGGCTTCGTTACTTTACAGTTTGATGGCCACCATTTGGCATGAATACTTCTTCACCAATTCCGTCTTAAAATTCTGTCACCTTAATCTTCGCCCTTCATACACTTCATTCCTCCTTGGTCACATTCAGCTCTCAGACATTTATCCTAACTGTCATATACTAGATTGAGTTGATCAGGCTCAACTAGATGTGACCTTTAGAACAATATCCGGAACCCAATGGTCCCACTACTTTTATTGAAACTTTAATGACCCAAGGCACGGTCTGAATCGACCTGCTCTGATACCAATTGTAACACCCATACTAAATTATCTAGAATATTTAGCATGCGTATTAATCTGATATCGGATACATTAAAATTTTCAATAATAATAATACATATAACTGAATGAATACGAACATGCTCGTATATACAACCATATAAGTACCATACAATATACCTTAATATACATAAATTGTCTGTCGACCTCCTGAGCTGGTACCAAACGAGCATCTTCACTCCATTCAGCGTCTCCCTATCAGATCATCATCTTCGTTACGATCCTCTTGCATACCTGAAAACCTGCACCAGAAGGATTGGGATGAGACATAATGTCTCAGTGAGCTCCAGCCCAACCTACTGTTGGCAACCACGGGGGAAACCTAGGGTCGCCGTGCCTACTTTGGCAATCTTGGGGATACCTATGATCGCCAATCTTTAACTCTACTTAATTCGCGATCAAGGGGAAACTTAGGATCGCTACTTGTCTTTGTCTTATCTTATACTTTCTTGTACATAATCTTATGCTTAGTGATCGAGGGGAAGTCTATGATCACTTGCTGATGTCTAATGACTATTTTGTCTTAACTCTTAGCACATAGTGCGTATACATATTCATATTCGTAATCATCTGATCATAACATAAAGTTAGAAGTTAGCGTTGAACAAACATTACATTATTTTGGTTCATTTTACAGAGTGCATCCGGGTGGAGTAACCCCGAAGTACATCTCCCATCATACCGGTGAAAATTCCTATCATATCAGGCTAACACCGGACTCCTCTTATCGTTGTGTGGACAACTCTCTCGATGAAGTCCCATCCGGCGAATCCCGGAGTCTGCTGAACACAACTTAACTTTGCATGTAGACAACCGTCTCGGAGAA
The DNA here is from genome assembly GCA_018208015.1 of Medicago ruthenica. Taxonomy (NCBI): domain Eukaryota; kingdom Viridiplantae; phylum Streptophyta; class Magnoliopsida; order Fabales; family Fabaceae; genus Medicago; species Medicago ruthenica. The sequence continues at coordinate 15,093,049 of CM031376.1, forward strand.
GTCCCATCCGGCGTATCCCGGAGCCTGCTGGACATGCTTAATCTTTTAACATACGTGTGGACAATCCTCTCGGAGAAGTTCTATCCGGCGAATCCCGGAGCCTGCTGGACACGTTTAACATATTCTTAAAACTTACATGTGGATAGCCCTTTCGGAGAAATCCCATCCGGCATAATCCGGAGTCTGATGAACACGTATAATCTTTAACATTAAATTCTTAACTCAAGTTCATATGCATATCTATTACGTTTCATATTTCTTGTGCATATATAAGCATTCCTAAGGTAATCATTCATGAGTACTTAACCTATAAAAGGGTCTAAACTTAGAACATGGAATCATTCTCATCGATTCTCGTCTTATGCTCTTGTAAGTGTTTCTATCCTCTACTATACTTTGTGCATAAAATGCACCACTTAGGGAGAACATTCTCCCAATACATAACATATGAACCTATTCCTCATGCTATATAACTATACATTCTCTAAGGATAGGTCTTATAATGCTTATTAGCGACTCTTAATCATTACATGTTGCTCCTCGAGTCTGAAGCAGTATTGAATAGCCGAAAAGGTGCAAGAATTGATGAAGAAAACAATATGGTTCTGCCACTGTGCCATCGTGACACGATTTCCTACCCAGAAATCGTGGTAGTTCCTGCCTATAAAATCGTGACACGGTGGTAAAATCGTGACACGATTTTACCTGCAGTTGGACAGCATAGGGCAAGTTTAAAACGTGATTTCCACCATTTTGGCTTATCCAATCATGCCCAAACATCATACAGCTTTAAGGGATAAATTCTAATGCATATCAACAGGTTACAACATGTATGATCAAGAATTACTAGCAAAATAGAATTAGGGTACTAAAATTCATAACTTTGATCATAATACTAGAAACACTTAAACTTACTCATAGAGGGTTCTAAAACCCTAGAGAGCTCACCTTAAACTTCAATTGGTGCTTGCTAGCTTCTAAACTCCAAGTCCTAGCTCCAATATACTCTTCTCTTAATTCTTCCTTGTTTCTTCTTTTCTTTCTTTTGCTCTAACTTCCAATACAAGCTTGCTTGCAAGGGCTTTCTCACAAAAGTTTGGATGAAGTTTGGATGGGTGGTGAAGAGATGATGAGGGCGTGTGAGCTAGAGGGAGAGGAAGGGAAAGAATGCTGATTTGGGAGAGTGAAAGGAAGAAGAGAAATAACAAGAAAATATCTTGTTCCCCTTCTTAAATTCATTCTTCTCCTTTCAAATATTTACATGTTTGCCATTGCCACTTAATTACAAAATTGCCATGCTTGCTAAATAAGTTTCCAACACTAATAACTGATACTCATAAGCGAGATATTACACTTGCCATATAAATAAACCCATTAACTGACAATTTACCAAATCGTCATTTGCTCAAAACATTTCTGATACCTCGTCTCAATATTAATAAATATTCGAGTCTTAGGCGGGATATTACAGTTAGATGACCATAGAGTCTAAAACCAATTTTTTTTTTGTATTACAGGATTGAAATCTAAACTTTTTTTTTATAGAGATAAATTAAAAATCACTCATAAACACATATTAAAAAAATAGAGTTCTTTTTTTCAAAAAAAAAAAAACTCGTATTTTTTTAATTCTATTGTCACTTAAACTTGAGTTACATTTCCCACCACTCTTACGTTAAAATCTAAGTTGTACTCCCTTTTGTAACTTCAACTAATATATCGATTCTTATCGTCACTGTACGAATTGAATCAATATCTTAATCCTCACTCACAATCCTCTATTCTTGTTCGAATCAAATTGTTTCACAATGTCGTCGTCATCATCATCATCATTCTTAAGTCTCTCTGTTCCTTCTACTCTCAATTTGTTTCATCATTCCGGCACTAAATCGCTGGAAAGAAGGTACGAACCTCTCTCTAATGGTTTTACTTCCAATTTGTGTCTTTCAATTCATAATGTAAATGTTCTGAAAAGAAGCTACGAACCTCTTCCTTCGTTCATTCCTAATGTTGATGATGCTATTTCCTCTTTCAATAGCATCCTTCATATGAACAACCCTATTCAACCCATCTTTGAATTTAACAAGATCTTATCTTCTCTTGTTAAGTTGAACCATTTTCACACTGCTATTTCCTTTTCTCAACAAATGGAACTCAAACAAATTCAACCTGACATTTGCACTCTCAACATCTTGATTAATTGTTTCTGTCACCTTGGTCACCTCAATTTTGCTTTTTCTATGTTGGCCAATATTCTTAAGTTAGGTTATCAACCTGATACCATAACAATTAATACACTTATCAAAGGTCTTTGTCTTAATGGTAAGGTTATGGAAGCCTTTCACTTTCACAACGATGTTATAGCAAAGGGGTTTCACCTTGATCAGGTTAGTTATGCCATCTTAATTGACGGATTATGTAAAATAGGTGAAACAAGATCTGCCATCCAGGTTCTTAGAAAGATTGATGGGCTGGTTCAGCCCGATGCAGTGATGTACAACACAATCATTGACAGACTCTGCAAAGATAAGCTTGTAAGTCGATTGAAAGAAGCAGTTGGTTTGTTCAATGAAATGTTGTTGAAAAACATCAAACCAGATGTTTATACATTTAATATACTGGTTGATGGTTTATGTAAGGAAGGAGAGATGAAAAAAGCTAGAAATGTATTAGCTATTATGATAAAACAAGTTGTGGAACCTAATGTTGTTACTTATACTTCTTTAATGGATGGGTATTTCTTGGTTAAAGAAGTGAATAAGGCGACATATGTATTCAACATTATTTTTCGAAGGGGAGTGACTCCTAATGTTCAAAGCTACACTGTTATGATTAACGGATTATGTAAGAATAAAATGGTGGATGAAGCCGTCAATCTCTTCAAAGAAATGCATTTAAAAAACATGGCTCCTGATATTGTAACATACAATACGCTTGTTGATGGACTTTGCAAATTGGGGAAAATATCTGATGTTTGGGATCTTATAGATGAGATGCATGATAGAGGTCAACAAGCTGACATAATCACTTACAATTCTTTATTAGATGCATTGTTCAAAAACCATCAGGTTGACATGGCAATTGCATTACTGACGAAGATCAAAGACCAAGGAATTGAACCAAGTATGTTCACATACACAATACTTGTTGATGGACTATGCAAAAATGGAAGACTTCAAGATGCGCAAGAAGTTTATCAGGATCTTATGATCAAAGGCTATCATTTAAATGCTCGGATGTATAATGTGATGCTTAATGGGCTTTGTAAAGAGGGCTTGTTTGATGAAGCATTGTCCTTACTCTCAAAAATGGAAGACAATGGTTGCAATTGCAATCCTGATGGTGTAACTTATGAAATTATTAGTCGTGCTTTGTTCGAAAACGACAAGAATGATAAGGTGGTGAAACTTCTTCGCGAAATGTTTGCTAGAGGTCTATTGTAAGAGTGAATCAAGGTTGGATGCTTTCCAGTTACAAATTATGGTATTTTATTTATTTCCTTTTATTGCCATGCATAAGATTGAAGATGGACCACACTTTCAATTTAGTATTTTTTATTAATGTCAGATGTGGTTAGGTTCATATTGTTATTGTAACTAAAATCTTCTGTTTTTTCTAGTCTCCACATATTGCTGCTACAGTCTGTTCGCATCAGCCCTGTTAGCGTTTTGTAAATCTGTTAATATTCAGTTAGCGACTGTTAATCTTATGGAAAGCTATAAATAATTATACCAAAATAGAATAATGATAATGCTACGGTACGGTCAACTCTTAAGGAAGTTGGTCTCTAAACTAAAGGCCCAATTAAGTCTGTAGCAAGTTAGTTTCGGAAGTTGGATGTCTAAAGATAGGTAGTGTTTAGCAGCCCAATTTGTCCTTACTACATTTACCTTCATATAGGCAATAAGCAAGAAATGCTTACCAGCTCTGCTTCCAACTCCCTGACAACGTACCGAGAAGTCAATGGTTTTTCTCACTGTTATCTCAAGAATGTGCAGGTCATACTGGCTTATGTAAGCTAAAGTATTTTTAGGACAACTGATGATAGGATATCATTAGCATTGTACATTTAGAAGGGTCCCTTTTCGTAACTGTTGAGATAATACCAAACTCGTTTCCTCATTATCGTTATACTTTAGGTAAAATGTTAAATTCAATTTTCTGTCAACTGCATAACTTTGATTTTAGTTTGATCTTCAATTTTATTTGGATGCAGTTGGGTTGGGTGCATCATTATTTTCATATAGCAACAAGGGTTTAGGTAGATGGCACATGAGTTTTTCTAATCATTTGTTCTAACTCCTAAAACACAGACAAACGCAGTAGTCATAAATTTTGAGTCACATAGAGAGGGGTCAAATCTGTTATAATGTTCTAAAGGGGATTATTTTTAATAGTTTAGTATTTTCATATCTATAACAGAACCCTTAAACTTAAGATTTGGACCTAACTTACAAGAATCAAGCCAAGCACTCATAGTATTGTGCTCTTGAATAGGCTATCCGAAAGTACTCTTAATTGAAGTCAGTATAGTGTAAATAGGAACCACTTCATAGAATATATACCTCAAAAGAATCTGGTTTACAAAAAATTGAAGTAAATTAAGCCTATATAGTGTAATTTGGAACTTTGGTCTTCTCATCAAATAATAGGAAACTTACTTTTTTGGGTACATGGTTAAATAGCCATTAGTTTAATATACTCCTTGTAGATTCTGTCTCAATAGACATTAAGACTCTTAACTACACACCTATTCCACTTTTTTATTGAATGTTTAATCATTCTTGTACTATCTTACTGGATAGTCAGTGGTAGGCATTAGTTTACTGACTTATGAGTGTGTATATTATTCACCGTTCATTTTGCGTTTCATTTAGGTTGATGCTTTAATATCAAGATCGGGTGCCTTTATTTTGTTTTTTTACTTTGGTCCTTGCTATTTGGGATAAATACTTGCATTTCTTTTAATCTGTATCATTATATATTGAAACATTGGGTTAATGACATTATAATTTTATCGGTTTGAATATCTATGTGGACTTGTCTTCTATGCTACAACTTCAATTAGTGTATGGTTTTACATCCATTAAGCCTGGAGCACCAATGGTTTCTCTTTTAGCTTAGTCATAGCCTCTTAGAATCAATAAAAGAGTGTTCTTCCATTGGTTTCTTTGACAGTGACATAACCAGCATAGTGTTGCAAATTAGTCACAAGATCACTAGTTGAGGCATTAGCTAGTTTCATGGGTCTTAAGTATTGGAGAGCTATGTACTATGTTCAATTATTGCGTTTTGTTAGTTTTCTTTATGGTCATTCGAGTGTGAGATCACCATCAGTTTTATGTACCATTATGCAATGCAGCAAATGGGTTGCTTTGAGCTGCAAAAAGTTTCTTTGAGTTGTTTTTGATCAAAACTAGTAGTGTATATTGTCATCCTACCTTCATGATCTCTCTTTCATTGCAGATTTTGCTATTCCGGTGTCTGGAGATTGCAACAATGTCGTGCACATGATCTTGATTCCAGTTCTTGTTAATTGCAAAGCTTGCTGAGTTCCTGATGTATTATGTATAGCTTCAATTTAATTATCCTCCTCATTCTTACTTTCAACATCTTGATTAATTGTTTCTGCCATCTTGGTCACCTCAATTTTGCTTTTTCTGAATTGGCCAAGATTCTCAAGCTAGGTTTTCACGTTAATATTTTATACTGAGTTCTTTCAACACTCCTATTTCTCTAATATTCCGTAAGTTAGTCATTTAATTTTATATCAGATATAATAATAATAATAATAATAGTAATAATAATAATAATAATACTTTAATGTATGGTCTATGTCTTAAGGGTCGATTGAAAGAAGCAGTTGGTTTGTTCAATGAAATGTTGTTGAAAAACATCAAACCAGATGTTTATACATTTAATATACTGGTTGATGGTTTATGTAAGGAAGGAGAGATGAAAAAAGCTAGAAATGTATTAACTGTTATGATAAAACAAGTTGTGGAACCTAATGTTGTTACTTATACTTCTTTAATGGATGGATATTTCTTGGTTAAAGAAGTGAATAAGGCGACATATGTATTCAACATTATTTTTCGAAGGGGAGTGACTCCTAATGTTCAAAGCTACAATGTTATGATTGACGGATTATGTAAGAATAAAATGGTGGATGAAGCCGTCAATCTCTTCAAAGAAATGCATTTACAAAACATGGCTCCTAATACTGTAACATACAATACGCTTGTTGATGGACTTTGCAAATTGGGGAAAATATCTGATGTTTGGGATCTTATAGATGAGATGCATGATAGGGGTCAACAAGCTAACATAATCACTTACAATTCTTTATTAGATGCATTGTTCAAAAACCATCAGGTTGACATGGCAATTGCATTACTGACGAAGATCAAAGACCAGGGAATTGAACCAGATATGTTCACATACACAATACTTGTTGATGGACTATGCAAAAATGGAAGACTTCAAGATGCGCAAGAAGTTTATCAGGATCTTATGATCAAAGGCTACCATTTAAATGCCCAGATGTATAATGTGATGCTTAATGGGCTTTGTAAAGAGGGCTTGTTTGCTGAAGCATTGTCCTTACTCTCAAAAATGGAAGACAACGGTTGCAATCCTGATGAAAATAATTATCCTTGCTCTGTTTGGAAATGATGAAAATGATATGGCAGAGAAACTTCTTCGTGAAATGATCGCGAGCGGTCTACTGTAAGACTGAAACTAGGTGAGATGATTCTGTTGTTACACATTGTTATTTTGAACTGTCATCACAATATTTGGTTTTATGTATTGGTTTTAGTTTTTTTTTTTTTTAATATACTCTTGGTCTTGGTGCATGTCTTGGAAGGACTTTTTACCTCAGACAAACGTTATTAGTTTTCATGATACATTTATGATGTCTTGGCAGAAAATGGCATGATATATGTGGCCACTCTGTATTTAATGACGGTGTCCTGTAGGGGACCTTAGACACTGTGAAACCTTGTGTTTTTGAGTAGCAGATGTAGGGCTGATACAGTGAAAGAAACACTCCGTAATTGGGATAGCATGCCTACTACCTACTAAGTTTTGATTAAACATTTTGGTTCCTCTGCAGTTTCTAGATTCAAACTTAGTGAATATTTGGGAGGTTTATCATTGACATTGACATCATAAAGAAATAAATTTATTTTTCTTAGATGGCAGTTTTTTTTTTAGGGATTTTCTTATATGGTACTTCCTCCGTACCTTTTTAAATGTCGTTTTGAAATATTAACACTAAATTAGCGAAGTGTATTTTTACACATTTTCTTCCTATATACCCTCATTTTAATCCACCAATAAATTCATATTTTTTTTTGCACACACTTACCCTTTCCAATAAATTTAATATGTTATTTTTCTCGGGTAACAAACAATTGTTAGTTACTATCTCATTCTCCAACAAATTCCTTTTTTTGCACATTCTCTCTCATAACAAATAATTGTCAATTTTCTAAATATTGTGTCCATCTCTTTAATTATTTTAAGTCAATTTCCAATGAGTCTTCCACTCTTTCTTCCTTTAGAATATTCATGAAGTCTATTTTTTCTCTCACACATCTGTTCTCTTACTTTGCACTTGAAATTTTTAACAATTATTACTCATCTTATTTGTATAATTTTAACTCTTCATTGAACCATTATTATACGTAACAAAATTTTATTTAAATTTAAAGATAACAAGAAACAAACTTTGTTTTTAAAAAAAACAAACAAACTTTGTTTTAAAAAAACAAATTTTAGTTTTTCAAATATATAACATTAATTTGTTTTATTGAAAAAGATAAGAGCAATTGACAAAAGATATAATTGATAAATCATACCCTTAAAATACTAAAACGACAGTTAAATAGGAACGTTAAATCCGCAGCTAAACGATACTTAAAATCGAACGGAGAGAGTAGTTCAAAATTAGTATATATCATAAAAATATTTATTTATGTTAAAATATAGTAAAATGTAATGCATGTTTAATTATTAATGGATGAGATGGTAATTCAAACATCTCATAGAGGATGAGAAAATATACATTTTACTTTTCGAAGAAGGTTAATGTATATTTTAATGGGAGGAGAGTATAATTCAAGATTCTCTCGTGTAATTTACTCTCTTAAATTTATAAAATAGTATGACATAATAATTTAATATTTAGAAAATGTCAACGTGAGATCTCTCATCTCACTAAACTAGACTATTAGCAGCTCCGGCGGTAAGTCGTTGAAAATGTCATTTTCTATATTCTTCAAGCTACGAAGGTACGCACCTCTCTCTGTTAGTTCCATTCCCAATTCGTTTCTTCTTCTTCTTCATCGTCGATTCAATCACCCTCTACCTTCATTCATCGACAATGTCGACGACGCTGTTTCCTCATTCAATCGTATGCTTCATATCAACAACCCTATTCCTTTTCTCAACAAATGGAACTCAAAGGAATTCAACCTAACATTTTTACTTTAACCATCTTGATTAATTGTTTCTGTCACCTTGGTCACCTCAATTTTGCTTTTTCTGTATTGGCTAAGATTCTCAAGCTAGGTTATCAACCTGATACCATAACAATGAATACGCTTATGAAAGGTCTTTGTGTTAATGGTAAGGTTATGGAAGCCCTTCACTTTCACAACGATGTTAGAGCAAAGGGGTTTCACCTTGATCAGGTTAGTTATGGGATCTTGATTTACGGGTTATGTAAAATAGGTGAAACAAGATCTGCCATGCAGGTTCTTAGAAAGATTGAAGAGAAATCTGTTAAACCTAATGTAGTAATGTACAGCACAATTATGGATAGTTTATGCAAGGATAAACTTGTAATTGATGCCTGTGATTTATATTCTGAAATGCTTGTCAAAAGAATTTCTCCTAATGTCATCACTTACAATACTTTAATATACGGATTTTGTATTGTGAGTCAATTCAAAGAAGCCATTGATATGTTAAATGGCATGCTCCTGAAAAACATCAGCCCAAATGTTTGTACTTTTAACACATTGGTTGATGGTTTATGTAAGGAAGGAGAGGTCAAACAAGCTAGAAATGTATTAGCTGTTATGATAAAACAAGGTGTGGAACCTAATGTTGTTACTTATAGTTCTTTAATGGATGGGTATTTCTTGGTTAAAGAAGTGAATAAGGCGACATATGTATTCAACATTATTTTTCGAAGGGGAGTGACTCCTAATGTTCAAAGCTACACTGTTATGATTAACGGATTATGTAAGAATAAAATGGTGGATGAAGCCGTCAATCTCTTCAAAGAAATGCATTTAAAAAACATGGCTCCTGATATTGTAACATACAATACGCTTGTTGATGGACTTTGCAAATTGGGGAAAATATCTGATGTTTGGGATCTTATAGATGAGATGCATGATAGAGGTCAACAAGCTGACATAATCACTTACAATTCTTTATTAGATGCATTGTTCAAAAACCATCAGGTTGACATGGCAATTGCATTACTGACGAAGATCAAAGACCAGGGAATTGAACCAAGTATGTTCACATACACAATACTTGTTGATGGACTATGCAAAAATGGAAGACTTCAAGATGCGCAAGAAGTTTATCAGGATCTTATGATCAAAGGCTATCATTTAGATGCTCGGATGTATAATGTGATGCTTAATGGGCTTTGTAAAGAGGGCTTGTTTGATGAAGCATTGTCCTTACTCTCAAAAATGGAAGACAATGGTTGCAATTGCAATCCTGATGGTGTAACTTATGAAATTATTAGTCGTGCTTTGTTCGAAAACGACAAGAATGATAAGCTGGTGAAACTTCTTCGCGAAATGTTTGCTAGAGGTCTATTCTCTATTGTAAGAGTGAATCAAGGTTGGATGCTTTCCAGTTACAAATTATGTTATTTTATTTATTTCCTTTTATTGCCATGCATAAGATTGAAGATGGACCACACTTTCAATTTAGTATTTTTTATTAATGTCAGATGTGGTTAGGTTCATATTGTTATTGTAACTAAAATCTTCTGTTTTTTCTAGTCTCCACATATTGCTGCTACAGTCTGTTCACATCAGCCCTGTTAGCGTTTTGTAAATCTGTTAATATTCAGTTAGCGAGACTGTTAATCTTATGGAAAGCTATAAATAATTATACCAAAATAGAATAATGATAATGCTACGGTACGGTCAACTCTTAAGGAAGTTGGTCTCTAAACTAAAGGCCCAATTAAGTCTGTAGCAAGTTAGTTTCGGAAGTTGGATGTCTAAAGATAGGTAGTGTTTAGCAGCCTTTTTGTCCTTACTACATTTACCTTCATATAGGCAATAAGCAAGAAATGCTTACCAGCTCTGCTTCCAACTCCCTGACAATGTACTGAGAAGTCAATGGTTTTTCTCACTGTTATCTCAAGAATGTGCAGGTCATACTGGCTTATGTAAGCTAAAGTATTTTTAGGACAACTGAAGATAGGATATCATTAGCATTGTACATTTAGAAGGGTCCCTTTTCGTAACTGTTGAGATAATACCAAACTCGTTATAGAAAATCTGATAGGATCACTACCAGCCTAGCCAAATGGCTCTCTCAGCAGAGTACATTCACCCCGAGCAATCCTCTAACTATAACAGAATTCTATTATGATTCTTTTCACATAAATATTCCTTATATAACTACCTTCCACACCTCACTCTCACAATCCCTCCTTATTCATTTCCTGCCAGCTCAGCATCGTTGATCTCCCTTGTTTCCTGTGATACACCCTCCACACTTCGGGCCTTTTCTCACTTTCATTAAGGGTGACACGCCCATTCCCTTTATTTCTAAACAATATTTTATGAACGTTTCTTGCGTCTTTATAGAAAAAGGTAGAAGTTAACCAACAACCCTCTTTTTGTTACTTGAGACTTACCTTTCTTTTCTGTCAAGGCAACCATAGTTATAGATGTAATTTTTTAATTGAGTAGAGCAGACACACATGAAGCAATTTGTGGATAGAGGAGTCCGTCTACTGTTCAATCATCTATTGTTTCGCAAAATATGGTAGTGTTGTTGGATCTAGGTGCAAGGAAGTGCAGTTGGATCCAACGTCTCTTCAAATTCAATGCTTTGTGTCCAGCAGGCTGCACTAGTTGCGAAGTATTTTGGCTCATTTTTGGTCTTGCAGCTTTAGGATTAGATGCATTTAAAATCCAACTTCCGGAGCAAGCTTGCATACACCACTTTTACATTTTACCGGTCGAAAAGGGTAATGGTACGTAAATCAAGTTATTGATAATAAGTTTCTGTTTTTCCTGTTTCAATGCTCTTAGAATCATATGTCTTTTAGATTATAGGCTTCTATTTTACTGTTTCAAAGAGCCTAACACATTCCTTCAAAAAAAAAAAAAGCCTAACATATGGTGTAATAAATCTAATGACTAATGATATCAAGTTAATGATTATAAGCTTCTATTTTTCCAGTTTCAAAGACCTTAATGTCCTATGTCAATTAGATATACATGATGATTTGTTGTAATAAATGCATTTAAGGCTTGTTTCAATTCCTCTCCTTTGTCCTTTATATATAATGTTTATCTTAATCGTATAGATTCAAAATGAAAAAGATAGAACCTACATTTGTAGCATGTGTAAAAATTAACCAGATCCGGGCCCTTCATATGTTGGAGTGATTACGTGCATACAACTGAAGAGTTTGATCTTCACTTACCTAGCTAGTTGTATAAGGGGAAACTTTGTTGAATGCACAAAATGAAACATCTGAAAGAGAACTAAGTTCACTAGGTGCTGTATCTCTTTGTTATGCTCGTGATTTCCAGCAACATTGAATCCTTACTTTAATGGTTTGTCAAATGTATACTGTGAACCATACATACGACTCATTTCAAAACTTGAGTTTGTAATTGAGAGAAGAAAATTGATAAAAGATGATTCTAGAAAGCCAATATATTATGAGGTATGAACCAGTGTTGTCGAATATAGGCCATGGAGGCGTCATGGCGGATATCAGTGGCGGAATTTCAACAGGGTTCCATAGAAAGGCGGTGGTGTGGCGGATTTTGCTTGGTGGCCGCCGCAAGGGTTACAGCCATGGTGGTGCTACGGGAAAAAGCGGAAAAGCCGGGGTTTGAATTCTAATAAACCCTAAATATAGGTATTTAATAGCAGATTTTTGGCTCATCACCATCGACAACACTGGTATGACATTTCAATGAATTGTTGCAATCTATTGTCGTCCTCTGTGTGCCTTGCTAATAATTTGTTAAATATTTGTGCTTAAAAGATTTCAGAGTATCCTAATAGTGGAGATTAAACAAGCTTCATGTATCCGAGGTAGGGAGGTAATACTGAGAATTTTAATCTATCCATCTTTCAAACAATTATTTTTAAGATATTTGGTAGGGCTATTCTACAATGGATTTTAAATAATTCAATTCTAAGCCAAATACTTAGTACAATCTAAGCTCTTGCTCTGACTTTGGAACTTCTGTTATTCTAATTTGATTTTTTATACTTTACATTAAACTTAATCTCCTAGCCTTTGTTGTGCTCTTTGATATTTACAATTATGGCTTCTGTCATCACAATATTTGGTTTTATGTATTGGTTTTAGTTTTTTTTTTTTTAATATACTCTTGGTCTTAGTGCATGTCTTGGAAGGACTTTTTACCTCAGACAAACGTTATTAGTTTTCATGATACATTTATGATGTCTTGGCAGAAAATGGCATGATATATGTGGCCACTCTGTAGTTAATGACGGTGTCCTGTAGGGGCCCTTAGACACTATGTGAAACCTTGTGTTTTTGAGTAGCAGATATAGGGCTGATACAGTGAAAGAAACACTCCTTTATTGGGATAGCATGCCTACTACCTACTAAGTTTTGATTAAACATCTTGGTTCCTCTGCAGTTTCTAGATTCAAACTTAGTGAATATTTGGGAGGTTTATTTTATATATATCTTTTAAGGAATATTAGTTGTCTCTCCAACCTTCATAATTGAGATCGGTGAGATCATAGCGTCTTATTGAGATTTTCCTTGTTCTTCCAAGATCACAGTGAAGTATAGAGATTTTCCTCAGCCATCATACATATCTTGGTATATATATAGGATTGTATATATTAGTGGATAATGAATGGGATGTCTTATAAATTCGTCTTTTCAATATTCTGTCGTTTTTCTTCTTCCAAACTTTATTCTTGCCTAGCATATTTCGTGTTGTAAGAATGCACAATAAACAAATGCCTTCATAAGACCCAATTCAATTCTCAGCCCTTTTTCAGAAAAAGAAAAAGAAATTGGTTTGAGTGAACTTGTTATGTTTTGTGCTTCACTTCTTTAATTGGTGTTTTGAGTAATCCATGCTCTAGGCGCTTAACATTATAGGGCGCATATGATCTTATGTGAGGATGTTTCTAAGGATATGTGAGTTTGTGGGACTGCAAAGAAAATTGTAACTCTAAAACTGTTGTGCAAAGTTTTACTGCAACATGAAAAACTTCAGTGTTTGGTTCCTTTTAACTATTTCCATATTGATGATGCACTGCAACCAACAAGCTATCCTGTTAGGAACCCATGTCAGAACATACTACCTCTTAATAAATTGTTACCAACTAATTAATGTAGAAGTAGAAGTACTTGTAAATGTAATATTAATGCATGACTAAAAAATAAACTTATTGTGGTTAAATTAGACAATAGCTATAACATAAAAGTTTTCATTCCCTTCCCATGACAAACTAAGGTTCAAACAATCCAGCTTTTTTTGCAGTAAACTATCATATCCTCATGTTGTTGAGCTTGTATGGTATACTACACGGATCCTAGAGAAAATTTAAACTTCTTTGCTTGTTATGACATGGTGATAGAGTATAAATTAAGCATTTAATTCTTCGTCCTTCACAATGAGAGTTCAAGGATGTCTATGTTGCGGAGTTTGACATTCATCAAGGTAAAAGGTGAAATTCCATGGCTTTTGCAAATGGGATTTCAAACAAAAATGTTATAGAGATTGAATTCCCATTTTCAGGGAAAGCCTTATAATTCCTTTTAGTCTTTGTTGAGACTTAAGTTGTTTTTCATTTTCATAGATATTTTATATGCTACAATAACTGGCCCAGTCAAGCTTTCAAATGATAATCTAATAGTTTTTCATTTTAGAATAAAACTGATTTTTTTTTTTAAAAATCCTATACAAACACTTCAAAATTATAAATTTGATTTTTTTTTAAATAAAAGAATATATTTTTTTCTGAAAAAAATCCTAAACAAATGTGGGCCAAGTTTATGGGATCCTTTATATGCGTGAACCATATTTATGCCTTTATTTATTGGAAGTTGGAACCATTTTTTTTTCTTTCTGAACGGTGCCATGCTTATGGAGCAAAATTGAACTCATATATTATTTTTTTGGTTGCTTGAATAGTTTAATATGATTTTCATGTTATTATTACGAACTATTATTATTATTATTATTATTATTATTATTATTATTTATTTATGTACTATAATATTTTTAAAATATATAATGAGTAATAATTAATAATTTACAAAATTAAACCAAAATGGAAATAAAATATAATTTTTTATACCAGCATATTAAAATTCATTTTAATAATGAAACATTCGAAATGGAATTGGGTTGATGATGTCACAAATTGAAAAAGTGATGCAAAGGAAGTTGGGATAGTACCTACATGTTATTGGCAGCAACGGTAGACGAAGGAAAACATATTTCAAGGAAAATTGCTCTTCTCCCTTTTAAAATTGTTCATCCCCGGCAAATGTCCAATGTTAATTAACTCACGTTTAGTTTTCAACGTGTGTTAACTCACGCTAGGTATTTTTAACGTGAGCTAACTCACGTAGGCATGTGAATGAGCAAAAACAAGAGGGAGAAGATCAATTTTCTATTTTAAGAACGGGAAAAGCAAAAAACAAACCGAATAAAAAATCGGCAGCGATGGTGGACCAAGGGAATTTTACTCGGGGAAAAATGAAACCTAAGCTCTTGATACCATGTAAGAAACTCAAAAGGTTATGATAAATATTTGTATATTTATTGTGTGTCTCAAGTACAAGTAATTGGTCCTATTTATATTATAGGATTGGAAACAAAGAAACACAAAAACTAATTACACATAAAGACCGATAACTCCTAGCATAATTACAATATAATTACAATAAATGAAGAATAATAATATATGTTAACAGTGTGGCTTCTGGAGCTCCACATCCTGTCACCTTCCACTACCATAACTATTGCAAAATTAATTATGATATTTATTTTAATTTAAAAGATAATTACATAATTTTAAAATTATTAAAAACAAAGTTTAAAAAACTAAACAAAATTCGGTTTTCCCGTAAAAAAAACATTCTTTGAAAATAATAAAAACTATATTTAAATAATACTCCAAATGTTGATCTTTGTAAAAAAAACATTTTTTTATAAAGCAATAATGTTCAAAAGCATCATGTTATATCTACGTCATGGCGATTATGTTGACATCTCATATCTATCACCTATCATTTGTCACACTATAAAATATTTATTAATAAAAAAGAAAGAAAGGTACAAGCTTGAGTTGATTAGGTCAAAACTCAAGACAACACACGAGGTGTATTCAAATCTTTGTTTTAGTAAGATGACAAAAAAAAGATGTTATTTTGTTATTAAAACTATCGTCAAGACGAGCACTAAAGTGTTTGTTATAAGACCCCGATCCCCGAAAATATTTATAAAGCGATAAATTACACATTATCATACATCAAGGTCTCATTACTCAACATACATCTTATATAAATATCAAATATAAAAATTTCATCAATTATATTCATAGTACAGCGGAAATAAAATCATAGCTCAAATGTCATGTCTCATATTATAACATAATAATAACATCAGTTTCGATCTTAAAGATCTTATAGCATCAAATCAATATAAGGTAAAATTCCAAAATCCTAGATCAGAGCTCATAATCTAGACTTCATAAGAAAGCAATAACATGAGTAGGCATTCAGCCGTCCTCATCAAATTCACAAGCAATAGCTATTTC
This sequence comes from Medicago ruthenica, assembly GCA_018208015.1. Taxonomy (NCBI): domain Eukaryota; kingdom Viridiplantae; phylum Streptophyta; class Magnoliopsida; order Fabales; family Fabaceae; genus Medicago; species Medicago ruthenica. Next base: position 15,109,102 of record CM031376.1, read on the forward strand.
AAAGTTCTGAAGAGATCCTATTAGCTCATCAACCTTCACACTAGAGATGTCTTATGCTTCCTCAATTGCAGTCACCTTCATATCAAATCTCTTAGGTAGAGATCTGAGGATCTTTCTCACGAGCTTTGCATCAGACATCTTTTCCCCAAGTGAGTCAAAGGAGTTAGCCATGTCTAGGACATTCATGTAAAAATCTTGTATGTTCTCACCCTCCAACATTTTTAGAAGTTGAAGCCTTGACATTTTCACTTTAGATGTACCTTCGTGTGTAGTTTTGAGGATCTCTCAAGCATCCTTAGCCACAGTGCATTGCTTGATCAGTCTGAACATGTTCTTGTCCACTCCATTGAATAAAGCGTTCAAAGCCTTGGAGTTTCCAAGCGCTAGTTCATCTTCATCCTTGGGCCACTCTTCTTCTGGTTTCAGATTAGTTGTCTTCTTTCCATCTTCCTCAAGCACCACAGGATGTTCCCAACCCTTCAGAACTGCTTTCCAGGTCTTACTATCTATCGATTTAAGGAAAGCACTCATGCGAGATTTCCAATAGTCATAGTTGGAACCATCCAACAAAGGTGGTATGTTCACAAATCCTCATTCCTTATCCATTATGCCAGAAGATAACTTCCCTGGAGCTCACCCTAAAACAGGCAAGGGTGCCTGCTCTGATGCCGATTGAAATTCTGGCACGGTAGTTTCCTGATGTTGTATGCAATGTTCCAACACTGGAACACAGGTGAATGTTGAATACAAAGTTCCAACGCCAGGTTAATAATAAACACAAATAACACGGAGAAAATAACAGATAGAAATGTAAATGGCACAAGATGTTTGTTAACCCAGTTCGGTGACAAATACACCTACTCTGGGGGCTACCAAGCTAGGAGGAAGTCCACTAGTGTAGTCCTAGTTCTAAGTACTCAACAAACTCCAAGTTTACAACTTATCACCTAGACACTACCCATACTGACTTCAGCCTAGGAACTCCTAGACTTGAGATCCCATTTCACATCCACTCTATCACACACCCTGTGATTATACAAAAACAAATCGAATGATGAAGACACCTTCAAACACAAACTACCACCGTACTTCAAAGCTTAGTTGTAGTATACAGAATTACAACTCAATAAAACACAGTCCTAAGCTTGCATCAGGATGACACAAGAAAGGGTCACAATTAACAATGACTCAAAATCCTACAAAACACTTCCTTACAAAATGACGGCTTGAATCACCGAATTAGGTTTTTCGTCCTTCTATATATAAGGCAGCAGTACGGGCTGGATCTGTTGAGGCAAAAATCCCAAATTAATTTTAAAGATAACAAACCCTAAATGATTAAAGGATTAATGGACTTTGATTAGTTTCTTGGTATTTAACTTGTGCTCTTGAGTGTTTAATTAAGACAGGAACAAGAGATAAACCATACCAAGATACAAGGAATCAAAGAAAGAACTTTGTCATAGTTCAGAATGTTGAACACAGTTCAGAATGTTGGACTCAACTCAGAAGCTGAACACAGTTCAAAATGTTGGACTCAGTTCAGAAGCTAAAATGAAGTTCAGAAGCTGAACATAGTTCAGAAGCCAAAATGAAGATCAGTAGCTGAAACACAGTTCAGAAGGTGAAATCCTGTCCAGATGCAGCAATGTTGATCAGAAGCTGAACATAGTTCAGAAGCTGATATGCAGTTCAGAAGGTTGTTTACAAGTTCTGAAACCTTGCAATAAAGCTGCTCATACACCAACCCAGAAATTTAAGAACATGCATACCACACGTGACATAAATAAATGTCCAAGAAAAACAAAATTGCATGGATCTATCAAGCAATAAAGGCATCTACAAGTTGAATGTCAAAAAGAACATTCAATGTTCATTTAAGACTATGAACATTGAATTAATAGGAATATTCCAAAAGGGAATATCATCCTAGATAATCAAATTGCCTCACTTCATTTATGTTTCACTATTAGGATTTGATTACATCAAATGGAAGTCTTACAAGTCATCCTAAGTGAAACAGAAAGGATATTCTGAAGTTCAGAATGTTCAATACAGCACATGCTTCAATTCTGACAAGCTACAGTAAAGCAGTTGGAAAAGTTAAGCAAAAAGCCAAATCACAATCTCAAAGTCAGAATCCATGAGATCTTGACACCTAAGGGGTTGGTACTGTTACAGATCAGCAAAATCCCCTAAAGCATGGGCATGAAGTGATGGTTCCACTTTCCTCTCTCCTGCACACAATCCAAGACTGATTTGCAAAGCTCTTGGCACAGCAACATTCTGATGTAACTGCACGCATAAAACAAGAGTCTATCAGCAATCCAGAAATTCATATGTTCATTCATACATGATGAACCCAGATGAATGTCATCAAGAATGCAACAACATTCTGAAGTATTCTCAAGAACAGAACAACATTCTGAAAGTCAGAATGTTCACCCAGATTTTCAAGTAAAAGTCAGTGGGGCCCAGGACACATGGCACAAGACCATTGGTCACCCTCCAACGGTTACAAAAGGCCAAGAACTCTATAAATAGAAGTGGAAGGCTCAGCATTATATATACAATTGCAAAGCATACAAGAAAACATTTACAAAGTGTTTGAAGCTTTAGCATCTCAAATTGATCATCACTCTAAGTGTAAATCAATTCTCTTTATCTTGTCAAAGATAAACTCTCCCCCTCCTCTTCTGAAAGTCCTCTTCTTAACCTCACTTCTTAAATTCTTCAATCAATTGTAAAGAGCAAATCTCATCTAGTTTTAAGGGTATTAAAGTCTAGGTTGAGTATCATAGTACAAAGTCTGGTGTGACTTAGTACAGAAGGTTGAGAGCCTGCTGAGGCTTAGAGAATACAGGTTGTAACCGTTCCAAGTGGACAAGATTGTAAGGTGCAGGATTTGAGAGGGTATCTCAAGCATCATAGTGGAAAACTCTCACAAGATTGTGAGGAGTGGACTAACCCACATTGGGTGAACCACTATAAAATTCTGTGTGTCTTTCTTCTTTCCCTATACTCTTTATATTACTGCATACACATCACACACACTACACTGAATTTTAATATCTTATTCTGCAACTGACACTTCAGAACGTTCTGAAGTCTGTTTAACTTTGTTCTTCCAAGAAACAACTTGAGAAGTATTTTTTAAGTACAGGATTAGATTTTAAAAAAAGGGTCACAATTCAAACCCCCCCTTTCTTGTGACTATATTATCTACTTCAATTGGCATCAGAGCGTTGGCTCTAAGGGTTTGAACACTTACACAAGTGTTAGAGAAAAGATCCAGGAAGAAGTATGTCAAAAGCTAAGTATATTACAGAAGGAGGATCAGCAAACAGACCTCCATTGTTTGATGGCACAAACTACTACTTCTGGAAAGGCAAGATGGAACTTTTTCTTAGATCTCAAGATACGGACATGTGGGCTGTAATCTCTGAAGGAGATCATGTTCCAATGAACAGAGATGGAGGTATAAAAGAAAAAAGTGCATGGACACCAGAGGATAAAGCTAAGGTATTACTAAACTCTAAAGCTAGATTATTTTTATCATGCGCACTAACCATGGAAGAAATTGAAAGAGTTGATGAATGCCAAAATGCTAAAGAAGTATGGGACACTTTAAAAATACACCATGAAGGAACATCTCATGTCAAAGAAACTAGAATTGACATTGGAGTCAGAAAGTTCGAAATCTTTGAAATGAGTGAAAATGAAACTATTGATGAAATGTATGCTAGATTTACAACAATAGTAAATGAAATGAGATCTCTTGGAAAGATATATTCCACTCATGATAGAATCAGGAAAATATTAAGATCTCTTCCAAGCACATGGAGACCTATGGTCACAGCTATTACCCAGGCCAAAGATCTAAACTCTCTGACCTTGGAGGAACTTATTGGTTCACTGAGAGCTCATGAAGTCATACTTCAAGAAGACAAACCAGTGAAAAAGGTAAAAACTCTTGCCTTGAAGGCCTCCCAAGAAACATCATCAGCAACTCAAGATGATGTGGAAGAACTGGATGAAATAGAAGAAGTCCAGGAAGAAGAAGCTGAAGATGAACTTGCACTCATCTCCAAGAAAATTCAAAGAATGATGATGAGAAGAAATCAGCTCAGAAAGAAGTTTCCCAACACTAACACTAACAAAACTGAGACTGACAAAAGTCAAGTCACCTGTTTTGGATGCAACAAGCTTGGACACTACAAGAATGAGTGTCCTGATCTCAAGAAACAGCAAAGGAGGCCTCCCTTCAAAAAGAAAGCCATGATCACCTGGGATGATCTAGAAGAAGCAGAACCTGAAGATGAGGAAGCCAACCTGAGTTTGATGGCTAAATCAGAAGATGAGGAAGAGGTAATTATCTATGAACCTAACTCTTTGCAAAAAGAACTTGAAAGAAAAATTGACAGTCTTATATATGATTCAAATTTTCTATCTAACAAATGTCAATCATTGATAAAAGAACTTTCTGAACTAAAAGCTGAAAAAGATAAACTTCAAATTAAATATGATGAATCCAGAAGAACCATACAAACTTTGCAAGACTCTCATTTTAAAATGTCTGAACAACAAAGAGAGCTAAATAAAAAGCAAAAAGGAATTTTGTCTAAACCTTCTGAAGTACAAAAAGAAAACATTCTTTTGAAAACAGAAGTTGAAGGACTAAAAAATGATCTCTCACGTTTTATAAAATCCACAGAAACTTTTCAAAACATTCTGGGATCACAAGCTGGAACAAATGAAAAATCTGGATTAGGATTCAAAGATCCAAACAAAAATCTTCTTAAAACTGTTCTTTTGCCAAAAGAAACTGAAATAAAAATGAAGATAAAATGCTCATACTGTAACAAGCTAGGGCATCTTGACTCAGCATGTTTTCATAAAAAACATTTTGAAAAAAATAGGTTAAATAATCTTAGCTCAGAACGTTCTCATCTCAATAGATCAGAAAGTTCACAAAAGGCTGAAAAGGCTAAGAAGATATGCTCTTACTGTAACAAATCTGGTCATACAATAACAGAATGTTACAATAAGAAAAGATCTCTTAGAAAGACTAACCCTCAAGGACCCAACATTACATGGGTACCTAAGATTTTGTTCATGTCAAGTGTAGGTCTCTTCTCAAAATGCAAAGACAAAGCCATGGTACTTGGACTAGTGGCTGTTCAAGACACATGACAGGAGATAGGAATTGCTTTCTAACCTTTGAAAGTAGAGATGGAGGACTAGTCACATTTGGAAACAATGACAAAGGCAAAATCAGAGGTAAAGGAACAATAGGTAAAACTAACTCTGCCAAGATAGAAAATGTTCAGTTTGTAGAAGGGTTGAAACACAATCTACTTAGCATAAGCCAATTATGTGATAGTGGTTTTGAAGTTATTTTTAAACCCAACATATGTGAAATAAGACAAGCCTCCTCTAAGAAATTAATTTTCTCTGGATCAAGGAAAAAGAACTTGTATGTTTTGGACTTAAATGAAATTCCAGCTGAATCATGTTTTATGTCTCTTGAAAAAGATAAGTGGATTTGGCACAAAAGAGCTGGTCACATTAGTATGAAAACTATTGCTAAACTTTCTCAACTTGATCTAGTTAGAGGTTTGCCAAAGATTAACTTTGAAAAGGACAAGATCTGTGAAGCTTGTATTAAAGGAAAACAAGTTAAAAGCAGTTTTAAAACAATTGAATATATTTCAACTCAAAAACCTTTAGAGCTTCTTCACATTGATCTCTTTGGTCCTGTTCAAACTGCAAGTCTTAGTGGCAAAAGATATGGATTTGTTATTGTTGATGATTTCTCAAGATTTACATGGGTGTTATTTTTAAAACATAAAGATGAATCATTTGAAGCATTTCAAAACTTTTGCAAAAAGATTCAAAATGAAAAAGGTTCTAATATCATATCTGTGAGGAGTGATCATGGAGGAGAATTTGAAAATGCTTCCTTCAAGACATTCTTTGATGAATGTGGTATTACACATAATTTTTCTTGTGCAAGAACTCCACAGCAAAATGGAGTTGTTGAGAGGAAAAATAGAACCTTGCAAGAAATGGCTAGGACTATGTTAAATGAATCAAATGTTGAAGATTACTTTTGGGCAGAAGCCATCAATACATCTTGCTACATTTTGAATAGAGTTTCAATAAGAAACATTCTAAATAAAACCCCATATGAATTATGGAAAAACATCAAACCTAGCATATCTTATTTTCACATATTTGGTTGCTACTGTTACATTCTGAACACAAAAGAAAAATTGGGTAAGTTTGATCCTAAATCAGATAAAGCTATCTTTTTGGGATACTCTACAACATCCAAAGGTTATAGAGTGTACAACTTAAAAACCCAAACAGTTGAAGTCAGTATGCATGTCATATTTGATGAATATGATGAACCTTCTCAACTCCAAGAAAAGGAAGATACTGAAGATCAGACACTTCAGAATGTTAACAATCAGAACAATGTAAGTTCTGTAGAAAAAGAAGATGATCAGAATGTTCAGGACTCATCTCTACAAAGCCCTCCTAGAAGTTGGAGAATGATAGGAGATCATCCTGTAGATCAAATCATTGGAAGCACAACTGATGGTGTAAGAACCAGAATGTCCTTTCAAGGGAACAATATGGCTATGATCTCTCAAATGGAACCCAAGTCAATAAATGAAGCCATAATAGATGATTCATGGATTGAGGCCATGAAAGATGAACTGTCTCAGTTTGAAAGGAACAAAGTGTGGAACTTGGTTCCAGATGATCAAGGGAAGACAATCATTGGAACAAGATGGGTGTTTAGAAATAAACTTGATGAAGATGGCAAAGTTGTCAGAAATAAAGCAAGGTTGGTTGCTCAAGGATACAACCAACAAGAAGGTATTGACTATGATGAGACTTTTGCACCAGTGGCAAGGTTAGAAGCTATTAGAATCCTTCTTGCATATGCTGCACATAAAAGCATCAAACTTTTTCAAATGGATGTTAAAAGTGCCTTTTTAAATGGATTTTTAAATGAAGAGGTTTATGTAAGTCAACCTCCTGGCTTCATAAATAAAGAAAAACCTAATCATGTTTTCAAACTCACTAAAGCACTTTATGGTCTTAAGCAAGCTCCTAGAGCTTGGTATGAAAGACTTAGCACATTTCTCATTAACAATGGATTTTCTAGAGGAAAAATTGATACCACACTTTTTAGAAAAACTCAGAACACAGATTTGCTAATAGTTCAAGTCTATGTAGATGATATTATTTTTGGTTCAACCAAAGAGAAAATGTGTGAAGACTTTTCAAAACTCATGCAAAGTGAATTTGAAATGAGCATGATGGGTGAACTTGGTTTCTTTCTTGGTTTGCAAATCAAACAATTTCCAAATGGCATTTTCATAAATCAAGAAAAATATGTCAAAGATATTCTTAAAAAATATAAAATGAATGAAGCAAAGATAATGGCCACTCCCATGCATCCATCATCCAGCTTGGATAAAGATGAAAATGGAAAATCAGTCTCTGAAAAAGAATATAGAGGCATGATAGGATCATTGCTTTATTTAACTGCTAGCAGACCTGACATAATGTATGCAGTAGGCTTATGTGCTAGATTTCAAACATGTGCAAAAGAATCTCATCTAACTGCTGTAAAAAGGATCTTAAGATACCTAGTAGGTACTACTGATCTTGGTCTTTGGTATAGAAAAGGCTGTAGTTTTGATCTTGTAGCCTATTGTGATGCTGATTATGCTGGAGACAAAGTTGAGAGAAAGAGTACAAGTGGATCTTGTCAATTCCTAGGACAAGCCCTGATTGGATGGTCCTGTAGAAAACAAAATACCATTGCACTCTCTACAACAGAAGCTGAGTATGTATCTGCAGCCAGTTGTTGCTCTCAAGTTTTGTGGATCAGAAATCAGTTGGAAGATTACTCACTAAGGTACTTAAATGTTCCAATTCTCTGTGATAACACAAGTGCAATTAATTTGTCAAAAAATCCTATTCAACACTCTAGGTCTAAGCATATTGAAATTAAGCATCATTTCATACGTGATCATGTTCAGAAAAAGGACATTGAATTGAAATTCATTGATACAGAAAATCAATTAGCTGACATTTTCACAAAACCATTAGTTGAGGATAGATTCAATTTTATCAAAGAAAAATTGCTAATTATGAAAAATCCCAATAAAGATTGATTAACTGAATCACTAAGGGCCTAGGACAAACCCCCTTGAGTCATTCTGAATCACTTCAGAATGTTCAACAAAGCTCAGAATGTTCAAACAATGTTCAGAATGTTCCTCAGGATCTGGACGTACATCCTGTTCAGCATGGCTCTCTGAACTTAGAATATTCAGAAAATTTTTTCTGAAGTTAGTAAGTCACTCTCATAAAGTGATCTTTCTTCAAAAATCCCTCCATATCTCAGCATTAAATGCTTGTCTTAGAGTTAATGTGTTAAAACCATTAACCTCCATACAAAAAGGGAACTATCAAATCAGCCACTCTCCTTTCTTCTCTTAAAACGGCTACTTTCTCTTTCCTATACAACCACTTTTCAGTTTCATCTTTTCCCATAAAACCACCATCATCAGTTTCTCTCTCTCTCTTCTCCCACACGTTTGTCTTTATAAACAAACCACCTCTCCACTCAAACATATTCATCAGACCAACACTATCCAAACCATAAAAATCTCATCTGTCTCTTCGCAAAAAAACACTGCCATGGCCAGAACAAAAAATACCTCTCGCATCAATGAACAAGAACAAACCCCTGTTCCTCGTTCTGCTCCACCACAATTCCCAGAGGAACCTCAACCTCTGCGCACCATTCTCCCTGATATCATCATCTCCACCACTGAACCTTCTAAACCCAGAAAGCCTGTGACTAAACCTAAGAAATCTGCTTCAACTTCTCAACATCCCAGAAGGTCTCAGAGAATCATCTCTGGAACTGGAAAAGCCAAGAAATTTTCTGCCTCCACGATCCTTCTCTCAGACTCAGAGGATGATTCTGATCCAACCATCTCTCAATACATGAGGAAGGTCAAGACTTCACCCAAACAAACCTCTGAAAAAGAGAATTCTGTCTCTGAAGAAGAATCTCAATCAAAATCTCAATCTGAAAAAGAAGAACCTTCTGATGAGCAGGAAGAAGCATCTCCTCCCAAAAAGCATGGAAAAGGAAAAGACATTGGGAAGATAACCTCCATTCTGAAGGGCAAAAAGGAAAAAGCACCTAGACCCATAAGCAGGGCTAAGTACTTTGATTTTGCTGACCTAAAGAAGAAGGGATGGAACCTGTGTGAATACACTGATGCACAAGGATGGACAAGCTTTGTGTCACTTCAGGAACTCACCTACCCAGACTTAGTAAGAGAATTCTACAGCTCAATGGAAATCAAAACCAAAGATAGAAAGAAGACCCTCATTACAACTGTCAAAGGAGTGAAGATCAAACTCACTCAAACTTCCCTCTCAAAGGCTCTAAGAATCCCAAATGAAGGTAATGAACTCTTCTTCCCTTCCTGGTTTTCTGAAGCTAGAACAAACCGTGCCAAACTCATACTTGAATACACCAAACCAAACCTTCCTTTTAACTCCACAAATTTTGCTGACCTACCCAAAATCTTTCACAATATGGTACGCCATACCCTGCTTCCTAGGTCAGGAACCTATGAAGCTGTGACTGATACTGATCTCTGCATCATGTTTCATCTCATTAACAAGAAAAAGTTGAACCTTTGCTTCATTATCCTTCAACACATGATTGATTCATGTATGAATCCCAAACAAACAAGTGCCCTAGTCTATGGAATGCCAATCACTCTCATCCTTAAGGACAACAAAGTACCTCTTGAAGATGAACAACGTGATTACACCTTTATGAGGTTCACTGCAAAAACCATGGCTCAGTTGCACATCACTCCATCCAACCTTCCCACTCCTCCAGCATCTGAAACATCTGGTTCTGTTAAAAGACATCAAGACCAGAAAGTTAGAAAGACAAAGAAGAAAAGGAAGATTGAGAAAGTCCAAAACCCTCCTCTAGAGGAAGAGGTAGAAGTTGCTAACACTGTGATTCAAGAGGAGCCAATGGATGAAAATACTACAGAACATCAAAAGGAAGATGAATCTTCTGGTGAAGAAACATTCCAAGAGAGTGCTGATCCTGCCAAAGAAGCAACTCAGGAAGTTGCAGAAGATCAGAATGTTGCAGAAGATCAGAATGTTGCTGAAGATCAGCATATTGAAGAATCTCAAGAAATGGCTGAGGAGGAAAGTCAGCAGGATAATGAATCACTTCTCAAAAAGAATGCTGAGCCAGCCACAGTTGCTGAAGAACAATTTCAGCAAGACATTGAAGGAAATGCTGAAGAAGGAGCTCAGCTGGAAGAAGGAGCACAAAAGACTGCTGAGGATCAGGACCTGAATGATGTAGCTGAAATCCTAGTCACCCACATGTTTAGTGACAATGCTGACCAGCTAGAAACTGGTATTGAACAATCAGATGGAAATCAAGCTGGATTTGATCTCAATATGGAAGGGATCAACTCAGAAGATGGTGTTTTTGAGGACTCTCAGAAAGAAAATCCTGAAACAATGCCTGAAACTGAAGTACAGAATGTTGAAGGAAACATTCTCCCTGATCATACCACTCCCTCCATCTGCGAAGTCTCTGCAGATCCTGCTCCTATAGCTTCAGGATCTTTGCCTATTGAACAAATCCAACCTCTGGCTAACCAACAACCACCACCACTCCTAAATCAGTCTACTTCCACCATGGAGTCAGAAGCCATTTGCAGCAAATTTCTGATATCCCCTCCTCACACTTCGCAAAATATCTCCCCTACTCCAGCCACACTTAAAACAACCACTCAACTACCTGATATTCCTACTTTGTTTGCTTCACTTGAAACCTTTGTCTCAAAAGAAGGTCACTCAAAAACAAACTTGGATGCCCCCACTTCCGCTCCCACATCACAAATATCCAAAGCTGAAAAAATTGCTAGACGTTCTCTTAGGGTTGCAACTAAAACCCATAAGATTGCATGTGTCCTAGCAAAATGGACCTCTGAAGTTGCTGCTCCTGGATTGGCTATGAATCCTCCTGTGTTTGAAGATCCATCTGTCTTTGATTCTGAGCCTTCCTCAGATTCTGGAGACTCAACTCCCTGAGTGTCCTCCACTTATCCCTCCCTACCTTTCTTGCTGTTGACAAAAGGGGGAGAAGCTTTAGGATTTAAATCTTTAAGTTTTCATGTTTTAGGCCCAAGTAGGTCAGTGATCAATAGTTATTGGAGTTCTTAAAACTTCAACTTTTGCTTGATCACCTCTGTTTGCTAAGTTTTTGCTTTTGAACCATATATGATGTAATGAGCATGATTAATTAATGAAAAAAATGCATTTGGTTCAAAAATCTGCATCTCTTAATAATGCCATGAATTATAAAAATAAGGGGGAGCTTTTAAAAATTATTAAAAACTCAATGTCATGAATTATAAAAATGAGGGGGAGCATAAAAATAATTTTCAGCTCTTAAACCTCTCATATTTTTTAATCAAAATCCATAATCCTAAATCATAGGTTTGTCATCATCAAAAAGGGGGAGATTGTTGAGGCAAAAATCCCAAATTAATTTTAAAGATAACAAACCCTAAATGATTAAAGGATTAATGGACTTTGATTAGTTTCTTGGTATTTAACTTGTGCTCTTGAGTGTTTAATTAAGACAGGAACAAGAGATAAACCATACCAAGATACAAGGAATCAAAGAAAGAACTTTGTCATAGTTCAGAATGTTGAACACAGTTCAGAATGTTGGACTCAGCTCAGAAGCTGAACACAGTTCAGAATGTTGGACTCAGTTCAGAAGCTAAAATGAAGTTCAGAAGCTGAACATAGTTCAGAAGCCAAAATGAAGATCAGTAGCTGAAACACAGTTCAGAAGGTGAAATCCTGTCCAGATGCAGCAATGTTGATCAGAAGCTGAACATAGTTCAGAAGCTGATATGCAGTTCAGAAGGTTGTTTACAAGTTCTGAAACCTTGCAATAAAGCTGCTCATACACCAACCCAGAAATTTAAGAACATGCATACCACGTGACATAAATAAATGTCCAAGAAAAACAAAATTGCATGGATCTATCAAGCAATAAAGGCATCTACAAGTTGAATGTCAAAAAGAACATTCAATGTTCATTTAAGACTATGAACATTGAATTAACAGGAATATTCCAAAAGGGAATATCATCCTAGATAATCAAATTGCCTCACTTCATTTATGTTTCACTATTAGGATTTGATTACATCAAATGGAAGTCTTACAAGTCATCCTAAGTGAAACAGAAAGGATATTCTGAAGTTCAGAATGTTCAATACAGCACATGCTTCAATTCTGACAAGCTACAGTAAAGCAGTTGGAAAAGTTAAGCAAAAAGCCAAATCACAATCTCAAAGTCAGAATCCATGAGATCTTGACACCTAAGGGGTTGGTACTGTTACAGATCAGCAAAATCCCCTAAAGCATGGGCATGAAGTGATGGTTCCACTTTCCTCTCTCCTGCACACAATCCAAGACTGATTTGCAAAGCTCTTGGCACAGCAACATTCTGATGTAACTGCACGCATAAAACAAGAGTCTATCAGCAATCCAGAAATTCATATGTTCATTCATACATGATGAACCCAGATGAATGTCATCAAGAATGCAACAACATTCTGAAGTATTCTCAAGAACAGAACAACATTCTGAAAGTTAGAATGTTCGCCCAGATTTTCAAGTAAAAGTCAGTGGGGCCCAGGACACATGGCACAAGACCATTGGTCACCCTCCAACGGTTACAAAAGGCCAAGAACTCTATAAATAGAAGTGGAAGGCTCAGCATTATATATACAATTGCAAAGCATACAAGAAAACATTTACAAAGTGTTTGAAGCTTTAGCATCTCAAATTGATCATCACTCTAAGTGTAAATCAATTCTCTTTATCTTGTCAAAGATAAACTCTCCCCCTCCTCTTCTGAAAGTCCTCTTCTTAACCTCACTTCTTAAATTCTTCAATCAATTGTAAAGAGCAAATCTCATCTAGTTTTAAGGGTATTAAAGTCTAGGTTGAGTATCATAGTACAAAGTCTGGTGTGACTTAGTACAGAAGGTTGAGAGCCTGCTGAGGCTTAGAGAATACAGGTTGTAACCGTTCCAAGTGGACAAGATTGTAAGGTGCAGGATTTGAGAGGGTATCTCAAGCATCATAGTGGAAAACTCTCACAAGATTGTGAGGAGTGGACTAACCCACATTGGGTGAACCACTATAAAATTCTGTGTGTCTTTCTTCTTTCCCTATACTCTTTATATTACTGCATACACATCACACACACTACACTGAATTTTAATATCTTATTCTGCAACTGACACTTCAGAACGTTCTGAAGTCTGTTTAACTTTGTTCTTCCAAGAAACAACTTGAGAAGTATTTTTTAAGTACAGGATTAGATTTTAAAAAAAGGGTCACAATTCAAACCCCCCCTTTCTTGTGACTATATTATCTACTTCAGGATCTTCTTGTTGGGCTTCGGATCAACGCGCACTCCATCAAGAGACCGGCTCACAAGAAATAGAAGCAAATCCAATGTTTCCTAAAATGTTGACACATCTTTCGGAAATGAGTCAAAAGCAAAGCTTCCTAAAATGTTCCACATCTTTAGGAGACAAACACATCATTAAACACGATCATGCAACTTTGCCCACAAGACAGAACGTGGATTCCTCAAATAATTAAAACACAATAATTAATGTGCAAAATCAGCGCACACAAAAGTTGTACGCACATGTTGGAACATTGGGTCCAACATCATGCTTTTACATTTGATTTAGCAAAAATGAAGCCAACAACTAAATATCCAACACATTTCATAACTTAAATCAAGACAATTTATAAGTTCATCTCAACCAATTAACTTCTAAACTTCCTTATACTTAAGTCCAAGTTAATTCACCAATTACATCATCATTAAGCTCCCATTAATCAAGTTTCAGGGTTTGGAAACCATTCATGTGCATTGGATACCTCAAAAAGTCACAAAAAGTAGGGTTTCCCCACAAAACAGGGTCGCACGGTCGTGCTGACCAATGTCGAGGGATACACACGGTTGTGTCGTGCGTATGCACCAGGACAGGATTTTCTGATTTTTGCTTTTTTCGCAAAAATACGTTTTCAACATCATTTTTCGATCCAATTCGCACCAAATTCGTTCGAAAACATTAAACCAATGTAATCCAGTTAATTACACCTCATCATAGCTTAAACAACTTACCCATGATCACTTATTTCCAACTCAACCAACTTAATTCCATGTTCAACTCAAAAATTCATTTCTTTCCAAAACAACTTAATTAACCAAACATAACATTACATCAACAATTCAAACTTTCATTCCCACTTAACATAATCAAAATCACTTAATTCAACTAGCATGAATCAACTTAATTCGTTTTAATAACAACTTAATCATTTTCACCAATTTAATCAAAGTTCTCATAAACAACAACAACAACTTCAACACAACCAAATTCACATAATCTCACAAATTCACAAACTAAACATACACTCATGTTCAAAATCAACTTAATAAAGCATATGCATCATCAATTATCATGTTCTTCATCAAATTCATCAAAATTCACAAAGTTACCAAAACAACATAATCAAACATGGATTTTGATAAAACAACAACATGAATTCATCTACTTAACACATGCTTAATTTAACCACTAAAAAGGAACACAAATTTAACACAAAGAATCATAAGTTCATGAATTTAAGCATAAGCTAAAAACACCCAACTACCCAATTGCTTATTAACAACCCGTACAGTGAAAATAATCTTCCCCCTTACCTCAATTCTCTTTAAAAATTGCTTCCTAGCTTCAATTTCTCCCTTGTATAGTTTTCCCCACTTCTTTCTTCCCAAGTTTCTTCCTTTCCTCTATTCTCTCTCTAGCCTCCTTTGTGATTTTTGTGTAATTATCTTGACCTAGCTCTGCTAACACTAACACTTCTCTTTAAATACTATTGGGTTAGGGTTACTCACTCTAATGGACTTAGTCACATTTCATCACATAATTATTTCTTTACACTTTTACTTCACTTAAACCTCCCATTTTACTAATTCACCGCTAATCTCTAAATTCAAATTTCAAACTTCTAACATATTATAAAAATGCCACTAAACCACAAAATGACCAAAATACCCTTAATCACTCAAAATCCACTAAATCACTAAATCCCAATAAAATAATCAATCACTAATTATAATAAACAAACAATGATAATAAATAAATATAATACTAAAAATCGGGTTGTTACATTTTTCTTTTCGCTTTTATTGACAAGGAACGATAAAATGGTAAAATGTAATTAAGTGAAGGGTGAAATTGCTAGAACGACGATGAATTGGTGAGAACCCCAAGAACAACGGTGGATCCGTGAATAACTGAGAACACGTAGAACGACGGTGAATCGGTGGAAGACAATGAATTGGTGGTCAACTGTGGATCAAAATGCGAAAGCATTGTTCCAAGACGATGAAATTAGATTAATAATATTATTAGAGATAGAAAATAGATGAGTATTATTAAATAGATTAATATTACTAAATACCAATAGGATTAATTAATTAATTAATTAATTTAATAAAGGAAGAAAAGAGGAAAATGAAAGTACATCCAAAAGAATACTGAAAGAATTTAAAAAAGTTTGTTAATATAATTCAATTTTAGCTTCATAAAAAGAAAGTCATTGAAGTTAAAATAGTTATTCAACGTTGACCTTAACTATTTTCATATATAAACTAAAAAAGACACTAAATAAATAGTTGTAGATATTGATATTACAATAAATAAGTATATCTATAATCTTATCAAGGCGTATGTTGAGATTCCACTGTTGAAATGCAAAATTTGCACCGAATTGGTTATTAGAGTTTTTTCGTATTGTAGTTTTCTCTAACGTGGTAAAAAAACTTCTCCCATTGTACTGACTTTTAAAAAAGCCTAAAAAGTTGGGTTAGATAGCCAAAAAGTTGGATTTGCTCTGTCCAGCTCCACAAGAAAACAAAGTGTATTTGGGTAATTTTCTTTAGGGTCACATCATACACTATTTATTCTACAAAAAAAATGCAGTATTTAAAGCCACTGTGGCTCATTCATGTTGGGGTTAATAGGTTTTACCCCTGTCATATAGGCAAAATTTGGTTTACCCCTGTAAATTTTTTTTGGAGATCTCCTCTTGTAATTTAAAGATTTTTTGGTTTTGAACCCTCGATGCATATTGAAGGTGAGAAAAACACAAGAAGGGGGGTTGAATTGTGTTGGCTTTTTCTTCTTTTTAACAATGTTCAAAGTTCAGCTTCTGATGGATCAGAATCTAAAGCAATGTACAGAGTCAAGTGTAGCGGATATAACAAAGTTAGAGAGAGAGAGAGAGAGATGTAACACCCATACTAATTTTATCTAGAATATTAACATGTGCATTAAACTGATACTGGATACATCAAAGTTTTCAATAATAATAATACAACACAACTGGATGAATACAATTTTGCTCGTTTATACAACCTTTCAAGTACCATAGTAAATACTTAAACAAAAGTCTGATAAGATCCTGAGCTGGTACATGACGAGCAACTGCACTCCATCCAGAGTCTCCCTGATGATCTTCCTCACGAACCTCGTGCTAACCAGTAAACCTGCACCAAAAGGATTGGGATGAGACATAATGTCTCAATGAGCTCCACCCAACCTACTCTTGGCAACCTCGGGGAACCTAGGGTCGCCATGCCTACTTTTGGCAATCTCGGGGATTCCTACGATCGCCAAGTCTTAACCTTACCCATATAGGGTTAAACCTGCCTGTTCCTGCTATCCTGTGTAGTTGTAAAACTAAACTACATCCTGTTAAACTAGTGATCAAGGGGAAACCTAGGATCACTGTCTGATAACTGATAACCTGATAACTGTATAACCATGAAAACTAGACTATAACCTGATAACTTGGTAATCGAGGGGACACCTAAGATCACCACCTGATACCTGCCTGCTAACATAATAAAGTATATACTGATATTATTATGTTAGATGTTAGCGTTGAACAAACAATAATTATCTGAGTTGATTTTACGGAATGCCCTCGAGTGGAGTAACCCCGGAGCACATTCCCCCGATAACCGGTGAAAATTCCTATCTGAGGCTAATCACCGGACTCCTCTTGCCTGTGTGTGTGGTTATCCTCACGGAAAGTTCCTCCCATTCCAACTGTAACTGGAACCCCATGTGCTCTAACTAGCGAGAACACAGAAGACACATAATAAACTTATGTGTGGTTATCCTCGCGGAAAGTTCCTCCCATTCCAGCAATACTGGAACCCCCTGCGCTCTCTAACTGCGAGAACCCAGAAGACACAAAGTTTATCCTGTTAATTAATTATTATTCTCGGTATATAAAATATACTTAATCCTGATAACTTCCTGAACATCTATATATATAAGAGTCGTCATGTAGGCTCCCTGACGGGCTGGCCTATCCAGAATAAATCTGAAGCGTACCTGTGCCACGACTTGTCAACATATATATATATATATATATATATATATATATATATATATATATATATATATATATATATATATATTTATATATTTATACATAATCTGTATAATTCCTGATAATTATCCTTGCACCACTATCTAAGGTACCTCTATCCTGAACTGATATGTGTACCCTCAGTGTCACTCTAACGTGAACAACTGAGGCACGTCCTAATGTACATAAAAATGTACCTGCCTGGTTAAGGGTATCCTGAAAAACTAACCCTTAACATACCTGATACTATTCTCATAAGAATCCTTGAATGTTAAGAAACATTCCTAGTACTCATGTACTTCCAACTGAATACCTCAGTTCCTGTTAACCTATTAAAGGTTTTAGACATATCGTTATCATATGTCATACTTATGGGCTTACTATCCCATCTATAATTTCCTGTGGATAAATTATCCATCACTCCATATGACACATATCTTTATCCTAGATTAGTCTTGGAAGTCTATGAGTATCTTCACCCCAAAACATATCAAAGATCATTGGCATGGTACAATTATTTGTTAATAAAATGAGGTTCTGGGCCATTTCGCTCTGCGACCCCTGACTTCGCTTTACCCTTCAGACTCTGAACATTCAGAGTCTGAACCTTTAGACGCTAGTATTCCTGAGTCTGAAGCTTCGCAGAGCGTCCAAGGACTTTGCTCTGCGAACTCAGCTTTTGATAACTTTGCAAAGCGAAGCCTAGGCGATGGTTAGGCGAAGATAGGCAGTAGCAAAACTCTGCTACTTCGCAGAGCAAACTCCTGGTCGCTCTGCGACTGTAGCAGAACTTAGGATTTTCTGAAAAACGTGTTTCAATCATTAAAAACCTTTGGTACCCAATTGCCCAGTGATCCTTGAAACATGCCAGGAACTCATTTTAAACTATAAAAACATATTGTATCCAAGGATTAAGCTGGAATCAAGCTTATGTATCAAAAGGGGAAAAATATCATTTTCTCTAAACCTTAGCAATTAAGTTGTGATCTCACACAATACTGACCCAAAAGGGTAAAATGCTACTCTAAGGAACCCATCTGAATCCTTGCTGGTCTTGCCAAGCTTTCCCAAGTCCTAACTTGATTCTTCTCCAAAACCCTAGCTTTGGAACTCTTCCTTTGACTTGGTTTTCCTTAGTTCCTTTTGCTTCAATCTTCCCCAAAAGCTTGCTTGCTTTCCAAGAGTTGAGGAAGAAATCTGATGAATTAGAAGCATGGGAAGGTGAGGACCAAATTCTTGAGAGAGAGAGAGAGAGGGAGATAAATTTGAACTTCTAGTAAGAGAAGGTAATAAGGAAAAATGAAGAATTATCAATCTTCTCCCTATTTATACCCCTTCTTCTCGCAATTACCATTTTGCCCCTACTCGCTCGTAATTCCTCTGTTACTGATAAAAGTTACGCCTACGCGGGATATTACACTCTACCCCCCTTAAAGAAATTTCGTCCTCGAAATTTAGAATTTTCCTGAGATCATGAATGAATAGATCCTTTCTACCTCTTTCTTTACTAGCGCAATCTCCAATTCAATGCTTATTGGGATTCCATGGCTACTCTATGGCCTGACATGTAGATTATTCATACACCTCGATTAAATCTGACTGGTTAAAGCTGTTCCCTAGCCATTGTTTCCATCTCTGTAAGTCAAAATATTTGACAATCTCTTCCTTAACTGAAAGTCTGGAGGTACATTATACAATTCTTACATAGTAAGATGTATGGTTGTCTGAACCAATACCCGACTCACTTGACTATATCACTTGTTTACACACTTAGTGCGAATCCAACTTAAGGTTATAAAGCATTGGATACTCATACTGAATTCATAAGTTTCCTTCATTGACCACTTGGTCTTACCCTGACGACATCAGGTCAATTTTATTCTCTTCTATTAATTCCACTGAATCCTTATATTTGACTTTTGCCTCGAAAGATGGCATCTTACAGTTACAATCGTACCATTCTTTATATAGAATTATCCTTACACTGCAAGCACCTGATATGAATATCTCAACAGGAAGCAAAGACTGTTATAACCACTGACACCATCCACATACAAGTAGGAGGCATCACTTCTAGTTCTTGTCCCTTTCTTTTGACATCCTGGTGTAACAATCATCACAACCGTAAGCATTACTTCCGTTCCCACTGTGGAAATCCTTAAGGCTCGAGAAATCTTATAGGCTACTCGTGCCCACCTTAACTAGTTGACGACAACGCGTATCTCTGTGCTTTAGGAATTTTCCTCCTTACTAGGATTCTGACATCTAGCCTTATTCAAGATATACCCTGGTCATAACGGGGCGAGTAAAACTGGTCTCATGAAACCCGTCTGCAACTTAACTTATGTCATTCAAAGACACACCTTGTTTTCGAAAAGAAAACTCTACTCTGATTGCTACAAAATAGCACACTTAATCTCTTAATCCTTTACTTATAACCTGAACTTACGTAGCCCTTTTCTGTAGACTACGAGTGACTTTTGATCTGCATAGAAAGTTCTCCTTCCTCTACCTGTGAACATTAAGTTCAAGAATTTCCTAACTCTTCAGCTAAGATACGGTTGATATCAACAAACCTGTTCTGGTCAAAACCTTCCTACTTAAACATTCCTGACTGCGTACCACGGTTACCAATACATGTCACATAACTGAAAATCTGTTACACTACTATCTGAGTAGTATAAACACTCCCTGATAAGTATACATAATACCAAACATAACCTGGTACATGTGACAGTTTGACATAACTGAAGTAAGATATTTTCACAAGAAAGGGGGGTTTGAATTGTGAACTGTTTAAAAATTCCCTTTTTAAAAATTTCAAGCTAGTAAATGAAAGATAATAATAACAACAACAACAACAACAATAATAATAATAATAATAATAATAATAATAATAATAATAATAATAATAATAATAATAATAATAATAATAATAATAATAATAATAATAATAATAATAATAATAATAATAATAATAACGTGTGATGAGTGTGTGAAAATTGAAACAAATAAAAGAGATGAAAGAAAAAACACAGAGAGTTATCCTGGTTCACCCAAACTTGGCTACTTCCAGTCCCCACAAATATGTGAGATTTTCCACTAGGTAGTTGAGTTATAACTTAACCACAACTCCTCTTTTGTCTCGATCTTCCTGATCTTTCTTTACACTGAGCTTTACTTGCTCTTTATCTTTCTTAACACTGAGCTTTACTTGCTCTTGGGTTACACACTTGTTTTCAACAAGCCTTTTCTTTTACAAGCCAGTAAGAAACAAAATCTTACTTGAACATAATGAAAATGTGTTGTTATACTAAAACAGAGCTCAAAACAAAAGAGCAATTTTAGCAAACTTAAAATTGAAGAATAAAAGAGAGCTTTGAATATATGAGTATTTTGCTTTCAGCTTCTTCAAAAATCAGTGAGTTGTTGTCTTGCCATGAGCCTGCTATTTATAGGAAGATTATGCTTTGCAGCTGTTCATCATACGCTCCTTTTCTCACGTGTAACTACTGTATATAACTTCTTCAATTTTTCTTTTTTTTCATTGTTCCAGCGTGTGGTGCAGTTTAAATCAACTTGGCCAGGTTTTAACTGATGTAGGTTACAGCTATATTTCAAACTGTCTTTTACACATGTATACCTCTCTATTCCTCAATCCTTACTTGCAGTCAGAACGTTCATATTATTTGTACTGGCTTTCTTACTTGATCTGATAATTGGCAGTTTTTGTGGGCAAGCAAAAAAACAAGTTCCCTCCTTTGTGTTCCATTTATTTGTATAGAAGTTGTCTGCTTTCGTCAAAGCAACACCATTGTAATTGTGTTCCAATATAGTGTGTTTCTTGATTTTTCACTTGGTGCCTTAAAATCCATAATAAACAAAAAATATATGACTGAACATCAACTGATGGCTTTGTAGAAAGAGTTCTTTTTGAATACTTTTCCTGTTTCTAAAAGAGACACTTAAAAACATAAGTTAGACAAAATAATCAGAATTGGTTAATAACTTAAAGAAGTTCTGAATTTATAGCTCCCCCTCAGAATGAAAGTCTTTAAGGTTCCTTTACACTTCAGATTTCAGACTCTGAATCTTCAGAAGGTGTTTATCAGAAGCTGTTCATCAGAAGCACTCTTCAGAAGCACTGTTCATCAGACGCAGCCTTCAGAAGCACCCTTCAGATGCACTGTTCAGACGCTGACTTTCGTTGACCTTTAGACGCACTGTTCAGACGTTGACTTTCGTTGACCTTCAGACGCACTGTTCAGACTTTCGTTGACCTTCAGACGCAGGTCTTCAGACGCTGCGTGTCTTTCAGCAACTTGATTCTTGTTCTGCCTTATATTTGAATCACTTAATTCCACATGTTATATAATAACTTATTATAAATAATTTAAATATATTTATCATCTTTAAAACTAAAAAGGAATTTTATCTCCCCCTTTTTTATGATGACAAAATATATTTGAATTAATATTTATAATAAGGAATTGTGGTTTAGCTCCCCCTCAATTTTGTAAATATTTGAGGGTGTAAAATGTAGATAGATACTTAGTGTTTTATCACAAACTCCCCCTTAATTCTAGCATTTTAGATTCAAAGAAAAGTGATCAAAATCAAAATGTAACTTTGTTGTAATAAAACAATTACACATAATAAAGTTGCTGATGATAATAAAAGCAAAAAGCTTGATCAAATTACAATAACATATAGAGATAAACATGGAAACCAAAAAAAGACATTTAAAAGGAAATAGTACACATTATATTTTAATTCAAATAGTACACACTATCTTCCCCTTTTTGGCTTCATCAAAAAGTGATGTCATGGTTTAAGGTGCAGGAGGCTGAGGAAAGACACCAGGCACAGGTGTAGGAGGGGAAAGACCAAAGTGAGGACAAAAGATAGTTGTAAACCACTCAAATAAGTGAAGCTGCATAAGATATATCTGTTCCATACGATCATTGGAGGCAGGGACCAGAATTTCCTTGGTTGGAGAAGGAAGTTTCATACGAGCAGAAGTACCTGTGGATTTGAAACTCTCAAAAGAGCTAAAGGCAGATGGTATTTTAGGCAGGGTGTTGGAGGGATGAGCTTTGGGAAGACCAAGAGTGTCAAAGGAAGCTAAAGGATTGCGTAAAAAGTTTTGGAGGCAATCAGAGCCAAAGATTGCTGAGTTGTCATAGTTGAAAATGGGAGTGGGAGTGATTATGGGTAGTGTTGGAGGAGTTGATTTTGATATATCAGCAGGGGTAGTAGAGTGGAGAGAAGCATGGTGAGTATCTACAACCATATCGTTTACTAGGTTGTGCAGGGGGTTTTCTTCTTCCTCGTCCTCCATTTCTTCTTCAGGAGCTATGGGAAGGTCATGAAAATCTAATGATCCAGGAAAATCATTTCTTTTGAGATGAGACACATTTTTACTATTGAAAGGAGTTGGAGTGTGTCTGAATTCTTCACCTTTGAGAGAAATATCATATGATTCGAAGATTTTGGTAAGCATCATGGAGTAAGGAAGACCAGTTGTGCTTTTGCTTGCATTAACAGCATGGATCATGTGTTGAATAATCAAATATGCCAGATTGACTCTTTTTCCTATAGACAAATGGTACATGACCATGATGTCTGTATCAGTGACTTGATACTTTCCCCCACTTCTGGGTAGAATGCTATGGACACAGAGATTGTGAAGGATTTTGAATTCATTTTTGAGAGATATGGCAGGAAATCCTTTGTTAGGATTGAACTTGACAAGGATTAGTTCAAGGATTTTGTTACGATCAAGACCAGCTTTTTCATACCAACTACTTCCATAGTATTTTACTCCTTGGTTTGGGATATTCAGGACTTTAGAAAGAATATCACAGGAGATAATGATTTCTTTTTGTTTGACATTTGCAACCAGTAGGTTTTGATTGCCAAGGACTTTGGTAGTAAAATAGAAGGTTTTCACAAGATTTGGGTAAAAAGGTTCATCAATCTGAAGGAATTCTTTCCATCCTATTGGTTGGAGCATTTCATCCAAATGAATCTGCTTCCTTTTTAGATCCTCAAAGTCAAAGGTTTTACTTTCAGACAGTGGTTTTTTGGACCATTTTTGGAGAAATTCGTTTGTCAGAGATAGTTTAGATTTGGGAGGGCTCAGATTAGTGGGATGAAGTGAAGAGGGTTGAATGATGTCAGATAGCAATTTCTGCTTTTTTGCTACAGAGCGATCGTAAGGAATGAAGGTAGAAACAGCGTTGGAGTAAGATGGATGCATGTGTGAGAAATGCTTAGAGAGGAAGAGAGAGCTTTGTCTCTGAATGCATGGTTCTGGTTCGTCTTTTAGAGTAATGTTTGAGACTTTGTGGGGTTTCAAGGAAAGACGAGTTGATTTTCTGGGTTCAAGAGAGGTGGTTTTTCTTGGTCTGTAGAATTGATCAAAGGTTGCAGCTTTGATTGGAACTGGAGATGTGATACTTTTTGGAGGTGAGTAAGAAATGGGGTCATTTGATGAGATAGTGGTTGGGTTAAGTTCAGATACGGAGGTAGAAGATGAGTAAGAGAAAGGTGGAGGCAGTGGTGGTGAAGAGCTTCTGCTGGATTTCATTTTCTTCTTGGTTGTTTTTTCTGGAGATTTTCAGTTTTAGAAGGGTATACAAGTTTGCGCAGTCGAAAGGAACAAGAGGATGATTTAATGAAGAAGGTTTGAGTGAGACAATGAGTTGATGGGTGTTCAGATTGATTTGGCGTGCAGCAGAAAGGTGAAATCATTGCTATGATTGTTTGGGCTTCCAAGGAGAAGATCAAGGGTTGGTTGGTTGAGAGTTGGGGACGTGTGAGGGTCTGTGAAGGCTGATTGGGAGGCAAAGCGCGCGTGTGGGAGAAGAAAAGTCTTTGGTTGGGTTTAACAAAACATTTTCCCTCCTTTTTTTTTTTTAAAAAAAAAACAGGGAGAGTTAGTTAATGTAGGGATTTTTTATAATTTTTAATTTTTCTTTTATGAATAAAAAACGGTCTTCTACTAAAGGTTTAGTAAAAATGTCTGCTAATTGATTTTTAGTATCAATAAAAGAAAGTTCAATTTCCTTTTTAATTACATGATCTCTAATAAAATGGTGTTTTATTTCAATATGTTTTGATCTAGAATGCTGAATTGGGTTTTTAGATAAATTAATAGCACTAGTATTATCACAAAGTATTTGAATGTTTGCGTACCTGAGAGAGAAATCTTCTAATTGATTTCTAATCCACAATACCTTAGAGCAGCAGTTTGCAGCGGAAATGTATTCAGCTTCTGTTGTGGATAGTGCTATAGTATTTTGCTTACGAAAACACCAGCTGACCAAGGATTCACCAAGAAGTTGACATGCGCCACTTGTACTTTTTCTCTCTATTTTATCTCTGGCGTAGTCAGCATCACAATATGCCACAAGAATAAAATGTGATCCCTTTTTATACCAAAGGCCAATATCTGTGGTCCCCACAAGATATCTGAAAATTCTTTTTACTGCAGTGTAGTGCGATTCTTTTGGAGCAGTTTGAAATCTTGCACACAGACCTACTGCAAAGACAATATCTGGTCTACTAGCAGTTAAATATAAGAGAGATCCAATCATTCCTCTATATTCGTTTTCAGGAAAATCTCTTCCATTTTCATCTTTGTCCAAGCTTGAGGAAGGATGCATAGAAGTTGTCATGATTTTGGCTTCATTCATCTTATATTTTTTAAGCAAATCTTTGATGTATTTTTCTTGACAAATAAAAATGTCATCTTTGTGTTGTTTGATTTGTAAGCCCAAAAAGAATTTAAGTTCTCCCATCATACTCATTTCAAATTCACTTTCCATGAGTTTTGAAAAATCATCACACATTTTTTCATTTGTGGCACCAAAAATGATGTCATCTACGTACACTTGTGTTGTACCCTAATTTTGTCCCAAGCTTTTTCAAAACAAAATTCAAAACAAAAAAAAAGAGAGAGAAAAGTCAAAGTCAACAAAAGTCAACAAAAGGTCAACATTTCATAAGATGAGGACTTCGCAGAGCAAAGTCCCCATCGCTCTGCGAAGTCTGCGATTTTTTTGCAGATTTTAATTTCTTTGATTTGTTTTCATTATAGTTATTATTATTATTACCTATCATTATTATTATTGCTATTATTATCAATTGTGGCTGTTTGGACTCAGCAAAGCAAGAATTGAAGCATGTGCCATTAAAGCCAAGGTGAGAAGGTTTTTCTTCCAACCAAGCATGTGCCAAGCAAGTTGGCTTGCCCTTGGGCAGCTCTTATCCCTCCCAATTGACCTGCTAATGACCCTAAGCTTGCCAGCCAGCTGCTTGCTTGTTTTTCTTCCTTCTTTCTCCCCCAAAACCAGTCAAACACAGCTGCACTTCACTTGTCCAAAAGCTGTTTTGCTGCCCTGTTTCAGCAGCTCTTCCTTCTTCCTCACACCAGCCCACATGTTCCCTTTTGTTTCCCCCAACCTCTGCACATCACAGGGCACGTTTTCCTTGCTTGACCCCTCAAGATTGCAAGGATTGATCCCAAGAACAGCCCAATTACAAACCAGCCCTGTTTTTCCACTTTTTCATCATCATTGCTATCCAAAATCAGTTGCATTAATGGCTGGATTTGCCAAAGTCTTGACCATTGCAGCAAGGCAAGGTCACCTCTTCACTTTTGCATTAAATGCAAAGCAAAATAGCCTGGTCTTTAGCCCACAAATCAACTGGATTCTAGAGATTTTTTCATCATTGCATTTGATTTGGTTTTGGCCTATAAAAGGAATGCAATGCACAAGGGTTCAAGAGAGTTGGAATTACAGCATTTTGAGAGTAGGAAAACAGTTCATACAGAACATTCAAACCTTCAAAGCATCATACAAAGAGTGAGAGATAGTAGCCAAACACTAGTGTTATTATCATCCATAAACCTCCAACATCCCAACCTTGCAAAATCACAATCCTTCAAGTCCTTCTCCATCTCTTGCCATACAAGCATTGCTAGGAGTTCTGTAAGTATTCTAAAGTCTTTATCCTTCATTTAGAATTGTTGCTTGCATCACTTATTTTGTTTAAATTCATTTTGCTCTAAAAAAACCCCTTTTGAACTTCAAAGGAATCCCAAAGTTTGCAAAACATTTAAACTGAGTTGTTGCACTCATTTTATTGATAATTTCAAAAGCTTTTCACTCCTCCAAAAGTTCTGAGATTGTTCAGAAGTTGCTTCTGAACAGCAGTTCAGAAGCAGCTTCTGAACTCAAAATTTTGCAGAGTTCGCAGTGCGAAGCTCTGGTCGCTTTGCGACCATGACAGAACTCAGATTCTGAGTTTAGGCTTCTAAAAAGCCAATTTTTGGGGTTCTAACCTAAAAACTCAGAACCTAAGTGGATTGAAACTCATTTTATTCAAACCATGTCAAGAGTTTTGCATGATATTGGAAGATTCGCAAGTTTGAGCAACACTTTTTTTGGATAACTTGCGAAACAAGTTACGTTCATAAACTTTCAAAATCCAACTTGAGCAATAAGCTAAGTTCATTATTTTCAAAACTAAACTTGAACAAAAACCTTGTTCATGATTTTCAATCAAACGTGAACTTAAGCCGAACTTGTTCACTTTTCAAAATCTTTTTCAAACTTGAGCCAAACTTGTGCGTTTTTTCACAAATTTGTGCATTTGCCATAAATTTGTTCATTTTCATGCACATAAACAAGGCAAACTTGTTCATAGGTTGCAACAACTTATTTGAACATTAAAATTTTCATTTGAGTTTTAAACCAAGTTGTCGCGGTGATTTTCGGAGATCAAGCTATTGATTAGCATTGACTCACTAATTTTATTTCACGACTGAACTTTTAATTTTTTAAAAGAAAGATGGAAAAAAGTTCTAAATTACCACATTTTTAAGATTTAGGGTTCGGGGGTTAGTTACGTTTAGGGAAGGTGTTAGCACCCTAAACGTTCGTAGTACTCTACGAGAACCTCTTGATTTTATTTATTTATTTTGGCTATAACTTGCTTATTATTATTTTTTTAAAAAAAAGAAAAGAATGAATTAGTATAGTGAGAAAAAATAAAAATGTTTTTTTTGTATTTTTTATGATTTGGAAGGACAGAGTCCTCTGCCTACGTACCCGTGAGGGATCAAAACCTCGTAGTTCGGGGTAAAAAATGACGTTTGATTTGTTTGGTGTTTTTTATTAGTTTTAAAAAGGTTTTAAAAATATAAAGCCAAGTGGCAAAAATGGAATTGGTTTGTGTTTTTTAATTTTGAAAATGGTTAAAGTGTTATTAAAATGGATTAATGATTTTTTAAAGAAAATAAAGAGAAAAAAAACGGACACTTGATTGACAATCAAGGTTTATTAAGAAAAGATTTTTTTGATTTTTGATTATTTGAGTTTTTTTGTAATTTTTTGAATATGGACTAAGACTAAAAATATAAACGCGAGGAATTTCCGTGGTGACGTTGGATCACCACGAAATCCTTTGAAAAATTAAACTAACCTAATATTTTTTGTATTTTTTTTTGTAAAGCGAAATAAATAAAAATAAATAAAGACATAAAACAGAATAAATAAAGTGTGGTGTCAGGTGCATATTCTCATTTATTATTTACATTGGGCCTAAATACATTCTAAGAAATGACAAAAGTAATAAAATAAAAAAAAATAAAGATTGCAAACGCACTAAAAAAATAAATATGCTAAAAGAGATGCATGAAAATAAAAGGAAAATAATAATAATAAAAAAAAATGCATGCAATACTTATGAGATAAATGCCATGGAATAATATGCATGAAAATAACCTAAATACATTCTAAGAAATGACAAAATAATAAAAAAGAAATAAAAATTGCAAATGCACTAAGAATTAAATAAATATGCTAAGAATGAAAAAATGAAAATGCATGAAAATAAAAAGGAAAATAAATAAAAAGATAAAATAAAATGCATGATGTACTATGAGATGAATTCAATGAAATAAGATGCACGAAAATAAATAAGGAACTAACAAATTAAAAGCACAAAAAGGATAAAAAGAACAAAAAGAAATAAAAAAAAAGGGACAGGGGGTGCAGAAGAGGATCAGGGGGTGGGAGGAGCAATCAGCAAAAGCTGCTGAAAAAGAAAATTGGGCCGCAGGAATGGACTACTGGGCCTGGCTTTTAAATGTTGTTTAAAAACTGATTTTCAGAAAAAATCACCCATTTTTACTCTTTCTTTCTCTCTCTCTAAACTCTCTCCATCTTCTCTCTCTAGCTCTCTCCTCCCATGAATATTTCGGCCAGGCCAATAACCTCAGGCACGGCGGCCGGCCAGCCCTAGGGGCGGCGCCACCGTGCCGAGGAACAAAACCCCCCTTTTTTTAAAAAAAACAAGCTTTCCTACTCCTCTCTCCTCCCAAACATGAATTCGGTAATGATTTTTAAAAAAAACTTGCCAAGAACCCTAGATCTAGATTTGAAAACTCAAGAAAAACTACCTCTAAAAAAAAAACTTTCTGGTTCGGCTTTAAGGTGGGTTTTTGCTGTTGTTGTGTGAGCCGTGGGTTGAGGCCGTGGGTTGGTTAAGGAGTGGTTTTGACTTGTGAATGGTGGCCGTGAGTGGTGTGGAAGGGGGCCGTACAAGTGAGAGGGAAAGGCTGAGTATGTGTCGTGGGTTGAGGGAGTATGGAGGGAGGCCGTGGCTTGGTGGTGTTTGTTTTGTGGTGGCCGTGTGTACTGTTGGTGTGGTGGGTTAGAGGGCGTGGGTGATTCGTGTACGTGAGTGTGAGGGGTGGAGGAGGGAGGCCGTGGCTTGTGAGTTTGCTGGGGAATTGGAACGGTTGGTGGGGTTGAGATATGTGGTTTACGAGGGCCGTACGGCTTTTGGGAGAGGGATGGATTGTTGTTTGGGGTGGTGATAGGTGGTGGAAGGTTGTTGAGGGGTAAGGCCGTGAGTGAGAGGGTTTGTTCTGTGTTGTGTGTGTTTTCCTCTGTGTGGTTTTGTAACTGATAAATTTTGCTTGCCTTGCGTGTTCCTCCCTTTGTCATTCTGATTGTTCTCCTTTTAATCAACCATACAGTCAATGGCAATCAGCAGTAAATGACAATCAAGACAAATGATGACAATCAAGCAGCTTGGTCAAACCCAAAATCAAATAAACCAAACATTAAAAGGCTATTAGAACCCATTAAAACAAAATCAGTCAACTCTAAATAAATTAAAGAAAAAAAGGGTATATAAAAAAACGAAAATAAAAAAAAAATATAATAAAAGAAAATGATAAAGATAAAAAAAAGATAATAAAATGAAAAAGGAAATAAATAAAAAATAAAAATAAAAATTAACAAAAATAAAAATAATAATAATAATAAAAGACTGTCGCCTTCGGAACCAAAAAAAAATGAGGTATTTTAAAATACCTCCCTGTCAAAATTTTGTCTGAAACGACAAACAAAATCCGACCTAAAAAGACAAAAATGAAAAAGAAATTTTAGGTCAAAAAATTGGGGTATGACAGATGCCCCTATTTAAGTCTCTTCGCCCGGAGATTCGAAGAGAAAATCTTTGACTCGGCGGGTCGAAGGGACTTAAATACAGAGTACGCCAATTTTGGACCTAACAAAAAAATGTGAAATGCTCGTGATGCAAAGGTGAATGCAAGACGGCGAAGATGACCTGACTGGGGGATAAGACAAAACAAAAGGATGCCCGAGTTTGTTAGAGCAAGGGATCCGACTCCACTGGGGAATAACATAGTTTCACTGGGGAAGGGATCAACTATCGTATTGACAGCTGAGAAAGGAAATATGATATGGGAAAAGACACCGACCACAAACTGCCCGTTTGTAGGGCTTGCCATTTGAGGTAAAGACCGGTATAAAAGTAACATGCCACTGACGACAAGAAATAAAGGTGAATGTCAACTGTTCGGGTTGTTGCCGAACTGCCATTGACGACAAGAAACAAAGGGTAAATGCCAACTGTTCGGATTGTTGCCGAACTGCCATTGACGACAAGGAATAAAGGTAGATGTCAACTGTTCGGGTTGTTGCCGAACTGCCATTGACGACAAGAAATAAATGTAGATGTCAACTGTTCGGGTTGTTGCCGAACTGCCATTGACGACAATGAACAAAGATAGATGCCAACTGTTCGGGTTGTTGCCGAACTGCCATTGACGACAAGGAAGTAAAGGTAGATGTCAACTGTTCGGGTTGTTGCCGAACTGCCATTGACGACAAGAAATAAATGGTAAATGCCAACTGTTCGGATTGTTGCCGAACTGCCATTGACGACAAGGAATACAGGTAGATGCCAACTGTTCGGGTTGTTGCCGAACTGCCATTGACGACAAGGAAGTAAAGGTAGATGTCAACTGTTCGGGTTGTTGCCGAACTGCCATTGACGACAAGAAATAAATGTAGATGTCAACTGTTCGGGTTGTTGCCGAACTGCCATTGACGACAAGGAAGTAAAGGTAGATGCCAACTGTTCGGGTTGTTGCCGAACTGCCATTGACGACAAGAAATAAAGGGTAAATGCCAACTGTTCGGGTTGTTGCCGAACTGCCATTGACGACATGGAAAAAAGGTAAATGCCAACTGTTCGGGTTGTTGCCGAACTGCCATTGACGACAAGAAGAAAAGGTACGCACAAGCTGTTCGTTAAAGAACTGCCGCTTGGCATAAAGAGGGTGACATCTTTGGACCAGACACACTGGGGATGACACTTGGGGAAGAAGAGTCACAAATTGTTCATGATTGATTGACATGAAAAAGCAAGACTCAGGGTGGTTAATGCAACCATGCATTGAATGATGCTATGTGCATGTTGTGTATGCATGAATGTGTATATGCATGAATGTATGAATGTATGTAAGACAATACGACTTGTATGACTGTATGGAGGATTGACTTGTGGGATAGTATAACTGATGGACTTGATGAGACAAGACTGGACAGGTAAGATGGAAAGTGGACCGACGACGCAGTACAAACACTTAGCAATCTTCATTGGGGATGATGTCATTGGGGACATATCCAAAACATTGATGGGGAGACGTCCGATGTATGCAATAACCGGTGGGGAGCAAACACTTCCTGGGGGAGACGTGTTAATCCATAGACCTGGCAGAAGAACTGGCGTTTCTGCGGTCATGCTTTTTTGTTTGTTCTTCTTCTTTTTGAATCCCTAACTTTTGCCTGGACCGCCCTTTCGGGTTTTCAGTCCACCGGGAATATATTCTTTTTGTATGCCCCTAATTTTTGCCTGGACCGCCCTTTCAGGTTTTCGATCCACCGGGACGCTCATTTTTGTCTAAGCCGCCCTTTCGGGTTTTCGACTTACCGAGCTCTTTTTCTTTTTTCTTTCTTTGTTTTTTTTTTAGCAATTGACCATGTTCAGCCTGCAAAGTTCATCCGTTCTCAGGACAGATGTTGACGCACACTTCACTTATTCATGAGTTCAGAGAGAATGTGTTTGTTGTTTATGCTTTCCAAAAGATATTAAAAAGATTTATGATTTTGAAAAAAGTTTTGCTTCAAGTACTACCATCAAAAATAGAAGAAGTTTTATAAACAGAATAAACAGGAGTTCCAAATAAAAGGCACAGGCTCAAATTCATTTTAACAGAGTGGTGGCCCGCCAATGGCGTGGCTCCACGGATCTCACAAAGTTTGGAAAATGGTAAATATAAGGGGAAGGTACATTGAACACAATAACCGCTATTCTCCCTAACAACTTTGAATTCCACAGTTTAGATGCCTCAGATTCAGAGTCTCTTTGACTGCTAATGTGCCCCAAGTGAGTCATGGCCAACCTGATGCAGTTACTTTGTCTTTTGATCCTTAACTTTTGCATAGACCGCCCTTTCGGGTTTTCGATCTATCAGGATGATTATCTTCTGTTTCATGTCTCTAATTTTTGCCTGGACCGCCCTTTCGGGTTTTCAGTCCACCGAGACGCTCATTTTTGCCTAAGCCGCCCTTACGGGTTTTCGACTTACCGAGCTGTTCTTTTATTTTTTAGACAAAGTATTTCTTGACTGCATCGGCGTTCACAGGACGGGGGAGCTCATCACCATCCATAGTTGTAAGAGTCATTGCACCACCGGAGAACGCTCTTTTGACGACATATGGGCCTTCATAATTAGGCGTCCATTTGCCCCTGGAGTCCGGTTGAAAGGATAAAATCTTTTTGAGCACAAGGTCTCCTTCTTGAAATTCACGGGGACGAACCTTCTTGTCAAAGGCTTGTTTCATCCTCTTTTGATATAGTTGACCATGACACAAGGCAGCCATGCGTTTTTCTTCAATCAAGTTCAGCTGATCATACCTACTTTGACACCATTCAGCCTCAGACAATTTGGCTTCCATCAGAACTCTCATCGACGGGATTTCGACCTCCACAGGGAGCACTGCTTCCATGCCGTAGACCAAAGAGAAAGGGGTTGCCCCTGTTGAAGTGCGCACTGAGGTACGGTACCCATGCAGAGCGAATGGTAACATCTCGTGCCAGTCTTTGTAAGTGATTACCATCTTCTGGACAATCTTCTTGATGTTTTTATTTGCGGCTTCAACAGCACCGTTCATCTGAGGTCTGTAAGGAGAAGAATTATGATGTTCAATCTTAAACTCTCTGCACAATTCTTTCATCATCTTGTTGTTCAAATTGGTTCCATTATCCGTGATGATTCTATTAGGCACACCGTAACGGACAGATGATATGGTTCTTGATGAAACGGACTACGACTTGCTTGGTTACATTGGCATAAGATGCTGCTTCGACCCATTTGGTGAAGTAATCAATGGCCACTAGAATGAAACGATGTCCGTTTGAAGCCTTTGGTTCGATCCTTCCAATCATATCAATGCCCCACATAGAGA
This sequence comes from Medicago ruthenica, assembly GCA_018208015.1. Classification (NCBI taxonomy): domain Eukaryota; kingdom Viridiplantae; phylum Streptophyta; class Magnoliopsida; order Fabales; family Fabaceae; genus Medicago; species Medicago ruthenica. Next base: position 15,142,605 of record CM031376.1, read on the forward strand.
AAGGCCACTGGAGAGGAAAGGACACTGAGGGTAGTTGGGGGAACATGAATCTTGTCGGCATAAATCTGACACTTGTGACATTTCCTGGCATGTTTATAACAGTCAGATTCCATCGTCATCCAGTAGTAACCCGCTCTCAACAACTTTTTAGCCATTGCATGCCCATTGGAGTGAGTTCCGAAGGAGCCCTCATGTATCTCACTCATCAACATCTCTGCTTCACGTTCGTCTACACATCTGAGTAATACCATGTCGAAGTTCCTCTTGTACAAAATATCTCCATTCAAAAAGAAATTACCAGACAATCTCCTCAAAGTCTTCTTGTCTTTACTGGAGGCTCCAGGTGGGTATTCTTGACTCTGGAGGAAACACTTAATATCATGAAACCACGGCTTATCGTCAATGACCTCTTCAACTGAAAACACATGTGCAGGCCTTTCAAGACGTTGGATTCTGACCGTTGGCAGGTCATTCTGATGGCTTACTTCATACATGGAAGACAAGGTTGCTAAGGCATCTGCCATCTGGTTCTCATCACGAGGAATGTGGTGCAGCTCAACCTTGTTGAAGAAGGTTAACAAACGCCTTGCATAATCTTTGTAAGGAATCAAGCCGGGGTGGCGAGTTTCCCATTCTCCTTTGATCTGATTGATAACGAGTGCTGAATCCCCGTAGATATCAAGGTTCTTGATTCTCAAGTCGATGGCTTCTTCGATGCCCAGGATACATGCTTCATACTCTGCCATATTGTTCGTGCAATCAAACTGTAACCTTGCAGCGAAAGGGAGATGATTACCTTCAGGAGTGATAATAACTGCCCCAATTCCATTACCGTAGACATTCACGGCCCCATCGAATATCAAACCCCATCTGGACTCGGGATCTGGACCCTCTCCAAGCAATGGTTCATCACAATCTTTCATCTTCAAATACATAATCTCTTCATCGGGAAAGTCAAACTTGATAGGTTGGTAATCTTCAACCGGTTGATGCGCCAAATGATCGGCCAGGACACTGCCTTTGATTGCTTTCTGGGTGCGGTATTCAATATCATACTCGGACAATAACATCTGCCAACGAGCAATTCTTCCTGTTAAGGCCGGCTTCTCAAAGATGTACTTGATTGGATCCATTTTGGATATCAACCAAGTGGTGTGGTTAATCATGTAATGGCGAAGGCGTTTGGCTGCCCAGGCTAGTGCACAACAAGTCTTCTCAAGTAGGGAGTATCGAGACTCACAATCTGTAAACTTCTTGCTCAGGTAATAAATAGCATGCTCCTTCCTTCCGGTTTCATCCTGTTGTCCGAGCACACAACCCATGGAATCTTCTAACACAGTTAAGTACATGATCAGTGGTCTTCCTTCGACTGGAGGGATAAGAATTGGAGGCTCTAGTAGATATTCTTTGATGCTGTCAAAGGCTCTCTGGCAGTCTTCTGTCCAAACAATCCCCTGGTCTTTACGGAGTAATTTGAATATTGGCCCACAGGTGGCAGTCATGTGAGAGATGAATCTGGAGATGTAGTTCAGACGCCCCAGGAACCCTCTTACTTGTTTTTCTGTTTCTGGAGCAGGCATTTCTCTGATGGCTCTGACTTTATCGGGGTCTACTTCAATACCTTTCTGACTAACAATGAACCCCAAGAGTTTTCCAGATCTAACACCAAATGTACATTTGTTGGGATTCAGACGAAGTTGATACTTTCTCAGCCGTTGAAACATCTTCAGCAGGTACTCCACATGTTCTTCTTCAGTGCCCGACTTAACAATCATATCATCCACGTACACTTCTATTTCTTTGTGCATCATGTCATGAAAGAGAGTGGTCATGCCTCTTTGGTAGGTGGCGCCTGCATTTATCAAACCAAAAGGCATTACTTTGTAGCAGAAAGTGCCCCAAGGCGTGATAAAAGACGTCTTTTCTCTGTCTTCGGGTGCCATTTTGATTTGATTGTAACCGGAGAAACCATCCATGAAGGAGAAAACTTTGGACTTAGCAGTACTATCAACCAATACATCGATGTGAGGTAAAGGGAAATCATCCTTTGGACTGGCCCTATTCAGATCTCGGTAGTCGACGCACATTCTGACCTTACCATCTTTCTTCGGGACCGGAACTATGTTGGCCAACCATTGAGGATACTCAGATGTAACGAGGAAGCCTGCGTCAATTTGCTTTTGCACTTCTTCTTTGATCTTGAGAGCCATATCGGGACGAGTTCTTCTCAACTTCTGCTTGATTGGTGGGCATTCGGGTTTCAAGGGCAAACGGTGCTCCACAATACGGGGGTCTAAACCTGGCATATCCTGGTATGACCATGCAAATACATCAGTATATTCTCTGAGCAGTTCTATCACCCTCTGTTTGACAGTCTCTTCAAGCAAAGCCCCGATCTTGATTTCCTTTTTAGCTTCCTCAGATCCCAAGTTGATCACCTCCACCGCTTCTTCATGAGGCTGAATGGCTTTCTTCTCATGTTCGAGTAACCGGGCAATCTCATGTGGAATTTCCTCATCCTCCTCCTCTTCGGCTTCGTAGACAGGGGACTCAAAGTTGGGAGGGAGCGTAGGGTTATCGTGTTCAACGGGCTCATTGATGTTTAGTCTGCATATATGATTCATGATTGATTTTAGAGAATGAGTGAAAAATGCAGACTTTTCGAAATTGATTAAAAAAGACAAAAAATATTTTTGGGTTTTTTGTGATACCATTTTCCAGAAAAAGCAATAAAAAGAATTGGAGTAAACAACATTCTTCATTAATGGTGAAAGTACTTGAAGCAAAATAGCCCTACATGATTACACTTTCGCTCGGGCAAGCCGGAAGGATTTTATTGAAAAAACAAAAACAAGAAACACATTACTTTGACACGTGAACGACTAAAGGCACGTCAACAGCATCCCAGTTACGAACAAGCCCTCCAGGTGTCACAAAAGTAGGTATCATCTCTTCAGAACCATCTAAGATAGCATTGGCTTCAGGCGGGGTATTGATGGATCCGGTGCTATGAAAGGTACCACTAACAGAGTCCAAGCTAACACCGTACTTAGAGCCGCTTGCAGAGGAAGCAAAACCCAGTCCTTCGCGATTCTTGTTTTTCGGCAACTGCACAACTTTCCCCCATTCTTCACCTGTTCCTTCCTGAATAACTTTCTGTGCGCTCTTCCAAGTACGGAAAGACACTTCATTCTTCTCTGGCCCCTTACCTTCCACAGTCAGGCCTTGGAAAGAGGTTCCTTCTGTTTCATCAGCACCAATAAAGGAAAAGGCTGACAAGTGGCTTATCAACATGGCTTCTTCACCGCTTACAGTTATTAGCTTCCCGTTCTTTACGAACTTCAACTTTTGATGCAGTGTAGACGTCACCGCTCCGGCTTCATGGATCCATGGTCGGCCCAACAAACAACTGTATGCCGCTTGGATATCCATCACTTGAAAGGTAATCTGAAATTGGTGTGGTCCAATCGTTATAGGCAGGTCTACTTCTCCGATCACCGACTTCCTTCGAACCATCAAAAGCTTTTACTATTACTCCGCTTCTCCTTATGGGTGTACCCTTGTAGGAAAGTTGATCAAGAGTTGATTTGGCCATCACATTCAGAGACGAACCGGTGTCCACAAGTACATTCGACAGTGCATCAGACTTGCAGTTCACCGATATATGCAATGCCAGGTTGTGATTCCTACCTTCTGCTGGGAGCTCTTCATCACTGAAACTCAGATTGTTACATGCAGTGATATTACCCACTATTCCACCAAACTGATCAATCGTCACATCATGATCCACAAAAGCTTGGTCCAAGACCTTCATCAAGGCATCTCTATGAGCGTCAGAATTCAATAATAATGACATCATAGATATCTTCGACGGAGTTTGCATCAACTGATCAATCACTTTGTACTCGCTTTTCTTGATCAACTTCAAAAGTTCGTCTTGATCAGAGTCTCCACTGGCCCCACTAGACTGGCCCATCTCCTTGCTTCCACTAGGACCAAATTACTGGCAGTTGTTCAATCACCGGATCACTTACTTTCTTCGGGAGCGCTGCTGGGATGACACGCCCGTTCCTCAATATCTTGTTATCACTTGCAATGTTGTCGACAGAAGTTAGAGAGGGTAAGGGTACCTCTCGCCCATTTTCCAACATCGTGGCCTGGTATCTGTATGGGATGGCTTTTCGGGAAGTAAACGGCACAGGTCCCGGCAAACAGATCACCAGAGGAGTAGTAGTTGACCTTTCACTGTTGTATGCTATTTCCACCCGTTCTGGGATGCTGAACTCAGGTGTAATGACACACACCTCCTTCTCCTTCTTCGAGATGAGCAACTCCCTCCTGTCTATCAACCCTTGTATATCACCCTGCACTTTCTGACATCCTCTTGGGTCTACAAGGCACACTTCGCATGCTGTATGATCAGTGACTAAACAAATTCACCTCGCACATCTTGATATGCATTGGAACCAGTGGGGTCTGAACATGTTGGACATTAAGAATGATACTATCTTTGCAACAGTCTTGTACCATATTAACAGACGGTCCATGATTCGGTAGAGGGTTAGCCTGAACAGTTTGGGTTCTGGTCTCGGAAGGACAAGATGTTGGCTTGGATCAATCTCTGCACTTCTCTCTTTAAAGCAAAGCAGTGTTCAATGTCGTGTCCTGGTGCCCCTTGGTGGAAGGCACACGTGTGGTCGGCTCGGTACCAAAAAGGTAGCCTTTCGGGTACTTGAGGTGGCGGCTTTGTTTGTACTAGGTTTTTCTCAAGCAAAGCTGGGAGCAACTCTGCGTACTTCATAGGGATAGGGTCAAATTGCTGGTTTCTTGGCATATGGTTTTGTGGATGGTGCTGTTGGGGAGCTTGAGGTCGGGGCGTTTGTTGGTAGTACGGTTGTTGGTGAGGCTGTTGATAATGTTGATGGGGCTGTTGGTAAGGTAGTTGAGGTTGTTGATAAGGCCTTTGTGGGGTTTGTAGTTTGTAGTTTGAATTTTGGGCAGTATTGGTGGATGGTGAAATGGCAGCAATGTGTTGGTAGGATGGGTATCTTTGTTGTGGCCTCCCGTGAGCAACCATACTGACCTCCTGTTCCTTCTTTCTTGGGAAGTGATTCCCGAACTTCTTCCCACTGTTGGCGGGGGTACTCTCTTTAATCAGACGTCCTTCCCGGACTCCTTCCTCCAGGCGCATACCCATGTTTACCATCTCAGTGAAGTCACTGGGTGCACTCGCAATCATCCGCTCGTAATAAAATGAACCAAGAGTATTCAGGAAAATCTTGGTCATTTCTTTCTCCTCCAAAGGCGGGTTGATTTGAGCAGCAATTTCCCTCCATCTTTGAGCATACTCTTTGAAAGTCTCCTTGTCCTTTTGAGCCATGGCCCGGAGTTGATCTCTGTCCGGGGCCATGTCCAGGTTGTACTTGTATTGGCGGACGAAGGCTTCTCCCAAATCATTGAAAGTTTGGATCTTGGTGCTGTCCAAACTCATGTACCATTTTAAAGCTGCGCCAGTTAAGCTGTCCTGGAAGTAGTGGATGAGCAATTGATGGTTATCAGTCTGGGTGGACATCTTCCGAGCATACATCACCAAGTGGCTTTGAGGGCAAGTGTTCCCCTTATACTTTTCGAATTCAGGGACCTTAAATTTGGGCGGGATCTTAACATTTGGCACCAAACAGAGGTCGTGGGCATTTTTCCCAAACAGATCTTTTCCCCGGAGGGCTTTGATTTCCCGTTGTAACTCTTCAAACTTCTCTTGGAAATCATCCATTCGATCCTGGGCCCCTACACTTTCCGTGTGAAAGATGGGTTCATTGTCGTACGGGGTTGTATGAATCATTGGAGCTGAAAAGGTCATAGTAGCCTGAGGAAAAGTAACACCGGGTTGAGGAGCAGAAGTTGCAACAGGAATAGGGATGAAACCTTCTCCGGAGCTAAAAGGCATGCCCCATGGATATCTGTCAGACATTGTGTATTGTGGAGCACTGGTGTGCGCTGTCGGAGCCGAAGTAGTTGCAGTTGTCGGCTGAGCTGAAGAGCTAGGGGAAGGAGGCGGTGGAGGAACTTGTGCGGCTGCCAGCAGCTTTACCAACTCTGTCAATTCTTCCATCTTGGTCCGCATGGATGTCATTTCCTCCCGAAGTATTTGGTTTTCTTGTTCCAGATGGTCCATTCTTTTTCTCTGGTGTGCTCTAGTGTTGTACGTGTAAGTTGGTTCCTGCTGAGGACGTCGGGCCACCTTCCGGGACTAGGCAGATGAACCTTTGGAAAAAACAAGACGTGAGACTCGGCTTGGGAAACTATGGATGCATGATCATGCGTATGCAAAAAAGAAAGATATTTTATCGAAGGACTTTGTTGAAGTAATTGTAAACATCATGGTTTGAACATTCCGTTTAAGCATTAAGATATTACAAAATAGTTCTTTTTGACAGATTACAAGATTTTGGAAACTAGAATCTAAACATAAAACTCTAAAGACTTCAACTTAAGCTCCTGGAGTAGATGAATCCTCGGAATCTGAATGTGCACCAAAGAACGAATCCGTAAACCTTCGCTTCCTTTTAGAATCCCGGCTGAGCAAAGCATCTTTTTGCTGAAGCAAATCATCCTTCTCGATCATCCGTTGGTTCTGAATGAAAAGCTCGTGATTCTTCTGTGCTAACTTCCCTTTCAAGGTTTCATGCTCACGTTCAAGTTCCTGGTACCTTCTCTTCCAAGTTTCCTTCTCTTGTTTTTCCTTGGTTAGCTGCTCCTGAAACTCTTCCTTGGTGTCAAAAGGGATAGGCAAGGATGATGGTGGGATGGTGGAGGATAGGTATCTAGGTAGGTGGTAGGGTAAGCCAAAACTCATGGTCCTATCAATAACCCACTGAGTATAAGATTCATGCACATAATCAAATTTCTTTCCCATCTGACTTCTGTTAAGTCTGCGGATGGCATTCCAAGCTTGTGCGAATCTCTCTCTCCTGTTTGAGTGGTCTTCATGATAAAGATAGAACTCACTGGTCAGGGCAAGGTTGTTTGGCTTTGTTTTCATTGGGTAACCGAACTGTCGACGGGCTAGAGAAGGGTTGTAGCTAATCCCGCCACGCATACCAAGAAGAGGTACGTTGGGGTATTCACCACAGCTAACAATAACTTTCCCTACGTCACAGGCTGCCTGGTACCAAACTATGTCTGAGGGGTGGAGGGCCATGATTCTGTGGGACCAAGGAAGATCTTCGCGGTTAGCTTTGAAAGTATGAGTTTGAGGTAGGTGGGAGATAAACCATTTGTAAAGCAGTGGTGCACAGCAAAGAATAGTTCCACGGCCGGCTTGGGTACGGTCATGGATAGAGTGGTAGGTATCAGCTAGTAGAGTGGGTACAGGGTTTTTGGAGAGGAAGATTTTGATGGCATGGATATCAATGAAGTTGTCAATATTCGGGAAGAGTACAAGGCCATATATGAGGAGGGCTAGGGTGGAATGGAAGGCAAGAGTGCTAGCTGCTTCGGCAAATATGGAGGCTTGTTGATAGAGGAAGTGGGTGGGAAGACCTTGGAGACCTCCTTTAAAGGTAAGGTTTGCTTGGATGATGGAAGTTTCAAGGTGGAGAGCGGCTGCGATGTCGGAGGGTTTAGGGATAGGTTCTAGGCCATGGAACGGTATTTTGTCAGGCACGGGTAACCCAACCAGGTATGAGTATTCTTCAAGTGTAGGGACAAGCTGGTAGTCAGGAAAGGTGAAGCAATGGTAGAGTGGGTCATAGAATTGGACCAAGGTTTCCAGACATCCTTCCTCAACATCTACTCTAAGGATATTAAGTAGCCTTCCATGATGAGCTTGAAAATCCATTCGATCGTTTACTAAAGATCCTAGCTTCCTTAATTTTGCCAAGTCTGGCCTTCTTGAAAAGATACTTTTTAGTGCTTCTTCGTGGAATGTCCATATCTACAATGTTTACAAAAAGTTCATTTAAGTCCTTCGATGTTTTGGATGAAAAGGAAAAGAGTTTATGCATGGATGCATGTATGAATGATTATGCTAAAGAGCGGAGAAAACATGGTGAGGTTTAAGTCCATAATGTTGGAGCCAAGGGTAAACACGCCATTTGGTAAGGACTATGGTTTCATTTGTACCTGTATCACGGGTTCTACCAAGTTCCCAAAGTCCTCAACCCCTTCCAAATATCGTCGGGTTACGAGATTGACTCCCGATCCAATAATATTTGTAAGAAAGTCTCGTTTGAGTGTAGTATCGCGTATCAACTAATTCAAGATTACTCTTGGTTAGCCACCGCACTACGTCCTAAAAGGCCAAGATGGGTTAAAGGTAACTAAAGGTCCTCAACTTCATAGGTCACTTGAAAATATCAATGCCGGACACGACTTACTCATGCCAACATAATAATACTTCCAAGATCCCTCCATTGAGCGGGGTTATCACATGTGTCACATCCGAAATTTACCCTCGGAAAGCCACTTTGATTATACCACCATCCTATCTTATGTTTCCCTCAAGTCCGGGTGTAGGACTTATCTCACCACTCACGTAAAAGGAAAAAAAACACATATTCACATATTTACATATTTACACCTCTTATTTTTATTTTAAGCAAGTTATAGCGCAAAAATATTTAAATAAATTCAAGTTAGGCTCAACCCTCGGGTGTCCCCAGTGAAGTCGCCATTTCTGTCGCGGTGATTTTCGGAGATCAAGCTATTGATTAGCATTGACTCACTAATTTTATTTCACGACTGAACTTTTAATTTTTTAAAAGAAAGATGGAAAAAAGTTCTAAATTACCACATTTTTAAAGATTTAGGGTTCGGGGGTTAGTTACGTTTAGGGAAGGTGTTAGCACCCTAAACGTTCGTAGTACTCTACGAGAACCTCTTGATTTTATTTATTTATTTTGGCTATAACTTGCTTATTATTATTTTTTTAAAAAAAGAAAAGAATGAATTAGAATAGTGAGAAAAAATAAAAATGTTTTTTTTGTATTTTTTATGATTTGGAAGGACAGAGTCCTCTGCCTACGTACCCGTGAGGGATCAAAACCTCGTAGTTCGGGGTAAAAAATGACGTTTGATTTGTTTGGTGTTTTTTATTAGTTTTAAAAAGGTTTTAAAAATATAAAGCCAAGTGGCAAAAATGGAATTGGTTTGTGTTTTTTAATTTTGAAAATGGTTAAAGTGTTATTAAAATGGATTAATGATTTTTTAAAGAAAATAAAGAGAAAAAAAACGGACACTTGATTGACAATCAAGGTTTATTAAGAAAAGATTTTTTTGATTTTTGATTATTTGAGTTTTTTTTGTATTTTTTTGAATATGGACTAAGACTAAAAATATAAACGCGAGGAATTTCCGTGGTGACGTTGGATCACCACGAAATCCTTTGAAAAATTAAACTAACCTAATATTTTTTGTATTTTTTTTTGTAAAGCGGAATAAATAAAAATAAATAAAGACATAAAACAGAATAAATAAAGTGTGGTGTCGGTGCATATTCTCATTTATTATTTACATTGGGCCTAAATACATTCTAAGAAATGACAAAAGTAATAAAAAAAAAAAAATAAAGATTGCAAACGCACTAAAAAAATAAATATGCTAAAAGAGATGCATGAAAATAAAAGGAAAATAATAATAATAAAAAAAAATGCATGCAATACTTATGAGATAAATGCCATGGAATAATATGCATGAAAATAACCTAAATACATTCTAAGAAATGACAAAATAATAAAAAAGAAATAAAAATTGCAAATGCACTAAGAATTAAATAAATATGCTAAGAATGAAAAATGAAAATGCATGAAAATAAAAAGGAAAATAAATAAAAAAGATAAAATAAAATGCATGATGTACTATGAGATGAATTCAATGAAATAAGATGCACGAAAATAAATAAGGAACTAACAAATTAAAACACAAAAAGGATAAAAAGAACAAAAAGAAATAAAAAAAAAGGACAGGGGGTGCAGAAGAGGATCAGGGGGTGGGAGGAGCAATCAGCAAAAGCTGCTGAAAAAGAAAATTGGGCCGCAGGGAAATGGACTACTGGGCCTGGCTTTTAAATGTTGTTTAAAAACTGATTTTCAGAAAAAATCACCCATTTTTACTCTTTCTTTCTCTCTCTCTAAACTCTCTCCATCTTCCTTCTCTCTAGCTCTCTCCTCCCATGAATATTTCGGCCAGGCCAATAACACTCAGGCACGGCGGCCGGCCAGCCCTAGGGGCGGCGCCACCGTGCCGGAGGAACAAAACCCCCCTTTTTTTAAAAAAAAAACAAGCTTTCCTACTCCTCTCTCCCTCCCAAACATGAATTCGGTAATGATTTTTAAAAAAAACTTGCCAAGAACCCTAGATCTAGATTTGAAAACTCAAGAAAAACTACCTCTAAAAAAAAAACTTTCTGGTTCGGCTTTAAGGTGGGTTTTTGCTGTTGTTGTGTGAGCCGTGGGTTGAGGCCGTGGGTTGGTTAAGGAGTGGTTTTGACTTGTGAATGGTGGCCGTGAGTGTGTGTGGAAGGGGGCCGTACAAGTGAGAGGGAAAGGCTGAGTATGTGTCGTGGGTGTGAGGGAGTATGGAGGGAGGCCGTGGCTTGGTGGTGTTTGTTTTGTGGTGGCCGTGTGTACTGTTGGTGTGGTGGGTTAGAGGGCGTGGGTGATTCGTGTACGTGAGTGTGAGGGGTGGAGGAGGGAGGCCGTGGCTTGTGAGTTTGCTGGGGAATTGGAACGGTTGGTGGGGTGTGAGATATGTGGTTTACGAGGGCCGTACGGCTTTTGGGAGAGGGATGGATTGTTGTTTGGGGTGGTGATAGGTGGTGGAAGGTTGTTGAGGGGTAAGGCCGTGAGTGAGAGGGTTTGTTACTGTGTTGTGTGTGTTTTCCTCTGTGTGGTTTTGTAACTGTTAAATTTTGCTTGCCTCGCGTGTTCCTCCCTTTGTCATTCTGATTGTTCTCCTTTTAATCAACCATACAGTCAATGGCAATCAGCAGTAAATGACAATCAAGACAAATGATGACAATCAAGCAGCTTGGTCAAACCCAAAATCAAATAAACCAAACATTAAAAGGCTATTAGAACCCATTAAAACAAAATCAGTCAACTCTAAATAAATTAAAGAAAAAAAGGGTATATAAAAAAACGAAAATAAAAAAAAAAATATAATAAAAGAAAATGATAAAGATAAAAAAAAGATAATAAAATGAAAAAGGAAATAAATAAAAAATAAAAATAAAAATTAACAAAAATAAAAATAATAATAATAATAAAAGACTGTCGCCTTCGGAACCAAAAAAAAATGAGGTATTTTAAAATACCTCCCTGTCAAAATTTTGTCTGAAACGACAAACAAAATCCGACCTAAAAAGACAAAAATGAAAAAGAAATTTTAGGTCAAAAAATTGGGGTATGACACAAGTGTTTTGATAACTTTGGGATTTCTTAAATTTCAAACAAAACTTGAATGAAAAAGGGATGGTTTGACGTATGTCTCTCCATTTCCCCGGTTGAACTAATGCTTGACGTATGTCTCGTTGTTCGGACAATCGTCATTCTATTTTCAACGGGATCAAGAAAGGTTCAATGGACTCAACGGAGTCGAACATTGACCAAAGTGACTCAACCGAGTCGAACATTGAATCAAATGGTCACGGGGGACCAAAGGGTTCAAATTGACCACAAAGGGCCAATAATTGGTTTGGTGTGGTTGGATGCGTTCACTACAAGAAAAAAAGGCATTTTGCGACTTCTGAAATCATGGATTGCGACTGTTAGAAGGGTCGCAGGTATCCCTTTGCGACTGTTCCCCAATAGACACAGAAATTGGGGTCGCAAAGGGTATTTTGCGACTGTTCAACCAACAGTCGCACCAACAGTCGCAAAGGAAGAACATTCACACGGTTTTGAAGGGACTTGCGACCCCTCACAACAGTCGCAAATGTTTAGTTTTTTAAAAAAAAATTTGGTTGGAGCAATTTTTATTGACAATTTAAATAAATATATTAATAAATACTTAAAATCTACATAAAAGACCAACTAAACAACACTGACTAAAGAATACAATAGTCACTTACCAAACTAAACAACACTGACTAAAGAATTCAACATAACTTACAACTTACGGTTTCAGATCAGTTCACAAAATAAAAAATAAAAAACTACACAAAATTGAATTGGCTATTGAAAATAATTTACTAATCCTTGCAATTTACTAACATCTTACAAAATAACTGAGGCCAGTAGAATGCTTACATTTCATAATGGAATCAAAAACAAACAAACTGGCTTTATTTTTAAAAATTGAATGAACTATATGATTGCTAAACTGGGATATCACTGAACAAAAATGTCATCAATCCTAGAATTGTTCTAAACAATATAGTGAACACCCCCATTCAGGATCATTGGCTACTTGATGTCACTGAGGATTTCTTCGATTTCTTACTCATGTAAATCTTGTTGTAGACAGTCTTGGTTCTAACTGACAATAGAATATCTAAGAAAAACCCAACAACACATGCTCCAGCCATGACAATAAACACTAGCCTGTAACAATGACCTCCGACGCACGTGTTGAAGTAGCAATAAACGTCACAAGAAAGGGGGGGTTTGAATTGTGACCCTTTTAAAATTATTCCTGAAATATTAAACAAGATTGTATACTCAAGAAAGTTCTTGGTAAGTGTTAGTATAAAAATATTATGGGTTTTAAGCTTGTTTTAACCTGACCAGAATGTTCTGGATCAAATATAAAATATTGAAGTTGCTTTTAGTGAGCACCAGAATGTTCTGGAGAATGATTAATTCATATAAGCAGAATGAGAAAAATGATATTTAAATGTAAAGCATGGACCAGAATGATCTGGAGAAAGTTTAATATATATAAGCAGAATGATAAAATAGTAATGACCAGAATGTTCTGGAGAATGATAAAACAATATTATAAGTTGATTTTAAATGAGAGTTTATATTAGGCAGGTTGTTTTATCTTGGACCAGAATGTTCTGGAGGCAGTTAATAAAACAATATAAGTGATTTAATTTAGGACCAGAGAACTCTGGATTAATTTAATTAGGACCAGAATGTTCTGGAAAGATTAATAATATTATGATAGTGATAGTGTGTGATCTTTGTGTAACAAAAATAATAGAGAGAAAGGAAGAGAGAAAAACACAGGAGATTTATCCTGGTTCACCAAACCCGGCTACTTCCAGTCCCCACACCTCGTGTGAGATTATCCACTATAGTATCCTGCTAACAGAAACTTCTGACTAGCACCATAGATTCTTGATCACACCAGATCAGTCCGTTACAAACACGTATTATCAACCTCGGCAGGCTTCTACAATTCTTTGCTTTCGCACAAGAAAGGTTGTTATACTTCTTTCCCAAACTATTGTTACGAATAGACTTGAGAATTACAATACACTTTGTATGAAAAGAGATGAATTTTGGATCGAATAAAATTCTCAATACATGTTTGAGATTTTACTAAAAAACTCGAAAGAGTATGATCCAAAAGAAAGAGAGAGCTTTGAGACTTGTTTGTGAAGAGCTTTTGTATGTAGTGATGATTTTCACTTGAGAGAATATTTGCTTTCAAAACTCTTGCATTTAACTTCCAAAGCCTCTTGTATTTATAGGTGAGGAGTGTCTTGGTGACCAAGGATGAAAATAGAGCTGTTAGACACGTTTTTTACAGCTGTCTATAGCTACATTTGATTTCATACTTTCTTCTTCAATTCAGCCAGATTGTTCTCAGAACGATCTGGTTGATTCAGCTTGCTTTGTTGTTTCAACGTGTGAAGTTTACAGCTGGAATGAGCTGTTGCTTGCTGTAGTGAGTTGTTACTTGCTGTAATGAGTTGTTGCTTGCTGTAAAAACTTGCAAGTCACTCATGTTTATGTCACCATGATGATGCCATTCCATTTCACATGTGACTTAATTCTTTTCATGAGATATTTATCTTTTGATGGGCTTTTCTCCAAATGAATTGAAACTTTCAAGACCCTAAGATAACTTCTCATGTTTTAATGCCATGCATTCCTTTTTGCTTTCTTGCCTTTTGATGTAAATATTTTATTGTATCCAGACGGTTCATGGAACAGTGACCAGAACGTTCTCGTAATGTTCTCATGAAACAATTCTCACAAAATAGATTAGTAGATAACAAGATGAAATAAATTTAATATGTTTGTAATCTTTAAAACATCAAATAAGGATTTTGTCTCAACACGTGTTACCTCCTCCTTCTGTTGTTGTTGCTTCCATATCGTAGAGTATACCGGCAAGTAGACCGGAAAAGAGGAAAGAGCCAAGTGGAAGGTTGAGGATGAGAATATTGTAGATGAGACCGTAATATCTGAGTTCAAATAACTCTGATGCTGTTGGCACTGTAACAGCAAGGCGCACTCCATAACATATGCCGACGATAATGGAACCGATGTAAAGTGAACCGGGCATAGCCAGGGCTAAGAGTATGTAGCCAACAGCCATCAGAATCTGAGATATTGCATTCCAAAGAGGTCTAGGAGTTCCAGATTTCCTGTTAACAAGAAAATTTGTAAGGAAAAATAAACATGATATAAAAAAGGTATAAAAAAAGGTATAGAGTCATTTGGGGTGGTCTGAAATGGCTATAAAAAAGGTATAGAGTCATAACATGCATGTATAATATTATAGAAGAGCGTTACAAATGAAACACGTCATATCCTGTTGTTTAACTTACCCCGTGGGCACTAAGTGGCGGGAAACCACCAACTAAGTTGATACTACATTATAGATATAGATAAAAATGGAAATAATTTCTACTTCACACAGATAACCAAAACCAACACCCTCAATACCAAAGATGATTTGAATTCAACACATTAATTTTCCAATCTCCACTGATTCTAATCTAAACATTTCTGTTTGCTTTTATCTTTCTTGGTCTCAGTCAAGTTATATGCAGTTTTACTGTCTATGTTGTCAATAGCTGATTGCAGAAAATAGCAATTTGCTCCAATTTTGCTACGTTACAACGTTATAGCGCAACTATCACTGCTATTTGATAGCACTTCACGCTAAATAGAGTATCGCGGAATAATAGAGATTTGTTCAAATTTTATTATGCTATAACGCTATAGCCGCTATTTGACAACACTGATTACTGTTTGCATCAGTATTTCGACCGTGTCCTTATATATCAGTCTATTACGTCCTCAATCAATGAAACTCCTAAGTCCTAACAGATATACTACTCTTAGTTTAAGATTTCTCCATTTTTCGCTAAGCAACAACCATATGTCTAAACAATATATGATCATAGAATACATTTGAAAATATCCTACAACTTACCAGCAGTCACCAAGCATACCCAAGACTGCTCCAAGTTGTGAACATAACTCTGAAGTGTTACCGACTTTTTCTATCTGACTGTGAACGTCTTCTGCACATAGGTTCAGTCTTGATTTGGCACTTTCTAAATTCTGAGCACGGAATGCCTGTTTTAGAATTACAATTGGTAAAATGTTATTATCAAGTGGTCAAACAAAGTATAAAAGAAACTTAGTAAAATAAAAAGTTGTAGCTTCAGCAGATCAAGGGTCTCCATCGACAATAATATTAAACAGGGCCGAAGTATTAAACAGGAAATAATATTTACCAGCTCAGAATGTATCAAAAGTAATCAACATTATCATAGTCACCACTTTCATTGTGGATGATAATAGTTAATGACAAAAATTTCAAGGATCTTCCATTCTTTCACAATTTTAATTTAATCCTTCATATACAAGACTTCATTCACATTTGAAAAGGACATACCCTCATGGCCTGTTGCACCAAGAAAGAACCTCTTTCCAAAGACACGTCCTCGTATATGACAGGATTATTATTCTCTGCTGCTTCTTCGCCATTGTCTAAATTAACAGACCTTTTGATCCTGGCATGACCTTCAATAAATCGATCCACTACACCTTGAAGATCAGCATTGGGCTCGATCTTCTCAATATCAGCCCCACATAACGGACAGTCCTTAAAGCGCAATATACATGCCCTGCACAAGGGAAAGACATAAAATAAAAAATGAGTCAAAAATATTTTATGCAATATAGATTCGAGAAATAAACACAGGCCGCGATACATACTTGCAGAAAACATGAGAACAAGGCACACATTTGCTGGTGTCGAATAGAAGTGCCTGGCATACCATACAACTAAGAGGACCAATCTTAAATGTTTGTGAGTCATATCCCAAAGGGCACTTTGGTGAGACACTAGCTGAGTCTTTAACCTCTTTCTTCACCTTACTTTCATGCTCTACATGATGTTTAGTTGAGTTTTCACTCTATTTTTTAGAAGCATTACTGTCATCCGGCCGGGTAATTTTAACAAAAGGACATACCGGTTTCATATTGAATCTCCAAAACAACAAGAACCTACAAAAATAACATTTTTGCATTCAGGTAACTTATAAACAACTTCAATATAAACAAAATGCAACCAAAAACACGAAGAAGTAGCAATATTCAATCCTCATAAATTATAGACACAAATTGCAAATTGCAATGATAAAAATCAGAAATACTATCAATTAAAAACTCCAACAAAAACAACATCTTTGCATTTAGTTGACTTAAGAACATCTTCCTATATAAACAAAATTTGCAACCAAAACACACAAAAGTATCATTCTACATCATTATAGTTTATACACACAAATTAAAATGATAAAATAAAAAGTCCTATCAAATTAAAACACAACAAAATAAAAAAATACCAATCAATCTCGTCCCTATCTAGTTCCTTAATCCAAAGAAATCAACCAAATAAAATAGTTCGTTTAAATATTAATTAAATAAAATAAAATTTCAATTAGAGAGAGATATAGGTAAATTATGAATTGGGGTTACCTCTAACCATACGAACAATGTCAGAGGAAGAAGCACCTTTGGAGATTAAAAACTGAAACTTTGGGAGAATTCTTTTGTGGGTATCGCAGGAAAGAAGCGATGGTGAAACCGTGATTTTTGAAGAGATGGTGAAACCGTGAAAACTGAATCAGGTTTTTGTGAGGTTGTGAAATAAAGCTGTTTGGAAGCTTTTGTGCGGATTGTGAAGGGGTAGTGTTGAAGAATCTGAGAGAAATTGGGTGAGAGTGAAATTGGGGGAGAGCTTAAATGAGATTGTGGGAATGCTTCGATTCGGTCATGGGTGGTAGAGATTTAGGTTTCAGTTTTGAGAGCTGCGCGTGCTGAAATTGCGGTGGCGCAGAATCAGATGAAGAAAGAGACTCAAGCTGAAGTTGAAGAGAAGATTGCGGAAGGGAGGAAGAAGGTTGATGCTGAATTGCAAGAAGCGCTTGCGAATTTGGAAAAGCAAAAGGAAGAAACTGTTAAAGCTCTTGATTCTCAGTTTGGGGGAATAAAATTGGGTTATAGGGTTTTGGAGGTGTGGGAGGGAGACTGAAAATGGAAGAGCGGGGGGATAAAATTTTTGGCCAAAATATTTAATGTGAAAGGCGCTTAAAAAAAGGTATAAAACCTGCGACCCTTAAGCCTAACAGTCGCAGTAACAGTCGCAAAAGTGTAATTTGCGACGGTTCAAAGCTAAGGGTCGCAAAGTAAGTGTCGCAAAATGACAAATTTCTTGTAGTGATCCAACGGGATCAAGAAAGGTTCAATGGACTCAACGGAGTCGAACATTGACCAAAGTGACTCAACCGAGTCGAACATTGAATCAAATGGTCACGGGGGACCAAAGGGTTCAAATTGACCACAAAGGGCCAAGAATTGGTTTGGTGTGGTTGGATGCGTTAAATCGAACCTTTTCTCGACTCGGTTGAGTCACTTTGGTCAATGTTCGACTCCGTTGAGTCCATTGAACCTTTCTTGATCCCGTTGGATCAATCGAACCTTTTCTCGACTCGGTTGAGTCACTTTGGTCAATGTTCGACTCCGTTGAGTCCATTGAACCTTTTCTTGATCCCGTTGGATCAATCGAACCCTTTCTCGACTCGGTTGAGTCACTTTGGTCAATGTTCGACTCGGTTGAGTCCATTGAACCTTTTTCTTGATCCCGTCGGATCAATTGAACCCTTTCTCGACTCGGTTGAGTCATTTTAATCTTTTTTGGTCCCCTCGCGGCCAATTCGAACCCTTTTTCCCCAACGGACATGTTTTATCTATTCTAGCGCGATTCGAAACAAACGCTTAAGCCTCCCATGCGCGAGCACACAAGCTATGTTTAATCGCAAGAATACGATCAAAACATCGTTCTTTAAAATCAACCAACAAATACATTTTTCTACCAAAGAACTACGTAGCTTTGATTTCTTCATATACAAGACTTCATTCACATTTGAAAAGGACATACCCTCATGGCCTGTTGCACCAAGAAAGAACCTCTTTCCAAAGACACGTCCTCATATATGACAGGATTATTATTCTCTGCTGCTTCTTCGCCATTGTCTAAATTAACAGACCTTTTGATCCTGGCATGACCTTCAATAAATCGATCCACTACACCTTGAAGATCAGCATTGGGCTCGATCTTCTCAATATCAGCCCCACATAACGGACAGTCCTTAAAGCGCAATATACATGCCCTGCACAAGGGAAAGACATAAAATAAAAAATGAGTCAAAAATATTTTATGCAATATAGATTCGAGAAATAAACACAGGCCGCGATACATACTTGCAGAAAACATGAGAACAAGGCACACATTTGCTGGTGTCGAATAGAAGTGCCTGGCATACCATACAACTAAGAGGACCAATCTTAAATGTTTGTGAGTCATATCCCAAAGGGCACTTTGGTGAGACACTAGCTGAGTCTTTAACCTCTTTCTTCACCTTACTTTCATGCTCTACATGATGTTTAGTTGAGTTTTCACTCTATTTTTTAGAAGCATTACTGTCATCCGGCCGGGTAATTTTAACAAAAGGACATACCGGTTTCATATTGAATCTCCAAAACAACAAGAACCTACAAAAATAACATTTTTGCATTCAGGTAACTTATAAACAACTTCAATATAAACAAAATGCAACCAAAAACACGAAGAAGTAGCAATATTCAATCCTCATAAATTATAGACACAAATTGCAAATTGCAATGATAAAAATCAGAAATACTATCAATTAAAAACTCCAACAAAAACAACATCTTTGCATTTAGTTGACTTAAGAACATCTTCCTATATAAACAAAATTTGCAACCAAAACACACAAAAGTATCATTCTACATCATTATAGTTTATACACACAAATTAAAATGATAAAATAAAAAGTCCTATCAAATTAAAACACAACAAAATAAAAAAATACCAATCAATCTCGTCCCTATCTAGTTCCTTAATCCAAAGAAATCAACCAAATAAAATAGTTCGTTTAAATATTAATTAAATAAAATAAAATTTCAATTAGAGAGAGATATAGGTAAATTATGAATTGGGGTTACCTCTAACCATACGAACAATGTCAGAGGAAGAAGCACCTTTGGAGATTAAAAACTGAAACTTTGGGAGAATTCTTTTGTGGGTATCGCAGGAAAGAAGCGATGGTGAAACCGTGATTTTTGAAGAGATGGTGAAACCGTGAAAACTGAATCAGGTTTTTGTGAGGTTGTGAAATAAAGCTGTTTGGAAGCTTTTGTGCGGATTGTGAAGGGGTAGTGTTGAAGAATCTGAGAGAAATTGGGTGAGAGTGAAATTGGGGGAGAGCTTAAATGAGATTGTGGGAATGCTTCGATTCAGTCATGGGTGGTAGAGATTTAGGTTTCAGTTTTGAGAGCTGCGCGTGCTGAAATTGCGGTGGCGCAGAATCAGATGAAGAAAGAGACTCAAGCTGAAGTTGAAGAGAAGATTGCGGAAGGGAGGAAGAAGGTTGATGCTGAATTGCAAGAAGCGCTTGCGAATTTGGAAAAGCAAAAGGAAGAAACTGTTAAAGCTCTTGATTCTCAGTTTGGGGGAATAAAATTGGGTTATTGGGTTTTGGAGGTGTGGGAGGGAGACTGAAAATGGAAGAGCGGGGGGATAAAATTTTTGGCCAAAATATTTAATGTGAAAGGCGCTTAAAAAAAGGTATAAAACCTGCGACCCTTAAGCCTAACAGTCGCAGTAACAGTCACAAAAGTGTAATCTGCGACGGTTCAAAGCTAAGGGTCGCAAAGTAAGTGTCGCAAAATGACAAATTTCTTGTAGTGATCCAACGGGATCAAGAAAGGTTCAATGGACTCAACGGAGTCGAACATTGACCAAAGTGACTCAACCGAGTCGAACATTGAATCAAATGGTCACGGGGGACCAAAGGGTTCAAATTGACCACAAAGGGCCAAGAATTGGTTTGGTGTGGTTGGATGCGTTAAATCGAACCTTTTCTCGACTCGGTTGAGTCACTTTGGTCAATGTTCGACTCCGTTGAGTCCATTGAACCTTTCTTGATCCCGTTGGATCAATCGAACCTTTTCTCGACTCGGTTGAGTCACTTTGGTCAATGTTCGACTCCGTTGAGTCCATTGAACCTTTTCTTGATCCCGTTGGATCAATCGAACCCTTTCTCGACTCGGTTGAGTCACTTTGGTCAATGTTCGACTCGGTTGAGTCCATTGAACCTTTTTCTTGATCCCGTCGGATCAATTGAACCCTTTCTCGACTCGGTTGAGTCATTTTAATCTTTTTTGGTCCCCTCGCGGCCAATTCGAACCCTTTTTCCCCAACGGACATGTTTTATCTATTCTAGCGCGATTCGAAACAAACGTTTAAGCCTCCCATGCGCGAGCACACAAGCTATGTTTAATCGCAAGAATACGATCAAAACATCGTTCTTTAAAATCAACCAACAAATACATTTTTCTACCAAAGAACTACGTAGCTTTGATTTCTTCATATACAAGACTTCATTCACATTTGAAAAGGACATACCCTCATGGCCTGTTGCACCAAGAAAGAACCTCTTTCCAAAGACACGTCCTCGTATATGACAGGATTATTATTCTCTGCTGCTTCTTCGCCATTGTCTAAATTAACAGACCTTTTGATCCTGGCATGACCTTCAATAAATCGATCCACTACACCTTGAAGATCAGCATTGGGCTCGATCTTCTCAATATCAGCCCCACATAACGGACAGTCCTTAAAGCGCAATATACATGCCCTGCACAAGGGAAAGACATAAAATAAAAAATGAGTCAAAAATATTTTATGCAATATAGATTCGAGAAATAAACACAGGCCGCGATACATACTTGCAGAAAACATGAGAACAAGGCACACATTTGCTGGTGTCGAATAGAAGTGCCTGGCATACCATACAACTAAGAGGACCAATCTTAAATGTTTGTGAGTCATATCCCAAAGGGCACTTTGGTGAGACACTAGCTGAGTCTTTAACCTCTTTCTTCACCTTACTTTCATGCTCTACATGATGTTTAGTTGAGTTTTCACTCGATTTTTTAGAAGCATTACTGTCATCCGGCCGGGTAATTTTAACAAAAGGACATACCGGTTTCATATTGAATCTCCAAAACAACAAGAACCTACAAAAATAACATTTTTGCATTCAGGTAACTTATAAACAACTTCAATATAAACAAAATGCAACCAAAAACACGAAGAAGTAGCAATATTCAATCCTCATAAATTATAGACACAAATTGCAAATTGCAATGATAAAAATCAGAAATACTATCAATTAAAAACTCCAACAAAAACAACATCTTTGCATTTAGTTGACTTAAGAACATCTTCCTATATAAACAAAATTTGCAACCAAAACACACAAAAGTATCATTCTACATCATTATAGTTTATACACACAAATTAAAATGATAAAATAAAAAGTCCTATCAAATTAAAACACAACAAAATAAAAAAATACCAATCAATCTCGTCCCTATCTAGTTCCTTAATCCAAAGAAATCAACCAAATAAAATAGTTCGTTTAAATATTAATTAAATAAAATAAAATTTCAATTAGAGAGAGATATAGGTAAATTATGAATTGGGGTTACCTCTAACCATACGAACAATGTCAGAGGAAGAAGCACCTTTGGAGATTAAAAACTGAAACTTTGGGAGAATTCTTTTGTGGGTATCGCAGGAAAGAAGCGATGGTGAAACCGTGATTTTTGAAGAGATGGTGAAACCGTGAAAACTGAATCAGGTTTTTGTGAGGTTGTGAAATAAAGCTGTTTGGAAGCTTTTGTGCGGATTGTGAAGGGGTAGTGTTGAAGAATCTGAGAGAAATTGGGTGAGAGTGAAATTGGGGGAGAGCTTAAATGAGATTGTGGGAATGCTTCGATTCAGTCATGGGTGGTAGAGATTTAGGTTTCAGTTTTGAGAGCTGCGCGTGCTGAAATTGCGGTGGCGCAGAATCAGATGAAGAAAGAGACTCAAGCTGAAGTTGAAGAGAAGATTGCGGAAGGGAGGAAGAAGGTTGATGCTGAATTGCAAGAAGCGCTTGCGAATTTGGAAAAGCAAAAGGAAGAAACTGTTAAAGCTCTTGATTCTCAGTTTGGGGGAATAAAATTGGGTTATTGGGTTTTGGAGGTGTGGGAGGGAGACTGAAAATGGAAGAGCGGGGGGATAAAATTTTTGGCCAAAATATTTAATGTGAAAGGCGCTTAAAAAAAGGTATAAAACCTGCGACCCTTAAGCCTAACAGTCGCAGTAACAGTCACAAAAGTGTAATCTGCGACGGTTCAAAGCTAAGGGTCGCAAAGTAAGTGTCGCAAAATGACAAATTTCTTGTAGTGATCCAACGGGATCAAGAAAGGTTCAATGGACTCAACGGAGTCGAAC
The DNA here is from genome assembly GCA_018208015.1 of Medicago ruthenica. NCBI lineage: Eukaryota > Viridiplantae > Streptophyta > Magnoliopsida > Fabales > Fabaceae > Medicago > Medicago ruthenica. Next base: position 15,165,387 of record CM031376.1, read on the forward strand.
ATTGACCAAAGTGACTCAACCGAGTCGAACATTGAATCAAATGGTCACGGGGGACCAAAGGGTTCAAATTGACCACAAAGGGCCAAGAATTGGTTTGGTGTGGTTGGATGCGTTAAATCGAACCTTTTCTCGACTCGGTTGAGTCACTTTGGTCAATGTTCGACTCCGTTGAGTCCATTGAACCTTTCTTGATCCCGTTGGATCAATCGAACCTTTTCTCGACTCGGTTGAGTCACTTTGGTCAATGTTCGACTCCGTTGAGTCCATTGAACCTTTTCTTGATCCCGTTGGATCAATCGAACCCTTTCTCGACTCGGTTGAGTCACTTTGGTCAATGTTCGACTCGGTTGAGTCCATTGAACCTTTTTCTTGATCCCGTCGGATCAATTGAACCCTTTCTCGACTCGGTTGAGTCATTTTAATCTTTTTTGGTCCCCTCGCGGCCAATTCGAACCCTTTTTCCCCAACGGACATGTTTTATCTATTCTAGCGCGATTCGAAACAAACGTTTAAGCCTCCCATGCGCGAGCACACAAGCTATGTTTAATCGCAAGAATACGATCAAAACATCGTTCTTTAAAATCAACCAACAAATACATTTTTCTACCAAAGAACTACGTAGCTTTGATTTCTTCATATACAAGACTTCATTCACATTTGAAAAGGACATACCCTCATGGCCTGTTGCACCAAGAAAGAACCTCTTTCCAAAGACACGTCCTCGTATATGACAGGATTATTATTCTCTGCTGCTTCTTCGCCATTGTCTAAATTAACAGACCTTTTGATCCTGGCATGACCTTCAATAAATCGATCCACTACACCTTGAAGATCAGCATTGGGCTCGATCTTCTCAATATCAGCCCCACATAACGGACAGTCCTTAAAGCGCAATATACATGCCCTGCACAAGGGAAAGACATAAAATAAAAAATGAGTCAAAAATATTTTATGCAATATAGATTCGAGAAATAAACACAGGCCGCGATACATACTTGCAGAAAACATGAGAACAAGGCACACATTTGCTGGTGTCGAATAGAAGTGCCTGGCATACCATACAACTAAGAGGACCAATCTTAAATGTTTGTGAGTCATATCCCAAAGGGCACTTTGGTGAGACACTAGCTGAGTCTTTAACCTCTTTCTTCACCTTACTTTCATGCTCTACATGATGTTTAGTTGAGTTTTCACTCGATTTTTTAGAAGCATTACTGTCATCCGGCCGGGTAATTTTAACAAAAGGACATACCGGTTTCATATTGAATCTCCAAAACAACAAGAACCTACAAAAATAACATTTTTGCATTCAGGTAACTTATAAACAACTTCAATATAAACAAAATGCAACCAAAAACACGAAGAAGTAGCAATATTCAATCCTCATAAATTATAGACACAAATTGCAAATTGCAATGATAAAAATCAGAAATACTATCAATTAAAAACTCCAACAAAAACAACATCTTTGCATTTAGTTGACTTAAGAACATCTTCCTATATAAACAAAATTTGCAACCAAAACACACAAAAGTATCATTCTACATCATTATAGTTTATACACACAAATTAAAATGATAAAATAAAAAGTCCTATCAAATTAAAACACAACAAAATAAAAAAATACCAATCAATCTCGTCCCTATCTAGTTCCTTAATCCAAAGAAATCAACCAAATAAAATAGTTCGTTTAAATATTAATTAAATAAAATAAAATTTCAATTAGAGAGAGATATAGGTAAATTATGAATTGGGGTTACCTCTAACCATACGAACAATGTCAGAGGAAGAAGCACCTTTGGAGATTAAAAACTGAAACTTTGGGAGAATTCTTTTGTGGGTATCGCAGGAAAGAAGCGATGGTGAAACCGTGATTTTTGAAGAGATGGTGAAACCGTGAAAACTGAATCAGGTTTTTGTGAGGTTGTGAAATAAAGCTGTTTGGAAGCTTTTGTGCGGATTGTGAAGGGGTAGTGTTGAAGAATCTGAGAGAAATTGGGTGAGAGTGAAATTGGGGGAGAGCTTAAATGAGATTGTGGGAATGCTTCGATTCAGTCATGGGTGGTAGAGATTTAGGTTTCAGTTTTGAGAGCTGCGCGTGCTGAAATTGCGGTGGCGCAGAATCAGATGAAGAAAGAGACTCAAGCTGAAGTTGAAGAGAAGATTGCGGAAGGGAGGAAGAAGGTTGATGCTGAATTGCAAGAAGCGCTTGCGAATTTGGAAAAGCAAAAGGAAGAAACTGTTAAAGCTCTTGATTCTCAGTTTGGGGGAATAAAATTGGGTTATTGGGTTTTGGAGGTGTGGGAGGGAGACTGAAAATGGAAGAGCGGGGGGATAAAATTTTTGGCCAAAATATTTAATGTGAAAGGCGCTTAAAAAAAGGTATAAAACCTGCGACCCTTAAGCCTAACAGTCGCAGTAACAGTCACAAAAGTGTAATCTGCGACGGTTCAAAGCTAAGGGTCGCAAAGTAAGTGTCGCAAAATGACAAATTTCTTGTAGTGATCCAACGGGATCAAGAAAGTTTCAATGGACTCAACGGAGTCGAACATTGACCAAAGTGACTCAACCGAGTCGAACATTGAATCAAATGGTCACGGGGGACCAAAGGGTTCAAATTGACCACAAAGGGCCAAGAATTGGTTTGGTGTGGTTGGATGCGTTAAATCGAACCTTTTCTCGACTCGGTTGAGTCACTTTGGTCAATGTTCGACTCCGTTGAGTCCATTGAACCTTTCTTGATCCCGTTGGATCAATCGAACCTTTTCTCGACTCGGTTGAGTCACTTTGGTCAATGTTCGACTCCGTTGAGTCCATTGAACCTTTTCTTGATCCTGTTGGATCAATCGAACCCTTTCTCGACTCGGTTGAGTCACTTTGGTCAATGTTCGACTCGATTGAGTCCATTGAACCTTTTTCTTGATCCCGTCGGATCAATTGAACCCTTTCTCGACTCGGTTGAGTCATTTTAATCTTTTTTGGTCCCCTCGCGGCCAATTCGAACCCTTTTGCCCCAACGGACATGTTTTATCTATTCTAGCGCGATTCGAAACAAACGCTTAAGCCTCCCATGCGCGAGCACACAAGCTATGTTTAATCGCAAGAATACGATCAAAACATCGTTCTTTAAAATCAACCAACAAATACATTTTTCTACCAAAGAACTACGTAGCTTTGATTTCTTCATATACAAGACTTCATTCACATTTGAAAAGGACATACCCTCATGGCCTGTTGCACCAAGAAAGAACCTCTTTCCAAAGACACGTCCTCGTATATGACAGGATTATTATTCTCTGCTGCTTCTTCGCCATTGTCTAAATTAACAGACCTTTTGATCCTGGCATGACCTTCAATAAATCGATCCACTACACCTTGAAGATCAGCATTGGGCTCGATCTTCTCAATATCAGCCCCACATAACGGACAGTCCTTAAAGCGCAATATACATGCCCTGCACAAGGGAAAGACATAAAATAAAAAATGAGTCAAAAATATTTTATGCAATATAGATTCGAGAAATAAACACAGGCCGCGATACATACTTGCAGAAAACATGAGAACAAGGCACACATTTGCTGGTGTCGAATAGAAGTGCCTGGCATACCATACAACTAAGAGGACCAATCTTAAATGTTTGTGAGTCATATCCCAAAGGGCACTTTGGTGAGACACTAGCTGAGTCTTTAACCTCTTTCTTCACCTTACTTTCATGCTCTACATGATGTTTAGTTGAGTTTTCACTCGATTTTTTAGAAGCATTACTGTCATCCGGCCGGGTAATTTTAACAAAAGGACATACCGGTTTCATATTGAATCTCCAAAACAACAAGAACCTACAAAAATAACATTTTTGCATTCAGGTAACTTATAAACAACTTCAATATAAACAAAATGCAACCAAAAACACGAAGAAGTAGCAATATTCAATCCTCATAAATTATAGACACAAATTGCAAATTGCAATGATAAAAATCAGAAATACTATCAATTAAAAACTCCAACAGAAACAACATCTTTGCATTTAGTTGACTTAAGAACATCTTCCTATATAAACAAAATTTGCAACCAAAACACACAAAAGTATCATTCTACATCATTATAGTTTATACACACAAATTAAAATGATAAAATAAAAAATCCTATCAAATTAAAACACAACAAAATAAAAAAATACCAATCAATCTCGTCCCTATCTAGTTCCTTAATCCAAAGAAATCAACCAAATAAAATAGTTCGTTTAAATATTAATTAAATAAAATAAAATTTCAATTAGAGAGAGATATAGGTAAATTATGAATTGGGGTTACCTCTAACCATACGAACAATGTCAGAGGAAGAAGCACCTTTGGAGATTAAAAACTGAAACTTTGGGAGAATTCTTTTGTGGGTATCGCAGGAAAGAAGCGATGGTGAAACCGTGATTTTTGAAGAGATGGTGAAACCGTGAAAACTGAATCAGGTTTTTGTGAGGTTGTGAAATAAAGCTGTTTGGAAGCTTTTGTGCGGATTGTGAAGGGTAGTGTTGAAGAATCTGAGAGAAATTGGTGAGAGTGAAATTGGGGGAGAGCTTAAATGAGATTGTGGGAATGCTTCGATTCAGTCATGGGTGGTAGAGATTTAGGTTTCAGTTTTGAGAGCTGCGCGTGCTGAAATTGCGGTGGCGCTGAATCAGATGAAGAAAGAGACTCAAGCTGAAGTTGAAGAGAAGATTGCGGAAGGGAGGAAGAAGGTTGATGCTGAATTGCAAGAAGCGCTTGCGAATTTGGAAAAGCAAAAGGAAGAAACTGTTAAAGCTCTTGATTCTCAGTTTGGGGGAATAAAATTGGGTTATAGGGTTTTGGAGGTGTGGGAGGGAGACTGAAAATGGAAGAGCGGGGGGATAAAATTTTTTGGCCAAAATATTTAATGTGAAAGGCGCTTAAAAAAAGGTATAAAACCTGCGACCCTTAAGCCTAACAGTCGCAGTAACAGTCGCAAAAGTGTAATCTGCGACGGTTCAAAGCTAAGGGTCGCAAAGTAAGTGTCGCAAAATGACAAATTTCTTGTAGTGATCCAACGGGATCAAGAAAGGTTCAATGGACTCAACGGAGTCGAACATTGACCAAAGTGACTAAACCGAGTCGAACATTGAATCAAATGGTCACGGGGGACCAAAGGGTTCAAATTGACCACAAAGGGCCAAGAATTGGTTTGGTGTGGTTGGATGCGTTAAATCGAACCTTTTCTCGACTCGGTTGAGTCACTTTGGTCAATGTTCGACTCCGTTGAGTCCATTGAACCTTTCTTGATCCCGTTGGATCAATCGAACCTTTTCTCGACTCGGTTGAGTCACTTTGGTCAATGTTCGACTCCGTTGAGTCCATTGAACCTTTTCTTGATCCCGTTGGATCAATCGAACCCTTTCTCGACTCGGTTGAGTCACTTTGGTCAATGTTCGACTCGGTTGAGTCCATTGAACCTTTTTCTTGATCCCGTCGGATCAATTGAACCCTTTCTCGACTCGGTTGAGTCATTTTAATCTTTTTTGGTCCCCTCGCGGCCAATTCGAACCCTTTTTCCCCAACGGACATGTTTTATCTATTCTAGCGCGATTCGAAACAAACGCTTAAGCCTTCCATGCGCGAGCACACAAGCTATGTTTAATCGCAAGAATACGATCAAAACATCGTTCTTTAAAATCAACCAACAAATACATTTTTCTACCAAAGAACTACGTAGCTTTGATTTCTCCATCGCACCGGGAGATACGTAGGAGCAAGATCATCATCTTGTCAAGCACAATAATAAAAACAACTTTTTTTTCCCTTCATCATATTTTATTTTTCCCTTTTATATATATTCAAGCATGCAAGCAAAACTTTAAAAACATTTTTTAGCCTTAGTTAACTAGGAGGTTCCCGTTGAGTACAACGGACGTGAGGGGTGCTAATACCTTCCCCTTGCGTAATCGACTCCCGAACCCGATAATGGTTGCGATGACCATCCTTTCCTCATCGTCAAGGGTTTTATTATCGTTTCCCTTTAAAATAAAAAAACTTAAGGGTTTATCAACGTTCCCTTTAAACAAAAACTTTGGTGGCGACTTCACATAGCCTTTCGAGCGTTCATACACGTCTCGGGGTTTGCGTTTTTTTAACGAGAGCGCACAGCTGGCGACTTCACTGGGGACTGCTTTTCCTCGCTAGTGAGTCAATCCTATCCTAGTTAGCTTTTAAGCTAAATGTTGTTATCTTTTTTGCTTGCATGCTTTTATTTTATTGTCTATATCCTTCTCTTGCTTTATATTTATATATGCTTCATTATGCTAAGTTATTATATCAACTGTGGGGTGGTTACATGAGCGATGTTACTCCACATTGTCCGGGTTAATGCCGGACGTGTGAGGCTCTCTACCCGAGCTTGAGAGAAAATTAAGATAGGATGGTGGTTGTGTAGCGGAGGCCCGCGTTGACGTATGTCCGTGAGGTAGGATGCGAAAACCCCGCCTAGAGGAGATTTCACTTGGAATTTATTGAAGTCTCGCGAGTAATTTGCGATTGACGACCTTATTTTCCCTGTGGGATCCATGACTCTAGGGACCTTTTTAGAAAATCTCATCTCTAGAGCCTACATGTGAGGATGGGGGGAAGTTTTGAACCTTCATACATCATACCTTTGCATACCATCCATTTGCATTCATGAAAATAATTTTCGCATATCATTTTGCTTTATAGGAAATTAAAAAGAGTAACCAATAATTAGCAAAAAGAATATGGCTTCCGGAAATAGAAACACGCTCGCTTTCAAGATCAAAGCTCCTAAAGTGGAAAGCTTGTTAGCTTTGAGTAAAAGGGTCTCTTTGGTCGACAAGAGTATTTTCGAAGCAAGTTATGGACTAATACTTGACCTCCTGCCTGTGAAGATAGATTCAGCGGCTTTAACCATTTTGGCTCAATTCTTTGACCCACCTCTCCGGTGCTTCACCTTTCAAGACTTCCAATTAGCCCCGACCTTGGAAGAATTTGAGAAGATTTTGGGATGTAATATGAAAGACCATGGGCTTTATCTCGGTTCGAGAAAAGACCCCACTTTAGAGGCCATCGCCGAATCCTTACACCTTAATGTCCAAGAAATAGCACCTCACTTGGAAACTAGAGGAAACATTAAGGGGTTCACAAGAAGGTTCTTGGAGACCAAAGCTCGGGCCTTGTTAGCTAACAAAGAGGGAAAAGCATTCAACGCAATCCTAGCCCTTTTGGTGTACGGGATAGTTCTTTTCCCCAACATGGAGGATTTCATAGATCTTCCGGCTTTAGAGGTATTCATGACTAAAAATCCGGTTCCCACACTTTTGGCGGATTTTTATCATTCCCTCTATTCTAGGCATGAACAAGGGAGAGGACGCACAATTTCTTGTTGTACTCCTTTGGTGCAAACTTGGTTGATGTCCCACATGCCAAGAAGCCGAGACTTTGTGGAAAACCAGGCCAAGCTCAAGTGGTCGCAACGGATGACAACTCTCGCCGAGAAGGATATCCATTGGTTTTCTCCAAATTTAGAGGATCCGGAGATCATCCTTAGTTGCGGGGATTTCCCTAACGTACCCCTCATCGGTACTAAGGGATGCATCAATTACAACCCGGTCCTCTCTCTCTGACAACTAGGTTATTCAATGGAAGACAAACCCAATGACCTTTTGTTGGAAGCTTTCTTCCTAAGGGAAGGAGATCAAGACCCGGCATTGCTAGAAAGAATCCAAAGAGCTTGGAGCCAAGTGCGCAAAGGAAGGGTTGGCAAGAAGAATTGTGTGGCCAAACCTCTTTATACTCAATGGGTGAAGGAAAGGGTCAAAACAATCAAGCTACCCTTTGTGGTCACATGCCCTCCAAAACCTCCTACACCTAAGCCAATTGCAACCATTCCCAACAAAGAAGCGGAAGAACTCAAAGCTAAAATTCGAGAACTCCAAAACAAAAATGGGGAGTTAGAATTAAAGCATCTTCAAGCTTTAGGAGAAATCACTAGGACAAAGAGAGATCGAGATGAAACGACAAAATCTCTCCTAGTGTGCCAAAAGAGGCTAAAAATCTCCGAGGGGAAGAGAGATTGGATCGGAGGTGGTTTGGTTAGTGTGGATGCCAACCTTATAGCCAAGGACAAAGAGTTGGAAAGAGTCTTGCATTCCAACCAGGAGCTCAAAAAGTTCGGCGAGCTAGCCATCGAAGCTCAAAGAAAATGGAGGTTGAAATTTCAAGAGAAAAATCAACAACTCCAAGAAGTCGTCAAGGACTATAAAGAGCAGCTGCAAGCCGAGCGCGTCCAACGGCAAAGATATGAGAGCCTTTCTCGTCAAGGGAAGCTAAAATGCAATCGTCTCGAAGCGGACATCAAGAAATATGAAGAATATTTCGACAAGATTGCAAGAGCACACGGGGACCATATTGCACAACTACACGATGAGATTAGAAGTGCAAATGTCAAGCTAGATCAACGCAAGGAAGTGATTGAGTTCGTATGGCAAGACGCCACCCGATTAAGTGAGGACTTCACTAAATTGGTCGCATTCTCAAACTTGGTCATCGCCCAACTTCCAAAGAAGCTAGCAAAGGCCGAGATGGTCATGCCTTACTTTGTCATCCCTAAAGAAATCCAGAAATTCATGAAGTTCTGCAAAGACACCGTAGACTTCTATAGGGAAGAAATGGACAAAGCTGAAAAGCGAGCGGCTATTTGATTTGTATTAGCATTAATTACACCTTGTAATCTAAATGTTATCTAATCAAATAATATTTTGAAGCAATATCAATTTCCCGGCTTTTATTATTTCTTGCTAATATTAATTGCGCGCCTTTAACTCCCTTGTAAAGCAAAATGAAAAAAAAACGCATGTTTATGCATACTCATCACATACATACATTTACATGCATTTTCATGCATTTTTCATAAAAAAAACACTCATTCATTTCCCTAAAAACAGTTTGAAGCAATCATAGCCAGAAAACCTAAAAAGCCATCGGCCCAAGAGCCAGATCTCCAACACTCGTACGGAACACGAGCCAACAAGCAAAGGATCATGGATAATTTGGAACAAAATCAAGCGGCTTTGAGAGGAGAGGTTGATGAGATGAAAGGGAAGATGGATCAAATGTTAGAGTTAATGCAAACTCTGTCCGCCCGAGAGAGCAACCCTCGTCCAACCGTGGAGGCGGCTAATGTAGTATGGCCTCCTTATGGTTTACCTCCAGGTTATACCCCACCAGAAGGTGATGACCATGTACCACCTCCTCCACCACAACTTACAATCCCCGTTAGGAACGAAGAGCATCGTCCTCAAGGGAATTCCACTACTCATCATGAGAATGTTTCTCATAATGTGGAAGACAATCAGCCTAGGCATTCTGCTCCCGACAAAACCCACCAAGACAACGATGCCGCCCAAATGTATCGCGTTTTGGAAGAAAGGTTAAAGCTGTCGAAGGATCCAGCTCATATGGTGCCTACAATGCTTTGGACATGTGCTTGGTGCCCGATGTGGTAATCCCTCCAAAATTCAAAGTACCGGACTTCGAGAGGTACAAGGGAATTCAATGCCCTAGGAACCATATACGGATGTTCTGTAGGAAGATGGCGGCCTACGCAACGAACGAGAAACTCATGGTTCATGTGTTTCAAGATAGTTTGAGTGGGGCATCCCTAGATTGGTACATGCAACTTGAGCGTACCCACGTCCAAACTTGGAGAGACTTAGCTGATGCTTTCTTAAAGCAATACAAGTACAATTTGGACATGGCTCCAAACAGGATGCAGTTGCAGAACCTTGTGCAAAGAAGCAACGAATCCTTCAAGGAGTACGCTCAAAGGTGGAGAGAACTAGCTTCTCGTGTACAGCCACCATTATTGGAAAGGGAGCTTGTCGATACCTTCATGGGCACACTACAAGGCCCTTATTATGACAAAATGATTGGAAGCACATCATCCGGCTTCTCCGATCTAGTCATAATTGGTGAAAGAATAGAGGATGGAGTAAAGAGGGGAAAGATCCAAGGCCCTCCTGAAACTCAAGTTGGAGCCAGGAGACCCCCCAGCAACTTTCATAAAAAGAAAGAGGGGGAGACAAATGCTGTTTTAGTGGGACCATCTCGCCCACCATCAAATCAAATGCCTCGCTACCCCTATCCTTATGTGGCAGCGGCAGCAACTCAGGGTCATTACTCACCTCAAGTAATTCCCACAACTCCACCTCGACAACCAGCAGTGTTGCCTCAACAAAATCGGCAGCAACAACAAGGCGGGTACCCACCAAGGAACCAAACGGGCCCGAGGAATAACTACAACAATGTGCAGTTTGATCCTGTACCTATGCCTTACGGTCAAATCCTGCCGTAATTAATCCAAAAGGGAATGGTCGAGCCAAGACCACTACAACCTTTGTTGCCACCATATCCACCTTTGTGAATACCACGCGGGAACCCCGGGGCACAACTTCGAGGGTTGTAAAGCTTTCAAACACAAGGTCCAGGACCTTATCAACTGGAAGTTGCTATCCTTCAATGAGGAGAACCCCAATGTGAAGAGCAATCCATTGCCAGGGCATGCGGGTCCCTCTGTGAAAGCGGTGGAGGAACAAGAAAGCGTTGGCCCAATCAAAGAGGTAGCCAATGTAAAGACTCCCCTGTCAGTCATAAGGGAGAGATTGACCGGTTTTGGTTTGTTTGAGGAGATGCACGCCGACTGCGAAGCCTGCAAAATCAACCTGGACAAGTGCGAAAAATTGAAGAAATGTCTTCAAGAGCTGATGGACCAAGGTTGGATCCAAATGGACTATATAAAGGATAGCACAGACGTTGCTACCTTGGAGTCTCATGACCCAAAACCTCTCGAAATCTCATACCAAAGGAGAGAGGTACCAATACCTATACAGCCCATAACATTCCATGTGCCGGCACCCTTCTCCTTTGAAAGTACAAAAAGGGTACCGTGGAATTACCAACCGGTTGCCTATGTGGAGGGAAAACCATTGGCAAGAATTGAATCCAACATCACTAACATTACCGGTGTTGGAGGAATGACAAGAAGTGGTAGAGTCTTCACTCCGAAAGAACTCCGGAAGGCACCAGCTGAACTACCAAGAGAGCCGCTCAAAGAGAAGAGCGTGGAAGAGGATGAGAACCAAGCAGGACCCTCTCAAAAAGAAGCCCCACAAAAGGAGGCCGAGGAGTTCCTAAGAATAATCCAAAAGAGCGAGTATAAAATCATTGACCAGTTGGGTCAAACTCCTTCCAAAATCTCCATGTTATCCCTACTACTAAGCTCGGAGGCACATCGAGAAGCATTACTGCGGATCCTCAGTGAGGCACATGTCACTAAGGACATCCATATGGACCAATTCGACGAGATAGTCGCAAATATTACCTCGAGCAGGTATTTGGGTTTCAACGATGATGAGTTACCCGACGAGGGGCATATTCATAACCGCGCTTTGCACATCTCCGTGAAGTGCATGGACCACATCCTCTCTCGAGTGTTAGTGGACACGGGGTCATCTTTGAACGTCATGCCCAAGACTACCCTTCTAAAGCTATCATGTGAAGGGACAGTAATGAAGCCAAGCGCTTTGGTGGTAAAAGCTTTCGATGGGTCAAGAAGGGCCGTCGTAGGGGAGATTGACCTACCAGTTCAAATCGGGCCTAAGGTTTTCTCCATCACCTTCCAAGTCATGGATATTAATCCAACTTACAGTTGTCTTCTTGAAAGACCATGGATTCACATCGCCGGAGCCATCACCTCTACCCTACACCAGTAACTTAAGTTCATTGTCGATGACAAGATGATTGTAGTTTCCGGGCAAGAGGATATGATGGTAAGCCATCTTTCGTCGTTCCGTTATATAGAAACGGACGAAGAAGCTGTGGATGTTCCCTTCCAATCTTTGGAAGTGGCGAATGTCGTGACCTTGAGCTCAAACCTAAGAAAAAGGCTAGGACAGCCATGTCATCATGGAGGGTGTGCGCACCTCGTTTTTTTCCTGAGAAAAAGACGCGCAAATCCTCCGAGGTCGTTCGTAAACGCTCGGAGGGCCTTTGTGAAGCGGCCACCAAAGTTTTTGTGTAAAGGGAACGTTGATAAACCCTTAAGTTTTTTTTGTTTAAAGGGAAACGATAATAAAACCCTTTGACGATGAGGAAAGGATGGTCATCGCAACCATTGTCGGGTTCGGGAGTCGATTACGCAAGGGGAAGGTATTAGCACCCCTCACGTCCGTTGTACTCAACGGGAACCTTCTATTTGGCTAAAGCTTAAATTGTTTTTAAATGTTTTGCGCGCATGCTTATTTATGTCAAAATATAATAAAGGGGGAAAAAAGAGATAAAAACAAACGAAAGAAAAGAAAAAAAAAGTTTTTTATTATTGCGCTTGACAAGATGTCGATCTTGCTCCTACGTATCTCCCGGTAGTCGGAGAATTCAAAGCGTACGTAGTTCTTTGGTAGAAAAACGTACATATGTTGGTTAATTTTAAATGGACGATGTTTTAACCGAATTCTTGCGATTAAAACGTAGCTTGTATGCTCGCGCTTGGGAGACTTATTAAGCGTTTGTTCGTGAATCGCACTAGAATTGTTAAAAGGTACGTCCGTTAGGGTAAAGGGTTAGAATTGGTCACTATGGGACCAAGAGAGGTGCAATGGACTCATACAAATCAATCATTGACCGAGTGGACTCCAATGAGTCGGGCGATTGTTCGATTGATCCACTGAGATCAAGAACAGGTACAATGGACTCGAACGAGTCGAACATTGACCGAGTGACTCAAACGAGTCGAGGAATCGAGTCTAATGGCCACGGGGGACCAAAAGGTTTGGATTGACCACAAGGGGCCAAGTTTTGGTTTGGTCGGGGTTGTACATATTAGAAATGGAATGACGATTGTCCGAGCGACGAGACATACGTCACGCATTCGTACAATCGGGGCGATGGAGAGACATACGTCACACCATCCCTTTTTCATTCATGTTTTTGGGTAGAATTCTTTAGAAATCCCAAGGTATGTCAAAACATTTGGTTTGAAAACCCAAAATGGGAAGGTTTAGCAATTTTGCTAGAAAACGCACAAGTTCGGCTCATTTTGCGAACGGTTTTGAAAAGCGAACAAATTTGGTGTATGTTCATGCTTGAGTTTTGAAAATCATGAACAATATTTATTGTTCAAGTTTAGATTGAAATGATGAACATAGCTTGTTTGTTCATGCTTGTTTGAAAGTTTGGGAACATAACTTGTTTTACAAGTTATCCACAAAATGTCATACGAACTTGTGATTTTGTCAAAATTGTGCAAAATCCTTGTTATGGTTTGAAGAACATGGGTTTAAAAACTCTTAGGTTCTGAGCTCCTGGGCTAGAACCTCAAAAAATGGTCATTTGGACACAAAAACTTAGATTCTGAGTTCTGTCATGGTCGCACTGCGACCATGACTTCGCACTGCGAAGCATGCGAATTTTTGAGTTCAGAAGCTGTTTCTGAACTTTTGTTCAGAAACAACTTCTGAACACACTCAGGACCTTTTAGGTGAGTGAAAAACTTTGAGTTTTTGGGATGAAAAAGGCTGGACAAACCAGTTTTGATGTTTTGAAAACCTTGGGATTTCTTTGAAATTCAAAAGGGGTTTTTTAGAATCAAATGGTTTTGAACCAAAATAGCTATGCAAACACAATTGTAAATGCAATATAAAAGCTTTGAAACTTACAGAACTCCTTAGCAAAGCTCCAGCTGCAATGGATTTGTATTGGTTGAAGGCTTTCACAAAGGTTTTTTGATATTGGTGATGAACTTGAACTTTGGTAAAGCTTTGTGTTGGATTGGTTTTTTTCTGGTTATTTGTGAGGGTTTGTAAGCTAAAATGAGTAGAGTTTCTGCTCTTGAAATGCAGTTATCAGTTGTGTTTTGAACCTTGGCCATTGCCTTCTATTTATAGGCCAAAACCAAATCTATTTCATCATTATCAAATCCCAAAATTCAGCTGATTTGTGGCTAGGATCAAGCTGAATCCCTTTGCATTAAATGCTAATGGATAGAGGCAACCTTGCCTTGTACCAAGGGGTAGGACTCAGCCTGATTTCCGCCACAAATTCAACCAATTCTAGAAGGTAATGATGAAGAACAAAGCTGAATTGCAATTGGCTAATGCTTGGGGATCAATCCTTGCAATCTCAATGGTTGATCAATAAAAACGTGCACTGTGATGTGCAGAGATTGAGGGATGAAAAAGGCTACTTATGGCTGGTGTGAGGGGTGAAAAGCTGCTGCAAAAACAGGGTAGGCACTCATGGCTTTTCAAGTGAGAAAATCCAGCTAGTTTGACTGGTTTTGGGGAAGCAAGCAGGAGGAAAGTCCTCAAGCAGGTGGCTGGCAACCTTGTGGTGGTTAACAGGTCACATGGGAGGGACAAGAGCTGCCCAAGGGCAAGCCCACTTGCTTGTCACATGCTAGGTTGGAAGAAAAAGCTTCCAACCTTGGCATTAATGGCAAGTCCCTCAATTCTGGTTTTGCTTGGCCCAATTAGCCATGAATGCTACTTAAAATAATTATGGAAATGATATGCAACAAATTCTGGAATTAAATCAAAGAAACCAAAAATCTGCAGAAAAATCGCAGACTTCGCAGTGCGAAGTGAGCTTCGCAGTGCGAAGTCAGCATTTTTGAAATGTTGACTTTTCTGTTGACTTTTGTTGACTTTGACTTTTTTCCTCCCTCTTTGATTTTTTTGTTTTAAAATGCTTAGGACAAAATTAGGGTACTACAGCTGCCCCTACTTAATTGTGTCTTCGCATAGAGTGCGTGAGTGCCGAGGGCATCTCATGAACTCTTTGCGAAGATCAATTAAGTAAAAAGAAGGACCCGAATTTTGTCCTTCGCGGAATGCAAATGCATTGGTTTTGAAAAGGTTGATCGTATCCAGCCGCTAACACTGGAGGTAGATCCACTGGGGGATGAAGGTAATCTTATCTAGGCACTTTCACTAGAGGTCGATACCTGAGGATGGTGATCTTATCTAGGCACTTTCACTAGAGGTCGATACCTAAGCTAGGTAATCTTATTCAGGCACTTTCACTGAAGGTCGATTCCTAACGAGCTGTGATCTTATTCAGCCATTAACACTGAAGGTCGATACACTGGGGGAGGTGATCTAATCTAGGCACTTTCACTAGAGGTCGATACCTAAGCTAGGTAATCTTATTCAGGCACTTTCACTGAAGGTCGATTCCTAACGAGCTGTGATCTTATTCAGCCATTAACACTGAAGGTCGATACACTGGGGGAGGTGATCTAATCTAGGCACTTTCACTAGAGGTTGATACCTAAGCTAGGTAATCTTATTCAGGCACTTTCACTGAAGGTCGATTCCTAACGAGCTGTGATCTTATTCAGCCATTAACACTGAAGGTCGATACACTGGGGGAGGTGATCTAATCTAGGCACTTTCACTAGAGGTCGATACCTAAGCTAGGTAATCTTATTCAGGCACTTTCACTGAAGGTCGATTCCTAACGAGCTGTGATCTTATTCAGCCATTAACACTGAAGGTCGATACACTGGGGGAGGTGATCTAATCTAGGCACTTTCACTAGAGGTCGATACCTAAGCTAGGTAATCTTATTCAGGCACTTTCACTGAAGGTCGATTCCTAACGAGGAAGTGATCTTATCTAGGCGCTTTCACTAGAGGTCGAACACTGAGGGAGGTGATCTTATCTAGGCACTTTCACTAGAGGTCGATACCTAAGCTAGGTAATCTTATTCAGGCACTTTCACTGAAGGTCGATTCCTAACGAGCTGTGGTCTTACCCTAAATAGGTGCCCCTGGTTGAACTGAAAACATGATTGTATGATGCATGTTATGCAGTATGATATGCAGTGATATGCAATGTAATATGATATGAGATGGACTCAAAAAGAGATTCCTTCTGGGGAATTGGGGACAGTTAGTGAAGGAGGTTCACTGGGGAACGCTTACTTAACTGTTGATGGATGTTGGTGAATATGTGATACTCACTGGAGAATCCTTGTTGAGGATGCATGATTTACGAAATGAAATGCATGTGTATGAATGATTTGTATATGCATGCATGAATGAAAATGCCATGATGCCTAGATTGTGCTATGCATGGTATGAGGGATACTGGTTGGGTGCCGAGCAAAGTCGGTCTTGGTTGTGGTTGTGCCAATGACAATTGGGCTCTCTTTTTGTGTTTTGTTATGTTTTTTGGTTGGTCGGTTTGGAAGGACAAGGTCCTTTGCCTACATACCCGAATGGGATCAAAACCGGTGTAGTTCGAGCTATGCCCGAAGATTTGTGTGGGTTTGCCAATAATGATTGGACTTTTGTTTGGGGTTGAAACTCCCTGGGGGATGTCAATGAGGTTTGGCTCATGGGGATATAAGGATCATTTTGGAAGCATGATCGATATCCAGCCTTGGTTGGTGTTTGGATGTTTAGGGTGTTTACTGGGGAATTTATTCCTCTTAACGACTAATAGCTTGATGAGACGAGATTAGACCGGCGAGGTAAAAAGTGGACCGGTATAAACATTCAGTAATCCTTACAGGGATAAACTCTCAGGGGATACATTTAAATATGGACGGGGTAAGACCGCGATAATTGATAAGGAATAAATACCTCGTGGGGATTGTTAATCCGCTGAGTAAATCGTGCTAAACCGCAGAGGAGTATAACTGATGGTTCTGCTGGGGAATGCTCGTGCTCTGGTTGGTCAGCCTCGCTTGAATCGTTCCTTCAGGCTCTTTGATTTGACGGGGATATTCCTCTTTTTTTTTTAAAAACCGGTGACCAGAAATCCCTTTAGCAATTAACCATGCTTGGCCTGCGAGGCTTATCTGCTCTATGGATAGATTTTGATACACGTTTTTTTTAAGTATTCACAATTCAGAGAAAATGTGCTTGTTATTACTTATTCAAAAACATAAAAGATTCCACGTAATTTTTTGTTTTGGACATATATACACTATCATAGATGGAAATTTTGACAAAAGTAAAAGACTTCGCTTGGGAAGAATTTTGTTAAGGGGGAAGGTGACCTGCCCCAAAGGTGTGGTTCCTTTATTCGTGTTTGGGATTGATGGTGCCAATTGAGCCTTTTTGTTGGATGTTTGAGGAATGTCAATGATAATTGGGCTTTTTGTGGATTGCAGGGAGAGTACCAAACATGGTTGGACTCTGAATGATTTGTGCACCAGGTGCCATCAGGTTTTGGTTAAAATATTGCGGGCGCCAATGGAAATTGGACTTTATCACTGGGGATACCAATGCATATTGGGTTTTATTGGGGGCCGAGCAAGGTCGGGCTTTTTTGGATTTTGGTTGCCGAGCGAGGTCGGGCTTTTTGGTTTTTGGAGGATTCATATGAAATTTGCGCACGCAATTTTACGCCTCCTATTATTCTGAGATTGCACTGAAAAAGTCGAAATAAATACCACAAAAAATCATATCGTACAGTTCAAATTAATAACATGCTCATCAATGAACCAACCTATCACTCATTTAAGTAAATGAACAAATTGAATATTGTTGTGTGGGGTTATGAACACTCATCCGGCAATTTTGCTAACATTCCGATCGAGTTATATGTCCATCCAATTATTGTTTCTTAAAAACATGAAAACATTGATCAAAAGGTCTTTAAGGGTTGTAATTTGGCTGGGCTACAAAAGAAATGTCATATGTGGGGGAAATTGAATTCAAAGGGCCAAGCAAGAAGGAACATTCTTTCTAAATTATACCATTTCTTGTTCAATTCTCCATTTTGGTGATTCACAAATGCTTTCCTTTTGATCTCGACAGCTCTTGGATTTTATTGATCTTCTTTTTCTTTTCTCTTTTCTTTTTCTTGGTTTGCTTTTTTTTTTCTCTTCTTTGGTTGTCAAGATCAATTAAGAAATCCAACGTTGTTTGATTTTCACAACCTCCCCCTTTTTTTTCAATCTTGTTTCAGTACAAATACCCTAATTGAATGCTCCTTTCCTCTTTTGGCAAGGGACACTAATCACGATGTTTTAAGGGTTCAAAAATTGAAAGGAAATTATCAGAATTCAGTGATGTTTTAACTATGAACTGCAAATATTCCCTTTTTTACAAACTCTGGCAATCTCATTAAGCAGTTGAGCTTATGAAAATTGACAGTTCATAGTTAAAAATTCTGATTCGTTAGGCTCGAAGGGGTTTAACAAGTACTCTCTTCTCACAGGGTGGGCTGTTTGTGGTTGATTGTTTTCTCTCGTTTTTCAAACAAATGCCTTGATCATGTCAATACTTTTATGCAATTAAAAAAAAGAAAATTCAGATTTAACATAAAAAGATCGAGCTAAACAAAATGTCGGTCTCCTGCATATGTATTATGATAACTTTGAGGATTCCTCACATCTGGCTGGTTCTAAATGGTTCATGGAACAAACATATTAAATAACGTGAATTGTATGGTATAATTTGGTATGGAAAATACATTCTCCTTTCAAGTTTTAGTCATGGAAAAAAAATAGGAAAACATGTATTTTAGCTTTGCGAGAATTAATCACATTTATCACTACCAATTGTCTATGGTTAAAAACTTTGGCCTAATCTGTTGCGGAAAGTTTTGTCGAATTCACATTAACAATGATAGATAACAAAAAAATTTCAACATTCACACATATTAAAAATAAATAGGCATGATTATGATGCAAAAGCTAGGTAATAAAAGCAAAAAGTACTCGAATAATAAAGCCAGAGTACCAATGTAGCTACAAAGTACCAAACAAAAGAAACCTCTAAAGAGTGTACGAGACAAATGACATAAACATAAACAACAAAATATGAGAAAGCATAATAATAAAAAAAAAGGCACTCAAGGAGTGAAAGCCTCATCATCCTCGGTCTCCTCATCCTCGTCCTCCTCGTCCTCATCACCCCCTCCCTGGCCTCCGGCCGCTGTACCACTGCCTCCAGCCTCTGCATACTCCGGCCTATCCCCGGGCCAACGACCATGAGCTGCGAACATCTGGGGTGTCGGTATCTGATCATCAGGATCTGTCGGCCTACCCAGCTGCCTCTGAAGGCGATACATGGAATCATGCATCATAGTCATGTATCGATGAGTGGAGGCATTCTGCTCCAATATGAAAGTGCAGGTATGATGATCCCCTGATGCTGGTGGAGGTCTAGGCCGTGGCTGCTGTGCCCTCGCCGCTCTCCTCCCCGTGCAGTGTCTGGAGATGTACTCATCCGTAATGGGGTTCTTAATGGTTTCGGACACCTGGGGAGGGATGACTACTCGGGCGTCCCGGCAGAGTCCCATGATAAGACCCGGGAAGGCAAGTGGGCACATTTTCTTGGCCGGTGGCTTGATGCCACTCTCGACCACTATTTTAATCTCTTGACAGATGGCCCTGGCCACATCTACTTGCTTACCGGTGAGGATATAGTAGATTAGGGGAGTCACGTCCATGGTGGTGGTGGAGGTATGGCTTTTGGGTTTTATGTTGTGGACGATAAGGTGGAAAATGACCTGGGCATAGGTGGTGAGGTTGCCCCTGAGGGCCTTTGTGGGCTGCCCTGCTGCATTAAGCTCATAGCCTTTTCCCGATTGGAAAATGGTCTGAGCATAGAGATCGTGGTTCCAATTACCACGGTTTTGGTGCTTATGGAAAGCACAAAGCTCATCATTTTCCAATTGGAAGGGGTTTCGGAGATAGGTGTTGATGGCGTCGCGATCGAATCTAATGATCCGACCACGCACCATGGTCTGATACGTGAACTCCCCCTCTGGATCCACGGGAATGGCATTTGCGTAGAATTCCCGGATTATGTCGTAGTTGAGGTTAAGGGGAGGGTTTACCAAAACTCCCCACTTGCGGTGGTTTATCAAACGGGCCAACTCCCTCCAAGTGCCCCTGTCACTTATGATGAATTGCCTCTCAGGCCAGAAGGTTCTACCAAGAAGTTCCTCGTATCTTTCTTGGTTCCGAAGACTTAGGAAGCGAGAGGCGTCGAAACCCCCTTGGGGTCTAGATCCGGATGCCTCACCCCTCGAGCGTTTTCCTACTGGTCTTGGTGCCATCTGCAAGGAAAAGGGCAAAGTTAGTGGGATTACAGGTGATATGAGGTGAAACAAAAGGATTTGAAAGGAAAAAATGGAAAAAACACAGGTTCTGTTCCTGCTACAGTCGCACTGCGAAGGCACGTTCGCAGTGCGAAGGTATTCGAACAATTCTGGGTTACCCAGAAATGGTCGCAGTGCGAAGTTGAACTTTGCTCTGCGACCATGACAGCAACAACCCCAGAAATCTATACCTCTTGGTTTAAGCTTCTAAAATGCAATGTATGTAACTAAACGACTTCAGAATCAAAGCTGGGTATCCAAAAGAAACACTTAACAGCTCTCTTCCTTTCAATCTTTGCGAATGGGGTTTTCAAAAACAATTTGGGAATTGAAAGAAACAGGCTTATTTCAGATACCCATGATGCATGCTTGCTAAATCCTAACTTAATACAGCAAAATAAAGACTAAATGCAGCTTATTATAAACTTAAACTTACAAAAGGAAACTTCAAAATTAAAACCCTAAAAACCCAAATAATGGTAATGCGAATTAGGGAAGAACAGAGAAAAAAGGGAAAGAAATCATACCTTGTTGCTGGTTCTGAAGGGAATAACACAGTTTGAATGAAGAAAAAGGAAGATTTAACAAAATGGGTATGCCCTTTTTTTTCAAATTTTCTAGAACTCTCCTTTCCTTTTTTTTTAGCTATAGCAAAGATAATGTGTTTTTTTTTTGTTTTAAGAGTTTAAAGAAAAGGAGATAAACGGTTGGGAAAAATAATAAAGAAAAGATAGTGGAAATGGGTGGTTGAGAGGGAGTAAATGAAGGGTCAGCTGGGCTGACAAAATTCGCGTACTTCGCACTGCGAAGTACCTTCGCACTGCGAAGTACTTGAAAATTTTTTTTTGAAAATTTTGCTACCCCTCAACACATTGGCCATTCATGTCCCCAATTATGATTTATGCATAAAACAAGTAATAAACAAATAAAGGTTGATTACCCCTGCCAAAATAAAACATAATGTACAAACATGAGCGAATGCGGATGAATGATATGTGGAGGTTCGGAATTCCCCCCATCCTCACATGTAGGCTCTAAAAGGTGAAATCTCCTAAGAAGAGGTCCTTAGAGTCATAGACCTCACATGGAATTAGGGTTGTCTATGGACATACGTCGACATGACTTCAATTAATTCCACGTAAAAATCTCATCTAAGCGGGGTTGGACATCCTACCTCACGGACATACGTCAACGCGGGCTTCCGCACACAACCTCCTTCTAACTTAGTTTTTTTTCTCAAGCTCGGGTAGAGAGCCTCACACGTCCGGCATTAACCCGAACAATGTGGAGTAACATCACTCAAGTAACCCCCGCATTTGATATATATGATATGAATATAAAGCAGATAAAGCAAATATAAACATAAAGCATAAATATGACATGTATGAATAAAATAATAAGCATGGCACGCAAAGAAAAATAAAACAATTGGCTTTAAACCAAATAGGTTAGGCTTGACTCGCTAGTGGAAACAGGTTCCCCAGTGAAGTCGCCAGCTGTGCGCACCTCGTTTTTTTCCTGAGAAAAAGACGCGCAAATCCTCCGAGGTCGTTCGTAAACGCTCGGAGGGCCTTTGTGAAGCCGCCACCAAAGTTTTTGTGTAAAGGGAACGTTGATAAACCCTTAAGTTTTTTTTGTTTAAAGGGAAACGATAATAAAACCCTTTGACGATGAGGAAAGGATGGTCATCGCAACCATTGTCGGGTTCGGGAGTCGATTACGCAAGGGGAAGGTATTAGCACCCCTCACGTCCGTTGTACTCAACGGGAACCTTCTATTTGGCTAAAGCTTAAATTGTTTTTAAATGTTTTGCGCGCATGCTTATTTATGTCAAAATATAATAAAGGGGGAAAAAAGAGATAAAAACAAACGAAAGAAAAGAAAAAAAAAAGTTTTTTATTATTGCGCTTGACAAGATGTCGATCTTGCTCCTACGTATCTCCCGGTAGTCGGAGAATTCAAAGCGTACGTAGTTCTTTGGTAGAAAAACGTACATATGTTGGTTAATTTTAAATGGACGATGTTTTAACCGAATTCTTGCGATTAAAACGTAGCTTGTATGCTCGCGCTTGGGAGACTTATTAAGCGTTTGTTCGTGAATCGCACTAGAATTGTTAAAAGGTACGTCCGTTAGGGTAAAGGGTTAGAATTGGTCATTATGGGACCAAGAGAGGTACAATGGACTCATACAAGTCAATCATTGACCGAGTGGACTCCAATGAGTCGGGCGATTGTTCGATTGATCCACTGAGATCAAGAACAGGTACAATGGACTCGAACGAGTCGAACATTGACCGAGTGACTCAAACGAGTCGAGGGATCGATTCTAATGGCCACGGGGGACCAAAAGGTTTGGATTGACCACAAGGGGCCAAGTTTTGGTTTGGTCGGGGTTGTACATATTAGAAATGGAATGACGATTGTCCGAGCGACGAGACATACGTCACGCATTCGTACAATCGGGGCGATGGAGAGACATACGTCACACCATCCCTTTTTCATTCATGTTTTTGGGTAGAATTCTTTAGAAATCCCAAGGTATGTCAAAACATTTGGTTTGAAAACCCAAAATGGGAAGGTTTAGCAATTTTGCTAGAAAACGCACAAGTTCGGCTCATTTTGCGAAAAGCGAACAAATTTGGTGTATGTTCATGCTTGAGTTTTGAAAATCATGAACAATATTTATTGTTCAAGTTTAGATTGAAATGATGAACATAGCTTGTTTGTTCATGCTTGTTTGAAAGTTTGGGAACATAACTTGTTTTACAAGTTATCCACAAAATGTCATACGAACTTGTGATTTTGTCAAAATTGTGCAAAATCCTTGTTATGGTTTGAAGAACATGGGTTTAAAAACTCTTAGGTTCTGAGCTCCTGGGCTAGAACCTCAAAAAATGGTCATTTGGACACAAAAACTCAGATTCTGAGTTCTGTCATGGTCGCACTGCGACCATGACTTCGCACTGCGAAGCATGCGAATTTTTGAGTTCAGAAGCTGTTTCTGAACTTTTGTTCAGAAACAACTTCTGAACACACTCAGGACCTTTTAGGTGAGTAAAAAACTTTGAGTTTTTGGGATGAAAAAGGCTGGACAAACCAGTTTTGATGTTTTGAAAACCTTGGGATTTCTTTGAAATTCAAAAGGGGTTTTTTAGAATCAAATGGTTTTGAACCAAAATAGCTATGCAAACACAATTGTAAATGCAATATAAAAGCTTTGAAACTTACAGAACTCCTTAGCAAAGCTCCAGCTGCAATGGATTTGTATTGGTTGAAGGCTTTCACAAAGGTTTTTTGATATTAGTGATGAACTTGAACTTTGGTAAAGCTTTGTGTTGGATTGGTTTTTTTCTGGTTATTTGTGAGGGTTTGTAAGCTAAAATGAGTAGAGTTTCTGCTCTTGAAATGCAGTTATCAGTTGTGTTTTGAACCTTGGGCATTGCCTTCTATTTATAGGCCAAAACCAAATCTATTTCATCATTATCAAATCCCAAAATTCAGCTGATTTGTGGCTAGGATCAAGCTGAATCCCTTTGCATTAAATGCTAATGGATAGAGGCAACCTTGCCTTGTACCAAGGGGCAAGACTCAGCCTGATTTCAGCCACAAATTCAACCAATTCTAGAAGGTAATGATGAAGAACAAAGCTGAATTGCAATTGGCTAATGCTTGGGGATCAATCCTTGCAATCTTAATGGTTGATCAATAAAAACGTGCACTGTGATGTGCAGAGATTGAGGGATGAAAAAGGCTACTTATGGCTGGTGTGAGGGGTGAAAAGCTGCTGCAAAAACAGGGTAGGCACTCATGGCTTTTCAAGTGAGAAAATCCAGCTAGTTTGACTGGTTTTGGGGAAGCAAGCAGGAGGAAAGTCCTCAAGCAGGTGGCTGGCAACCTTGTGGTGGTTAACAGGTCACATGGGAGGGACAAGAGCTGCCCAAGAGCAAGCCCACTTGCTTGTCACATGCTAGGTTGGAAGAAAAAGCTTCCAACCTTGGCATTAATGGCAAGTCCCTCAATTCTGGTTTTGCTTGGCCCAATTAGCCATGAATGCTACTTAAAATAATTATGGAAATGATATGCAACAAATTCTGGAATTAAATCAAAGAAACCAAAAATCTGCAGAAAAATCGCAGACTTCGCAGTGCGAAGTGAGCTTCGCAGTGCGAAGTCAGCATTTTTGAAATGTTGACTTTTCTGTTGACTTTTGTTGACTTTGACTTTTTTCCTCCCTCTTTGATTTTTTTGTTTTAAAATGCTTAGGACAAAATTAGGGTACTACAGAGGGCAGTAAGAGAAGCTCTAGAAGAGAGTAGACCCACAGGATGGGGCAAGCTGGTAGACATACCAGAGAAGAAGAATCGTTTCGGGTTAGGATATCATCCATCAGCCGAAGCCTCCTCAAAGTCTCCAAAGCAAGGGATCCTTCCCATTTTGGAAACATTTGTCAGTGCGGGTTTTATCAATGAGGACCAAGTGGCTCTGCTTGAAGACGTGGATGAAGACGTGCCCGATTTAGTGTACCGTTGTGCTTCGGATGAAACTTTGAACAACTGGAGGGCTATCGCAATTCCCGAAATCATTACCAAGCTCAAGTAATATACCATGATTGTTTTTGCTTTTTGAAAAAAAAATCATTTAGCTCTGCCCAAGGCAAATGATTAGTTGTGTGGGGCCCCATGTTTTAAGTTATTTTCAATCATAAATAAAATTGCATTTTATGTCCAATTGAGTTCCTTTTCTTTTGTTCTTTAATTGCATTTATTTTTTAAAAAAAAAAAAAATTTGCTACAAAAACCTAAAATAAAATCATACTCATGCAGATCCACAAATCCACCCTCCAAAAAAAACACTGCCTTAATCCCTTATGACTTCGATTTCCCGATTAATCAAGCGGAAGATAATGAAGAGGACGATTATGAACTGCCTGAAGAATTGTCCAGACTTGCAAATCAAGAGGATAAGGTAATACAACCTCACAAGGAGCCAGTTGAAATGATCAACTTGGGGATCGAAGAAGATAAGAAAGAGGTCAAAATAGGAGCCTCCCTGCAAGAGGATGTGAAGGAAAAGTTGGTTAACCTTCTACAAGATTATGTGGATGTGTTCGCTTGGTCGTATCAAGACATGCCAGGTTTAGACCCTAACATCGTCGTACATAAACTACCACTCAAGCCAGAATGCCCACCAGTAAAGCAGAAATTGAGGAGAACCCGACCCGACATGGCTCTCAAGATTAGAGAGGAGGTCAAAAAACAGTTTGATGTCGGCTTTTTAGCCGTAACCAAGTATCCAACATGGGTTGCCAACATTGTGCCAGTCCCAAAGAAGGATGGCAAAGTTAGAATGTGTGTGGATTATCGGGACTTGAATAGAGCAAGCCCAAAGGATGATTTCCCGCTACCACATATTGACATATTGGTAGACAACACCGCCCAATTCTCAGTCTTCGTCTTTATGGACGGCTTCTCGGGATATAACCAAATCAAAATGGCTCCAGAGGACATGGAGAAAACCACATTCATCACCCCATGGGGAACTTTCTGCTATAAGGTAATGCCCTTCGGATTAACAAATGCTGGGGCAACATACCAAAGAGCAATGGTAACTCTTTTCCATGATATGCCAGCACCAAATACCGAGAAAGAGGTTCGTGGTTTCTTAGGAAGATTGAACTATATCGCTAGATTCATCTCACATATGACAGCCACCTGCGAACCAATCTTCAAACTGTTGAGGAAAAATAAAGCCGTTCAGTGGAACGAGGACTGCCAAGAGGCATTTGACAAGATTAAGAAATACCTGCAAGAACCACCAATTTTAATACCTCGGTTCCGGGTAAACCCATCATCTTATACCTAACCGTGCTTGAAGGATCAATGGGTTATGTGTTAGGACAACAAGATGAAACGGGAAGAAAGGAACACGCAATCTACTACCTAAGCAAGAAGTTCACCGACTGTGAATCAAGGTATACTCCACTTGAAAAGACTTGCTGCGCTTTAGCATGGGCTGCTCGACGCTTAAGACAGTACATGTTGACCCATACAACTTGGTTGATATCAAAGATGGATCCCATCAAGTACATCTTTGAAAAGCCTGCCCTCACGGGAAAGATAGCCCGTTGGCAAATGCTGCTATCTGAGTATGACATTCAATATGTTGCTCAAAAGGCTATCAAAGGGAGTGTTTTATCCGAGCACCTTGCTCATCAACCATTGGAGGATTATCAACCCCTACAATTCGACTTCCCTGATGAAGACGTTGTAGCCGTGAATGACGAAAAGGTCACAAGCGATGATGAAGGGCCAGAACCGAGAGCTCGATGGAAGCTCACTTTCGACGGCGCCTCAAATGCCATGGGGCACGGGATCGGGGCAGTCTTAATCTCCCCAAGAAATGGATACCAACCCTTCACAGCAAGGTTATGCTTTGACTGCACCAATAACATGGCAGAATATGAAGCATGCATCCTAGGCCTCGAAGCAGCAATTGATCTAAGGATCAAAAATCTTGAAGTATACGGTGACTCAGCCTTAGTCATCTATCAAGTCAAAGGAGAATGGGAAACAAAACATCCCAATTTGATTCCCTACCGTGCCCGGGTTATAGAGTTGATTGAGCATTTTGATGAAATCACCTTCCATCACATACCTCTAGAGGAGAACCAGGTAGCGGATGCTTTGGCTACATTATCATCAATGTACCAAGTAAATTTCCGCAACGAGGCGCCAATCATAAAGATGGATCGTATGGACAAACCGGTTGTATGTGCAGCAGTCGAAGAAGGACTTGACAACAAACCATGGTTCTACGACATCAAGCGATACCTCGAAGAGCAAGAGTATCTAGAAAATGTCTCACAAACCGACAAGAGAACCCTCAGGAGATTGGCATCCCAGTTCTTCCTCAGCGGAAGCACCCTCTACAAAAGAAATATGACATGGTCTTGCTCAGATGTGTGGATAAACACGAAGCGGACATGCTCATCAAAGAAATCCATGAGGGATCTTTTGGAACCCATGCCAATGGGCATGCAATGGCAAAGAAAATCTTAAGGGCGGGCTATTACTGGCTAACCATGGAAGCTGACTGTTTCCGCTATGCCAAGACATGTCATAAATGCCAAATTTATGCCGACAAGGTGCATGTACCACCAACTCCCCTGAACGTCATGACCTCACCCTGGCCTTTCTCTATGTGGGGCATAGACATGATTGGAATGATCGAGCCCAAGGCTTCAAATGGACATCGCTTCATCCTGGTCGCCATAGACTATTTCACCAAGTGGGTCGAGGCAGCTTCATATGCAAACGTAACTAAACAAGTGGTAGACCGTTTCATCAAAAAGGAAATCATTTGCCGTTACGGCACTCCCCACAAAATCACCACCGATAATGGGGCAAACCTAAACAATAACACGATGAAGGAGTTGTGCAAAGACTTCAAGATCGAGCACCATAATTCCTCACCTTATCGGCCAAAGATGAACGGTGCGGTAGAAGCGGCCAATAAGAACATCAAGAAAATCATCCAGAAGATGGTGAAAACCTATAAGGATTGGCACGAGATGCGTCCCTTTGCGCTACATGGCTACAGAACAGCCGTTCGCACTTCAACTGGGGCAACCCCTTTCTCCTTAGTATACGGTATGGAGGTCGTGCTTCCCATTGAGGTTGAAATCCCTTCGTTAAGGGTCTTGATGGAAACCAAGTTAGAAGAAGCCGAATGGGTCCAAACAAGGTTTGACCAACTAAACCTCATAGAGGAAAAGCGTCTAACAGCGTTATGTCATGGACAACTCTACCAAAGGAGGCTCAAAAGGGCATTCAACAAAAAGGTCCGTCCTCGAGAATTCAAAGAAGGAGACCTAGTGCTCAAGAAGATATTACCTATCCACAAGGATCCCCGCGGGAAGTGGACTCCCAGCTATGAAGGACCATACATAGTAAAGAAGGCCTTCTCTGGCGGAGCCTTAATCATCACCACTATGGACGGAGTAGAGTTCCCACTCTCAATAAACTCTGACGCAGTCAAGAGGTACTACGCCTAAAAGAGAAAAGAAAAAGAAAAGCTCGCTAAATCGAAAACCTGAAAGGGCGGTTTAGGCAATAGAGAACGTCCTGGTAGATCGAAAACCCTAAAAGGCGGTCTAGGCAAAAATTAAGGACATCAAAAAAGAAATACACCCCAGTGGACTGAAAACTCGAAAGAGCGGTCCAGGTAAAAGTTAGGTGTTTCAAAACAAATAAGAAAGGCAAAGGACTGCAACATTCAAGATCTGGACAAGATTCGAGAGGGGAAGAATCGGTCTCGTCATCATCTTTCAAAGGATTTCGAAGTCATAAGGAAAATAACATGTGTTGTACCAAAACAACCCTCAAACAATTTCTTTTTGTTTTTGCTTTTTCTTGTCTTTCTCTATCTTTTCCCCAGAGGAGTAATTACTTCTCACTTCATGTTTTGTTACCCATTCAAGGGATCAAATCTGCATTGAATAAAATTCATTTTGTACCTTTTTCATTATTTTGTGTTCTCATTAGCGCATAAAATGTCGTTTTATTCATGATAAAAAATGCATTGAAACATGGGAAATAATAACAAAAAACTTGCAAAAAAAAAAAACAAATGTGTTTTACTTGAAAGCTGTAAATGTCGAAAGAATTTCGGTGGTCCCCAATATTGCACCAAAAGATTCAAAGTCTGAGAATGTTGGTCAATCATTATAGGCTCATGCTCTTCAACAGAAGCAAGTACGTAGTTCACGGCACGTGAAACGCAAAGATCCCGAGGGTCGGAGGAACAAAATTCCCCAAGTGAAGCACACCCCATGCATCTTTTTCAACCACTTATGCTGGATATCGATCATGCTTCCAAAATGATCCTTATATCCCCAGCGAGTCACAAATAAAGCCCAATTTTTATTGGCATTCCCCAGTAGAGTCATAACCCCAAAAACCCAATCATCATTGGCACAACCACAACCAAAGCCCGACTTTGCTCGGCATCCAATCATAACCCCCAGTGTCCGACATGACGTCTGTCATCCCACATGTCAACATAGTACATGCATCAAACTCATTCATGCATGCATTATACCAAATCATTCATATACATGCATCTCATATTCATATCATGCATCCTCAACCAGTATTCTCCAGTGAGTATCACATATTCACCAACATCTATCAATCATCTCTAGTGTTCCCCAGTGAACCTCATTCAAGAGCTTCCCAGTAAATTCTTCTAGAGAAAAATCCCCAGCGGTTTTCTTCCCAAGTTGTCTCATTCCCAAATGGACCTGCTCACGGCCATTAAGATGCCCCAGCTGAGTTTCCCCAGCAGAAATTCCTGATTGAGTCTACCTCATATCATATCATATTGCATAACATACTGCATAAGACAACATGAAGCATATCATGCATCAACGATCATGTTTTCCTTTTCAACAATCTAAGTACTAGCCACGTCTAGAGACGATTACCTTTTTCCCCAGTGTTTCGACCTTCAGTGTAAGCGGCTGAATAAGATCACTCCATCCCCAGGTATCCACCTCTAGTGTTAGCGGCTAGATAAGATCACCTTTCCCCAGTGTTTCGACCTTCAGTGTAAGCGACTGAATAAGATCACTCCATCCCCAGGTATCCACCTCTAGTGTTAGCGGCTAGATAAGATCACCTTTCCCTAGTGTTTCGACCTTCAGTGTAAGCGGCTGAATAAGATCACTCCACCCCCAGGTATCCACCTCTAGTGTCAGCGGCTAGATAAGATCACCTTTCCCCAGTGTTTCGACCTTCAGTGTAAGCGGCTGAATAAGATCACTCCACCCCCAGGTATCCACCTCTAGTGTCAGCGGCTAGATAAGATCACCTTTCCCCAGTGTTTCGACCTTCAGTGTAAGCGGCTGAATAAGTTCACTCCATCCCCAGGTATCCACCTCTAGTGTTAGCGGCTAGATAAGATCACCTTTCCCCAGTGTTTCAACCTTCAGTGTAAGCGGCTGAATAAGATCACTCCACCCCCAGGTATCCACCTCTAGTGTCAGCAGCTAGATAAGATCACCTTTCCCTAGTGTTTCAACCTTCAGTGTAAGCGGCTGAATAAGATCACTCCACCCCCAGGTATCCACCTCTAGTGTCAGCAGCTAGATAAGATCACCTTTCCCCAGTGTTTCGACCTTCAGTGTAAGCGGCTGAATAAGATTACTCCATCCCAAGGAGTCTACCTCCAGTGTTAGCGGCTGGATATGATCACCTTTATCCCCAGTGGATCTACCTCCAGTGTTAGCGGCTGGATATGATCAACCTTTTCAGTCTAAGCACCTTTTCAGGCGACGACTCGTCAGATCTAAGCACCTATTCAGGCGACGATCTTATTACCTTTTCAGTCTAAGCACCTTTTCAGGCGACGACTTGTCAGATCTAAGCACCTATTCAGGCGACGATCTTTTACCTTTTCAGTCTAAGCACCTATTCAGGCGATCACTTGTCAGATCTAAGCACCTATTCAGGCGACGATCTTTTACCTTTTCAGTCTAAGCACCTTTTCAGGCGACGACTTTGTCAGATCTAAGCACCTATTCAAGCGACGATCTTTTTACCTTTTCAGTCTAAGCACCTTTTCAGGCGACGACTCGTCAGATCTAAGCACCTATTCAGGCGACGATCTTTTACCTTTTCAGTCTAAGCACCTATTCAGGCGACGACTTGTCAGATCTAATCACCTGTTCAGGTGACGATCTATTCTTTTTAATTCCCCAAGCCAGTCTAAGCACCTATTCAGGTGACGATTTGTCTATTTTATGCATCAGTAGCCAAACCAGGTGACCCTGCATTTACTTTTATTCATTGCATTTGCATATCGATATTTTCATTATTTACTACAATCTTTTCTCACCTTGAAGGACAAAATTCGGATCCTTCTTTTACTTAATTGCTCTTCGCAAAGAGTTTATGAGATGCCCTTGGCACTCACATTCTCTATGCAAAGACACAATTAAGTAGGGGCAGTTGTTGTACCCTAATTTTGTCCCAAGCTTTTTCAAAACAAAATTCAAAACAAAAAAAAAGAGAGAGAAAAGTCAAAGTCAACAAAAGTCAACAAAAGGTCAACATTTCATAAGATGAGGACTTCGCAGAGCAAAGTCCCCATCGCTCTACGAAGTCTGCGATTTTTTTGCAGATTTTAATTTCTTTGATTTGTTTTCATTATAGTTATTATTATTATTACCTATCATTATTATTATTGCTATTATTATCAATTGTGGCTGTTTGGACTCAGCAAAGCAAGAATTGAAGCATGTGCCATTAAAGCCAAGGTGAGAAGGTTTTTCTTCCAACCAAGCATGTGCCAAGCAAGTTGGCTTGCCCTTGGGTAGCTCTTATCCCTCCCAATTGACCTGCTAATGACCCTAAGCTTGCCAGCCAGCTGCTTGCTTGTTTTTCTTCCTTCTTTCTCCCCCAAAACCAGTCAAACACAGCTGCACTTCACTTGTCCAAAAGCTGTTTTGCTGCCCTGTTTCAGCAGCTCTTCCTTCTTCCTCACACCAGCCCACATGTTCCCTTTTGTTTCCCTCAACCTCTGCACATCACAGGGCACGTTTTCCTTGCTTGACCCCTCAAGATTGCAAGGATTGATCCCAAGAACAGCCCAATTACAAACCAGCCCTGTTTTTCCACTTTTTCATCATCATTGCTATCCAAAATCAGTTGCATTAATGGCTGGATTTGCCAAAGTCTTGACCATTGCAGCAAGGCAAGGTCACCTCTTCACTTTTGCATTAAATGCAAAGCAAAATAGCCTGGTCTTTAGCCCACAAATCAGCTGGATTCTAGAGATTTTTTCATCATTGCATTTGATTTGGTTTTGGCCTATAAAAGGAATGCAATGCACAAGGGTTCAAGAGAGTTGGAATTACAGCATTTTGAGAGTAGAAAAACAGTTCATACACAACATTCAAACCTTCAAAGCATCATACAAAGAGTGAGAGATAGTAGCCAAACACTAGTGTTATTATCATCCATAAACCTCCAACATCCCAACCTTGCAAAATCACAATCCTTCAAGTCCTTCTCCATCTCTTGCCATACAAGCATTGCTAGGAGTTCTGTAAGTATTCTAAAGTCTTTATCCTTCATTTAGAATTGTTGCTTGCATCACTTATTTTGTTTAAATTCATTTTGCTCTAAAAAAACCCCTTTTGAACTTCAAAGGAATCCCAAAGTTTGCAAAACATTTAAACTGAGTTGTTGCACTCATTTTATTGATAATTTCAAAAGCTTTTCACTCCTCCAAAAGTTCTGAGATTGTTCAGAAGTTGCTTCTGAACAGCAGTTCAGAAGCAGCTTCTGAACTCAAAATTTTGCAGAGTTCGCAGTGCGAAGCTCTGGTCGCTTTGCGACCATGACAGAACTCAGATTCTGAGTTCAGGCTTCTAAAAAGCCAATTTTTGGGGTTCTAACCTAAAAACTCAGAACCTAAGAGGATTGAAACTCATTTTATTCAAACCATGTCAAGAGTTTTGCATGATATTGGAAGATTCGCAAGTTTGAGCAACACTTTTTTTGGATAACTTGCGAAACAAGTTACGTTCATAAACTTTCAAAATCCAACTTGAGCAATAAGCTAAGTTCATTATTTTCAAAACTAAACTTGAACAAAAACCTTGTTCATGATTTTCAATCAAACGTGAACTTAAGCCGAACTTGTTCACTTTTCAAAATCTTTTTCAAACTTGAGCCGAACTTGTGCGTTTTTTCACAAATTTGTGCATTTGCCATAAATTTGTTCATTTTCATTCACATAAGCAAGGCAAACTTGTTCATAGGTTGCAACAACTAATTTGAACATTAAAATTTTCATTTGAGTTTTAAACCAAGTGTTTTGATAACTTTGGGATTTCTTAAATTTCAAACAAAACTTGAATGAAAAAGGGATGGTTTGACGTATGTCTCTCCATTTCCCCGGTTGAACGAATGCTTGATGTATGTCTCGTTGTTCGGACAATCGTCATTCTATTTTCAACGCATCCAACCACACCAAACCAATTCTTGGCCCTTTGTGGTCAATTTGAACCCTTTGGTCCCCCGTGACCATTTGATTCAATGTTCGACTCGGTTGAGTCACTTTGGTCAATGTTCGACTCCGTTGAGTCCATTGAACCTTTCTTGATCCCGTTGGATCAATCGAACCTTTTCTCGACTCGGTTGAGTCACTTTGGTCAATGTTCGACTCCGTTGAGTCCATTGAACCTTTTCTTGATCCCGTTGGATCAATCGAACCCTTTCTCGACTCGGTTGAGTCACTTTGGTCAATGTTCGACTCGGTTGAGTCCATTGAACCTTTTTCTTGATCCCGTCGGATCAATTGAACCCTTTCTCGACTCGGTTGAGTCATTTTAATCTTTTTTGGTCCCCTCGCGGCCAATTCGAACCCTTTTTCCCCAACGGACATGTTTTATCTATTCTAGCGCGATTCGAAACAAACGCTTAAGCCTCCCATGCGCGAGCACACAAGCTATGTTTAACCGCAAGAATACGATCAAAACATCGTTCTTTAAAATCAACCAACAAATACATTTTTCTACCAAAGAACTACGTAGCTTTGATTTCTCCATCGCACCGGGAGATACGTAGGAGCAAGATCATCATCTTGTCAAGCACAATAATAAAAACAACTTTTTTCCCTTCATCATATTTTCTTTTTCCCTTTTATATATATTCAAGCATGCAAGCAAAACTTTAAAAACATTTTTTAGCCTTAGTTAACTAGGAGGTTCCCGTTGAGTACAACGGACGTGAGGGGTGCTAATACCTTCCCCTTGCGTAATCGACTCCCGAACCCGATAATGGTTGCGATGACCATCCTTTCCTCATCTTCAAGGGTTTTATTATTGTTTCCCTTTAAAATAAAAAAACTTAAGGGTTTATCAACGTTCCCTTTAAACAAAAACTTTGGTGGCGACTTCACATAGCCTTTCGAGCGTTCATACACGTCTCGGGGTTTGCGTTTTTTTAACGAGAGCGCACAACTTGTACAATTAATAAATCATTTTTATCTATTTTTCTAAAAAGTGTGGTGTCAATTTTTCCTCGAGAAAAACCATTTTTAATTAAAAAAGTGCTTAACCTTTCATACCAGGCTCTTGGAGCTTGTTTAAGTCCATATAGAGCTTTGGTTAGTTTAAACACATGATTTGGTTTTTCTAAATTTTCAAACCCTGGAGGTTGATGCACATAAACTTCTTCATTCAAGAAGCCATTTAAAAAAGCACTTTTTACGTCCATTTGAAAGAGTTTTATGCTTTTATGAGATGCATATGCAAGTAAAATTCTTATAGCCTCCAATCTTGCAACTGGGGCATAAGTTTCATCATAATCAATGCCTTCTTGTTGATTGTAGCCTTGTGCTACTAATCTAGCTTTGTTTCGAGTTACTTTTCCTTCTTCATCCAGTTTGTTTCTAAAAACCCATCGTGTTCCAATGACGGATTGAGTTTGAGGTTTAGTTACAAGACTCCAGACTTGATTTTTTTTCAAATCGAAGTAATTCTTCTTTCATGGCTTCAACCCATGATTCATCAATGATTGCTTCTTTTATGGATTTGGGTTCAATTTGAGATATCATTGCTATATCATTGTTTTGAAAAGACCTTCTTGTCCTTATTCCATGTGTTGTTTCTCCAATGATTTGATCATGTGGATGATAATCAATTATTCTCCAAGACTTGGGAGGATTTTGATGGGGTTCTTCATTTGGAGGGCTTTGAGAAGAGGTTTCAGAATTTGAATTGTTTTGGACTTTTCTTCTTCTTCAATATTTCTTGATTGATTCTCAAGTTCATCAAATTCATCAAATTTAATGTGCATACTTTCTTCTAGGATCCTTGTTCTTAAGTTGAATACCCTGTATGCTTTTGAGGAAGTGGAGTAACCAAGGAATATAGCTTTGTCTGATTTTGAATCAAACTTTGCTAAGTTGTCCTTGTTGTTTAAAATGTAACAATAACATCCAAAGATATGAAAATAAGAAATGTCTGGCTTTCTTCCTTTCCAGAGTTCATAAGGGGTTTTGTTTAAAATTTTTCTAACTGAAACTCTATTTAAAATATAGCAAGATGTATTTATGGCTTCTGCCCAAAAATATTTATCAACATTGGATTCATTTAGAATAGTTCTAGCCATTTCTTGCAGAGTTCTATTTTTTCTTTCTACAACTCCATTTTGTTGAGGAGTTCTAGGACAAGAGAAATTATGAGAAATTCCATTATCATTAAAGAAATGTTCAAAGGCTGAGTTTTCAAATTCTCCCCCATGATCACTTCTTACAGAAATAATATTGGTTTCTTTCTCATTTTGAACCTTCTTGCAAAAAGTTTGAAAAGCTTCAAAAGAGTCATTCTTGTGTTTTAAAAATAAAACCCACGTGAATCTGGAAAAATCATCAACGATGACAAAGCCATATTTTTTTTCCACCAAGACTCTCTATTGAGATAGGTCCAAATAAATCTATGTGCAGTAGTTCAAGGGGTCTTTTTCTTGAAATAAAATCTTTTGAATGAAAGCTACTTTTAGCTTGTTTTCCCTTGATGCAGGCTTCACATATTTTATCCTTCTCAAAATTAATCTTAGGAAGTCCTCTTACTAGATCAAGTTTTGATATTTTGGAAATTGTTTCCATACTTATGTGCCCAGCCCTCTTATGCCAAATTCATTTATCTTTTTCAAGAGATATAAAACAGGATTCTGCAGGGAGTTCATCTAAGTATAAAACATAAACATTTTTATTTCTTGATCCTGTAAATAAGATTTTTCCTGAAGATCCTTGTCTTACTTCGCATGTGTGAGTTTGAATGTTACTTCAAAACCACTATCACATAATTGACTGATGCTGATTAAATTGTGTTTAAGACCTTCTACATATTGAACATTTTCAATTTTTGCGGAGTTAATCTTACCAATAACACCTATACCTTTGATTTGAGCTTTTTCATTATTTCCAAAGGTCACCAGTCCTCCTTCCCTTTTTATGAAAGAGAGAAAGCTTTGTTTATCTCCAGTCATATGTCTTGAGCATCCACTGTCCAAGTACCAAGGCTTTTTCTTGACTGTCATTAGGCATTCCTGCAGTAGTAGTTAGTAATGACTTGGGTACCCATATCTTTTTGGGTCCTTGATGGTTAGTGTTATTTTTAGAGGATCCTTCTTTGTTAAATTTAACAGAGTTTGATTTATGAGAAAATCTTGATCTTTGCAAGACACGTTCTTTCTTTTTTCTAAAGCAAAAAGTTTCAAGATGCCCATATTTTTTACAATATGTACATTTGTATCTTTCATTCTTTTTTGTAATTTTTTCAGGAATGAAAATTTTTTCATAAAGTTTTTGTTTTTGATTGGTTTTAAAACCTATGCAGGCTATATCAAAAACACTCACTTGTGATCCCATAATTTTTTGAAAGGTTTCAGTTGATTTAACAAAGTTGGAAATGTCATCCTTTAATTGCAAAACATTTTTCTTTAGAATAATGTTTTCTTCATGAGTTTCATTTCTAATTTTAGAAATTTCCTTTGAGTGAATTTTCTTAAGAAGGTCTTCATTTAATTTTTTTAGATCTTCTTTTTCCCTTTTCAGTTCAAGATTTTCATTTCTCAATTTTTCACAAGTTTGTTCTAGAATTTGAGAGTTATAAAAAAGATTATCAAACAAGTATTCAGTTTTTTCACAAGATGAACATGGTTCAAAGTTTACCTCTTCATTGTCTGATCTTGTCATTAGACATAGACTTGCTTGTTCATCTTCACTTGTTGATTCTTCTTGATCATCCCAAGTGAGTAGTGATTTTTGTTTGAATTGAGGATTGTTTGATTTTCTTTTGTTCAGTGGACATTCAGATTTGTAATGTCCAAGTTTGTAGCATCCATAGCAGATAATTTGACTTTTGTCAACATCTGTTTTTGAGTTTTCTCTTCTTGTTGGGATGTTTCTTTTGTGATGATCTCTTCTTTGTATCATTCTTTGCAGTTTGCGAGTGAGAAGACTGATTTGATCTTGACTTTCTTCATCATCAAACTCTTGTTGTTGATCATCAGAAATTATTTCTTCTTCCTAATTTTGTGATACTTGATTGGTTTTTAAGGCAATCATTTTGCCTTTGTTTGAGGATTTGTCCTCTTGTAACAGAACTTCATGAGCTTTTAAAGATCCAATTAGATCTTCTAATCTAAGTTTTGTCAGATCTTTTGCTTCTGTTATTGCAGTTACAATGTGTCTCCATGATTTTGGAAGACATCTTAGAATTTTCCTTACTCTTTCATGAGTAGTAAAATTCTTTTCAAGAGATCGTAATTCATTCATAATGATAGTAAACCTTCCATACATTTCATCTATGGTTTCAGTTTCTTTCATTTCAAATAATTCAAATTTTCTCACTCCTATATCAATTCTTGTTTCTTTCACATGACTGGTTCCTTCATGATGAGTTTTTAAGGTATCCCAGATTTCTTTGGCAGTTTTGCATTCCTGTGTTCTATCATATTCTTCCCTGCTCAAAGTCATGGTTAGAAACAATTTAGCTTTAGAATTTAGTAGGATACGTTTACCTTCCTCTTCTTACCAATCTTCTTGTTTTTTGATGTTTAAATCATCATCATATGGAATATAGTTTCCATTTTCAACTATTGACCACATGTGATTATCTTGAGATTGTAAGAACAGTTCCATTTTGCTTTTCCAAAAGTAGTAATCAGCCCCTTCAAAGAGAGGTGGTCGTGTGACTGAACCTCCTTCAGACATGAATTTTACTCTAGACATTATCCTTCTTTTCTGAATCTTTTTCTCTTACACTGTTAAGTGCTAAGGTCTCAGAGCCAAGCTCTGATACCAATTGTAGTAAGATATTTTCACAAGAAAGGGGGGTTTGAATTGTGAACTGTTTAAAAATTCCCTTTTTAAAAATTTCAAGCTAGTAAATGAAAGATAATAATAAGGCTAAAATATGCTTTTAGTCCCTGCAAATAGGGCTCGTTTTGCTTTTGGTCCTCGGTAAAAAAAAAATTTAAAAACACCCTTGCAAAATTTTCTGTCTTTTAAAAAAGTCCCTGGGCCCACTTCAATGATGATTTTGGCATGGTTTTTGTCGCGGTGATTTTCGGAGATCAAGCTATTGATTAGCGTTGACTCACTAATTTTATTTCACGACTGAACTTTTAATTTTTTAAAAGAAAGGTGGAAAAAAGTTCTAAATTACCACATTTTTAAAGATTAGGGTTCGGGGGTTAGTTACGTTTAGGGAAGGTGTTAGCACCCTAAACGTTCGTAGTACTCTACGAGAACCTCTTGGTTATATTTATTTATTTTGGCTATAACTTGCTTATTTTTTTTAAAAAAAAAAAGAAAAGAAGGAATTAGAGTAGTGAAGAAAAAATTATTTTTTTATTTTTTATGATTTGGAAGGACAGAGTCCTTTGCCTACGTACCCGTGAGGGATCAAAACCTCGTAGTTCGGGGTAAAAATGACGTTTGATTTGTTTTGTATTTTTTATTGTTTTTTTTAAAATGTTTTAAAGATAAAATAAAGGCCAAGTGGCAAAATGAGATTGGTTTGTGTTTTTTAAATTTTGAAAGTGATTCAAGTGTATTAAAATGGATTAATGGTTATTTAAAGAAAATAAAAGAGAAAAATGGAAACTTGATTGAAAATCAAGGTTTGTTTAGAAAAAGATTTTTTTGTGATTTTTTATTATTTGCATGTTTTTGTTTTTTTTATAATGAACTAAGACTAAAAACATAACTGAAAGCTAAACGCGAAGAAATTCTGTGGTGACGTTGGATCACCACGAAACCCTTTTGAAATTAAACTAACCTAATATCTTTGTATTTTTTTTATAAGGTGAAATAAAATAAAATAAAAATAAAAATAAAAATAAAAGACATAAAGTGGAATAAATAAAGTGTGGGTGTCATTGCATATTCTCATTTATATTTACATTGTTCCTAATTACATTCTAATAAAGTAAGATACAAATGACAAAATGATAAACAAAAAAACAAAATTGCAAATGCATTAAAATAAATATGCTAAGAACAAAAATAAAATGAAAATGCATGTAATAAAAGGAAAATAAAAAAAAATAAAAAAAAAATGCATGATGTGTTAAAAATAAAGGCAATAAAATGCATGAAAATAAATAAAGACTAAAAGAACTAAATGCAAAAAAAATGAAATGAAAATCAAAGAAGAAATAACCAAAAGAAGAAGGGGGGTGCAGGGAGTAAAAAGGGGGGCAGATAGCAAATCAGAAAATGAAGGCTAAGACTAGAGTGGGCCGAGTCTGGGCTTAAGCATATGGGTTGCTATATAAAACATTTTTCTGTTTTTTCCTCTCATTTCTCCTCTTCCTCTTCTCTCTCTACTACTCCTTCTCACTCTAAATTCTCTCAAAACAAAACGCCTGGCCGGAAAAAAGGGTTTCCGGCGTGGTGGCCGCCGGCACAGAGGGCGGCGCCGCCGCGCCGGAGGATTAAACTTGCTCCTTTTTTAAAAAAAATTCGCTTTTCCTAAACACTTTTTCGGGCTTGTCACGAATCCGGACTTGGATTTCTTGTAAACTTTTTAAAAACAAGTAGATCTAAGTTTGAAGAAATTTGAGAAAACCACCTTATTGTTTTATTTCGGTTGCTGGCTCGGTTCGTTTTTGGCCTTGGGGTGAGTTTGTGAAGCGGTGGTTGTTTATGTGTGTGTGGGAGATGAGTGGCGCGGCTTTGGGATTGGTTGTTGGTGGCCGCGGTGAGGCTGTTGTGGTTTGGAGGAAATGCGTGGCTGAGTTTGTTGTGGGAGATGAGTGGCGCGGCTTTGGTGTTCGGTGGTTGGTGGCCGCGGTGAGGGACAATTTTGTGCGTGTTTCTGATTGAATTCCGAATTCCCTCCCCTTTGTTGTTGTGTTGCCTCAGTGTTAAATAACACTAATCGCCATTACTGACCATAAAGCAGTTTAAATCAGCTTAAATGACACATTAAAACAAAAAAAAAGTCTCTGATCAAAGTCTCCACCACAAAAGGTCAGAGGTTTAAAAAAGGTAAATAATAAATAAAAAAAAAAATAAAAATAAAAATACTAATGATAAAAAAATGACAATAATAAAACACTTAAAAGAATAAAAACAAAGATAAAAGAAAAATAACATAAAAACAAAAGGATGGACATGAACGAGACAAAAACAAATGAGGTATTTTAAAATACCTCTCTGTCGAAATTTCGTCTGAGACGACGAAAAATTCCGAACCAAATAAACGAGTAAAAAAGAAGAAATTTTAGGTCAAAAATTGGGGTATGACAGTTTTGGTCCCTGCAAATATGCCCAGTTTTGGTTTTCGTCCCTGGTAATATTTGCAGGGACCAAAACTGGGCATATTTGCAGGGACGAAAACCAAAACTAGGCATATTTGCAGGGACGAAAACCAAAACTGGACATATTTGCAGGGACCAAAACCATGTCACTTCAACGCTTTGGTGGGCACAGGGACTATTTTAAAAAACAAAATATTTTGCAAGGACTTTTTTCAAAAAATTTTTTTACCAAGGACGAAAACCAAAACTGGGCATATTTGCAGGGACTAAAAGCATATTTTAGCCTACTAATAATAATAATAATAATAATAATAATAATAATAATAATAATAATAACGTGTGATGAGTGTGTGAAAATTGAAACAAATAAAAGAGATGAAAGAAAAAACACAGAGAGTTATCCTGGTTCACCCAAACTTGGCTACTTCCAGTCCCCACAAATATGTGAGATTTTCCACTAGGTAGTTGAGTTATAACTTAACCACAACTCCTCTTTTGTCTTGATCTTCCTGATATTTCTTTACACTGTGCTTTACTTGCTCTTTATCTTTCTTAACACTGAGCTTTACTTGCTCTTGGGTTACACACTTGTTTTCAACAAGCCTTTTCTTTTACAAGCCAGTAAGAAACAAAATCTTACTTGAACAGAATGAAAATGTGTTGTTATACTAAAACAGAGCTCAAAACAAAAGAGCAATTTTAGCAAACTTAAAATTGAAGAATAGAGAGCTTTGAATATATGAGTATTTTGCTTTCAGCTTCTTCAAAAATCAGTGAGTTGTTGTCTTGCCATGAGCCTGCTATTTATAGGCAGATTATGCTTTGCAGCTGTTCATCATACGCTCCTTTTCTCACGTGTAACTACTGTATATAACTTCTTCAATTTTTCTTTTTTTCATTGTTCCCGCGTGTGGTGTAGTTTAAATCAACTTGGCCAGGTTTTAACTGATGTAGGTTACAGCTATATTTCAAACTGTCTTTTACACGTGTATACCTCTCTATTCCTCAATCCTTACTTGCAGTCAGAACGTTCATATTATTTGTACTGGCTTTCTTACTTGATCTGATAATTGGCAGTTTTTGTGGGCAAGCAAAAAAACAA
This sequence comes from Medicago ruthenica, assembly GCA_018208015.1. NCBI lineage: Eukaryota > Viridiplantae > Streptophyta > Magnoliopsida > Fabales > Fabaceae > Medicago > Medicago ruthenica. The sequence goes on from CM031376.1 coordinate 15,206,965, forward strand.
GTTCCCTCCTTTGTGTTCCATTTATTTGTATAGAAGTTGTCTGCTTTTGTCAAAGCAACATCATTGTAATTGTGTTCCAATATAGTGTGTTTCTTGATTTTCAGTTGGTGCCTTAAAATCCATAATCAACAAAAAATATATGACTGAACATCAACTGATGGCTTTGTAGAAAGAGTTCTTTTTGAATACTTTTCATGTTTCTAAAAGAGACACTTAAAAACATAAGTTAGACAAAATAATCAGAATTTGTTAATAACTTAAAGAAGTTCTGAATTTATAGCTTCCCATCAGAATGAAAGTCTTTAAGGTTCCTTTACACTTTTCAGACTCTGAATCTTCTGAAGGTGTTTATCAGAAGCTGTTCATCAGAAGCACTCTTCAGAAGCACTGTTCATCAGATGCACTGTTCATCAGACGCAGCCTTCAGAAGCACCCTTCAGAAGCACCCTTCAGACGCACTGTTCAGACGCTGACTTTCGTTGACCTTCAGACGCACTGTTCAGATGTTGACTTTTGTTGACCTTCAGACGCATTGTTCAGACGCTGACTTTCATTGACCTTCAGACGCAGGTCTTCAGACGCACTGTGTCTTTCATACGCTGTGTGTCTTTCAGCAACTTGATTCCTTTTCTGCCTTATATTTGAATCACTTAATGGCACAAACTTATTATAAATAATTTAAATATATTTATCATCTTTAAAACCAAAAAGGAATTTTATCTCAACAATAACGTGGGTATAATGTGGATTAAACTCATATGCCACTGCATTGTCGTTTCTGATCAATACTTCAAATTCAAAAATATCATCTTACAAGTGCAACCTTTACTGATGTTGTCTTGTGCTTAACTCTCCTTGGCTAAACTTACTCTCTTCAAGTCCACTTGAAGTTACTGAGCTAAAATAGTTAAATTACCGTATTAGCGGTGACTTCCCTTGCTCTAGGTTTATTGTGCTAGAAACATATCCTTCTTATTTCTTATCACATATCCTAAACTGCTTCGATTTCCATTCCTCATGAGTTTCGAAGTTCATAGTATTCCTCAGCTTAACTTTTAAAATTTCCTTTTAGAACTTATGATAAGTTCGAGTCGTCACTGCTTACTGCTATTCCGTGGTTCAACTGACACGGACTTCACAAACATCCTTGTTCCCTAAGCTTTAGCTTAAAATTGTTCGTTAACCCATCCTTGGATTACTTCTCCGCTGCGCGACTCTGATTTCAAACAATACACCTTGGAATAGGGGTAATACACCACTATTAAATTTCCTGGCTAACCTCGTTCCTTAATGACTTCGTAGCTATCATAGCAGAATCATCTTACGTTTGTTAATTCTCTTGTGCCTTAAACCACCTGTTAAACTTACTGATTGATCATCACCTGACTTTGTGTTTCCTTTCGGACATAGACCATATACTTACTTTCGCGAAAATACGCCAAAACCTACAAACAATTTTCAACAACTGTTAAGAGCCCAACAGTGCTTCGGTCAAAACATCTTATACACTGGTTCTAGCTTTACTCTCCATATTCTGAATTCTGTAACCATCCCATGGTCAGCTCAACATGTATAATCATTTAAACATTGCAGAAATCCGACTGGAAGCATACCTGAAGCAACTTAAGTTCACACATTAATCAGTTGTGGCAACTTCTAAAAACAATTTATGGCTTTTGGAGATTCACATCTTTCATACACTGAATCCACAGATGGTTCCAGTTTCATTCTATTCGCTCTATTATTATCCGTCAGGATTGTATATCCATAACCTTCTCCAAGACAACTTAAGTCCACATAACTTTACCATATCTCTTAGGTTACTCCTCGAGTTTCTTCAGAAACAATCCGTCTGGATAAGATTCAAACTTTTACCGGCTCTCCTGTAAGCCCAAACATAGGCTACGTCTCTTCGAATACCCGATTAATTGATCTTAAACTTCAACACTTATCATATCCCATTGGATCCCTCCAGTAACTTGTTACTGTATCCACAATTCAAATCTAATCTTATTATCTGAATAATTCTCCATAGGTCTTCTCGACCGTTGCCTTCTTCATATGGTTTCGAACAATCCAACATAAGGTGATCTCTGACGGTTTTCCTGAATACTTGCGTAAGGAACCCATCAAATGAAAACATAGAACTCCTTAACATTAACCACAGCCTTAACTTTAACTTATGTGTTAGCGACGATCTTCCTGATGCTAGAGCCTCACAATAGTTCTTGGCTAATTCCTGATTATTCCTCAAAACCGGTCTACTATAATCTAACAACATACGATTCAATCTTTACTTCATGCCCTTACTAGGGTCTCCTTCACTTATCGCTAAGCTTGCGTTTCTCACACAAAGCATCTTGATAACTCATAATAAAGGAAGGTAATCCGTTCATCTGTCCAATAATTCGCTTAATCCATAAATAAGTCTCTTAACTGCTGGATATTAAAATCTCATCCGGTTTGAGTGCGCGAGTCCTTCGATTCTTACACACTCTATCCTTGTTGTGAGTCTAAAGCTCTTGATAATCGATTGATAATCCCTTAATTCCTTAATTCTTATGTCTCCTCGGACGAGACATCTCTTAATGACGCGTCCATCCGTTTTAAGGTACTTCACCTTATTCTTAAGTATCTATAATATTCCTGAAATTCTGCCAATAACAGGCTCCGTTACTTTACCGTTTGACAACCACCACTTGGCATTGAATACTTCTTCGTCAATTCCTGTCTTAAAATATGACATCTTAAACAACGCTCTTCATGCACTTAATTCCTCCATGGTCACATTCAGCTCTCAGATATTTGTCCTAACTGTCATATACTAGATTGAGTTGATCAGGCTCAACTAGATGTGACCCTTAGAACAATATCCAGAACCCAATGGTCCCACTACTTTTATTGAATCTTTAATGACCCAAGGCACGATCTGAATCGACCTGCTCTGATACCAATTGTAACACCCATACTAATTTTATCTAGAATATTAGCATGTGCATTAAACTGATACTGGATACATCAAGGTTTTCAATAATAATAATACAACACAATTGGATGAATACAATTTTGCTTGTTTATACAACCTTTCAAGTACCATAGTAAATACTTAAACAAAAGTCTGATAAGATCCTGAGCTGGTACATGACGAGCAACTGCACTCCATCCAGCGTCTCCCTGATGATCTTCCTCACGAACCTCGTGCTAACCTGTAAACCTGCACCAGAAGGATTGGGATGAGACATAATGTCTTAGTGAGCTCCACCCAACCTACTCTTGGCAACCTCGGGGAACCTAGGGTCGCCATGCCTACTTTTGGCAATCTCGGGGATTCGTACGATCGCCAAGTCTTAACCTTACTCATATAGGGTTAAACCTGCCTGTTCCTGCTATCCTGTGTAGTCGTAAAACTAAACTACATCCTGCTAAACTAGTGATCAAGGGGAAACCTAGGATCACTATCTAATAACTGATAACCTGATAACTATATAGCCATGAAAACTAGACTATAACCTGATAACTTGGTGATCGAGGGGACACCTAAGATCACCACCTGATACCTGCCTGATAACATAATAAAGTATATACTGATACTATTATGTTAGATGTTAGCGTTGAACAAACAATAATTATCTAAGTTGATTTTATGGAATGCCCCCGAGTGGAGTTACCCCAGAGCACATTCCCCCGATAACCGGTGAAAATTCCTATCTGAGGCTAATCACCGGACTCCTCTTTCCTGTGTGTGTGGTTATCCTCACGGAAAGTTCCTCCCATTCCAGCTGTAATTGGAACCCCCTGTGCTCTAACTAGCGAGAACACAGAAGACACATTATAAACTTATGTGTGGTTATCCTCGCGGAAAGTTCCTCCCATTCCAGCAATACTGGAACCCCCTGCGCTCTATAACTGTGAGAACCCAGAAGACATAAAGTATATCCTGATAATTAATTATTATTCCTGGTATATAAAATATACTTAATCCTGATAACTTCCTGAACATCTATATATATAAGAGGCGTCATGTAGGCTCCCTGACGGGCTGGCCTATCCAGAATAAATCTGAAGCGTACCTGTGCCACGACTTGTCAACATATATATATATATATATATATATATATATATATATATATATATATAACCTATTAAAGGTTCTAGACATATCATTATCATATGTCATACTTATGGGCTTACTATCCCATCTATAATTTTTTGTGGATAAATTATCCATCACTCTGTATGACACATATCTTTATCCTAGATTAATCCTGGAAAGTCTATGAGTATCTTCACCCCAAAACATATATATATATATATATATATATATATATATATATATATATATATATAATCTGTACAAATCCTGATAATTATCCTTGTACCACCATCTAAGGTACATCTATCCTGAACTGATACGTGTACCCTCAGTGTCACTCTAACGTGAACAACTGAGGCACGTCCTGATGTACATATAAATGTACCTGCCTGGTTAAGGGTATCCTGAAAAACTAACCCTTAACATACCTGATACTATTCTCATAAGAATCCTTGAATGTTAAGAAACATTCCTAGTACTCATGTACTTCCAACTGAATACCTCTCAGTTCCTGTTAACCTATTAAAGGTTCTAGACATATTGTTATCATATGTCATACTTATGGGCTTACTATCCCATCTATAATTTTTTGTGGATAAATTATCCATCACTCTGTATGACACATATCTTTATCCTAGATTAATCCTGGAAAGTCTATGAGTATCTTCACCCCAAAACATATCAAAGATCATTGGCATGGTACAATTATTTGTTAATAAAATGAGGTTCTGGGCCATTTCGCTCTGCGACCCCTGACTTCGCTTTGCGAACTCCTGCGTCTGACCCTTCAGACTCTGAACATTCAGAGTCTGAACCTTCAGACGCTAGTATTCCTGAGTCTGAAGCTTCGCAGAGCGTCCAAGGACTTTGCTCTGCGAACTCAGCTTCTGATAACTTTGCAAAGCGAAGTCTAGTCGATGGTTAGGCGAAGATAGGCAGTAGCAAAACTCTGCTACTTCGCAGAGCAAACTCCTGGTCGCTCTGCGACTGTAGCAGAACTTAGGATTTTCTGAAAAACGTGTTTCAATCATTAAAAACCTTTGGTACCCAATTGCCCAGTGATCCTTGAAACATGCCAGGAACTCATTTTAAACTATAAAAACATATTGTATCCAAGGATTAAGCTGGAATCAAGCTTATGTATCAAAAGGGGAAAACTATCCTTTTCTCTAAACCTTAGCAATTAAGTTGTGATCTCACACAATACTGACCCAAAAGGGTAAAATGCTACTCTAAGGAACCCACCTGAATCCTTGCTGGTCTTGCCAAGCTTTCCCAAGTCCTAACTTGATTCTTCTCCAAAACCCTAGCTTTGGAACTCTTCCTTTGACTTGGTTTTCCTTAGTTCCTTTTGCTTCAATCTTCCCCAAAAGCTTGCTTGCTTTCCAAGAGTTGAGGAAGAAATCTGATGAATTAGAAGCATGGGAAGGTGAGGACCGAATTCTTGAGAGAGAGAGAGAGAGAGAGAGGGAGAGAGAAATTTGAACTTCTAGTGAGAGAAGGTAATAAGGAAAAATGAAGAATTATCAATCTTCTCCCTATTTATACCCCTTCTTCTCGCAATTACCATTTTGCCCCTACTCGCTCGTAATTCCTCTGTTACTGATAAAAGTTACGTCTACGCGGGATATTACAAAAGACACAAATCAATTATCCTGGTTCCTTCCACAACTCGGAAGTAGTCCAGTACCCTTGTTACTTACAAGAGATTTTTCACTATAATCACCAAGATTACAAATGCTCAAGCACAAAGCAAGAGACTTCCAATGCTCAAGCACAAAGCAAGAGACTTCTAATGCTCAAGCACAATGCAAGAGACTTCTAATCAAACAAATATTACAAAGTAAAATGTTTGGATTGAACACTTGATATACTATCAGTGGTGTTCACAAAATACAACGCAGTTCAGACTCTAATGACTTAAGAATTTCTAAGATGTGAAAGTTTGTAAGAAATTCTAAGTGTATGATGAATTTTCAATTTGATAGAGTTTTGGCACTAGTTAGAATATTGCAGAGTCTTATATTTTCTTCAAGTCTTCAAGCCTTTATATAGAGAATGAAAAGAGACGTTAGTTAGTGATCATAGTTTCCCCCAAATCACTATTTCCATAAGATGGGTGGAGCTCAATGGGACACTATTTCCAAGCATGTTGTTCGTGAAGTTAAGAAGAAGAGGCTGGATGACTATGTGCATCGTTTTATATTAGCATATCGCTACCAGTGTTATGTATTATGTACTCAGTTATTGTCGTATGTCATGTTCTCGCTGGTAATGTATATGATTGTTTCAGACGTCATTATGTACCTTGTGCGATTCAGCTAGTACATTATCAGATGTATGAGACTGTTTAGCGAATGTATTTTCATCCAAGCAAGATATTTTGTTGCAAATTTTAATGTATCCAGTACTTTATGTTTCACACCCGTCTAAATATTCTAGACATTTTATTATGGGTGTTACAACAGGTCATCAAAGCAGCTACTATTAAGGGCCTCATATAAGGAAAGAAGAGCAACAAGTTATCAAAATCAATTACTACTCTCCACGTGAAATTATTTTAAATGAGTTCTTGAAATCCAATCAAGCCTCATTTGATAAGTTTCAAGTTTGGTGTGGTAATCTTGATGAAATAGCATCTGAGTATGAGAAGAAGTTGGTTGAGATGGAGACTGAGTGTCAAGCTGTTGTGGTGGAAGCAAATTCACGATTGAAGCGTGTCGGTCTCTACTTGAAATTGGAGACTCAACCAATGGGGATTTAAGAGACCATTATGTTGCAAATGGATATGTATTCTTCTATAAGGTGGGAGAGTTCAAATTCCAAAGGTTTAACAGTGGGAGCATGAGAGTACTTGCTTCTTTGTGACAAAGTTCATGTAATTCTCGCCAAACAAGAGGAAGAAGAAGGATGGTGTGTTCTTTCTATCATACATGCCACCCTAACAGTGACTGAGACATCAAATTTATGACGTAAAAGAAAGCACTTGATGGGAGGCAACCCATCATTTTTTTTAATGTTTGTTATTTCGCAGGTTTTTATTTTCAGTAAAAAAGGTGAAAAGATGCATGGATGAAAAAAAAAGAGAGAAAAACAATCATGTCCACAATTATCTTTTTCAATAATTTGTCATTGTTAGTATGTCTTTTGGATTTTAGTTGTATCCACCTATCATGTAATGCATTTGCACTTGTTTATTATAAATGAATCTGTTTGTTTTTTACCTTTTCAGTTTAGTAACAGTTCACTTTGTCAATGGTACATCAAAAGTTCATAAGGAGGCGGAGGTTTGATATGCGGTCAACGGAGAAGCGTACAACTTGTTGAACGCTTAGGTAGCCATAACTTCCAGAAATCTCACCTTGTAACGATAATCAACAATTTATTTTTCAATTTTACATATGAGTGTTCCATGCAACTGTCATTTCTAGAACTTGCAATTTTTCTCTATAGTTGATTGGTCATGTTTTGCACAGACTAAGGCAAAGTGCTTGGAACCTATAGCCTTTTTGAGCCCACCTAAGTTTTTGTTTTTAATTATCTTTTGTAAAGTCAAATTGAGCCTTTAGGATTAGACCCCTTTGTTTAGTGACAAACTACATAACAAGTTTAGAGATCTTAGATGAATTTGACCCAAAAGTTTATGTTGGAGTTAGGCTATGTAGGATGTTTGCTGAGTTTTAAGTTTAAGCTTGATGTTGGAACTAGCAACGATTCAAGTTTGGGATAAGGGTACTAGAGAACTCAAGAGATTTCAAAGATGTCTATTCAAAAAAAAATTGATGATGAACATACACATTAAAGGTGTAGAAAAAAAATCAGAAAAAATATAATACGTAGAGACAATCAAAATGTAAAACTGTCTCATGTTCGTAAGTAGTTCTCTAGCACTCTTGTATTCTTAAAGGGGTGATTGGGTTAAATTGTTCAATTTTTTTTCAACATTGTAGGAATGCTTAACTACAGTTGTTTGATTAATCTTACTTTTCCAAAAATTATCCCACATTCACCTAAGCCTCGTATAACTTGAAAAGAACTTAAATGTGTACTTGATATTGACTTTGATTGACATTTAGAAACTTTTCAAGCCTTTGGTAATATGACAGACCTGCATGTCGACTATGAGAAACCTTAGTAAAAAATTGTGCTAAGAAGTCGTGGAATTTGATGTTAGTCAAGCAACTAGCTCATCAATTAATTGCTAGCAAGAAGATGAACTTTTGATACTACCATTGGTGAGGTAATGTGTTATTTTACGGTCATTTTTCATTTACAAATAAATTCCTTGAGGATATGGAATGATGCAAATTTGACTATGTAGGATGTTTCTTGAGTTTTAAGTTTGTGGTTGATGTTGGAACTAACAACAATTCAAGTTTGGGATAGTGGTACTAGAGAACTCAAGAGATTTCAAAGATGTCACTTCAAAAAAAAAATTGATGATGATCATACACATCAAAAGTGTAGAAAAAAATCTGAAAAAATATAATAAGTAGAGACAATCAAAATGTAAAAATGTCTCATGTTCACAAGTAGTTCTCTAGTACTCTTGTATTCTTAAACAAGTGATTGGGTTAAATTGTTCAATTTTTTTTCAACATTGTAGGAATGCTTAACTGCAATTGTTTGATTAATCTTACTTTTCCAAAAATTATCCCACCTTCACCTAAGCTTTGTTATAATAACCTAAATAGAACTTAAAGTGTGTACTTGATATTGACTTTGATTGACATTTAGAACTTTTCAAGCCTTTGGTAATATGACAGACCTGCATGTCGACTATGGAAAACCTTAGTAGAAAATTGTGCGAGAAGTTGTGGAAATGGATGTTAGTCAAACAAGCTAGCTCATCAATTAATTGCTAGAAAGAAGATGAACTTTTAATACTAGCAATGGTGATGTAATGTGTTATTTTACGGTCATTTGTCATTTACAAATAAATTCCTGGATGATAAAGAATGATGCAAGTTTGGGGTTATTTCAAGATATCTGCAACTGTGGACCATAGATATTTGTGTCACAAATATGCATGCTGTTCGTTTTGTTACCTTTGAATTTTGTCTGTTCTTTTTTGTTACATGTCCAAATCATTAATAACTACATTTTAACTCGTGCTTTATGGTTGTATTGAATAATTACATTACATTGCTTTTCTGTTGCACTCTAACTCCTAAAAAATTTTAAACTACAACTTCAAATAGATAAATATGAAATAGGAGAAACATTTAAATCATATTACACTCATGTGGTACTGAGGAATGATTTTGCATACAATTTATTTTTCCTATTCCACCTCAAAAACTTACTTAGAGAAGCACCTTATTAGTGATAGGACTACATGAATCTTCCTGAGGAGAATTAGAAGACCAGTTTTTTTTTTTTTTGTCGAAGGAACAACAATGTTCTTGAAGCATAGAATAAAAAGCAATATTGCATCTGGATCAATGAAACAATATAACATGCTCAAATTTAATGTGGAATTTTTTATAACTTAAAAATCTTCATCTAGCTAGATCAGTGCATCAAAGCATGTGGGATCCTTTTGTTTAATTTATATATGTGAGGCCTCCAATTGTGATTATGCAACCATAAAAAGCACATAGATGAGAAGACCAAATAAATGAGAATAAAGATTTGTAACTGAAGAATACGAATAACCTGAACGGCTGGAGCAATAAATGAGAATTAAAATGAAATGTAGAGGGTACAAATGTGAGAATGATTCTACCAAAAAAGCAAGAAACAAAACAAGAGAGCAAAAAAAAAATGTGGTGTCAACAAAATAATTTGGAGGTCTTATTTAATAAATATAATAATAATAATAATAATAATAATAATAATAATAATAATAATAATAATAATAATAATAATAATAATAATAATAATAATAATAATAATAATAATAATAATAATAATAATAATAATAATAATAATAATAATAATAATAATAATAATAATAATAATAATAATAATAATAATAATAATAATAATAATAATAATAATAATAATAGATGAGATATGGCCTTCACAATAAATGGCATTGTTACAATAGTACAAAATAGCTAACATGACCAATTAGTTTGGACAATTCCAAGTTCTCATGATACAAGTAAGCATAGGAAAGGTAAACATTGTGATCGTTGAAATCCTAGTACCTTGAAATTGTAAGTATTATTATGTATTTTTATCAATAAATATAAGATTTAAATGAACACTTGCATTCAAGATCCAACAACTTTTATAAGCAACACATGTTATTTTCCCTCCACATTACATTAAAAGATGTATCCCCTGCCAATACACTAAGAAAACAAAACAAAAAATTTCATTCTTCATGAGACTAAGCTCTCTGTTGTTATTGAATCATAAACTCTATCGGTAGCCTTCTTTGCCTGAATAAAAGGAATCAGAGAAAAAAAATAAAGGCATGTCAATATCCAAAAATACATGGCATGACTATATATCAAAAGGATGAAATAGAACCTTAAGAAAACATGAAGAAATCATTCACCTCTTTCTCCCAATCAGTGCGTATTGTAATGATTGTTAGAGAAAATACTTGAACAATGAGTGCACATATGAACCCCAGATACAGTCCCTATATTATAAGTATTATTATTATTAGCATGTTGAACCAAATAATATGTTAGCAATTTTTTGAAAAACTGGACAACAATTATTTACCTTCCCACCAATATGCAATACAAAAGCTAATACAACGGCTGCTGGATTCCCAACCAAATAGTATGACCCCAGATTGACATATGCGCCGATTTTTTGCCAACCAACTCCTCTAGCAGTGCCTGGATCATAGTTAAGAAGGATATCATTTGCATTGTTAGAACAACAAACCGGATTAGAAGTAAAAGATGCGAAAACAACGCCAATAGATAACACAGGATTTTTTTTATCATAGTGGCTGCAATACCTTTCTAATAATCAATCTTAGGGTTTATAGAATACAACTTGTATTCAAATACTAAGATTTGGTTTACAAGATTACCCTTGAACATCACATTTTCTATTAATCAAGCTTAGGTTGTTTCACTTCGTTTGAGCGACCTACCCACTTATCGGTAACTGTGATCATATCCAATGTGTAATTACAAAATTATACTTGAAATTATTTGTATGATATATACTAGAAGCTCCCATATGTCTCTATATCATTGTTTTTTACTCGGCCACTATGTAGACAATAAATTAAAAGTTATTGGGAATAAGAGAAACCTGAAAGAACACATTGTAGTCCATCCAGAAAGTTGGATACTGCAAGAATAGGCAACATAGTTGCTACATATTTGACAACTTCTTCATCATTGCTATAAGCGTATCCCAATATATTGCGAATTAGTATAATCACAGCTCCAACTAAGATGCTCTCAATAATGGCAATCACTACAACGACATACACTGCCAAACGTGCGGCCCGTGGATGACCAGCCCCGAGTTCATTTGAGACACGAATGCTGCAAGAATCATTCAAGCGCTAATCAAACTACACACACACAAACTAAAGCAATCGATTTTGTTTAACATTTAATTAAGAAAGAGAGCAAAACTTTTGAGAGATTTGGCTTAAGTAAAAGAATGAGGCTGCCATTGAATACAAAACTGCATAAGAATTGACAAATACTAACCTTATAGCTCCACTAAATCCAAGGGGGATCATCCAAACAGCTCCTGCTGTATTTAAACTGACAAAACCAAGTCACCAACAAAAGAATATTGAAAATCATAACACCACCAACAACGTCAAAATAATATCGAAAAGGATCTCGAATATGAAACAAACCAAATCGAAAGCACCGATGTTTCCAACTTTGGATTTGGAAGAAGACCAGAAAGAAGAACCATTAATTCAAATGACCACATTTCCAAGCTGCTCGCCATGTTGCCGAAAATAAAAAATGAAAACAACATTAGAATCTCTAAAAAGAAATGAAACTAGAATAATGTTTAGAAAAGTAACTGATCAAAAGTAAATAAAATTTTGTTATTATTCAAGAAGATGATTACCAAACCATTACAGCCGAAGGAATCGCAAGCTTCAGAAAAATTGGGATATTTTTCAATGCAAGTGCTTCCTTGGAAAAGCCATTCCATGTTTTTTTGCATAAAGGAGAAAATTTGACATAGAGTACGAGTATGGTAACATTGAGCCAATAGGATATAGAATTTGCTACGGCGGCCCCTCCGCTACCTAAACCAGACTTGTATACCATAAACCAACAGACAGGAAGATGAAGTAAAGTCGTCACCACGGAGATAAACATCATTGGAAATACAATATTTTGAGTCTGTAAGAATCTGTTGAGGCATTGTAGAAGACCATACGCAAAAAGGCATGGAACCATTAACTTAGCATAGTTGCCAGCCTCTTTGGATATTTCAGGATCTTGGCCAAGCAAAATAAGAATAGATCTTGTATTTGCACAAATAATTGCAAGGGGAATCGCAACGATCATGAGAATCAACATTGCTCTCTGCATGTGTACGCCTAACATGCTGTATTGTTTTGCGCCGTATGATTATGTCCACATAATGTGTCCAAGGCACTTGCCATTCCTTGCTATAAAAAAATAAGTAAAAATAAACCACGTTAATTTTGGACGAAGCGACCAGAGCTGAATCTTAGTGAATCGTGGCATAAAAACAAATTAGCTGACAAACAAAAGATAGTTATTCATTATCTGATCATAAATTTAATTTTGAGTAATGTAATCCTATTATGAATAGGTTTAGTCTTAGGAATCAGAGGTTATGGGAAAAGAGAACAAAGGAAGCTTTGAGAGCCTGGGAGAGTAGAAAATTAGAGGTTTCATTATAAAACTAAGCTTAGTACCACAAGGTCAAAGAGTGATCTTACAATCAAGTGACTTCTTGGGAACTTGGTTGAAAAATCAGTTCATAAGTTATGTCATTCACATTATTGAAATCACAGTCTTTTGTCGTTCTCCTATTTTGTTATCTCTATCGTTAACAATTATGATAGGCAATTAGGGTTAAACACTATACGGGAACATATATTTACAATAGAGATTCAAACAATGCTTCATTACAAATAGCTATCAAACTCTTACACTAGACCAAAAAGTACTCCACACATAAATTGATTTGTCATAAGTAGCTATTACCATCATCAATCACTCTCACACACTATATGTGAACAACTCTTTTTAGCAAATATTCAAACAACAATTTGTCACAACAAATATAGTTATCAGTCTCTTAGACTAGACCCAACCTCCAACCATACTTCACACACAAACAACCACCGATGCACATTATATAAAATGGGGCAATTGACCCCACTTTTTATATTTTTTGAAACCAATTAACTGGTAAATTTGGATATTTTTGTGGGTGAATTGATAAATCTGAATATATTGACCCCACTTCAAGCATATTTGAGCTCATTTTTGCTTATGTGGCACTTCTTATGTAGAATAAATAATAATATTTTAATTTTTTAAAATAAATAATAAAATAATATTTAATGATAATTAACTAGAAAAACCAAAAAACATCAAAACCAATACAATCATTAATTAATATAACTTTTTTAATATTTTTACAACTATACCCTCATAAAAAATTGTGAAGCATTAAATACCTTCACAAATATTAAAAAGACAAACATTAAATTAGGGGTAGAAAAGTCTTTTAAACAATAATTACACCTTAAAAGTTGTAACATTTTCTTATAAATAGGACCAAAACGTTTTTTGAAAATTTTCTTATATATAGGACCAGAGGGAGTAATATTATACAATGTCATCCTTTTATCCCATATGTAGTTTTATATTTTTTTTATAAATATTTATAACAATTGACCTTGACCCCACTTATTGAAATTTATGGATCCGTCACTGCACACAAACTCACATTAATGTCTCATAGGTACATGAATGTTGTGTTTACGAAGATTAATTTTGTCATCCAAAAAGACTTATGATGGTTTAGGATGTTGTTCGCTTGCCTTTTATATATATATATATATATATATATATATATATATGCTGCTAATTTATATCCACCTAAAAACATTAACGTGTAAATTAGCAAGCTACATCCACTTGCTTTTTACCAAAAAAACTTATTTCCACTATTTTTAATCACTTGAAATTCAAGGGTAGTTTTGTCATATCAGCTTTATTTTTTTCAATACAAAAAAACACATATCTGCTTTTTTAATCATGTTGGATTGTTTGTTTGTCAACGAGCTTACGTTTTTGTTTCGTATAGGATTGTTTATAATTTTTCCCATACAAAGAGGTTTAATGGATTCCCATAAAAAAAAACCTTCAGTCGAATTTTTTATTTTTTTTATCAAAGCTTCAGTCAATTTAATAGTAAAAATATAAGAGTTTCGGTGCATTTATCAGAAAGAAAAAAAAAAGTTGAAAGAAAAATAAGTGGCTTTAACTGATTAGCATGTGTTCACAAAAAAAAACAACTTCCTCCGGTCCTTATTATAAGAAGAAAAACAAAAAAAACATCAAAACCAATACAATCATTAATTAATATAATTTTTAAATATTTTTACAACTATACCCTCAAAAAAATTGTGAAGCATTAAATACATTTACAAATATTTAAAAGACAAATATTAAATTAGGGATAGAAAAGTCTTTTAAACAATAACTACACCTTAAAAGTTGTGACATTTTCTTATAAATATGATGTCATACCCCATTTTTGACCCATTTTCATTTCGTTTTTTCTTTTCCTTTTAAGCTGAGGTTTTTTGGAAGCTGAACCTTCATAAGCACCTACTTTAGAAGTACTTTCAGAAGCATTGGAGCTGTTTATTTTCCTGGTCTTTTGAAGATTTAATTATACATTTTTCAGTTTGGATATTTTCATTTGCAGAGATCTTTGGAAAATATATTTCAGAAAAAATATTTGCTTCAATATAAAAGAATAATTGATGCAAATATGTGTTTTATTTCTAAAGAAAAATTTTGGAAATATATTTTCAAAAGAGATCTTTGGGAAATATATTTCTGAAAAATATTTGCTTCAATATGAAAAATATTTGCTTCGATATATTTCTGAAAAGAATAATTGATGCAAATATGTGTTTTATTTCTAAAGAAAAATTTTGGAAATATATTTTCAAAAGAGATCTTTGGGAAATATATTTCTGAAAAAATATTTGCTTCAATATGAAAAATATTTGCTTCAATATATTTCTGAAAAGAATAATTGATGCAAATATGTGTTTTACTTCTAAAGAAAAATTTTGGAAATATATTTTCAAAAGAGATCTTCGGGAAATATATTTCTGAAAAATATTTGCTTCAATATGTTTCTGAAAAGAATAATTGATGCAAATATGTGTTTTATTTCTATTTTCAAAAGAGATCTTTGTGAAATATATTTCTGAAAAATATTTGCTTCAATATATTTCTGAAAAGAATAATTGATGCAAATATATGTTTTAGTGTGAAGAAAGATTTTATGGTGAAATATATTTCTAAAGAAGAATTTTGGAAATATATCTTTGAAGAATATTTGGTTCAAATATTTGTTGCTGCTGAAGGCTATATAAAGAAGGCACCTCTCTTGAAGAGAATCATCAGTCAGAAACCCTAATTGACACTACCAAACAAAACCACCTCTTTTCTTCCTTTTTTTCCTTCGATTCTAACAAAACCGAAACCCCACTCACACACTGCTTCACTAACCACCACAAACCCAGCAAATCAAAACCATAAACCACCACAAACAGAAATCAAAATCAAAGGTACGTTTTTTTAAACTTCATCTAGTGTTTTTCACAAGGATTTTCAAAAATAATTTTACTTCCTTTCTTTTTTATCATTCCTCCTTTATGTCTTATATTTTTATTTTTTTTTACTTCGCTTTACAAAAAATACAAAAATATTAGGCTAGTTTATTTTCAAAAGGATTTCGTGGTGATCCAACGTCATCACGGAAGTTCCTCGCGTTTAGCTTTTAGTTACTTTTTTAGTGTTAGTTAATTATAAAAAAACAAAAACATGCAAATAAGTCAAAATTCAAAAAAATCTTTTCTTAAATAAACCTTGATTTTCAATCAAATGCCCTTTTTTTCTTTCACTTTCTTAAAAAATCATTAATCCATTTTAATAACACTTAAATCATTTTCAAAAAATTAAAAAAACACAAACCAATCTCGTTTTGCCACTTGGCTTTATTTTATCTTTAAAACCTTTTTAAAAACCAATAAAAAATACAAAAACAAATCAATCGGCATTTTTACCCCGAACTACATGATTTTGATCCCATTCGGGTATGTAGGCAAAAGACTTTGTCTTTCCAAATCAATAAAAATAACAAAAAAACATTTTTCTTTCTTTTACTCTCATTACTTTAATCTTTTCACATTTAGGCATTTATTTACAAACAAATAATTAATTTAGCATAAAGATAAATAAAAACAAGAGGTTCCTATAGAGTACTATAGACGTTTAGGGTGCTAATACCTTCCCTTTGCGTAACCGACCCCCGGACCTTTGATCTCTAATAAATAGGGTTTTTTTCGAACTTTCTCCCTTTTCCTCGAAAAATAAAAGATCGGTGGTGAATCTTAAAATTGCGAGTCAACGCTAATTAATAGCTTGATATCCAAAAATCACCGCGACAGAAATGGCGACTTCACTGGGGACCAAAATCCTAAGTGGGTTAAACCTATCTTGTTTTTCTTTATCTTTATGCTTTATTATTATTTGTAATTGTAAATACATGCTTAAGTGTTTATCTTTTTACGTGAGTGGTGAGATAAGTCCTACACCCGGACTTGAGGGAAACATAAGATAGGATGGTGGTATAATCATAGTGGCTTTCCGAGAGTGAGTTTCGGATGTGGCACATGTGATAACCCCGCTCAATGGAGGAATCTTGGAAGTATTATTATGTTGGCATGAGTAGTCGTGTTCGGCATTGATATTTTCAAGTGACCTATGAAGTTGAGGACCTTTAGTTACCTTTAACCCATCTTGGCCTTTTAGGACGTAGTGCGGTGGCTAATCAAGAGTAGTCTTGAGTTGGTTGACACGCGATACTACACTCAAACGAGACTTTCCTACGAACGTTGTCGGACCGGGAGTAGTCCCGTAATCCGACAATATTCGGAAGTGGTCGATGACTTTGGGAGCTTGGTAGAACCCGTGATACAGGTACACATGAAACCATAGTCCTTACCAAATGGCGTGTTTACCCTCGGCTCCAACATTATGGACTTAACCTCACCATGTTTTCTCCGCTCTTTAACATAATCATGCATACATGCATTCATTCATAAACTCTTTTTCTCATTCATAAACTCTTTTTCTCATCAAGTATCGAAGGACTTCGACAAATGTTTTTTTTGTGAACATCATGGATATGGACTTTGCAATAAGGCTATTTAAGCCTGTCCTTTGGTTGTTGAAAAGGAAATTGTTTTAATACTCAAATGAAACGTTCAAACTATGGTGTTTACAATTACTTCGACAAGTCCTTCGATAACAAAACTTTCTCTTTTTGCATAAGCATAATCATGCATCATCTTGCATTCATAGTTTCTAAATCGAGTCTCACACTGTGTTCACTACTACAAAGGTTAATCAGCTGTCGTCCAAAGAAAGTGGCCCGACGAATTCTCCGCAAACCAACTCGCATTTACAACACTATGGCTAATCGGAAAAGAATGGATCTGTTAGAGCAAGAAAACCAGAACCTCCGGGAAGAGGTGCCAATCTCCGGGAAGGGATGGAGAAGTTGACCTCCATGATGAATGCTCTGTTGGCTTCCCAAGCCCAGACGTCAGTTCCTCAGCCTGCTGTCACTACTCTTGAGCAGCCAATCTTATTTGCTTTACCAACTTCTACCATACTTGCTCCACCGCCCGACACGTCTAGAGCTTACCCATGGGGATGTCATTTCTATCAGACGAAGGTTTCCATCCCACTTTTTTCGGAATCCCAACTCCGGCTATCCAGAAATCAGCAACAGTACCAACAAAGGCCTCAGCAACAGTATCAACAACAGCCTCGACAACAGAATCGGGTTCAGCGGATATCCCAGTTTGATCCAATCCCTATGGCATATGCAGAGTTGCTCCCCGCTTTGCTTGATAAAAATCTTGTTCAAACTAAGGCACCTCTTAAGGTACCTGAAAGGTTGCCAAAGGGGTTTAGACCTGATCTCTCTTGTGCTTTCCATCAAGGGGCACCCGGTCACGACATTGAGCACTGTTATGCCCTGAAGGCTGAAGTCCAAAAGTTGATCCAGGCTAATGTCTTATCCTTCAAAGAGTCAAACCCCAATGTGCAAGCTAATCCACTATCGGATCATGGGACCTCATCAGTTAATTTGGTGCAAGATTGTTCAGAAGCTCACTCTGTTGAAGAAGGTGGCAGCTAGTTTTGCGACATATGGCAGAGTTTACCGCAATTAGGTCGCTGTCGACATTCCCTCAAGTTACTCATAGGTCCAAGTAATGTGTTTTGTTGTCTTGTCTTTTTCAAAAAAATTCCTTTCGTTCCTCCCGAGACGAAAGTGAACTTTTAGGGCTTTTTGTTTCATGCATTCCCATCATTAAATGAAAAGTCGTTTTGTCCTCGACTTTGTCTTTTTATATTTCGTTTTTTCTGGAAAATGGTAACACAAAAAACCCAAAAGTTAATTATCTTTCTTTTATTTGTTTCCTTTTTAATCATTTTTAAATATATGCATCAACTCATTTTCTCAAATCAATCATCAATCATATAAAAAGCTTAAACATCAATAAACCCGTTGAACACTGTAACCCTATGCTCTCTCCCGACTTTGAATTCCCTGTTTACGAAGCTGAAGAGGAGGACGACGAAGGGATCTCTCTGTTACTAGAATATGAAAAGAACATCATTCAGTCTCATGAAGAAGCACTGGAAGTGATCAACTGGGGCACTACAGTAATCCTGATCAAATATCATATGAATGGTGCCATCGAGGCTGCAAAAAAAAAAAAAGCAAAAAAAACAAAGAAAAATACATCAAAAAGATAGTGCAGAAGATGGTAACCACCTACAGGGACTTGCATGAGATGTTACCGGATGCTTTACATGGATATCGTACTTCAGTGCGTACCTCAACAGGGGCAACCCCCTTTTCTTCAGTGTATGGCATGGAAGCAGTACTCCCTGTGGAGGTTGAGATCCCATCAATGAGAGTTCTAATGGAGGCCCAGTTGTCAGAGGCTGAATGGTGCCAAAGCAGATATGATCAGCTGAACTCAATAGAAGAGAAGTGTATGAATGCTTTATGCCATGGACAACTATATCAAAAGAGGATGAAGCAAGCTTTTGGCAAAAAGGTTCGTCCCCGTGAATTTCGAGAAGGAGATCTTGTGCTCAAAAAGATTTTATCCTTCCAACCGGACTCCAGGGGCAAATGAACGCCTAACTACGAAGGACCATATGTTGTCAAGAAAGCTTTTTCTGGTGGTGCAATGACCCTTGCGACTATGGATGGTGACGAGCTTCCCCGTCCTGTGAATGCCGAGGCAGTCAAGAAATACTTTGTCTAAAAAAATAAAAGAACAGCTCGGTAAGTCGAAAACCCGAAAGGGCGGCTTAGGCAAAAATGAGCGTCTCGGTGGATCGAAAACCCGAAAGGGCGGTCCAGGCAAAAATTAGAGACATAAAACAGAAAATAATCATCCTGATAGGTCGAAAACCCGAAAGGGCGATCTATGCAAAAAGTTAAGGATCAAAAGACAAAGTAACTGCATTGGTCTGATCTCTACTCACTTGGGGCACATTAAATGTCAAAAAAACTCTGAATCTGAAGCATCCAAGCAGTGAAATTCAAAGTTGTCAGGGAGAATAGCGGTTATTGTGTTCAATGTACCTTCAATTTATATTTACCATTTTCCAAACTTTGTAAGATCCGTGGAACCATGCCATTGGCGGGTCACCACTCTTTTAAATAAATTTGAGCCTATTGCCTTTCATTTGGAATTCCCATTTATTCAGTTTATAAAAACTTCTTCTATTTTTGATGGTAGCATTTGAAACAAATTTTTTTTTAAAATCATAAATATTTTGTTCATGTCTTTTTGAAAAGCACAAACAACAAACACATTTTCTTTGAACTCATGAATAAATGAAGGGTGCGTCAACAGCTATCCTGAGAACGGATAAACTCTGCAGGTTGAACACGGTCAATTGCTCAGAAAAAATACAAAAGAAAAGAACAAAAAAAAAGAAAAAAGAGAAAAGAGAAAACAGCTCGGTAAGTCGAAAACCCGAAAGGGCGGCTTAGGCAAAAATGAGCGTCCCGGTGGATCGAAAACCTGAAAGGGCGGTCCAGGCAAAAATTAGGGGCATACAAAAGAATATATTCCCGGTGGGCTGAAAACCCGAAAGGGCGGTCCAGGCAAAAATTAGGGGCATACAAAAGAATATATTCCCGGTGGCCTGAAAACCCGAAAGGGCGGTCCAGGCAAAAATTAGGGGCATACAAAAGAACATATTCCCGGTGGGCTGAAAACCCGAAAGGGCGGTCCAGGCAAAAATTAGGGATTCAAAAAAAAAAACAAAGCAAAAATAAGCATGACCACAGAAGCACCAGTTCTTCTACCATGGTTTTTGGATTGGCACGCTCTCCTCAGGAAGTGTCTACTCCCCATCAGTTGTTGCATATGTCGGGCTTTACCTCGTCATTATTTTGATATGCCCCCAGTGGCATCATCCCCATTGAAGATTACTGAGTGTTTGTGATGCGACGTCGGGTCACTTTCCATTTTATCCGTCCAATCTTGTCTCATCAAGTTTATCATTCATACAATCATCAAGTCAATCCTTCATACAATCATACAAGTTAATCCTTCATACAATCATACAAGTCAATCCTTCATGCAATCATACAAGTCAATCCTACATATAGTCATACAGTCACATAAATCATACATGCATTCATACATTCATGCATATACACATTCATGCATACAAACAACATCATGGTTGCGTTAACCACCCTGAGTCTTGTTTTGAATATCTTTCCATATCAATCAATCATGAATAATTTGTAACCCTCTCTTTCCCCAAATGTCATCCCCAGTATTTCATCCTGAGATGTCACCCTCTTTTCGCCAAGTGGCAGTTCCTTAACGAACAGCTTGTGCATTTGTCTTATCCAGTCTTTTGTCGTCAGTGGCAAGTTCGGCAACAATCCAAACAGCTGACATTTATCCTTTTATCCTGTCGTCAGTGGCAAGTTCGGCAACAATCCGAACAGCTGACATTTAAATTTCATCCTGCTTTTAAATTTCATCCTGCTTTTATATTTCATCATGCTTTTATATTTCATCATGCTTTTATATTTCATCATGCTTTTATATTTCATCTAGCATTTAAATTTCATCCTGCATTTAAATTTCATCCTGCATTTAAATTTCATCCAGCTTTTAAATTTCATCCAGCTTTTAAATTTCATCCTGCTTTTATATTTCATCCTGCTTTTAAATTTCATCCAGCTTTTAAATTTCATCCTGCATTTAAATTTCATCCTGCTTTTATCTTTCATCCAGCATTTACCTTTCATCCAGCATTTACCTTTATCTTTTGTCGTCAGTGGCAATTTCGGCAATAACCCGAACAGCTGACATTTATCCTTTTTGTTTCCTGTCGTCAGTTGACTAGTTCGGCAATAACCCGAACGGCTGACATTTATCTTTACTTCTTGTCGTCAATGGCAGTTCGACAATAATCCGGACAGTTGACATTTACTTTTCTTCCTTGTTCGTCAATGGCCGTTCGGCAATAATCCGAACAGTTGGCATTTACCTTTTTCCTTGTCGTCAGTTGACTCGTTCGGCAATAACCCGAACAGTTGACATTTATCTTTGCTTCTTGTCAGTTGACTAGTTCGGCAATAACCCGAACAGTTGATATTTATCTTTGTTTCTTGTCAGTTGGCTAGTTCGGCAATAACCCGAACAGCTGACATTTATCTTTGTTTCTTGTCAGTTGGCTAGTTCGGCAATAACCCGAACAGCTGACATTTATCTTTGTTCCTTTGTCGTCAGTGGCAAGTTCGGCAACAATCCGAACAGCTGACATCTATCTTTTTGTTTCCTGTCGTCAATGGCGAGTTCGGCAACAACCTGAACAGCTGACATTTATCCCCAGTGAAAACCATGTTATCCCCAGTGGAGTCGGACCCCGTTCTTTAACAGACTCGGGTATCCTTTTGTTTTGTTACCCCTGGTCGAGTCATCTTCGCCGTCTTGCATTCATACTTGCATCGCAAACATTCACAGCATTACATGCATAGCAACGCATTTATAACTTTGCATACATAGCATTGCATCCATATCATTTTACAGTCGAAATTGGTCAAAAATGGTGTACTCTGTATTTAAGTCTCTTCGACCCGTCGAATTAAAATTTCACTTTTAAATCTCCGTAACGAAGAAACTTAAATAGGGGCATCTGTCATACCCCATTTTTGACCCATTTTCATTTCGTTTTTTCTTTTCCTTTTAAGCTGAGGTTTTTTGGAAGCTGAACCTTCATAAGCACCTACTTTAGAAGTACTTTCAGAAGCATTGGAGCTGTTTATTTTCCTGGTCTTTTGAAGATTTAATTATACATTTTTCAGTTTGGATATTTTCATTTGCAGAGATCTTTGGAAAATATATTTCAGAAAAAATATTTGCTTCAATATAAAAGAATAATTGATGCAAATATGTGTTTTATTTCTAAAGAAAAATTTTGGAAATATATTTTCAAAAGAGATCTTTGGGAAATATATTTCTGAAAAATATTTGCTTCAATATGAAAAAAATTTGCTTCGATATATTTCTGAAAAGAATAATTGATGCAAATACGTGTTTTATTTCTAAAGAAAAATTTTGGAAATATATTTTCAAAAGAGATCTTTGGGAAATATATTTCTGAAAAAATATTTGCTTCAATATGAAAAATATTTGCTTCAATATATTTCTGAAAAGAATAATTGATGCAAATATGTGTTTTACTTCTAAAGAAAAATTTTGGAAATATATTTTCAAAAGAGATCTTCGGGAAATATATTTCTGAAAAATATTTGCTTCAATATATTTCTGAAAAATAATTGATGCAAATATGTGTTTTATTTCTATTTTCAAAAGAGATCTTTGTGAAATATATTTCTGAAAAATATTTGCTTCAATATATTTCTGAAAAGAATAATTGATGCAAATATGTGTTTTAGTGTGAAGAAAGATTTTATGGTGAAATATATTTCTAAAGAATAATTTTGGAAATATATCTTTGAAGAATATTTGGTTCAAATATTTGTTGCTGCTGAAGGCTATATAAAGAAGGCACCTCTCTTGAAGAGAATCATCAGTCAGAAACCCTAATTGACACTACCAAGCAAAACCACCTCTTTTCTTCCTTTTTTTTCCTTCGATTCTAACAAAACCGAAACCCCACTCACACACTGCTTCACTAACCACCACAAACCCAGCAAATCAAAACCATAAACCACCACCTCAAATCCACTAACAAGAACAATCCGAACCAGAACACCCATAACCGAAAACAGAAATCAAAATCAAAGGTACGTTTTTTTAAACTTCATCTAGTGTTTTTCACAAGGATTTTCAAAAATAATTTTACTTCCTTTCTTTTTTATCATTCCTCCTTTATGTCTTATATTTTTATTTTTTTTTTACTTCGCTTTACAAAAAATACAAAAATATTAGGCTAGTTTATTTTCAAAAGGATTTCGTGGTGATCCAACGTCATCACGGAAGTTCCTCGCGTTTAGCTTTTAGTTACTTTTTTAGTGTTAGTTAATTATAAAAAAACAAAAACATGCAAATAAGTCAAAATTCAAAAAAATCTTTTCTTAAATAAACCTTGATTTTCAATCAAATGCCCTTTTTTTCTTTCACTTTCTTAAAAAATCATTATTCCATTTTAATAACACTTAAATCATTTTCAAAAAATTAAAAAAACACAAACCAATCTCGTTTTGCCACTTGGCTTTATTTTATCTTTAAAACCTTTTTAAAAACCAATAAAAAATACAAAAACAAATCAATCGGCATTTTTACCCCGAACTACATGATTTTGATCCCATTCGGGTATGTAGGCAAAAGACTTTGTCTTTCCAAATCAATAAAAATAACAAAAAAACATTTTTCTTTCTTTTACTCTCATTACTTTAATCTTTTCACATTTAGGCATTTATTTACAAACAAATAATTAATTTAGCATAAAGATAAATAAAAACAAGAGGTTCCTATAGAGTACTATAGACGTTTAGGGTGCTAATACCTTCCCTTTGCGTAACCGACCCCCGGACCTTTGATCTCTAATAAATAGGGTTTTTTTCGAACTTTCTCCCTTTTCCTCGAAAAATAAAAGATCGGTGGTGAATCTTAAAATTGCGAGTCAACGCTAATTAATAGCTTGATATCCAAAAATCACCGCGACATATGACCAAAATTTTTTTTTAAAAATTTTCTTATATATAGGACCAGAGGGAATAATTAGCCAGTACCATGTTGCAGAAACTACATGTGTGACTTGAAAAAAGAGAAACAATATAATATTTGAAATGATAAAAGTGAGTGTAAATTAATGAGGTGGGTGTAAAATATTTGATTAAACTTATAAAAATGAGTGTAAATAATCAAGTGGGTGTAAGGGTGTAGGTTGCTAACTTACACTTTAATAATTTTAAGTGGGTGTAGTTTGTTATTTTACACGTATTTTTAGATGGGCTAAATTAGCAGTCCATATATATACATATGCTACTGCTATAAAAAACATGTCCAATTAACAATAATGATGAAGAGAACAAGTTTGATAGGAAGCAGAGAAAAACTAACCAATAAATTGAAACCAGTGACAGAAGCAAAAGAAGTAGCCATGGAAGCACCAGAGAGAGATAACTCACCAAGATGACCAACAAACATAACTGAAATAAGATTGATACCAAAATTTAAAAGTGCAACTGATATCAATGGCCCTGATAGCCATAACTGTTTCTTCACTTCTTCAACCAATTCTCTTCTTTCTTCTTCTTTCTTGTTGTTGTGTTTTGTTTCTTCAACAATCAATGGAGAATGAAGAGACATGTTTTGGTTTTAGTCTCTCTCTCACACACTGTTTTTTTTCTCTTCTATTATTACTAGGAAGAGAGAGAAAGTGAATCGTGAGTGGATAGTAAAAACCTTGTCACACTCACAAATGAAATCTTTGACATTGTTTGGTTTTGATTAAAAAAATATGGAAGAGTTAAGAAACATAAGAAAAGAGGAAAAAAAAATATATATGGCGGGAAAAAGGTGTTTTACTGTTTTTTTGTTGTTGTGGGGTATCTAGAATCAAAAATGGATTTGAAATATAAAAGAATTAAAAAACGGATTGGGAATAAAATCACAATGAATGTTTTCAAAAATGGATTGCAATTCATGATTTGTGTTTTCTCCTTTCTATGGGAATAAAATCAGAATGAATGTTTGGTTCTACATACAATTGTCTTTCTCTTTGTTAAGTTTACATATTTAAATTTGTATGTTTAAATATGTTAAGTTTACATATTTAAATATAATTTTAGTAATAATTTTAAAGTTTCGTTAATATAAATTTCTATAATTTGAAATTTTGTTAATATAAATTTCTAAACAACATATGAATCTACATCGAGAAATCTGTTGGACACACATTGTGTGTTCTCTCCTCTCAATCAGACTTTCTTTTTTCATACGCAAGAGTAAAAAATGGAATCGTTTCAAATCTCTTGCAACTTGTATAATTTAATTGATGTCAGAGACTCAAATTAATACCACTAAGATCACACTGGTTTGATATAAGCATGTATTTTAATTTAATAATAAAAATGTATATATTGCTGTCAAAAACCAAAGATCAACCAACTACCTGTCAATTTTTTTTTAATAAACTACTTGTCAAATGTTAAACAATTATACGGATCAAATTATAATAATGAGTTTTTACTGTCAAAAAAGTAATAATAAGTGAATTTTTTTTATATGATCCTATGTAATATTGACCCTTCATGAGCCTCCATGTGACAAAGAAGGTGTGGACTGTTTGAGCACGTCTGTTGTGTAGATATGAAAGGCATATAATATACCATCGATTTTGAATAGACAAAAATTCTCACACTACAATCCAAAGAGCACAGTCTGCAAATTTTGAGGAAGGAATACTACAAATTATTATTTTTGAGGAAAACTACAAATTATTTTGTTCACTTTTTCATATTTTTCTTCGAGGGTCAAAAGTGAAAAAAATTAATTAAAGTAGTGTGAAAGAAATATATAGGAAATGATTCCCAGCTGTCATCAAAATTGACATATATTACAATTATGTCGGGTTAAACCTTTTGTTTTTAATCAAGCATACTTTAATATTTAACTAGTTGTCATAAAAAAAAAATTGAAAGATAGTTGTCATCAAAATTGACATCCAAGGTTTGTGTTTATAATATAAGAATGATGATATTTCAAGTCTAATAAACGGAGTCGGGGGGATGGATGGAAGTGGTTTGAGGAGAGCATCCAAAAGAACATCGGGGATGGGCTTGATACTTATTTTTGGACTGATGCTTGGGTGGGGACGGTCTCGTTGAAGGAGAGGTTCGGAAGGTTATTTGCTTTGTCTATTCATCAGGATATGTCGGTTGGTGATATGCATTCGTTAGGTTGGGGGGTTGGTGGGGGAGCGTGGGAGTGGCGTCGTGGTTTGTTTGCGTGGGAAGAGGAGTTGTTGGGTGAGTGTATAGCTGTGCTTTCTAATGTTGTCTTGCAGGATTCAAAGCCTGATGTTTGGCAGTGGCGCCATTCTGTGGGTGACGGCTACACGGTGCGTGGTGTGTACCAAATGCTCACGCGGCAGGAGGTGCGCACTAATGATGTGGTTACAAAGGCTGTTTGGCATAAATGTGTTCCTTTGAAGGTCTCAATTTGTGTGTGGCGTCTGCTTCGTAACATATGGCCAACTAAGGACAATTTGGCACGTCGTGGCATTATTTCTACTAACTCTCTTTTGTGTGTGTCTGATTGTGGTCACCGGGAATCTGCAGCTCATCTTATTATTCATTGTCCCATTTTTGGCTCTCTTTGGCAGCAGGTTAAAACTTGGCTTGGTGTGTATTCAGTGGATCCTCAACATTTGTCGGATCATTTCACTCAGTTTATTTTCTCTTCGGGAGGTTACAAACCTAGATGCCGCTTCTTACATCTTGTCTGGTTGTGCACGGTCTGGATATTATGGTGTGAACGGAATTGTAGGCTTTTCAGTCATAATTCTACATCTATTCCGCAGCTTCTAGAGAAGGTGAAAATTATTTCTTTAGGATGGCTCAAGGCAAAAAAAATTTCTTTTCCGTTTGGTTTTCATTTGTGGTGGCAGCATCCTTTTGATTGTTTGGGGATTGGCTGATGTAATTTGTTTTTGGTTACTTTTCAGAACTCTGTTGTATTAAGTTTCTCTTCCGTTTGGCACATCTTGTGCTAGGGAGGTGAAGCTCTCTTTTTTGTTTATATATCTCATTTTGGCTTGTTCAAAAAAAAAAAAAAAACTTGTTAAAAATACATAAAATAGGGGTGACAACTTGGGTACCCATCAATAAAAAATGGGTAACACAATCCAGGCTGAGTTGACACCAATCAAAGTTATTTGTTTGTTTTCTATTATTTTTAATGTTATATAAATACATTGTTTTGATTGGGTCAACTCCACAAGGGTAATATTACCCACCTTTTATTGATGGGTAAACAAGAATTTTCCTAAAATAGGATTGAATGAAACGTAGAATCTCCTGTGTGTGTGTGTATATATATATATATATATATATAAGTAAATAATATATATGGAAAATTTCTCATTGGTCCTTCTCCCAAGTGAATCTCAACATCTCAATAAGGGAAATAGAGTAATTGGCTAATTGATTGAGAACTTTCCTTACAATTGTTGGACCCATCCAATGCAAAGCCTAAGAAACAAAAATTTTCCATTTCCTCTCTCTTCTTTCTTTCTCATTTTTATTTCTTTCAATTCTTCTTCTTTCTCATGTGTTTCTCCACGTGGTCCAAATCTCCTCCTCATTTTTTTTATCACGTAGCTTAGTGGCTAGAGCTCACACATTTTAAATGTGGAGAAGTGGGGTGTCTGTGTAACATCCCATTTTTTTAAAATATTATATTTTTAGTAAAATATACATTATAGCAACAATTAATATTAGTTTGAGAAAATATGTTACATATAGTCTATTTAGCAACTCAAAATATGAAGTTTCAGTAGTCATATATATATATATATATATATATATATATATATATATATATATATATATATAAGGAATATTTAATAATTAAAACTTATTAATTAATTTAGAAATAATATGAGGAAAGGCAAGTAAATACACTAATGGTATAGTAACTAGATGCATAGAATTCCCTTACAAATGAACTAACAGTAGGGACTAAATGCATTTACGTTCTGATAATACAGTAACTAGGTACAAAGAACTAGAATAAAAAAATGTAAGAAATAAGCACACGTGCAATGAACCTATTAAATGATAAATTTGACCTTATCTTAAGTAATTACATGGCTCACTTAATTAAATGACACCTTGCACTAATTTTAACCATTAGATGAACTCTTTACTCTTCCATTTTTACTATAAATACCCACACCCTTGGCTTTTATTCACACAACAAACCAACAATATTTCACTATACAAACTAAATACGATCAGCCACTTTCTACAACTTTCTTAAAACTAATAAGCTTTCATTAAGTTGGAGTTGTGCACCTCATTAGGAGATTCTGAAGGTGAAACTATTTCATATTTATTTCTACTACACATTTTGTTTATGATTCTCTTTTCTTAAAGTAAAAAAAACTCATTTTGTTAAAATTCTGCTTTTGTTTAGATTTGAGAGGATCCTGATAATTTGTCAACCAGAAAGAGAAACTATAAAGGTAGGGGGTGAGGAATCTCAACAATGATAGTATGGTAGAATCAATTGAGTCTAGAGTGGCCCTAACTCTTTTAATTTTTAATGGTTGTTACAAATCTTACCTATGATAGTTATAGACGTGCTCAGCTATGTATGTGTGTATATTACCTTCTGCAGAAATTATATATTCTAACCAGGCTGATAAAAGTGTGTGTAGTTAGGGTTAAATTCCTTGTACTTGTAGTATAGACATCATGGCATAATATTTCTGAGAATGTGCAGTAGTAATTAGTATCTGGAAAGATGCAGTAACTACCAGTATATGGTATTAGGAATAAGTTTGGTACGATTTTACTCTTTACAATTGAATAACAAAAGGGTGTAATAACTCTCTAGAATGAAAACTAACAATAGAAGTGATAATAATTAATAATAAATGGGAGAGATAGGATTAGATTAAGAACCAACATCCAGAAAACTTAATTGAAATGAAATAGAGTAATCTTTCAGACTCTGATCTTCAGTATCAGACTCTGATACTGTTCATCAGAAGCTGATTTTATCAGACTCTAATACTGTTCATCAGAAGCTGATTTTATCAGACTCTGATACTGTTCATCAGAAGCTAATTTCATCAGACTCTGATATTGTTCATCAGAAGCTAATTTCATCAGACTCTGATACTGTTCATCAAAAGCTAATTTCATCAGACCTGATACTGTTCATCAAAAGCTAATTTCCCAGACCCTGACACTGTTCATCAGAAGCTAACCTTCAGACTCTGACACTGTTCATCAGACCCAACCTTCAGAGTCTGACCTTCAGACTCTGATTCTGCAGATTATGATCTTCAGAATCCGAAGATACCAATAATAATTAGAATTCATATACATGTACTTGGAATAGGTCAAAGGAACTAATTACTTATTAATGTATTTTAAAGTGCCATATGAGGTATTTTATCTAATTATGCAGGTGAAACATTCTCTTAAAAATAATCATCCTTAGTCATGAGAAACGAATCAGAGAAGTTGAATAAATTACTTGCTGTACCAAGAAATGATGCTGAAATATTAAAATAGATTCACATGAGTCCAAGAGTGAGTAACGCTTTGGTACAAGCGAGAGTGCGTAAGTGAAGGTTAAGAGACCTTGGGGGCGTCACGGTGCGAAACCCCACAAGTGACCAAGTGGTAGCTCCCCTGTGTCGTGGTATTCGATGCCACACAGTGACGAACCTGACGTGACACTGCAAGAACTCATGATCGGTGGAGAGTGTTCTGTTAAAAGGATGAATAAAAAGAAAAGAGGAATGTACCAATGAGAATTGAAACATAACATGTACTCTCGATTGCTCCTCTCATGTAGAATCTCCATGGAGTAGGAAAGAGTCATATATATGATGAATATAATAAATGTGCATTACATAATCACACTGTGAATATTGTTACTTTATTAATTGTAATAATAATTATTGAAGATTCTACTACTTGTACAAATTTGTTGATGTGAACTCACCCCTGTTTGTTGTTTTGGTTTTGTATTTTAATTATTTAAAGATGGAGAATCATGAACCCCACCCTGCAGTTCGCCTGGAATTTGTGGACGGAACCTGGATTACAGATTTACCTAACTTCACTGTGACTTTTGATGGTGTAGTTGCTATTCATATCACTTCTGGCGTATACCCCAGTTTTGTCACTAGGACTCGTCACTGTACTGTAACCTTGTCTTTTTACTTACCTCTTGCTGATATGTGGGCCGCTTCAGTGTATGCAGAGCCTCTCCGTACCCGTAATCGCTAAAGCATCTAGTTAGATTAATGAATCAATAATGTAATACATATGTACATGTATATGAAGCATATAGTATGGATGATAGTAGTGAAGCTTGGAGGTAGAACCTAGGCTGACTAGAATATATTAACTATTATGATTGCAGCTTGTGTTAAAAGTTTATGTATCAAAGTTATAACATATATATAGCTTAACCTTTATGTACATTAGTTAATCTTAGTATTTTTTTTTATTATCTTAAAAGAACTATAAATAATATTAGTTTCTCAAATTGGGGTTTTCAAGTTTACCTTTGAAATTTGCAAGGAATGATATGTATTTGTTGAGAGGAATTACAAAAAGAAAACTGCTTATTCTCATCTCTTATGTTATAAATATAAGAAAACAATTTACTCTCACATATTTTAATCTCATAATCTCACTAATATGTATATAAAATTAAAAATTATTTATTAAGAACACCACATTAATGTTGATATTTTAAAAATATTGATCAGTTTTTTAAATTTTATCATATCGACTTTCTCATATCGGTACATAAAAATTTCCTTCAACATGAATAAGAACATAAATTTTCCAGCAACGGACGTAGTGCAAATAGTTAACAGTGTTTTGCATAAAAAGTAAAAAAAAAAGTTAAGAGAAACACAACATTAATGTCGATATTTTGAAAATAGTCATGAGTTTTGAAAAATTTATCATATCGACTTTCGCATATCGGAACATAAAAATTGTTTTAGCATATATATAAACACATAAAATCCGCAGCGGACGCAGTGAAAATATTCAACGGGTTTTTGTATAGAAAAAAAGAAAAAATATTTAATTGAAACTTTATATTTATGCTCATAATTTTCATTTAATATCTTTAAACATTTAACTACGTTTCAAATGTTTATTTTATATAATTATCAAAATGTTACGCGACCGGTGCAAACGTACAAGTCTTTTACTAGTTAGCTCAATGATATTTCCAAAAGAAGATACAATGCGGCTAGAATTGATTCTGACTCCAACTATTAAAAAAATATTATTTTCTTTTTAAGGACAATAGAAAATCGCAAAAATGTATTTTGGATTTGTTTTTTGGAGATTTTTTGTATTCCTTTGCATCTTACAAATCATTACTACCAATTTATTCAAAAAAAAAAAAGTAAAAAAATCAATACTAACAATCAAACCCCGTTTTATTTCCAATATAATAGTATGACCATATATATGTCAAGAACAGACTAAACAAGCGTTATTAATTTCAGGTAACACTGACAAATGTTTGCTCAAAAAAAAAAAAAAAAACACTAGACAAATGCACAAGTACTCTTTTCGTACTATATTATATGTTGTTTTAGCAATTTTACAAATAGAAAAGAGTAATTATGACCTATTTTACAAAAATATCATTCATTAATGGTATTGAAAATATAAATTAAACTAACTGAAAAAATAAAATAATAAATAGTAAAAAGCATAATGAGAAAATAAGCATTAATGATTTATTGATATTGTAAAATGTCATATAATTTGGAACAAACAAATATTGTTATAATAACATATAATTTGAAACGGATGGAGTATACACATAGAGAGAAATATGTATTAAGGAACAATGTAATAATTCACAACTTCTTCCTCAACTGGCAAAAATACAAAAGTTTCTAGATTGGTAGTCGTGATTGGGGTTCGAACTCCGTCTCCACAACTTGTGTGTGTGAGTTTCTAATAACGATTGTCATTTTGTTTATCTACCAATGGAAAAAATCGTCTAATAGGGATCAGTTCCAACAATGAACCCAACTATCTTTAGTAAATTTAAATAAAATATTACCTTTACCCTCCATTTATTATTATAAAATTTATTTTTCACTAAAAATATTAAAGGTCCACCTTTGAACCAATTTCAAAGGTTCATATTAGACATACCTTTGTATTAAGTATTCATATAAAATTAAGATTACTTGTACAAGATAACTGATCATACCTCTGTCCTAAATTATAAGCTCGTTGTTGATGAAAAAATGTATCCCTAAATATAAACTCTTTAGCAATTAATTAGATGCATTTTCTTTCAAAATATACCACTTATTAATATTTCTAATTTATCTTAGAATATGAGGAGTTAAAGTTTGACAAATTAATATACAAAAGACGTTTTAGGAAACTGCACATAAGAAATGGACAAAAGAAATTCATTTACCAATTTTCTTAACACATGTGAAAAAAAAAGTGGTTCTTATAATTAGGGAAGGAAGTAACATATATGTTCTTTTATCATTTTGTTGTCGATGATTTTTAGTTAATTAATATTTATCAAATTGAATAAAAGATTAATATTTAATAAGTCCATGATAAAGTTCACCAAGTTACATGGTATCTTGACTAGTGCATAAAATGGTTTCTATAACAACATTTTAAATTGGTTAGAAAATATTTGATTTAAAAAACAATTTCATTATATTTTTGTAATTAAATCAACACTTTTTCAATTAATTAAAAGTGTTTGAGATGTAAAAAGTGTTAATCAAATTGTCTCATTTTATAACTGATTTAAAATATTTCAATAAAAACTATGTATATATTCAATCCAAAATATTTTCAATTTTGTTTTCTCTTTCGTTTGAATCAAATTCTTACGAAATCTTATGTTAACTACCTAGGTAAATATAACTTATCACACCATAACTTAAACAAAATCCTTGTAGAGAGTATATTTTCCATTGGTATTACTAAGTTCTACATGAATAAAAAAGCTCACGTAGACATAAGCAAGATAAGTGGCTGAGGTAGTGGGGGGCCTTTAGAGGCCATGGTCCCCCTACATTTAAACAAAAAAAATTATATGTTAAATCTTACTATGTACTGTTAAAATGTTTAGTAAGATATATATTAGGTTATAGTCCTCCAAATTAATTTAATTTGTATGTTTATTTTTTCTAACAAAAAATGTAATTTTTTTTACTATGTTACTAGATTAACTGGCAACTAATATCATTAGTTTTATACTTTATATTATTTTAAATTATCTCATATTTCGTAAAATATATTGATATGATCCTCTCCATAACACATTTTAAATTTAATGAACCACAATGATATAGTTTTGCAAAATAAAAGACTATTTTAAAACAAAAAAAAATTAAACCTAAAACAAAAGTAGGGGATAAAAATAGTATAATTTAGCCCTTAATGTATTATCCCTTATAGTCTCTTGTGACAAAAATCTCATGTCTTCACACTCGTACATTTAGTCAATTGTCGTTTTTGTGTGTTAATCCTCTGGTTCTTAAGGTAAATGGGCCATTGCGATCTGGAATTCGTCCAGTAGGTAAATAAAGTCAAAGATACATAAATAATATAGGGTTAAATATGTTTTAGTTCCAACAAAATCAAGAGCTTAAAAATTTAGTCCCTATTAAATTTTAATTATGATTTTAGTCCATATTAATGAAAATAAGTACTAAAACTGAATAATTGTTTTTTATGGAATAAACTTAAAAGGGTATAATTTTTTAGGGACTAAAAACATGTTTAACCCTAGAACATACACTACTATTTTTTTCTAACTTTTTAAAATTGTTTTAGATTTTCTCTCTCTAATTTTTGTTATTTTTTTCTAATAAGTCAACACTTGTATGCTGACTATACTTACTGATTAATTCCTCTCATACTAAATATAGTTATAAATTGTCCACAAGTTTTAGCTTAACTGACAAAAATTGTCGAAATTGTTTTATCGGACGCTATGACGGGGTTCGAACCCATACATTTACATTTATGTGTATGAGTTTATAATAAATTTGTCATTTCGTCTATCTATAAAAAAAAAGAGTTATAAATTTCTTTAACAAACAAGAAAATATTAGTTTAGGGTTTCTCATATGCCTTTTGTATTTAAACAATTATTTATTAATCAAATTATGTTTCTTATGCTCGGTCCCCTTAACTTTAAATTCTTGGCTCCGTCTCCTTTAAAATTAATCTTGAAATCCACTCTTCAAGAGCCAAATCATGAAAAAGAAAAAATTGGGATGAGACCTACTTGTCTCACTGGATTCCTATTAAACCTTAAGTAGTTTCTACTTCTTAATTAGGCATAACCTTGATATCTTCTATTCATTTCAACATTAAGGAAACATAAACCCAATTTATATGAACACGGAGTAACAGAAATCATAACATTTAAGAATTATTATGGTTGAACAAGCAACTTAATCTTGGTCTTTTTATTACATGTATAAAACTGTCTAATGTGAGGGTTCTCGACAATATTTATCCACCGAGAAAGCGTCAGACATAATTAATAAATATTTTGTCGGCGACGTGACCTCACAATTTAATTTATTAACATACCTGACGGTTTACGGTGGTTCAATAGAACATATCTAACAAATTATGTTAGTTTCACTAATGTCATATATAGTCGAATTAACTAAACAATCTAAACTGTCAATTTAATCATTAAGTACCTGTGCATGTACAAATGTAAGAACGAGTTTTTAAATAGGTAGACCAAACACAATCTTTAGTCTACCATCACCGCATTATCTTATTTTGTACAATCAACTGTGAAGAAAGTCTAAAAGTAGTGAAATATTAACGAGTGTTTTTGTGACATTTTTAAGAACCTTTAATAAAAAGTTTTTATAAAAATCGGTATATTTAATTCATTAAAATTTGTAACATTTAACTTTTTTTTAATCAATAATTTTTAAATTTAAAACAAAGAATCTTTTTAAATTAGGAGAATTGACCTAGACAAACAGAAAAACAATGCCTTCAACCTTTGCCAAATTCCAAAGACCCCTTTATCTTTGGAACTTGATGATTCGAGAGACTACAAATAATGGGTTCTTCACAAAATCCCTAGAAATATACACTTTTATGCATCATTCTTGTGTTCATGGCAACACCTTCACATTCTCTTTACTCTTCAAATCCTGTGCCAACCTCCTTTCGATTCCACACGGTACAATGCTTCATGGTCATGTGTTTCGACTTGGGTTTCAAGCTGATACATTTGTTCAAACTTCACTTCTTGATATATACTCAAAATGTTCGGTTATTGAATCTGCAAGGAAGGTGTTTGATGAAATGCCGCAAAGAAGTGTTGTTTCTTGGAACTCGTTGATTTCGGCTTACTGTCGTGAGTCTATGATGGAGAAGGCGTTGAGTTTAATGAAAGATATGTTGGTTCTTGGTTTTGAACCGAGTTCCTCGACGTTTGTTTCGATTTTATCGGGATTTTCTTCAAATTTTAATTCTTTTCTTTGGCAGGGTATGTCAATACATTGTTTTGTTATCAAACTTGGACTTGTTTGTTTTGAGGTTTCTCTGGATAACTCATTGATGGGTATGTATGCTCAGTTTGGACAAATGGATGAAGCAAGGAAAGTTTTCGACTTTATGGATGAAAAAACGATAGTTTCTTGGACGACTATCATGGGGGGTTATGTGAAGGTTGGGAGTTCCATGGAAGCGGTTAAGTTATTTAATGAAATGCGGCAGCAAAATATTGGCATGGACTTTATTGTGTTCGTAAATCTTGTTTCCGGTTGCATACAGTTAAGGGAGCTTTTGTTAGCTTCATCTGTTCACTCTCTTGTACTCAAATGCGGGTGTCATGAAGAAAATTCCATTGAAAACTTGCTTATAACTATGTACGCAGAGTGTGGTAACCTTACAATTGCTAGAAGAATATTTGATCTGATCATTGGAAAGAGTGTTTTATCGTGGACATCTATGATTGCAGGATATACACGTTCACGTCATCCAGAGGAAGCATTAGATATGTTTAGAAGGATGGTAAAGACAGAAATTAGACCAAATGGAGCAACCTTTGCAACTGTTTTATCAGCTTGTGCTGATTTGGGATCACTTTGCATTGGAGAAGAGATTGAACAATACGTTTTTGAAAGTGGATTTGAAACAGACCTACAAGTCCAAACATCTCTCGTACACATGTACTCTAAATGCGGTAACATCAACAAAGCAAGAGAAGTATTTGAAAGGGTCAAAAATAAAGATTTAACTCTTTGGACTTCCATGATAAATAGCTATGGTATCCATGGGATGGGGAATGAGGCTATTAGTCTCTTCGAAAAAATGACAACCGGAGAAGGTATAAAACCAGATGCCATTGTTTACACTAGTCTTTTGTTTGCTTGTAGCCATTCAGGATTGATTGAAGATGGATTAAAGTACTTTAAAAGTATGCAAACAGATTCCGGAATAACTCCTACAAAAGAACATTATACTTGTTTGGTAGATCTTCTCGCCCGAGTCGGCCAGCTTGACTTAGCTTTAGATACAATTGAGGCAATGCCGACGGATGTCCAGGCCGAAGCTCTGAGTCCATTGCTTAGTGCTTGTAGGATCCATGGCAATATTGAGCTGGGAGAGCTTGTAGCTGCCAAGTTATTAGACATTAGTCCAAAAAGTTCTTCAAGTTATGTATCAATGGCTAATTTGTACAACTCTGTTGGTAAGTGGAAGGAGGCGAACACTATGCGAAACATGATAGATGGTAAGGGAATGGTTAAAGAATGTGGCTGGAGTCAGGTCCAGGTCAGTGGTTAATTTTACTCTTTAATGAGTTAGCAATAGCAGAAGCAAGAATTTTGAAAGAAAACAGATTGGGAAAGAGCATGGAATCATGTGCTATGTGTTTTCTAATATCAGTGTGTGGTTGAATTTTGAATGGTAGTCATCAATCACGGAATATCATACAGGCAGTTTAGAAGTTGAACAAAGATATTCGATAAGTTTCACGTTACACTAAACTCTCCTTATGTTTCGAGTATAAACAAAAATAACTATTTGAATGAATGGTGAACATAATTAGTTGACATTTTTGTTTTGGTGATAATCATAATAATCATTATTTTATTTTATTTTTTAAAAACAAACTGAAAATGGAGTATACAACTTAGAGTTTTAATGGAAACAAGTTCTTAGATCATCTATTAGCTGCAAAGTTCAGTGGAAATGACACTAAAGACGACCATGTGATGGAAACAATACTTTTTCTTTGAGAATCTTTCACAAATTCTCAAAGATTTTAAAGGTGGCTCATTCTGGAGTATGAGATTTTGTGAGATATCTGAGCAACTAACATTTTTCTTCCAAAAGCCCCTGTAATTTATTCTTAGTTACCATTTTTTTTCCTTACTCAACTAGTTGATCTTCCTTCCTTATTCCATTTATATATGCTCTTTTATAATTCTACAATTTCAAGTGGCTAAACAAACTAAAAAGATCCAAGATGTATGTAATATTCTTACAAGGTTGCTTTCAAAACAAGGTTAAAAGTATTGATGCTATGTTTAATATCTGAGTAACATAGAAACTAATCTGAAGAGACAATCTAAAATACTCTAAGATTACAAACTGATTCTACCATATAACCCCTTCATTCAAAGTAGAAACTGCTCATGCTCCTTTACAAAGTTAATGGAACCACCAGTTATTGATGCTCGATAACCCTGTTTTAGAACAACATAATTTAGCTATTAACATAAGTTGTCATCAAATAAAAATCAAAAATAAAATTCGAGGTCAAGTTTCATATCATGCCCATGCTCTTTTGGATTTCCAGCGATTGGAACTCGAGAAATCCAAGAACTTCTTAACCCAGTTTTTGGTGTGCATCAAACTTACCTTTGCTTTAAAATGAGAAAAGGACACTGCTTCCTCTTTCTCTACTTCAAAAATTGATGAACCAAACACTTTCCTCCTACACATTGATTAGACAACTTACTTTATGTCTTACATTACATGCATTCTCAATAAATTAAAAATATCTATCCTCAGATTGAAAATAAAATGTGGCAAGGAAAGACAAAATTAACAGTTTCAAGATAATTAGTAAGGAATTGCATACTCCTAAATCATGAAGCTTTTTTTATATGAATTGCTCTATGGCTCGACACTCCGCTGATAACTTAAATACAAAATTAATTAGAAAAACATATGGTACCTTAAACATCCACACCAATGAGGCACTAAGGCCTGACATAGCTCAGCTCCTCAAACCATACACAATTTACTAACCAAAAACATAAGTTCAACAACAAAGGAGAGAAAATTTGGTTACTATTGTGGAGCGTAAACATGAGCTACCCTCAGAATTTACACTGCCATTGTAGAACCTTTTTCTACTCTCCAATGTTGTCACTAACGATGTAACCCTTCTAAAGATATGTATAACTTTTTATTCCTTTTACTTCATGGGATACGTATAAACCACATGCCATAAATTTAGGAAGAAACTAGAAAAGGTAACATTCAACAATAAAAATTCTCAAGGTTGTTTTTTATTTGGAGTATTATTATTGAAGAATAATATAGATGAGATAGAATCAAGCTTGATACTTGATAAGTAAGAAGAACACCATAGACCACAGTTGCGTGCAACACAAGATATTAATGTCTAAGCTAGTTTCTAGTTGAGAAAACAGATATAACTACCTCCCTCTATTCTAGGAAGGTTTTTTATAATCTTGTAAGGATAAACAGATGATAGCTTAGCATAATCCCTCACTGTAAAACTATAAATACTTGTAAACACTTTTTTTTCATATTCAATCATGAAATTATGATTCAACTTGCAATATTTTCTATCATTTTCTTTCCCTTTCTCTTGTTTTCCATCTATCTTTGATTCTCTCAACATGGTATCCGCAAGCTATTCTTCCATGGCTCCTCGCAATGCCACCATTGTAGGAATTTCTGAAGTTCTTCTTGATCAATCAAGTCCTTACCTTGTTCATCCTAGTGATGGATCTTCTTATGTTACTGTTTCCCCAGTTCTCAATGGTTCAAACTATCGTTCTTGGGCCTATTCTATGCGCAGAGCTCTTGGAGGGAAGATGAAGTTTGAATTTGTTGATGGAGGAATTCCTCCAGTTTTTTATTCTTTCGATCCTGCATATTGCGCTTGGAACTGTTGCAACATGCTGGTTCACTCCTGGATTCTCAATTTTGTTTCTCCTTCAATTGCACAATCTACCGTGTTTATGCAAAATGCATGTGATGTTTAGAATGATCTCAAGGAGCGTTTTGCACTAGGTGATTTGGTAAGAATCTCTGAACTCATACAAGAAATTTACGCTTTGCAACCAGAATCAGAATATGTTACTGCATTCTACTCTAAATTAAAGATACTATGGGAAGAATTGGAAATTTATATGCCTGTACCTAGTTCTCTGCTAGTACAACAGGGACCGATTGCAATGAACACACATGCATTACGAATTAAGTAATTAAATCATGATTGTTACTTTTTCCATCTTATACTCTTCTCACGCGTCCTATTTTTTTCCTAAAAACTCTTTGCTCGGATTATATAATCCTAACTCCTTTATAGTGATTTTTGGATTATACAACCCGAAATCTACTAACACTCATAAATGGTGTTGTAATTGATACGAAGGTCTATGTTGACCACCATACTATCTCCACATAAACTGCAAAGCGTTTTTGAGGATAGTATGAGTGGTCAACAATGGTCATAGTATCATAACCCACATCCAAAAATAAATTTAAGAGAGAAAATATTAGCATGAATGAAAAGTGAAAGAATGAATAAAAATGTTGAAGGATCGTGAGAAAGAACAAACAGGAAAGAGATATGAGAATCATATGTTCTAAGATATGATGTATAATTTTCTTGAAAGTAAACTTGAATGTGAAAACTATAACTTACAGTTTAACCATGATTGAATAATCAATGAAAATATCCCCATGGTAGTATCGTGAAAAATGATTTGAATATATAAAACCAATTTTATTATTTTGGTCAAATGGGAAAACATTTAAATTGAATTGCTGCAAATTCTCATTAATTATAAAGGAAAAAAATATCAATTATGTTGTGATTGTTGATTGAGATCAGTGAGGAGGAGAATACTTTCATTCTTGGTTGCTTTAAAGAAGATCACCGGAAAACAAGTAGCCGGAATCAATGACGAAAAGACCATGTAAGTAAACAATTATGGATCTTTGGATTAAAAAAATGGTCCGTCGAGATCAGGTGTTAAACTAAAGTTTGTGATTATGAAATAATAGAACTAGTTGGGATGTCAAATTTTATCGCAATAAAAAAATTGACAATAGAATCTAGGTATTGTCATAGCACAATAAAATATTAATAACTTATTATCCTTTAATTTTATGTTATCTTGACAATCTTCAGGTTTGTACCATTCAAGGTTGAAACCCAGAAGACCTCTACGTGCAGCCTCGGTATCATTGAGAGTTGTCATAACAAAGACAACTAATATAAGAGAAACAGTGGTAGATTTTCCCATACTATTAACTTGTTTTAGTTTACCTAATATTATTATTTTTTGTATGAAAGAAATTGCCTCCAAATTAATTATTACAATATATAGAAATAGAAATTAGAGTGATAGGAATTAGTATTAATTTCTTGAAACGTAGGGTGAATTAAATTGGCTTTTGCGTTATTGATTTTATTAAGGTGATTGGATAGATTGTGGAAACCGTAGAAGAATATGCATTGTTTTATACATCAATCAATAAAGAGTACAGTTATCTTTTATATTTGTGGTTTTAGGAGAGATGGTTGTTATTATAGGAGCAGTAAAATGAATAAAACTGAAATCATCTAAGGAAAAACAGTAAAATCAATATGAAAACATTACATCATAATAAAGTAAGAGAACATGTAATCACCCTCCATGAATGAAACATGTCATGATGATGGGAAATAACTGTAATGAAGAAGGATGAAGAATAATCAATTTTTCTGATTCGATTTTAATTTAGACAATTTTAATTTTGGAAAATCAATTTAAGATTTATTCATTGAATTATAAAATTTTGTTAAAATAATAAAATGTCATGTTTTTGTCACGTGTACGAGTTAGTACAATCAGCAAATGAGACATAGGCAAAAAAAACTACCAAATCAGAAAGGAAATGGGGTCAATGACTTTTTTTTAAAAACAAAACAAAAATTGCAAGGGTATATTTCAATTTTTTTGCATGGACCAAAACTAAACCAAGCCATATTTACATGAACCATTTGCTAATTTCAGTCATATGAAAAAAATCGTGAAACAAGAGAAACTATATATCGATTTGTAGATCATTTCTCTTTCACAAGATTAGTTGGTTTTCAAACGATATTAACCACATTCTAGATAACTACCTGGCCGTTCCTACATTTTTTTTAGAAGCCAGAGGTTATTCCTACATATTGGAAGCTCATTTGAATCAGATAGGCACTCCCATATATATCGGGTTAAGTTACACTAAACATGCTCTTGGATATACTTGAGCCATTCCTACTTACAGGCAGTGCCAACCCTACGCATAGGCCGGGAGTGCAACGGCCGAGTGCCCAGGTCCGTAGGGCCCCAAAATTATTTTTATAGGTGGTGTATATAGCAAAGTTTATTTTATAGGTGGGGTGTATATATCAAATCGTACAAATGGACCCAAATCCAAATTCTTCTCTTGGCCCATGATATCCATTCTAGCTTTTTCCTTAAAAAAAACACTTCTTTGTGGCATTTTTCTCTTCAATTGGAAAGCCAAAAACGTAACTGAAAAGACAAAACATTTTTCTCTACGTAAGGTACGATTTTTCGATTGGTTGATTTCGGTTATGTATTGTTCACATGTGTTATTATTGTTGCTCTCGGTGCTTTTGGTTTGTTGATTTGTTCTCATGTTATGTATTCCAATTATTGTTCTCAGGTACTATAATGCTATTAAGAAACTTGTGCAATTGGAAATACACATATATTGCAGTTTTTCCATGTTGCAACCGTCTTTACTCATTTGGTGCTATTGTTCTCATGTGTTAAAATTTCAATATACTTTATGATGTATTATATAAGGGGTCCTTTTATCATACTATGTCTAAGGCTCGTAAAACGCTAAGAATGGCCATGCTTACAAGGGGCTCACTTAAATCAGCTAGGCGTCCCGCTTGTCTCGATTCAGTTACTTTGATCATTTAGATTCACCTCGTAACTAATTGCATTAAAGCTAAAGTGACAACTTAGCAATCAACAAGGAGTCTCACATAAGGTTCACAAGAATAAATTGGGGGCCTTGCCTCCCAAGTACGATCACCACTCTCATACTCCTTAACTGCTTATTTTGCTAATTGCTAGCATCCACTCTTACTTGAACGTCGAAGTGTCTTTTGTGTGCATCCCCCCTCCAAAAGAAGGAGGGTACCACCAGTCGCGATAATTTCTCTCATCGGCAAAGAAAGGACCCCTTATATACTTTAAGTACTAAGTTGTCTGATTTCTTTATATTTTCATATATTTTAAGTAATAAGTTGTTTGATTTCATATACTTTAAAAGTTAATTATTATTTTTATTTACTTTAAGACTAAATTC
Organism: Medicago ruthenica; assembly: GCA_018208015.1. Classification (NCBI taxonomy): domain Eukaryota; kingdom Viridiplantae; phylum Streptophyta; class Magnoliopsida; order Fabales; family Fabaceae; genus Medicago; species Medicago ruthenica. Next base: position 15,250,178 of record CM031376.1, read on the forward strand.
TAGAGAAATCAATCAATGGTTTAAGGAATAAATTGATGGTTTATTATTTTTAATATAAAAAAATGGTACATTTTTTTAATAAAATATCATTATTACTTTTGAAATTGTCTCATCTAAAATTTGCTTTAGACTTCAAAATACGTTAGACAAGATGTTAGATTGAAGTTTTGGTTCAATCCTTTCGTTAGCACTCTATATGCATATTTTACAAAGTTAACTTTCCATGTGATCTTCAATCAAACCCGTTTAACCTATGAATGCTCTCTGTTAACTCAACCGAGTAATCAATGTTTCTTAATTCATTTAACATTGTTTCCTCCAATTAAAGTTCATCTTATTTGAGAGTTTAGGATAGGAGACGAGGACTTTGAAAAAAAGAGAATGAGAGGAAGGTAAAGGAATGAAGGATTTTAAAAGACGGTAGCTTTGAGGGTTTACTTTTTTTCATAATACAAAATCATTGAAAGACGATTTCGAAGGGGTTAAATAAATTCTTTGAAACTAATCTATATTATTATAATACTCTCAAAATAAAAAATTTATTAATTAATAATAAGAAACTATTAATCATTTTCTTCAAAATGTAAAATATTTCTCTTTTTTTCCTTTACTCTCCTCCACGAAAGCTCTTCCCTCCCCTCTCCTTCAAAGAAGTTGATATTTGATCTAAGTTTTGAACCAAATACATCAACTTTCTTTGATAATTTTTTACTTATAATCAACAACAGAAATAGTATACTTTAAGAAAAAAAAAATATGTTATAATTTGATGATATAGGATTAAATTCTTCGATCTCACAAAAAGCACTTGTGAAATTTTATTTCAACCAGCTTGTAACCATAACATGAAACAATTATTTAATACATAACTCAGATATAATTTTTTATTTTTTGAAAGACATAACTCAAATAGAAATGATAAATCCATAATGTTGGGATATCAATCACAAGAAATAAAAGAAATAAAGTTACAAAGGAAACTTAAGAACGGATTACACTTTGTCTGTGAAAATTGTCGGACACACTGATAATAAGGAGTTTCAATAAGACCTCTATGTGTAGCCACAGTATCATTGAGAATTGTCATAACAAGAACTAATATAAGGAAAGCAGTGGTAGATTTTTCCATGGTATTAACTTGTTTTATTTTACCTAATATTTTGTTGAAAGGAAGAAATTGCCACAAAATTAATACAGTTTATTGGAATAGAAATTAGAGTGATATGAACTGCTATTAATTTCTTGAAACGTAGAGTGAATTAAATTGACCTTTGCGTTATTGATTTTATTAAGGTGATTGGATAGATTGTGGAAACAGTAGAAGAATATGGGATTAGCAGAATCACTTCCCTTAAAGAACTGGAGGGTTGTTTTTTTACAAAAGTAAATGACATTTATTTATTCAAAATGATAAAGTTTATTGTTACAATACAAATTCAAAGTGTTAAAAACAAAAATGATGAATTTATGAACAAATTCACAGCATCAATGTTAATAGTATAAAACGGCAGAGTATTTATGTCTACAAATATGATTATATATATATATATATATATATATATATATATATATATATATATATATATATATATATATATATATATATATATTCAAGTCTCCAAAATACTCATGTCACCGGATCTGCAACGTTAACAACGTCAAAGTCATTGATTGGATCTACACTTGCTCAAACTAATTTTTCAACCTAAGTCAAATAAATACCGCACTAAGACGGGAAATAAAAAACACACCGCACAAAGACGGGAAATCAAAACAAAAAGAGTCGTGCAAAGACGACGAAATCACAAAAACAAATGAAAGATGGTTGAAAATATGTGGAAATCACTTATTTTACTAAAAAAGAAGAAAACCCGAATAAGCGTAATTTTGGCTCAAAATTGACCATAAATCACCCATCTTCGATAGACAATAAAAAAAATGTGGTGACGGCTAGGGTTTCAGAACTAAGGGTTAACACACAAAAAATACGGTTATTATTTTTAATTATTTTAGGAAAAGTACGGCTATCTTATATATTTGTAGTTTAAGGAGTTGGTTGTTATAGGAGGAGTAAATGAAGTAAATGAAAATTAAGTTTGCTAATTTTTGATTTGTGAAAAGCTTGTGTAAACTCAGCTATGTTATTTAACTAATTTTTTTTTGCCAAAAGAAAGATTAAATTAAATAAAAAGAAATAGATACAAAGACTGATACATTAGACCCGACTCAGGTACAACCCAAAAGAGGATACATTGATAAAAAAACAGACCTAGTGGACCAACCCTAATCAGTCTTAACAAAAGTTCACTAATTACGGGCGCAACTCAGCGCATCCGCGTTCGGGGGCGAAACCAAGTTACAAAAAAATATGAGAAGTAAACATCTACCAAGAACAATTAAGGTTTAAGTTCGGCGAATGGATCGACCACCAACACAGTATCAAAATCCAAGTGCCAACAACTCCTTGAACAAAGCAGCAAGCATAAAAGCTCTTTCGAGCATTAAGTACCAGAGTGTAGGAAAACAAGACGACTTAAAACCTGCAGATCTCAATAGATCTGAAAACATCATAGTCGAAGTAGTCAGGCCACCAACACAACAGGTTTTAAGCATACGCGTTAGAACTCAGATCGAGGATGAGTCCAATACGTTTGTAACCAAACTCTTTCGAGTTTTCGAAAACTCGGGTTTTGAAGTTGAACCACATCAAAACAGCCACAAATCTTTTGCCACCCAATCTTATTTAACTATTTTGGTTTCTCCTTAAAAAAAGAAAAACTATGTTGGTTTAAAAAAAACCAACTAAACTCCGCTATTTTTTTGTTTGTTTAAAAAACTAAACTCAGCTATTGTTTACGCACAAAAAAAGTTTACAGTAAATATGAATATTATCAAAATTCCTTAAAAAAGGCAAGGTGTTTGGAATCGTCTGGGCACGGTTCTTAGTAATTTCTGAGATTTAAGTTGGTGTGTGTGGTGGTTTTAATACCATTCGGTCTCAAAGTGAGTGTAAGAGCAGAGTTGTTGCTCCAAGTTTCGAAGATTATTCTCATTTCAATCAGTTTATTGATAGTAACATATTTTTTGATCTCCCATTTTGTGGTAGAAATTTTACTTGGTTTAGGGGAAATGGTGTTTCTATGAGCCGTATTCATAGATTCCTTCTCTCGGAAGAATGGTGTGTTCGGTGGCCCCACATGATTCAACGAGCTTTAATCCGTGGCATTTCTGATCATTGTCCTATTATGTTATCTATGGATGAAGAAAATGGGGGCCCTCGACTGAGGCGTGTGTTGAAGTGTTGGGAGGATTTACCAGGTTATAAACAGTTTGTTAAAAATAATTGGCAGTCGTACCATGTTGATGGTTGGGGTGAATATGTTCTTAAGGAAAAATTAAAGTTGATTAAGGGGAATCTGAATACTTGGCATTAGAACCACACTCAAAACCTTGGAGGCCGAATAAGCAATTTACAACACCGTATTCCTTTTCTTGATGCTAAAGGGGAGGACTATGATCTTGAGTTGGAAGAAGTAGAAGAGTTATATTCTCTTTCAGCCAACTTGCATTCTTTATCCTACATCAATACCATAATGCAATGGCAAAAATCAAGATTGCTTTGGTTGATGGAATGTGATGCTAATTCCAAGTTTTTTCATGGTATTATGTCCTCTTGAAGGAGGGCGAACGCTATTTGTTGAGTCTTTTGGTGTTGGCTGCATATTTTGGCAAAACCAAAGTATTAAATAGAAGCATCTCCATATTTATAACAAGTCTTCAGTTGCAAGAAATTTCATTTGAAGCTGTTCAGAAGCTCAAAATGACATCAGAAGCTGAATGCCTCATCAGAAGCACTGTAGCTGTTCAGAAGCTGATTTCCGGTTCTGATGCCAGCGTTGACTTCTGTTGACCTCATCAGAAGCTGGGTTTTCAGATTAGTTTTTGCGCGTATCTTGGGAGATTTAGCAAGGAATTATCTTTGTATAATTGCTTCTAGAATGCTGATTAAATTGGAGAAGATCTCATTGAAGATTTGGTTCAGTTTCATGATCTTCGTATTTTCTTGTTATGATCTTTCAAAGATTCAATGCAGTTTTATTTGTTACATTATTGGATCATTCTTATTCCAGTAACAAATCAATTCAGAAGATTAGTTTGTTATTTATGCTGCAAGACTGAAGGCTATATAAGGAGGAGGGCTGCTGCTATTCAAACGACAATTTTAAGAGTATTATTCAGAGAATAGAGTCTTTGTTTTTAACTTAAGAGTTTTTATTGTGCACCACTCATTGTTTGAGTTGGTTTAGAGTTTTATAGAGTTGTAATTCATTCTAAGCCTTTAGGTACGAATGAAGTCTTTGTGTTTTTGAAGTCTTCTTAAAAACATAGTGTTATTGTTAAGGGTTGTTTAAGTGACTGGGTTGCAGTTGCTTGAATAGGAAGATAGTGGTTTCTATTACTCAGAGTTGGGTAGAAGTCTTACTAGGTGGAGGTTAATTGCTTGGGATAAGAACTGGGAGTCAGTGTCTGAGTCTTAAGGATTAAATCCAATAGTGGATTTCCTTCCTGGATTGGTATCCCCCAGAGTAGGAGGTGTTTACTCCGAACTGGGTTAACAAACCTTGTGTGCCTTTTATTTTCTGCCTATTATTTGCTTTTATAATTGTGCTAAGTTCTGTTCAAAACCTGCTAAGTTTTAATCAGAACCAGAACCTGTTAAGTATCTTATTGCCTGGCCAGAATTTCAATTGGCATCAGAGCAGGCACCCTGCCTGTAATTTGGGTGAGATCCAGAGGAGTTTATTTCTGGCAAGCATGGATAGAGAAGGAGGTTATGTCAATAGACCACCCCTACTAGATGGCACAAACTATGAGTATTGGAAGTCTAGGATGTGTGCTTTTCTAAAGTCTATTGACAGCAGGACTTGGAAAGCTGTGATTAAAGGCTGGGATCATCCTGTGTTTACGGACAAAGATGGGAACAAGACTGAGGTTCTGAAGCCTGAAGAGGAGTGGACCAAAGCTGAAGATGATCTGTCATTGGGAAATTCAAAAGCTTTGAATGCAATCTTTAATGGTGTGGACCAGAATATGTTCAGACTCATCAAACAATGTACTGTTGCAAAGGAGGCCTGGGAAATTTCAAAGACAACTCATGAAGGAACTTCTAAGGTGAAGATGTCCAGACTCCAGTTGCTGACCACCAAGTTTGAGAACCTGAAGATGAAGGAGGATGAAACAATTCAGGATTTCTACATGAATGTGCTGGACATGGCAAATTCTTTTGATTCTCTTGGGGAAAAGATGACTGATGAGAAGATAGTAAGAAAAATCCTCAGATCCCTGCCCAGAAGGTTTGACATGAAGGTTACAGCAATTGAGGAGGCTCATGATATTTCTGCTATGAAGGTTGAAGAGCTCATTAGTTCTTTGTTGAACTTTGAGACTGCTTTTTGTAAACACACTGAGAAGAAAGGAAAAGGTGTAGCTTTTACTGTGAATTCTGAAGCTAATGATCAACAAGAGTCTGATGAGGATGGTTTATCAGAAGCTCTAGTGTTCCTTGGAAAACAATTCAACAGAATTCTAAAGAAGGTTGACAGAAAATCCAAAACAAAAGGTCAGAATTTCAGATTCAAGAAGCAACAAACTGATGAGAAAAAGACCAAGCCTGAAGAGAAAAGTAACCAAGCCAAAGGTGTGTAGTGCTTTGAATGTGAGGGGTATGGACATATCAAGTCTGAATGTCCTACTTTTCTTAAGAAGCAGAAGAAAAGCCTAGCTGTGTAATGGTCTGATGAAGATTCAGAAGAAGATTTTGAGAATGAATCTGCTAAGGGTGACACAAATCTGATGGTTAAGTTGCAGTCTCAGAAATCAGAAGCTCTTACAAAGTCTCAAGAGTACTTAGAGACTGAAACCTTGTCTGTGTCTGACTCTGATTCTGAAGGTTCACTAGTATCTGAAGCCAGAACTGAAAAACTCTCTTATGATGAACTGGCTGACACTTACAGAAAGTTGTACATTAGAAGTGCAAATGTGTGCAAAGAAGTTCTGGATCAGAAGGAAACTATTTTTCAACTGGAGGCTGAAAAAGGAGAACTTCTTGTGCAGAATTCTGAATTAAAAGAAGAAGTGAACCAGCTAAATTCCCAACTTGAGCATATGAAAAAGCAGGTTAGAATGATGAATACTGCTACTGATGTGTTGGAGGAAATTTTAGAAAGTCAGAAACAAGGAAAAACTGGTTTAGGATTTGTTGATGAGAGTCTGAATCTCAAGCAGAAAAATCCAGTTAAACAGTTTGTTCCTGCTACTCAGACACATGATTCTATGATTGGAACATCTCAGATGAAACCTCAGAAGGTAGCCCAGTTGCAAGGTCAGAAGCATATTCAGATGAGACCTCAGAAGCATACTCAGATGCAACATCAGAAGCATACTCAGATGCAACCTCAGAAACATTTTCAGTTGCAACCCCAGAAGTACAATAGAAGAAGGAGGAATCATACTTGGACCTGTCATTATTGTGGTAAGAAGGGACATATCAAACCTTTTTGCTTTAAACTGTATGGATATCCTAAACACTTTCAATATAGAAGAGTGCAACCAGCTGCACCCAGACACAGTGTTCAGAAGGTATGGAAACCTAAGGTTCAGAATGTAGGCCTGATTGCTCATACTTCATTGAGAGCCACCTCTAAAGAAGACTGGTATTTTGATAGTGGGTGTTCAAGGCACATGACTGGTGTAAAGAAGCTACTTAGCAATATCAGACAATATTCCAGAAGTTATGTGACATTTGGAGATGGAGCAAAAGGAGAGATCCTGGGTATTGGTGATTTAAACTGTGAAGGCTTACCTAGACTGAATGATGTGCTATTAGTGAAGGGTTTAACCTCTAATCTGATCAGCATTAGCCAACTTTGTGATCAAGACTTAAAAGTTAATTCCAACAAGCAAGAGTGCATTGTTACTGATCAGAAAGATAAGATTCAGATGAGGGGCTGCAGATCCAAAGACAATTGTTACTTATGGGTTTCTGAAGAAGAAAGAAGTTTGACTTCTTGTCTTATGAGCTCAGAAGAGGAAGTCAAACTCTGGCACCAGAAACTGGGACATCTGCATCTGAAAGGCATGAAGAAAATCCTAAGTACTGAAGCTATCAGAGGTGTACCTAATCTGAAGATCAATGAGGACAATGTTTGTGGTGATTGTCAAATTGGGAAACAAACAAGAAAGTCTCATCCCAGATTAGTTCACCAGGTAACTACTAAAGTACTAGAACTTGTTCATATGGATTTAATGGGGCCTATGCAAGTAGAAAGTATTGGAGGAAAGAGGTATGCTTTTGTAATGGTAGATGACTACTCAAGATTCACATGGATCAACTTTGTTAGAGAGAAGTCTGATACTTTTGAAGTGTTTAAAGACTTATGTACACAATTACAAAGAGAGAAGGACTGTGGTATTGTCAGAATCAGAAGTGATCATGGCAAGGAATTTGAAAACAAGAGTTTTTCAGAATTCTGTACTTCTGAAGGTATAAAACATGAGTTCTCTGCACCTATCACACCTCAGCAAAATGGTGTTGTTGAGAGGAAGAATAGGACTTTAGCAGAATGTGCAAGGGTAATGCTGCATGCTAAGAAACTTCCATATATGTTCTGGGCTGAAGCAATGAACACATCATGTTACATACACAATAGAGTCACTTTGAAAAAGGGAACAACATCTACATTGTATGAACTGTGGAAAGGGAGGAAGCCTACAATCAAATATTTCCATGTTTTTGGGAGCAGATGCTACATTTTGGCTGACAGGGAAAATAGAAGAAAACTGGATCCTAAGTCTGATGAAGGCATATTCCTGGGTTATTCAGTGAACAGCAGAGCTTATAGGGTGTTTAATTCCAGAATCAAGGTTGTGATGGAGTCCATAAATGTTGTGATTGATGATCTGACTGCTGAGCAAGATAGAAGTGAGTCTGAAGTTGTTCCAGAGTCTGAGGCATCAGAAGAACAAACATCAGAAGCAGAATCTCATCCAGAGTCTGAAGAAGCAGATGTGCATCCAGATCATGATCCTACCAATAAAGGGCCATCAATTAGAGTTCAGAAGGATCATCCTAAGGAGCTTATCATTGGGAGTTTGGATCAAGGGGTCAGAACCAGGAGATCAGAACCAGCTGCTACTGATTCATGTTTTGTGTCTAAGTTTGAACCCAAAAATGTGAAGGAAGCCCTGACTGATGAATTTTGGATTGAAGCAATGCAAGATAAGTTGAATCAATTCAAAAGGAGTGAAGAGTGGGATCTGGTTCCAAGACCTGAAGGGTTGAATGTGATTGGCACTAATTGGATATTCAAGAATAAAACAGATGAAAATGGTACTATAGTCAGAAACAAGGCAAGGTTGGTTGCTCAGGGTTATACTCAAGTAGAGGGATTGGATTTTGATGAGACCTTTGCACCTGTGGCCAGACTAGAGTCCATAAGACTACTGTTGGGTGTATCCTGCATTCTCAAGTTCAAACTGTTTCAGATGGATGTAAAGAGTGCATTTTTGAATGGATATCTGCAAGAAGAAGTGTATGTTGAACAACCTAAGGGTTTTGTGGATCCTAAGTTTTCAGATCATGTGTACAAGTTGAAGAAAGCTTTATATGGATTGAAACAAGCACCAAGAGCATGGTATGAAAGGCTTACTCAATTTCTTGTGGCTCAAGGTTACAGAAAAGGAGGTTCTGATAAGACTTTGTTTGTGAAAGATGAAAATGGGAGTCTGATGATTGCTCAGATTTATGTAGATGATATTGTGTTTGGTGGAATGTCTCAGAAGATGGTCAAACTGTTTGTTCAACAAATGCAGTCAGAGTTTGAAATGAGTTTAGTTGGTGAGCTGACATACTTTCTTGGATTACAAGTCAAGCAAATGGAAGATACAATCTTCATTTCTCACAGTAAGTATGCCAAGAACATAGTGAAGAAATTTGGATTGGAATCTGCTGCTCACAAGAGGACACCAGCTGCTACTCACCTGAAGTTGACTAAGGATGAACATGGAGTTTCAGTAGACCAAAGCCAGTACATAAGCATGATTGGGAGCCTATTGTACTTAACTGCAAGCAGGCCTGATATCACATTTGCTGTAGGAGTTTGTGCAAGATATCAAGCTAATCCTAAGATGAGTCATCTGACACAAGTCAAAAGGATCCTGAAGTATGTGAATAGCACAAGTGACTATGGAATCATGTATTCACACAGTTCAAGTTCTGAACTGATGGGATTTTGTGATGCTGACTGGGCTGGAAGTGCTGATGACAGGAAGAGCACCTCAGGAGGTTGTTTCTTTTTGGGAAATAATCTAATTTCTTGGTTCAGCAAGAAGCAAAACTGTGTTTCATTGTCAACTGCTGAAGCTGAGTATATAGCTGCTGGGAGTAGTTGCTCACAACAGGTTTGGATGAAACAGATGCTGGAGGAGTACAACATGAAACAAGACACTATGACCTTATTTTGTGACAATTTGAGTGCTATCAACATCTCTAAGAACCCAATACAACACAGCAGAACTAAACACATTGATATCAGACACCATTTTATCAGAAACCTTGTGGAGGACAAGATTGTTCAGCTGGAACATGTAGCTACTGAAGAACAAGTTGCTGACATTTTCACAAAGGCCTTGGATGCTAAACAGTTTGAAAACTTAAGGAGCAAGTTAGGTGTGTGTTGGCATGAAGAATTATAGCAATTAATGCAAACTGGATGTGAGGAAGATAGAGTACCTGCCAGTTGTGCTTATGCTAGATGTGATCCTGAACCTGAGTCTGAGTTTGATATGTTTTCAAGGATCTATGTCACTTGGTTTGATTTTATTCCCTACTGGAAGTCTGAAGTGTGTCAGAATTTTGTGGCTAAAAAGGGGGAGAAAATCTTATGTAATGTGTTGGCTCTGATACCAAAAATCTTATGCAAAGTGTTGCTGCTCAGAATTAGTTCAAATTCAGCTTTCAGTGTTATTCAGAAGTTATTTGTGAAGCTCAAAGTTCAGAACCAATATAACAAGAGCTGTCAAGATGTTATTGAGGGGGAGTATGTGTCTCAGGGGGAGTACAAGATTGTTATACCTGAGTGATGATGTGGTCCTTCAATGTGGTCCTGAAGAAAAATTGTGCTTGTGCTCAGTTCCTGAAGTGTGCTCTGATACCTTTTCTCACTGCAGTTCAGTTGCAGGGGGAGTGTTGTGAAGCTGGAGTGTTTGTTTATGTTTGTGAAGCTTCAGGGGGAGTGTGTGTGATGATCAGGAGTTGATCAGGAGCTCTGATACCATGGTTGTGATGATCAGGAGTTGATCAGTACTTGGGTTATGTGTGCTTCAGGAGTCAGAAGCTGAAGCTGTTGTTTAACATAGCTGAATCCGCTGCCTAAACTAATTGCTATGATGTATTATTGTGGAGTTCTTCATTGCTGAGTTGATTTTATGGGAGGTTGAAGAACTTGGATGGTTTTAGCCAAAAATTTCCAAAGGGGGAGATTGTTGAGTCTTTTGGTGTTGGCTGCATATTTTGGCAAAACCAAAGTATTAAATAGAAGCATCTCCATATTTATAACAAGTCTTCAGTTGCAAGAAATTTCATTTGAAGCTGTTCAGAAGCTCAAAATGACATCAGAAGCTGAATGCCTCATCAGAAGCACTGTAGTTGTTCAGAAGCTGATTTCCGGTTCTGATGCCAGCGTTGACTTCTGTTGACCTCATCAGAAGCTGGGTTTTCAGATTAGTTTTTGCGCGTATCTTGGGAGATTTAGCAAGGAATTATCTTTGTATAATTGCTTCTAGAATGCTGATTAAATTGGAGAAGATCTCATTGAAGATTTGGTTCAGTTTCATGATCTTCGTATTTTCTTGTTATGATCTTTCAAAGATTCAATGCAGTTTTATTTGTTACATTATTGGATCATTCTTATTCCAGTAACAAATCAATTCAGAAGATTAGTTTGTTATTTATGCTGCAAGACTGAAGGCTATATAAGGAGGAGGGCTGCTGCTATTCAAACGACAATTTTAAGAGTATTATTCAGAGAATAGAGTCTTTGTTTTTAACTTAAGAGTTTTTATTGTGCACCACTCATTGTTTGAGTTGGTTTAGAGTTTTATAGAGTTGTAATTCATTCTAAGCCTTTAGGTACGAATGAAGTCTTTGTGTTTTTGAAGTCTTCTTAAAAACATAGTGTTATTGTTAAGGGTTGTTTAAGTGACTGGGTTGCAGTTGCTTGAATAGGAAGATAGTGGTTTCTATTACTCAGAGTTGGGTAGAAGTCTTACTAGGTGGAGGTTAATTGCTTGGGATAAGAACTGGGAGTCAGTGTCTGAGTCTTAAGGATTAAATCCAATAGTGGATTTCCTTCCTGGATTGGTATCCCCCAGAGTAGGAGGTGTTTACTCCGAACTGGGTTAACAAACCTTGTGTGCCTTTTATTTTCTGCCTATTATTTGCTTTTATAATTGTGCTAAGTTCTGTTCAAAACCTGCTAAGTTTTAATCAGAACCAGAACCTGTTAAGTATCTTATTGCCTGGCCAGAATTTCAATTGGCATCAGAGCAGGCACCCTGCCTGTAATTTGGGTGAGATCCAGAGGAGTTTATTTCTGGCAAGCATGGATAGAGAAGGAGGTTATGTCAATAGACCACCCCTACTAGATGGCACAAACTATGAGTATTGGAAGTCTAGGATGTGTGCTTTTCTAAAGTCTATTGACAGCAGGACTTGGAAAGCTGTGATTAAAGGCTGGGATCATCCTGTGTTTACGGACAAAGATGGGAACAAGACTGAGGTTCTGAAGCCTGAAGAGGAGTGGACCAAAGCTGAAGATGATCTGTCATTGGGAAATTCAAAAGCTTTGAATGCAATCTTTAATGGTGTGGACCAGAATATGTTCAGACTCATCAAACAATGTACTGTTGCAAAGGAGGCCTGGGAAATTTCAAAGACAACTCATGAAGGAACTTCTAAGGTGAAGATGTCCAGACTCCAGTTGCTGACCACCAAGTTTGAGAACCTGAAGATGAAGGAGGATGAAACAATTCAGGATTTCTACATGAATGTGCTGGACATGGCAAATTCTTTTGATTCTCTTGGGGAAAAGATGACTGATGAGAAGATAGTAAGAAAAATCCTCAGATCCCTGCCCAGAAGGTTTGACATGAAGGTTACAGCAATTGAGGAGGCTCATGATATTTCTGCTATGAAGGTTGAAGAGCTCATTAGTTCTTTGTTGAACTTTGAGACTGCTTTTTGTAAACACACTGAGAAGAAAGGAAAAGGTGTAGCTTTTACTGTGAATTCTGAAGCTAATGATCAACAAGAGTCTGATGAGGATGGTTTATCAGAAGCTCTAGTGTTCCTTGGAAAACAATTCAACAGAATTCTAAAGAAGGTTGACAGAAAATCCAAAACAAAAGGTCAGAATTTCAGATTCAAGAAGCAACAAACTGATGAGAAAAAGACCAAGCCTGAAGAGAAAAGTAACCAAGCCAAAGGTGTGTAGTGCTTTGAATGTGAGGGGTATGGACATATCAAGTCTGAATGTCCTACTTTTCTTAAGAAGCAGAAGAAAAGCCTAGCTGTGTAATGGTCTGATGAAGATTCAGAAGAAGATTTTGAGAATGAATCTGCTAAGGGTGACACAAATCTGATGGTTAAGTTGCAGTCTCAGAAATCAGAAGCTCTTACAAAGTCTCAAGAGTACTTAGAGACTGAAACCTTGTCTGTGTCTGACTCTGATTCTGAAGGTTCACTAGTATCTGAAGCCAGAACTGAAAAACTCTCTTATGATGAACTGGCTGACACTTACAGAAAGTTGTACATTAGAAGTGCAAATGTGTGCAAAGAAGTTCTGGATCAGAAGGAAACTATTTTTCAACTGGAGGCTGAAAAAGGAGAACTTCTTGTGCAGAATTCTGAATTAAAAGAAGAAGTGAACCAGCTAAATTCCCAACTTGAGCATATGAAAAAGCAGGTTAGAATGATGAATATTGCTACTGATGTGTTGGAGGAAATTTTAGAAAGTCAGAAACAAGGAAAAACTGGTTTAGGATTTGTTGATGAGAGTCTGAATCTCAAGCAGAAAAATCCAGTTAAACAGTTTGTTCCTGCTACTCAGACACATGATTCTATGATTGGAACATCTCAGATGAAACCTCAGAAGGTAGCCCAGTTGCAAGGTCAGAAGCATATTCAGATGAGACCTCAGAAGCATACTCAGATGCAACATCAGAAGCATACTCAGATGCAACCTCAGAAACATTTTCAGTTGCAACCCCAGAAGTACAATAGAAGAAGGAGGAATCATACTTGGACCTGTCATTATTGTGGTAAGAAGGGACATATCAAACCTTTTTGCTTTAAACTGTATGGATATCCTAAACACTTTCAATATAGAAGAGTGCAACCAGCTGCACCCAGACACAGTGTTCAGAAGGTATGGAAACCTAAGGTTCAGAATGTAGGCCTGATTGCTCATACTTCATTGAGAGCCACCTCTAAAGAAGACTGGTATTTTGATAGTGGGTGTTCAAGGCACATGACTGGTGTAAAGAAGCTACTTAGCAATATCAGACAATATTCCAGAAGTTATGTGACATTTGGAGATGGAGCAAAAGGAGAGATCCTGGGTATTGGTGATTTAAACTGTGAAGGCTTACCTAGACTGAATGATGTGCTATTAGTGAAGGGTTTAACCTCTAATCTGATCAGCATTAGCCAACTTTGTGATCAAGACTTAAAAGTTAATTCCAACAAGCAAGAGTGCATTGTTACTGATCAGAAAGATAAGATTCAGATGAGGGGCTGCAGATCCAAAGACAATTGTTACTTATGGGTTTCTGAAGAAGAAAGAAGTTTGACTTCTTGTCTTATGAGCTCAGAAGAGGAAGTCAAACTCTGGCACCAGAAACTGGGACATCTGCATCTGAAAGGCATGAAGAAAATCCTAAGTACTGAAGCTATCAGAGGTGTACCTAATCTGAAGATCAATGAGGACAATGTTTGTGGTGATTGTCAAATTGGGAAACAAACAAGAAAGTCTCATCCCAGATTAGTTCACCAGGTAACTACTAAAGTACTAGAACTTGTTCATATGGATTTAATGGGGCCTATGCAAGTAGAAAGTATTGGAGGAAAGAGGTATGCTTTTGTAATGGTAGATGACTACTCAAGATTCACATGGATCAACTTTGTTAGAGAGAAGTCTGATACTTTTGAAGTGTTTAAAGACTTATGTACACAATTACAAAGAGAGAAGGACTGTGGTATTGTCAGAATCAGAAGTGATCATGGCAAGGAATTTGAAAACAAGAGTTTTTCAGAATTCTGTACTTCTGAAGGTATAAAACATGAGTTCTCTGCACCTATCACACCTCAGCAAAATGGTGTTGTTGAGAGGAAGAATAGGACTTTAGCAGAATGTGCAAGGGTAATGCTGCATGCTAAGAAACTTCCATATATGTTCTGGGCTGAAGCAATGAACACATCATGTTACATACACAATAGAGTCACTTTGAAAAAGGGAACAACATCTACATTGTATGAACTGTGGAAAGGGAGGAAGCCTACAATCAAATATTTCCATGTTTTTGGGAGCAGATGCTACATTTTGGCTGACAGGGAAAATAGAAGAAAACTGGATCCTAAGTCTGATGAAGGCATATTCCTGGGTTATTCAGTGAACAGCAGAGCTTATAGGGTGTTTAATTCCAGAATCAAGGTTGTGATGGAGTCCATAAATGTTGTGATTGATGATCTGACTGCTGAGCAAGATAGAAGTGAGTCTGAAGTTGTTCCAGAGTCTGAGGCATCAGAAGAACAAACATCAGAAGCAGAATCTCATCCAGAGTCTGAAGAAGCAGATGTGCATCCAGATCATGATCCTACCAATAAAGGGCCATCAATTAGAGTTCAGAAGGATCATCCTAAGGAGCTTATCATTGGGAGTTTGGATCAAGGGGTCAGAACCAGGAGATCAGAACCAGCTGCTACTGATTCATGTTTTGTGTCTAAGTTTGAACCCAAAAATGTGAAGGAAGCCCTGACTGATGAATTTTGGATTGAAGCAATGCAAGATAAGTTGAATCAATTCAAAAGGAGTGAAGAGTGGGATCTGGTTCCAAGACCTGAAGGGTTGAATGTGATTGGCACTAATTGGATATTCAAGAATAAAACAGATGAAAATGGTACTATAGTCAGAAACAAGGCAAGGTTGGTTGCTCAGGGTTATACTCAAGTAGAGGGATTGGATTTTGATGAGACCTTTGCACCTGTGGCCAGACTAGAGTCCATAAGACTACTGTTGGGTGTATCCTGCATTCTCAAGTTCAAACTGTTTCAGATGGATGTAAAGAGTGCATTTTTGAATGGATATCTGCAAGAAGAAGTGTATGTTGAACAACCTAAGGGTTTTGTGGATCCTAAGTTTTCAGATCATGTGTACAAGTTGAAGAAAGCTTTATATGGATTGAAACAAGCACCAAGAGCATGGTATGAAAGGCTTACTCAATTTCTTGTGGCTCAAGGTTACAGAAAAGGAGGTTCTGATAAGACTTTGTTTGTGAAAGATGAAAATGGGAGTCTGATGATTGCTCAGATTTATGTAGATGATATTGTGTTTGGTGGAATGTCTCAGAAGATGGTCAAACTGTTTGTTCAACAAATGCAGTCAGAGTTTGAAATGAGTTTAGTTGGTGAGCTGACATACTTTCTTGGATTACAAGTCAAGCAAATGGAAGATACAATCTTCATTTCTCACAGTAAGTATGCCAAGAACATAGTGAAGAAATTTGGATTGGAATCTGCTGCTCACAAGAGGACACCAGCTGCTACTCACCTGAAGTTGACTAAGGATGAACATGGAGTTTCAGTAGACCAAAGCCAGTACATAAGCATGATTGGGAGCCTATTGTACTTAACTGCAAGCAGGCCTGATATCACATTTGCTGTAGGAGTTTGTGCAAGATATCAAGCTAATCCTAAGATGAGTCATCTGACACAAGTCAAAAGGATCCTGAAGTATGTGAATAGCACAAGTGACTATGGAATCATGTATTCACACAGTTCAAGTTCTGAACTGATGGGATTTTGTGATGCTGACTGGGCTGGAAGTGCTGATGACAGGAAGAGCACCTCAGGAGGTTGTTTCTTTTTGGGAAATAATCTAATTTCTTGGTTCAGCAAGAAGCAAAACTGTGTTTCATTGTCAACTGCTGAAGCTGAGTATATAGCTGCTGGGAGTAGTTGCTCACAACAGGTTTGGATGAAACAGATGCTGGAGGAGTACAACATGAAACAAGACACTATGACCTTATTTTGTGACAATTTGAGTGCTATCAACATCTCTAAGAACCCAATACAACACAGCAGAACTAAACACATTGATATCAGACACCATTTTATCAGAAACCTTGTGGAGGACAAGATTGTTCAGCTGGAACATGTAGCTACTGAAGAACAAGTTGCTGACATTTTCACAAAGGCCTTGGATGCTAAACAGTTTGAAAACTTAAGGAGCAAGTTAGGTGTGTGTTGGCATGAAGAATTATAGCAATTAATGCAAACTGGATGTGAGGAAGATAGAGTACCTGCCAGTTGTGCTTATGCTAGATGTGATCCTGAACCTGAGTCTGAGTTTGATATGTTTTCAAGGATCTATGTCACTTGGTTTGATTTTATTCCCTACTGGAAGTCTGAAGTGTGTCAGAATTTTGTGGCTAAAAAGGGGGAGAAAATCTTATGTAATGTGTTGGCTCTGATACCAAAAATCTTATGCAAAGTGTTGCTGCTCAGAATTAGTTCAAATTCAGCTTTCAGTGTTATTCAGAAGTTATTTGTGAAGCTCAAAGTTCAGAACCAATATAACAAGAGCTGTCAAGATGTTATTGAGGGGGAGTATGTGTCTCAGGGGGAGTACAAGATTGTTATACCTGAGTGATGATGTGGTCCTTCAATGTGGTCCTGAAGAAAAATTGTGCTTGTGCTCAGTTCCTGAAGTGTGCTCTGATACCTTTTCTCACTGCAGTTCAGTTGCAGGGGGAGTGTTGTGAAGCTGGAGTGTTTGTTTATGTTTGTGAAGCTTCAGGGGGAGTGTGTGTGATGATCAGGAGTTGATCAGGAGCTCTGATACCATGGTTGTGATGATCAGGAGTTGATCAGTACTTGGGTTATGTGTGCTTCAGGAGTCAGAAGCTGAAGCTGTTGTTTAACATAGCTGAATCCGCTGCCTAAACTAATTGCTATGATGTATTATTGTGGAGTTCTTCATTGCTGAGTTGATTTTATGGGAGGTTGAAGAACTTGGATGGTTTTAGCCAAAAATTTCCAAAGGGGGAGATTGTTGAGTCTTTTGGTGTTGGCTGCATATTTTGGCAAAACCAAAGTATTAAATAGAAGCATCTCCATATTTATAACAAGTCTTCAGTTGCAAGAAATTTCATTTGAAGCTGTTCAGAAGCTCAAAATGACATCAGAAGCTGAATGCCTCATCAGAAGCACTGTAGTTGTTCAGAAGCTGATTTCCGGTTCTGATGCCAGCGTTGACTTCTGTTGACCTCATCAGAAGCTGGGTTTTCAGATTAGTTTTTGCGCGTATCTTGGGAGATTTAGCAAGGAATTATCTTTGTATAATTGCTTCTAGAATGCTGATTAAATTGGAGAAGATCTCATTGAAGATTTGGTTCAGTTTCATGATCTTCGTATTTTCTTGTTATGATCTTTCAAAGATTCAATGCAGTTTTATTTGTTACATTATTGGATCATTCTTATTCCAGTAACAAATCAATTCAGAAGATTAGTTTGTTATTTATGCTGCAAGACTGAAGGCTATATAAGGAGGAGGGCTGCTGCTATTCAAACGACAATTTTAAGAGTATTATTCAGAGAATAGAGTCTTTGTTTTTAACTTAGAGTTTTTATTGTGCACCACTCATTGTTTGAGTTGGTTTAGAGTTTTATAGAGTTGTAATTCATTCTAAGCCTTTAGGTACGAATGAAGTCTTTGTGTTTTTGAAGTCTTCTTAAAAACATAGTGTTATTGTTAAGGGTTGTTTAAGTGACTGGGTTGCAGTTGCTTGAATAGGAAGATAGTGGTTTCTATTACTCAGAGTTGGGTAGAAGTCTTACTAGGTGGAGGTTAATTGCTTGGGATAAGAACTGGGAGTCAGTGTCTGAGTCTTAAGGATTAAATCCAATAGTGGATTTCCTTCCTGGATTGGTATCCCCCAGAGTAGGAGGTGTTTACTCCGAACTGGGTTAACAAACCTTGTGTGCCTTTTATTTTCTGCCTATTATTTGCTTTTATAATTGTGCTAAGTTCTGTTCAGAACCTGCTAAGTTTTAATCAGAACCAGAACCTGTTAAGTATCTTATTGCCTGGCCAGAATTTCACTATTGTTTCACTGTTTGTCAATGGTTCTATTATTGAGGGCGTGGAAGGAATTCAGGGTGTTGTGTTTAATCACTTCTCATCTCATTTTCGACCAGTTGGTGTGGAACGACCAAGCATAGAGAATCTTAATTTCAAAATGCTTAGTGTGGGGCAGTGTGGTGATTTAATCAAACCTTTTTATATGGAGGAAGTGAAGCAAGCAGTGTGGGATTGTGATAGTTACAAAAGTCCAGGACCAGACGGTATCAATTTCGACTTTATCAAGGATTTTTGGCCTGAATTAAAGGATGACTTTATGCGTTATATTTCTGAATTTCACAGGAATGGGAAATTATCAAAAGGTATTGATAACACTTTCATTGCTCTAATCCCTAAAAGTGATAGTCATCAGCGTCTAAATGATTTTAGACCCATATTTATGGTTGGTTGTTTATATAAGGTTTTATTTAAGATTCTTGCAAATAGATTGCGGTGTGTCATGGCTACAATAATTTCATAACCCAATCAGCTTTTATTCCTGGTAGACAAATTCTTGATGGAATTTTGATTGCTAATGAGTTGGAGGAAGATGCTATGCGCCTAAAAAGGACATGCTTCTTTTCAAGGTTGATTTTGAGAAGGCTTTTGATTCAATTGATTGGGTCTATCTTGAGGCAGTCATAAAAAAAAGATTTTTCCTACCTTGTGGTGCAAATGGATTATGGAATGCATTAGTATGGCTTCATCTTGGGTTCTTTTCTTGTAAATGGCTGCCCAACAGATGAGTTCAAATTTGAACGAGGCCTGAGGCAAGGTGATCCGCTTTCTTCTTTTCTATTTTTAATAGCAGTTGAAGGGTTAAATGTTATAATGAATGCTTTAGTGGAGGCTGGCCACTTTTCTGGTTACAAGTTGGGTGCTAATAATCTAACCTCAATCACTCATTTATAGTTTGGTGATGATACTTTGTTAGTTGGTGACCGTAGTTGGGCTAATATAAGAGCTTTAAAAGCTTTGCTCATACTTTTTGAAGCGTCGTCTGGCCTCAAGGTGAATTTCCATAAAAGTATGTTAGTTGGTGGTAACATTCATGATTCTTGGTTGGCTGAGGCAGCATCTGTTCTTAACTGTAAGTTGGGCCGATTACCCTTTTTGTATTTGGGATTGCCGATTGGTGGTGATTCTCGTAAGTTGAAATTTTGGCATCCTTTACTTGATCGCATTAAGTCAAGGCTATCATGTTGGAAGAGCAAAACTTTATCATTGGGTGGTCAATTAATACTTCTAAAGTTTGTCTTTCATCAATTTGCAACTTTAGACAACCAAGATTAATTATGGTTGGTATAAATCGGTCCCACATAATACATTATATTACTTTACACTTCCCAATGATTTAAATCACTCAACTACATTTTCTAAATATCCATACCACTCCTCCAAAACTCTTAAATGGGTCCCATCAAACCCTACCATATATCTCACATTTATATATTGTATATATAACTATATGTTTTTGTTGGAGTTTTAATATAAAAAAATTGATATTGGCATTGCAAAAAGTGAAATGCACCGTTGCTTTGCAGAACCACCATGGTATAACAGAGGGTGTCTTTGTTTCTCAAAATAGAGTGAATTATCCACGCACCCCTGACAAAGTGTTATTGGTTTTGGTGAAAACGCTCACCAAGTCAACCGATATTTATGCTCTAACACAATGGAACACAAATCCTACTTTATGGTATGTATTTTTCATTTGGAGACTCAGTTAAGAAGTGAAACTAATAAGCCAAAGGGTTCTTACTCTTAATTGATGTTGGCGTGTGCCTTCAGGTGACGCGCCTTAGAGTGGTGGACGTTTAGTCCACGTGTCGCTATCTGGTTGACCTTATGGCCGGTCCGAAACAATCATCATCTTCAAACTCATATGTTCATCATCTTCAAAACCTCTCTCTCTTTCAATTGAATATGGATTGGTGTTTTCTTAGTTTTGATTTGAGACACTAAAATTTAGGGTTTTGATCTGAATTTTATGGGTTTGATGAAAAATTGATGAAGATTGAAGATGATGATGATGGTGAAGATAATAAACATATGGAGAAGAATAAGATGAAGATGGCTGCTTTCTGAGTTTTTTAATGAAAAAAATATTTATAAATTAAAATTATTACTAATTTTCATATGGACAAGTCATCTTAGCGTTTTTTTTTATATAAAAAATGAAAAAAAAAGTACTAACATGTACATGTTTTAAAAGATAAAGAATTTGAACGGAACAAAAAAAATAAAAGACTAAATTGTTACAAATAAATAAGATAAAAGACCCATACAGTAATTTTTCCAAAATTCAACTAAAGCTACAATCAAGACATCTATAACAACTCAATAAGCAATAACTGATATGATCCTAGTAATAGTCAATAAATAAAATTGAAATGACCTAAGAAAACAGGATGACATCCATGTCATTGTCAAGGCTTGAAACTCAACTAATGACTTAAATACAAAATTAATTAGAAAAACAGACCCATAATATAAATTCAACAACAATACAGAGAAAATTTGATATGAAATTTAGAAAATTTGACATTAATGGAAACTCAAATGTACAAAACACTAAATATGAAAGTACTCTTCAAATAAAGAGCAACTATATATGGATTTGTATAGCATTTCTCTGTCACAAGATTATTTGGTATCCAAACTATTAAAAGAATCATCTATCATATAATTATTGCAAATTTACAAGAGAACCAAGTCAAAGAATTTTGGAACTCATGTTGAATGCAATTAAAGTATTTCTTTTGTAACTGTATATATGTAATTCCATTTGATATTCTAAGCCCCCTAAAAAATATACAACTCATCAATGAAACAATATTTGATACCAACATTCTTATTTTATGAATGAATGACACTAATCTATGACATGATAAGAACTAAGAAGTCAGCAGTAACAAATACTTAATCATTCTGACATTTACTTTGTGTGTTTTATTTCTCAGAAGCTCTCATCTTTTCAACAAGAATCCTTTCACTTCTTCCAATTTTTTTTGGCTTCTTCTATTTTCTCGCTCATTTTCTTTCGCAAATCAAGAATCCTTTCCCTTTTTCCAATTTTTTTTGGCTTTGAATCATCATGTTGAGCTGAACTGGTTGAACTATCCATCACTGCACTATTCGAAGGCGAACTGCAAACAGAAACATCATACATCTTCTCTTCGCTAGCTTCGTGGTCACTTTCTAATGAAGGCATACTAAGATCTTTCAAATCACTAGTTTCTTGTTGTTGGCCACTTTCTAATAAAGGTTTTGACAGTTCTTCAAAACTTTTACTATTCCTTATTGCTGCTGAAAAAGAAAAACTTGATGGAAATGCTTGAGAATCTGATTTCCTAGCTGGATCTTGTCTCGATTCGCTACTCTTCGGTTTTCGTTGTTTCGGTTCTGGACTATCACCTGAGGTCTTTGCACTAGCTTTCACTCCACCAGAAATTTGATTATTGGTATCAATTGAATTTGAAGTTTCATTCCCAGATTCTTGGTTGATCCATATGAAAGGTGCAACATTCCGAGGAACCCAATCATCTTTTTCCGCTAGCATCCATCGAATGCCTATGTTTTCACTATTTGGGAGCACTAAAGTGTCCCGAATTGCTGCCTGCAAAAGAGAAATAAAAACTAAGTTTGCAAGTGGGAGATGCTCTATACATTTCTATAAGTGAAGGCATGAAATCACATTTCCCCAAAGATTTTTTTCTTAACGTCATTTCCGAAGGAAATTCCCCTTTGAGCATAATTATTGATTATTGACACTGATGGCATTGGTATATATATGGATTACTTAGGGCCTATTTGAATTGGTTTATTTGAACTTATCTACTGATTGTTTTAGAGAACTTATAGAAACAACTTATGACATGTCCATATGCAGTTATCAGCTAATTTTCATAAGCTCTATGATAGTAGCTTATGAAAACAACTTATAGCTAATAAAAAAACAGTCGGACTTTATTTTACTTTTTGTTACAAAAATATCTTATACAAACACTTATATGATAGGTAGTTTATCTAAATAAACAAGGTCTTAGTCTTTTACATAGATTAAACAAGGACATGCAAAGTTGAACAAGAAAAAGTAATACTTCGCAAACATCCTTTCATAACTTAACAAAAAGGGAACTATTTGTACCTTGATCCGGTTGATCAGGAACAAAGCAATGTGCGTATTGGTTATCTTGTGTTCTCCAACAGATGATTCCAAGTTGAAGTCTATATCAGGCATAAAAGTGAAACCATACCACAGTTGATCGGAGGGTGGTGGCTTTATAAAAAAACGCAGTGTCCCTCTGAGAGATGCTACCCTTATTGCCAAAGAGATAGGAACCTTTGATAATAAACAAATTCATTAATTTGAGAGTAACACAACATTAGCTATTTATAACTTCAATTATGTCTCTCCTTGTGCATCAATCCACATGAAAGTGCTCAAAAACAAGATATGCATTGTGCACCTTTAGTTGTTAATGAGGTAACATAAAAAAACCATTGAAATGCTTTCACCTACAAGTTCGTTTTTTTTTTTTGGAGTTGGTTTTTGACATGATAACTGAGCCTATACAATCAAATGATTTAGAGTTCACAAAGGTACAAACCACTTAACATGGTTATATAGAAGATTCTTAATAAAGAAAGAACGGCTGACAAAAATGCAGTGGGAAAAAAGCAACCAATGGGAAAAAAGGAGGGAGTTATAAAGAGATGGTACCTGTGAAACATGCTTGGCAACAGAATTTAACATAGATTTCCATCTTGATCCTTGACTTGAGGAAGGTGCATTGCTCCTTAACTTCTTTGACACATCTGCAAAGGGAAAATTGACATCATCCATATGAGAGCACTTATATCTAGATATCAGGACCACTTGTCCACACATATTTTTCGAAATTTATAATCTATAGGTGAAATGCAGAACTAGAAAAAGTTGATAAGGCATCCCCTAGGAAAACAAGGTCAAAAAAACTGTTGAAAACCACATGATTTCGTTTCCAATGTGACAAATGTAAAAAACTAAAATCTAATATGATGCTATAGGTGGTTAGAGAAGGAGTTTTGGAAGGCCCCTGCTATCACCAAAAGTGCTAGAGAAATTTACAGTATAACATGTTTGAAACTTTTGCCTCTCTTTTAAAAACCAAGACATGAAAATTATTTTATTACACAAATATGCTTTCCATGCATGAGCTCTAATACATTGTGAAAGATACACCATCCAGAAAGCTTGAGCTTTTAGATGAAGGTTCATAAATGATGTTTATACCATGAACAGAACTAACATTATGATTTTCCTCAACTACATTTTAACGGGAGAAAAATTCAGTACAAAGTTAACAAACAACTACGTAGAGAAAATACATAAATAGCAGAATATAATAGCACCATCTTCTTTTAATAGCACGTAAGTACTAACCATTGTTCCAGTCACCATCTTCTTTAGGCTCTTGCAAATCATTCATTCCTTCTGCAAGACCAAATTGCTTATCTAAATACTCGAAATCTTGAAGAATATCTGATGGGACAGACCCAACATTGTTCGACCCGGGATTTGAGCCCTCTTTCTCTAGCTCACCAACTTCTAGCCTTGTTTCAATCTCTAATATTGCACTTCCAGAATATTCAATGTCAACCTCCAAGGCACATACCTCGCTCATTTCCATCGGAAGAACCCTCATCCCAATGATACAGGGTGGGACATTCCCCATGTTGATGTCTGTACAGACGACTTCACCGACATATGCAGGAGTTCTCATGTTGGTCAATGTCCTCTGTAAAAAAAAATAGAGAAGACCATCACTTACCATAACAAAATAAAGTTTTCAACATATTTCTCCGTAAATAAAACAGTGTAGTCAAATAGGGTCTATAGCAGTATATAATGCAATAGCATAGCAAAATTTGAACAAATCGCTATTGTTCCACTATACGACGCTGCTTAGTACAAAGTGTTGTCATATAGTAGCTATAGTGGCGCTGTAGCCTGCAGCATAGTGAATTTGATCAAATCGTTATTTTCCGTGATCCACAATTGACAACGCTGAAATAAAAAATTATGAACATTCTCTCAACAATTTAAAGGAACGGAGTTTGCGGGACCAAAATGGGGCAAGCCAGTTGTTAAATTGCTAATGTTATAGTACCTTCCATTCATACAAATGTAGAAGATTATATCATTACCTGAAAATTATACATCTTATATACACTTAACGTGTTAAGGTAAATAATAACTATTCAGAATTATGCAGCTTGAACCTGTTAACTTGAGTTTTTGGAACAACAGGCAACGGTAAGAGTTGCTAAAAGGATATAATATTCTACATCTAGGGTTTCAATATGGATGCCTTAGTACTAATATCAATTTAACAAAGTAACAAACTAACATAGAGAATGCAAAATTCTAAAGATTGATTGTTAGACAAACAAATTCTCATCTAATATAAAGATGATTAAAAAGACTCAGAATCAACTGCATAAATTCATATAGGAAAATCTTTAACCTGAATTCTCTCTTGCACGGATTTCTTCACTTGCTCGTTGCCTTTGATATCAAAAAAGAGGCGGGAAATCAACAAATTCCAACATAATGTTCCCTCATCAATACCAAACTTTTCATCAGAGTCAGAACAGACAGAAAAATGACTTTGGCTTCCTGAATGAGACAAGGTTGATGATAGTGATGGAGCATCGTCTGATATGGAACTTCTCGGAAGACTAGTTGCTGCAGCATTTTTCATGTAGCTAGTGGCTAAAACTGCATCTTGGCAAGCCCGAAATTTCTCAGTTTTCTTTTTGTCTTCACGGCTTGAGAATGAAGTCCATTTGTTATCCAAGCCAACTCGGGAAGATCTTCTCGTAATTTTTTTCAAAAACTGACGGACCTTTGAGGAAGATCCATCCGTCTTAGTAGCCCTTTCTATTGCCTCAACACTTGATCCTACTGATGGTTTCATAAAAGAATGATATTCAGTATTTAATGATGTCAGATAACTATGAAACTCTTCTTGCAACTGCGAATACCATTGGAGTTTTTCTCTTTCATCACATGAGGCCAAACGGAGGGCCTTACACCATGCCTCTTTCTCAGATGAAGTCTCAAGATATACATAAAGAGTTTTGCTTCCATGGTATATCACAGAGGTCCTGTTTTCCACTTTGATGGGGAACTTTTTTGCCCTATAAAATTCATTGCAAATCAAATAAGAATGTGTAGTACCTAATTTCCTCGGTTAATGATTATGAGAATAATAAAATATATCTATCCATAATCATTTGAGGTATGACACTTATAAGCCAAGCCATATCATGTTATCTTTTTCTTTAGGATGCATGCATGTCATAAAGGAAATGAGATCTATCATTTCTAAATACAAATCAGAGCAAGTTCAAAAGAAACCCGTTTACAACACTTCTTTAAGATGTGAATCATATGTTGAATCAAAACGATGTGATTGTTCCACCCAGGAATTGAACTCAGGTTCTCCTGAGCAATTCGTCTTTTGGTGAAGCTCATTAACCACTTGAGCCCAATTACTTGGTTAATTTGACATAAACTTGAGAATTATCAAGATAAACTAGACATTAGCAACATATATTGAACTCAACCAAATAACTAAAACTAATATTCTAGCTATTCGCCAAAGAAATCAACCTTAAAATATCACAAACTAAAATCAACAAATCAACCTGAAAAATATAATGAAGTCCACAAATCACAAATTTAAGTCACATAACGCAAATGAAAACAAAAACCACACACACCATTACCATTTTTTTGTAGGAACGCTTGTGGCAGAAACAGCTTCAACGATGCATCCTTTGAGCTGAATGGTTGTATGCAATCCATCAGGCTCAGTGAGAACAAGTGACTGACCTTTGATATTACCATACTTCCTAACAGGAGAAACCTCAAAAAGCTCTTTTTTCCTTTTCACCTCTCTTGATGATCTTTCCACAAAGTACTTTGAAACCTTCTCTGGTTCTAAAACCCAAACTACACCCTGAAGAAACCCAAACCCAATATCAATGACATGAACAATCTGAAACACACAAAAATAAACAAATAATAAAATAGCAAAAAAAAACTTAAATTAAGATTTACTTATGTTATCTTGGTGGATTTTCCTACACAATGATACGAACAATCTGAAACACACAAAATAAACAAATAATACGACAACAACCAAGTTTTATCCCACCAAGTGGAGTCGGTTACATGGATCAAATTACGTCAAAACATAATGTTATATCATAAACCATATTTCAATCCAACTCATTGATCTCTAAATATTTCTTAATACTTTCTCTTATAGTTACTCTATGACTTCCTATGCCTCTAGTAATCCGACAATGCTTCATCTGATCTACTCTCCTTACTACAAAATCTACGGGGCTTCTCTCTACATGTCCAAACCACCTAAGCTTATTTTCTACCATCTTTTCTACTATATGTAGAAAATAAACAAATAATAAAATCGTAAAAAAAATTACAAAAATTCATATATGCAGTACTTATACTTAAGGTATCTAAGTGGATTCTACTACACAATGATATGAACAATCTGAAACACACACAATAAAAATAATAATAATAATAATAATAATAATAATAATAATAATAATAATAAAACAGTAAAAAAAATTAAAAACTTAATATATATCCTAGTGGATTCTACTACACAATGACATGAACAATCTGAAACACACATAAATAAACAAATTATTATAAAATAGTAAAAAAACATTAATAAATTAAAATCTACTTATATTATCATAGTAGATTCTACATTTCTACTACACAATGACATGAACAATCTGAAACACACAAAAATAAACAAATTATAAAATAGTAAAAATAATTAAAAATTAATATATACTAATGTTAAATACAAAAATTCAAAAAAAAAAAAAAGGAGAGGGTTTTTTGTGGAAGAATCAAAGTTACCTCTTTTTTGAAAGATTGATGAGAATCAATTTGTGAACTGCTACTACTACTACTACGATCAAGTTGGTTTGTAATTGATGAAAATTTGGCTTTATCACTGTTAATTTTCCTACGAAGTCGTTTAAGGATCCACAAGAAACCAAGAAATTCCGCAGCAACAACAACAATAACACCAAGAAAAAAACCAAAGAGGATCAACAAAGAAACCATAACCATTTCTTCAAATGTTCGAATTTTGGAAATGTTGGAATGAACCAGATGAGGAAATCGATAAAAGAGTGAATTTTGAAGATACTCTTTTGAAGAAACAAGTTGACGATGATGAATTGTGAAGGAATTAGAATCAGATGCTGAAAGAATAGTGCAAAATCACTTTTTTTGGCTTAGAAAAAAATCGATTTTTTTGGGTTTTTTGTACCCAAAAAAAAAAATCACATTTTTGGGGTTTTTTTATTTTGTTTTGAATTGAATTGAATTGAATTGAATTTTTTGGGTATTTTGTGAATGAATGGAATTTTGAGAAATGTGTGCATGAAATGAAATGTTGTGATTGTAACAATGAGTGGGAGAGAAAGATTTAGCGGTTTGATAATAAATGGAAACTTTATTGAGATGAATTTTGTGGGTACCACAAAAAAATTCTTATGAATATTAATCAACACAAGAAAACGTGTTGAAGAAAATTTGAGAAAATGTCATCATTTCAAAAGAAAGAAAAAGAGAGAATGTCATGTCAACATTTTCAAAATATATGTCTAAAACAAATTGGTCAAACTCTTAAAAGTTCATGTGTAAAAAGAAAATAAATCACTAAATCGAACTTTGTTTTTGTGTTTGTAAGTCAATTTTAAATTTGTCTCTAACTTTATTAATATTTTAAATTAGTCTTTGTCAAATGTTTTTCAATTAAGTCTATATCTTTATGTTTTTTTACATGATTAGGATATAATTGAAAAACTTTTAACAAAGACAGGAATTAATTTGAAATATTAATAGAATTAAGGATTAATTTAAGAGTGACTTAAAAGATTGGACCAATTTAATGATTTACTCAAAAAAAACCACCAAAAAATGGTAGAAAAAATGATTTTAATTGCATTTAAATATATAATAATATAATTTAATTCATATACACTCTTAGTGTTAACAACACATGCCTTTTATCCTAATTAAATTAAATATTTAGGATAAAGTCACGTAGATAATTAGGTGTGACGTGTTGATAGTGTATTTACACATATTTATTTCATATAGAAAATAAAAAGTGATAGAATAGAAAGGATAATCTCATTTAAAAAAAAATATAAAACCAAAAAAGATTTGTGTGAAAAAAAAAACAAAAGATTATTCGGGAATATGAATGGAAAGTTAGAATTCATAAAAAAAATTATTGTAAATGACTTTAACAAGTTATACTCTAAAAAATTCCTAAAAAAAAACTTATACTCTAAAAAATATTAGTATATCACTATTTTGATCGTAAATGTGTGGTTTGCTTTTATTATAATATTGGGTTAATACTGTTTTTTGTCCTTGTAATATTAGCGAATTCCGGTTTTTGTCCTTATTAAAAACAAAATTTAGATTATGCCCCTGTAATATCATATTCTTCCACTTTTGGTCCCTCACTTAACCACGTCAGCAGAATCTGCACACGTGGCATGCTGACTGTGTAATTTTTTTGTTTTATGTAATTAATTAGTTTCCAAGTGGTTTTTTATTCTTTTTAATTCTTTTTTTTTTGTCATCCTTTTTTTATTAATTAATAATTATTTTAAAAAATATTAAAAATCAATTAAAAAAATATTGATTTATCTCTTCTATATCGATTCCCTTTCTTCTCTTCCTCCCTCTTATCTTCTTTCTTCTCTTCTTTCTCTTCCTCCTTCTCTTCTCTTCTCTTCTTTTTGATTTCTCTCTTTTATTCTCTTCCCCTCTCTCGTGCTCTCTCTTGTGACCAGAACCCATAAACTTGTTTTCTC
Source organism: Medicago ruthenica (assembly GCA_018208015.1). Classification (NCBI taxonomy): domain Eukaryota; kingdom Viridiplantae; phylum Streptophyta; class Magnoliopsida; order Fabales; family Fabaceae; genus Medicago; species Medicago ruthenica. The sequence continues at coordinate 15,279,571 of CM031376.1, forward strand.
TTTTCTTAATTTGACCCTTTTTTGATTTTTTCCCTTTCTCTCATCAATCTTCCTCTATATCATTTTGTTTGATGTGTTGTTGTTGCTTTGTTGTTGTTGTTGTTGTTGTTGTGTTGATGTTGTTGTTGTGTTTCCCTTTCCTTCGATTCTTTCTTATTCTTCTTCTTCTTCCTTCAATTTCCCCCAAATTCAACCAAATCTTGTTTTGAGGGCTTTGATTTTTTTCCCCAGATTTTAATTATGAGCAGAAGTGTTTTTTTGAGTCCTTCGGTTATACATCCCTTGGTTGTGCATCTGCCGATTCATTAAATTTCAGGGTTCCAATTTTGTTGTTGTTGTTGTTGTTATTGTTGTTGCTGCTCCAATTTTGTTGTTGTTGTTGTTATTGCCGCGAGCTGCTCCAAATTCAGGATTACGATATTTTTCATGAATTTGGGCTTTTGGATTTAAGAGATTTAGGGTTGATGGATTTTTCAAAAATTTGAGATTGAGGAGTTTGAGATTGATGATTTTTTCGTAGTGAAAAAAAAAAGGTTATGCAGAAGGAGGTTTGATTTTTTGTAGTTAGATTGTTGTTGAATATGTTTTTGTTTTGTGTGGTTTATAAGTTTATGAGTTGAGGGGATGAAGATGATTTTATGCTTTGATAAATTTATGGGTTTTGGTGTTTGAGGTTGGAGAAAAGAGGGTGGAACATGATGAAGAATTTGAACATGATGAAGAAATGATGAACAAAACCTTCATTTAAGTTTTTTTTATAATTTAATTATTTTTAAATTAATGTTATTTATAAAAAAAGCCACTTGGAATTAGTTAATTCGAAACATAATGAAAATAGTCCATTCAGCATGCCACGTGTACAGATTCTGCTGACGTGGTTAATGGGGGACCAAAAGTGGAAGAATCTGATATTACTGAGGCAGAATCTAAACTTTTTTTTAATATGGAGCAAAACCAGAATTCGTTAATATTACAAGGACCAAAAACAGTATTAACCCTATAATATTTGAATATATTAACATTACAAAAACATTTTGTTAGTAAAAATTAACAAGCAAAACAAGCTAAGAAAATTCACATTAGATGATCAAACCAATTGACGAAAGGCGCATTTAAACTAAAATAAATGTTTATTAAAACAAGAAAATTGACTAAAATTACATGTTGCAAGAAAATTTCATTAAGAAAGAGGTGGAACGTCCCACACAAACTCATATATCATCAACGAGATAAACTTGTTTTGGCACAAACATAAATAAAACTTATTTGGACACACTCACATGAATGTAAAAAGTATATGAAAATAATTAAATAGTAGGTATTTCTAAAATAATTAAATGATATGTATTTTTTGAATGTGTGTTTAAATGACTTTAATTTGGGTTTGTGACTATAGAAATATTTCTCATCAACATATATGAAGGCCTAAGGCAAATTTTAATGAGTTTTTGGAAACTTCATAATAATATTTTGGTTTAAATGTTCCTTTTGAGACGTTTTAAAATACAAAATCATTTTTGTCAAAAAAAATACAACATTGATGAAGAGGATTTTTCGAGTCAAGATCCTCTCCATTTATTAGTCTCTCCATTTCTTCCATTTGGAGAGATAAAGACACAAAGAAATTTGAAAATAATTAATAGTGGTGGGTCCCACTAAGTGGGGGACCCACTACATACTTTTTGTATCTATCTCTCACCAAATGACATTGTCCATTTATTTTAAGCAAATGGAGAGGATCTTAACTCGGATTTTTCATATCCTCACACAACAGTATGTATAATGTCGGTTATATTAAAAATAAATTATCAAAACATATAGACCGCGTTTAGTTCGATTTCACTCGAGTTCACAAAAATTCTAAACAAATTGTCCATTTATTTTAAGCAAATGGAGAGGATCTTAACTCGGATTTTTCATATCCTCACACAACAGTATGTATAATGTCGGTTATATTAAAAATAAATTATCAAACCATATAGACCGCGTTTAGTTCGATTTCACTCGAGTTCACAAAAATTCTAAACAAAGTTTTATAAAAGCTTTTTGGTAACGTGATCAAAAGTAAAATAATCCAAGATACACAAAGTTGTGCTGGGATTAGATTTCGATAGATATTTCTCGTATTATTCATCTTAATCGATTGTATATTTTTATGGTTCAAATATAATTTCACCTATCCCTCAGCATACATCTCCATTTCCGGTTAGTGATGTGAGATCCATTGAACCACCTGACTTTCGATGATCGGTGGCAAAATAGTTGATTGTTTCAATGTCATATGAGCGGATAGTTATACATAAATATAAATCTATCCTCTATTTCTAACGTGATAGCACCTATACATAGTTTAAACCATGTCCCTTTGATAGTAAGGCTTGTCAGGGCTCTAACTAAATCAAAAGATCAATTGTGAAACACTGTATTGTCGGCAAAACATTAAAAATGACTTTAAATTAAAGATTATATTGAATGCACAATCATATACAACCAGTCAGATTAAGAGTACAACATAGATTTCTAGCTATTTACATCGAATCTAATCCGAACACAAAAGAGAGTTTAGTTACCTCTGGAGAGCATAACTAACAACACAAGGTTGATAGATGTTGAAGAAGCATCAACAAGCTTGAATCCAAGCTCCCTAACACTCTTATGGTGTCTCACACCTTCCTCTCTCTGTTCTATCTCTATTTGTGTAAGTTATACGTGATTAGGTTTGAAAGAAACAAACTACGTCTCTATTTATAGTGTTTCTGCAAGTTAAAGTTCGATAGGCAAAATACAACTCACCTAGTGAATCGAGCTTTCTTCTTTGGAGAGAAAATTCAGTTGTCTTCAGATATTTCTTGAAACCTCCTTAGTTCGCTTGGCGGACCAAATCCGCCTACCAAACCGCCTTTAGCTTTTCTCCCTCAAACTCCTTGTTTTAGATCACTTTCACTTCAGTCAGCTCGTCTAGCGAATCATGATTTCTCTGAATGTCTTTGTGATGCACTGTCTTGCCTTCTGGCGAGTGCAATTGCATTGCTTGGCTTCTAGTTGTGCCAAAACTTACAAAAAGGTGTGGGAAACAGACCTAATACCTTCCTAGCATAGTTTTGTGATATAAACGGTATTTATATATAATTAGGAATTTTTGTACTGAATTATTTGCAGAACAAGTCGATTAGTGCTATGAAAAATAATAGTAATTTGATATTTATAAAAAATCTTTTAACAAATGAATGCGATTGATTTTGTTTAATTTTTTTTTCAATTGATAATAAAAGTCAATCAATTTAGTATTTGTTGAAAGTTGAAACAACGTCGGTTTACATAAGATTTTATTAAGTTTGGTTTTGACAGTCTTAGAATATAAGACATTTTTAATAACTTATAAAATTATAATATTTTTAAGGACCTAAGATGATCATCTTGGTATCCTTTTTGTTGAACCAACTCTTAAACTCTGTATCCTATCCTGTGGTCCTACCTTTGTTAAGGTTAGTTTCTTCACTCCCAGCATAAGTTTGGAAATAAGCGTCCAAAAAAGCACCAAATGTTACACATTTGGATGTATACTTTTAGACAATTTGTGTCGTTGAAGTAGAGACTCCTAAATAAACGAGGGTTAAAAGAGAGAGAAAACTAACACGATCCTTACGTGAATGACAAACATAATTTGAGAAATAACCTTTTGGTGAATTTGAGTTTGGTTTGAGACCATCTTCTCTTCCTTGGTAGTATGGCTACTTGTGGAGGTATTTTTCGTGATCATAGAGGCACTTTCTTGGGCTGTTTTTGCCAGTAGCCTAGAGGAGGTGTCAGTTTTTGAAGTTGTAGTAACATGGTTAATTATTGCAATGGAATTTGCGGCTTCTAAAGACTTGGGGGTGCCTTTGGCCGGAGATAGACATGACAACAAAACTCATACCTGCGGGTACCCGTCCGAACCAAACCAAATTCGACTCGTGTTACCCGCTTTGACTGTTTTTGGGTATGAATTTGGGTTTTCCCCGATTTTAAAACACGGGTACAGGACATATAACGGAGATATATGTACCCACCCCGAACTCATACACAAACCCGCCCCGAATGTAAAAAATCAATTTATTACCCCTTTTAAATAAATAGAAACCAAAACTCTAAATCATTTCACTCACACAGTCAAAGTCTCAGCCTTTCAGATGACACTCACTTATCATAGTTCTCTTTTTTCTCCTTTCATATCTCACACTCTCGGCCTCTCTCTTCTCTATCACCATAGCCATCGATCGACATCATCTCTTTGCTGGATAATGCATTACAACATTGCACTGGGGGCTAAAAAATACTTTTATTTTTATTAAAATAAATTATCCACTGCGGGGATGTGGCAAGGATACCCGAACCCGTCGGGGACAGGGATGAATTTCGATTTCTCATCCCCGCGGGGTATGGGTAGGGTAACAGGTAAGTATATGAGAGTAGGGTATGGGGACGGGGAAGGTAAAACATGTCCCCACCCCGCCTCGTTGCCATGCCTAGCTGGAGAGTGATTCTTCCTCCGTTGTTCAGGTGTTTAAGAATCTAGACATTATTCCGTATCGGCTTAGGAACCGTTGGCATAATTGTTTACATTTGGGGTTCATCACAGTTTGCTCTCATATTTTTCGTGAAGGTGACTGTTGTGCGGATAAATTAGCAAACTACGGTCACTCTCTCTGGTACCATTTGCCTTGACTCTATTCCTCAGTTTTTGTTAAGGATCGAGTTGGTTCACCTAATTATAGGTTCCCTTATATTTTTGGTTTATGATTTTCCTTCATGTTTATCTTTTTGAGGGTTTTGGTTCGGTCCTCCCTCTTGTACATGTTTTCCTTTTTTTAATAATATATATGGAGTAGGCGGCCGAGGATGGAGGATTTAGTTGGGTGTCAACCTAATTAAAATGTTTCTGGTTTCTCTTGATGTCTTTCCTACCTCTTTGCTTATAAAAAAAAAAGACCATCTTCTCTTCCTCACATGCAATGATTTCCCACTTATGTTACGTGAAGGTCTCATTATAATCATTCTTCGATTTTGAGAACTTTATCAAAACAATAAATTTATATTTTGTGATTGTAACTTCTGTGATGTAGTTTTATGTATTTTGTTTAAAATCAAAAGTTAGAAATTTGTTATTATTTTGTGATGAGAGTTAAACTCATCATTTCTATTTTTTTGTCCATATATTTTTTTTTGTCCAACCAACTACCAAGCCATCTTATCATTTCTTATACACTAATGTATTTTTTTTTTTAAAATACTAACAAGTGCCTTCATAGTATTGTTTAAGGACCTTGAATAGCAAATTTTTATAAAAGTTTGTGTAATCAGTACAATTATGTTTTTTTTTCCCTTACGGACGGACAATTATGTATTTTTTTTCTAATGGTTATGTACTTCTCATATATCAAAATGACATTTAAAAAAGTGATTAATTCAAGTGTTTAATAAAGTTTAGTTTTAAAAAAAAAACTAAGAGAATATATTAAATAACCCAAATAAGCCCCTCTAACACAAGGTGCACCAGAGAAAGATAACAATCCAAAGAGTTACAATACACAACAACACCCAAGCAGCAAAAAGGAGAAAAAAATTTAAAAACACCCTTCAAACACGACAAAAGATGCATCCTCCAAGTTAGGTAATCACAGTCAAACAAAACATAATACGCTTTTAACCACCAATACGTCTGAACTTTAACCTTTTCAAGTAAGGAAAGGAGGGCGTCAGCCTTATGATTGAAAATCCTCGCATTCATCTCTTTCCATATGATGTACAACACCGAAATCCAAATGAAGTTGAAAGTGAAACAAGAATTTTTGGAAAAAACCTCATAATCCACCAAATTGAAGATGATCTAGACTGTTACCGTGATGAACTGTTGAAAATCCTAACCAGCCGAAAATAAGACTCCATAGACGCTCGTAGAAATCACATTGAAAACATAAGTGGTATTTGTCTTCCAAGCAGCCACAATTAGTAGAATAATGAATATCAGTGGCTGCCAAGATATGCCGCCTAAACAAATTATCCTTAGTTGGAATCCGATTTAAAAGCAAACGCCTGAAAAAAAAAATATTAACTTTGAGCGGCCCCACTTTAAGCCTCAACACATGATTAAAACCCATATTAAAATCAACTTCAGCAACAATTAAGTTGTTATAAGCACTTTTGACAGTATATGTTGGGAATGATGAAGTTACCAAACCCACTGGTCCGCCACCTCAACCTACAAAGCAACATTAGACAAACGTTCCACACACTCCCTCACCACTTCCAAGCCTCACTATTAACACCTCAACCCAACACATACATATCAACAACAATTATTAATTTATCATCTGCTAACTCAAAAAGTTTTCTATAACTAACATTTAGAGAGGAACCATCAAACCACAGATCCTTCCAAAAAAAGTAGACCTCTCATCACTCACCCCTCTAACAACCTCTCATCTAACACCACCATTTCCCCTTCAAATATAATTCAAATTCTACGTACCACCATACCGACCCTCCCTCTCTCCCAAAATATAACCTCCCTCCTTCCTCTCCATACTTCGAACATAACACTTTATACCACAAACTCCCCCTTTCCTTTAACACCTTCCACACCCATTTACCAAGTAAAGATAAATTAAATTCCTTCAACCTCCTAATCGCCAAACCTCCATTCTTCCTTGACAAACATAAAATCATCCCATTTTATCAAAGATAATTTCCTAAAATCCTCACAACCCCCCCCCCCCCCCCCCCCCCTCCCCAGAGAAAGTACTAAAAAAAGAAGCAAGAGTAGAAATGATACCCGAGGAAGCCTTGAAGAAGGAAAGAAAATAACCCAAAATGGAAGACAATAGAGACTTAAGAAGAATCAGTCGACCTTCTAAAGAGAGGTTCCTGCTTTTCCAACCATACAATCTGTTTTGAATGTGATCGATAAAATGATACCAAAAATGAAGCTTTCTAGGATCCTTACAAATGGGCAACCCCAAGTACAAGAAGGGAATGCGACCATGTTTGCAATTAATTACTGATGCCGCTTCATGCAACTACAACTCACACTCAGCAACATTAATACCAAATAACATGCTTTTGTGAAAATTAATTTTTAGGCCAGAAATGTCTTCAAACAAAATTAAAACCACCTTCAAAGATCTAATATTAGTCCACCTTTTAGCCCCAACCAACAAAGTATCATCTGTGACATCCTGATTTTTAATATTAGTTTATTAGTATTATTATTAGATAATAGTATTATTATTATTATTATTATTATTATTATTATTATTATTATTATTAGTTTCTTTGACGATAGTAATTTAATTATTCGCATTTATTGGGAGAATAGGTAATGAAGAAGTGGACGTGACAGGAGCACAACGACCTAGCCCAAACCTACTTAAACTAAAGGCCTTAATGTCGAATAAAAAACCGAGGAAATAACGTCAAGTAGAAACGAACAAGGTCTTACGGCACGATCGCTATCTCTTTTATTTTTCTTTATCTCTCCTCTATAGAAAGAGGGGATGATACGTGGGTGGCGTGGTATACCTGATCGTTTGGTCAACGAGACGTACGTAAGTCGACATAGCTCCATTTATATTTATATTTTTTTTTTCTTTCACTTAGCCTGCCTCTCCACGGACCAACCCGGATCTGCCCTCGAAAGTCTCTCTGCATTTTGGGAGCAGAGCATGCAAAATCGAGCAATGAATCTTAGAAAAACTTCCTCTGGTCTCTATAAATCTGTCAAAGCAATAACAGGTACTTCTATGAGGGCTCCCGCCCCTTTTATGCCCGTCGCCTGTGTTGAATGGGATATATTGCATTAAAAATGGAGCCTTTGAGTAGTAACCACATGTTGACACTCTTGTTGGGGGATGAAGTCTTAGTTAGCGAGATTAGTGCGTTAGGCCCAATTAGACCCAGGGGCAAGCAACGCCTAGCCAATTTCCAAAATGTAGAAACAACATTGGCATTGCCTTATAGACGTTTAGCTCTGAATGCACTAGTGGAATGCCATAAGAAGGGAGAGTTGACTTTCGTAGTTCTACACAGTCTAAGTTGAATCTCCAAGGCGCTATATTATAATTGCATCGTGCCTTATGGACACTCAAGGCTACTCAGTTGTTGAGGAATGGATGACAGGGATTTCTAACTTCAGTGTGCGATCTTATTTATTTTGAGGAGTCTAGATTAGGTGTTCTGATCTAGGATTTTGGGGATCATTTGATTTTGATTTTTGGATTGATGTTGATGGATCTATAAGATCATGATGTTGATGTATTTATAGTTTGAGATTTTATGATGTGACCGAGATTATGTAGTCGAGATATTTATTTCCATTGTGATCTGTTATATATTTGATGAAATTTTTATCATGAGAATTTAGTATGAGATATTTGGCGAATAGTAACACCTTGAATTTGATTATGTGCATGATTTCTTAGTTAATTATTAGTCTCGGGGTTCAGCGTATCACAATAACCTTGTTGGCAGATTCGGCTTGTCCATTGGCTTGGGGGTGTACAACCGAGACGAACTTCGTTTGTATCGCTAAGTTGTTGTAGAACTCCATGACTGAGGTGTTGGCGAACTGAGTTCCATTGTCAGATACTATGTATTTAGGAAGTCCAAAATGACAGATAATTTTCTTCCAGTAAAATCTTTTCACTCTTTCCGCTGTGATCCGTTTTAGTGAAATACTCCACACCCACCATGAGGACTTTTAGTTGTCCTGGCGCTAAGGGAAACCGTCCTACTATGTCAACTGCCCACTTGTGAAAAGGCCATGGTGAAATGATAGAGGTGAGTTCGCATGATGGAGCATGTTTCTTGTCTGAAAATCTTTGACACTTGTCGCATTTCTTCATAAATTCGGCGCAATCTTGTAGCAATGTTGGCCAATAATAACCTGCTCGCAGTAATTTTGCGGCTAAAGCACGTCCACAAATATGGCTTCCACAAACTCCTTCGTGAAGCTCTAAAAGTACCAGTCTCGTCTCATTTTTGCCTAAGCATCTGAGCATGGGGGCCGCCCTCCCCATCTTGTATAGTTTTCCTCCAACCATGGTGTATTTTAATGCTATCTTCCTGACCTGTATCTCTTCCTCCTCGTGTCTTGGTGAGAATGAACCTGTGAGGTATTTGATTAATGGGGTCATCCAACTTTCTTCATTACCATCCAGGGCGTTCACTTCAGTTGTTTCCATGCTCGGTGTTGAAATTACCTCTTGTATTATTGTTTTGTTGTTTCCCGGCTTTTTGGTACTAGCGAGTTTCAATAACATGCCTACTCTGGAGTTCTGTTCTTTGGGCACATAGATTGCTTCGAAGAATTTGAAGTTGTTCGCCAAGCTTTAGACTTTAGCCAGATATTTGATGAGCTGGGCGTCCTTTGCTTGATATTCCCCGATGATTTGGCTTGTCATTAGTTAGGAGTCGTTTCTCGCTCTTAAGTTTTCTACACCCATCTCTTGTGCCAGGACCATTCCTGCAATGAGAGCCTCATATTCTGCCTGATTGTTGCTTGCTTTAAATTAAAACCTAAGTGATTGTTCGATAAGGAGGTCTCCGGGTCCTTCCAATACGATTTTGACTCCGCTTCCTTTTAGGTTGGAGGATCCATCCACTGATAGAAGCCAAACGTGTGGTGCGACGTCTTCAATAGGTGAGGTGAATTCTACTAAGAAGTATGCCAGGACTTGGGATTTAATGCTTCCACATAGGAGGAACCGGATGTCATATTCGGATAACTCAACGGACCATGCTACCATCCGGCCGACTAGATCTGGTTTACTTAGGAGCTGCTTAATTGGGTAGTTTGACTTTACGACGATCTTGTGGCTTTGGAAGTATGGTCGCAGTTTTCTTGTTATAGTGATGAACACTAGGGTGAGGTGTTCTATCTTTTGGTATTTTAACTCGGCTCCCTTGAAAACTTTGTTGACAAAGTAAACTAGCTTCTCCCCTTCCACTAAATCTTGAACTAAGACGGAGCTCATGGCATTATCTAAAATGGATAAATATAAGAATAGGATGGCTCCTTTGTATGGGCGATGTAACACAGGCGGGCTGGACAGGAAGGTTTTGATCTTCAAGAAGGCGTCTTCACATTTGGGCGACCATTTAAAGTTTTCCTTCTTTTTGATCGACGTGAAGAAAGAAAATGATTTGTCACCGGCACAAGACAAGAACCTTGATAGCGCTGCTAGCCTCCCTATTAACTGTTGTACTTCCTTGATGCTGGAGGGGCGTCGCATGTCGATGATGGCTTGTCATTTGTCTGAATTTGCCTCAATTCCCCTTCTGGTGAGCATAAAGCCTAAAAACTTACATGCATGTACACCGAATGAGCACTTAGTAGGGTTTAAATGCATGTTGTACTTCCTGACTTGTTGAAGTATTTCTTTGAGGTCGACTGCATGACTTTCTTCTCTCTTTGTTTTTACAACTAGATCATAAATGTAAACCTCTAGGTTCCTTCCAATCTGATTTGCAAACGTGGTATCCATCAGTATTTGGAAGGTGGCACCGGCGTTTTTCAAGCCAAAAGGCATGACTTCATAGTGGTAGTTCTGGTTGTTCGTCATGAATGCAGTTTTTGGGGCATCTAAAGGATCCATTCTGATTTAGTTATATCTTGAGTACGTGTCTATGAAACTGAGAGTTTTATAGCCAGCCAGCCATGTAGGATATTTGATTTCACTGATGAAGCGGACAACTTTCAACTTTTTCACCTCTTCGCCCACCATTTTCCTTCTTTCTTCGCCTAGTTTTCATTTTCTTTGAACTACCGGCTTGATTTCTAGGTTCACATTGAGGTGATGGCAAACTATGCTAGGGTCAATTCGTGGCATGTCCGAGGGTTGCCAAGCGAAGAGGTTTTCTTTCAACATGTGTACTAAGGCTTGTTCCTCAGCAGGATCCATGGAGGTCCCTATTTTTTTTTTTTGATGGGATTGAGCTCCTATTTGAATTTCCTTAAAGTCTTTTGTGGGCTCGATGCATTCATGTTGGTATTCTTCTCGTGGGGCAAGTCTTATCATGTTAACATGGTGGGGCCGGTCATCATTCAACTTTTTCTTCTCCTTTTGTATTCTCAGGCGGTTATGGTAACATTCTCGGGCGATTTTCTGGTCCCCACGTATTGCACCTATCTGGCCATTATCCAATGGATATTTTATCACGAGAAACTTAGTGGACATGATGGGGCCTAAAAGATTTAAAGTCGGGCGGCCTGTAAGCATGTTGTAAGAGTTTGGGGAATTTACTACGAGGTAATTAACTCTGATCGTCTTAGCGTACTTGCCTATTCCAAAAGTCGTTTTCAAGGTGATGTACCTCCAGACATGCATTTGCTCTCCTGTGAATCCCGCCAAGGTTCCTCTAAAAGGTTGCAGCTGATCTGGGTCTAGGCCCATTTTTTTCAAAAGCATTGTAATAGAGTTTATCTGCAGAGCTACCAGGATCTATGAGAACCCTTTTGAGATCCCAGTTGAATATTTGTAAGGTGATAACCATTGGGTCGTCATCATGGGGGACGACACCTTCATAATCTTTGGCGGAGAAGGTGATATCGGGCTCTCGTTCTAGTGCCAGATTGGCGCTGTCATCGAGAAACGTAACTTGTCTTACGTACCTCTTTCGGGAGGCGCTGGATTCGCCACCGCCAGCGACACCTCTTGAGATTGTGTTAAGAGTGTGCCTCTCCTCATTTTTGCTGCCTTCTTCCTTCCTTTTTCAATTTGATTCTTTTGGATGTCGTCTTTCTTCTTCACGACTACCCTTTATATAGCCTCTAAGTTTTCTGTTTTGGATCAACCTCTCAATTTCTCTCTTCAGCTGAATGCAATCGTCAGTGGTATGGTCTTTGATTATGTGATATTTGCACCATGCTCCCGGGTCTGGCCCCATGCGATTATGGACGAGCTATGGGGGATCTTGAATTAATTTTGAATGATAGACCTCCTGAAAAATCCGTTCCCAGCGAGTGTTGAGTGGATTAAAGACTTCGGGGCGTCTGTCTTGGCGTTTGAAGGTTCCCCTGTCCCTTGTTCATTAACTTTCAAAACAAACTTGAACAAAAAGCATGTTCATGGGTTGCAACAACTAATTTGAGTAACCATTTTGTTTTAAGTTTTAAAACCAAGTGTTTTTGCTTTATTTTGGGATTTCTTTAAGTTTCAAATAGCAAACTTGAATGAAAAAGGAGTGGTTTGACGTATGTCTCTCCATTCCCCGATTGAATAAACACTTGACGTATGTCTCGTTGTTTAGACAATCGTCATTCTTTTCAAACTTCACCAAAAATACATTTTTAAGTTTCAACATTTAAACTTGAATGAAAAAGGAATGGTTTGATGTATGTCTCTCCATTCCCCGATTGAACGAATGCTTGACGTATGTCTCGTTGTTCGGGCAATCGTCATTCTATTTTCAAGGATACAAAACATAAAACATATCCAACACACCACAACCTTTTCTTGGTCCCCCGTGACCATTTGAATCAATGCTCGACTCCGTTGAGTCCATTGAACCTTTTCTTGACTCCGTTGAGTCAATTGAATCAATTCTCGATCCCGTTGGATCAATTGAACCTTTTCTTGGTCCCCCGTGACCATTTGAATCAATGCTCGACTCTGTTGAGTCCATTGAACCTTTTCTTGACTCCGTTGAGTCAATTGAATCAATTCTCGATCCCGTTGGATCAATTGAATCATTCTTGGCCCCCGTGGTCAATTCAAACCCTTTCCCCAAACGAACATGTTTTTATCAATTCTAGCGCGATTCAAACAAACGCTTAAGCCTCCCACGCGTGAGCATACAAGCTACGTTTAATCGTAAGAATACGGTCAAAAGCATCGTTCATTAAAAACAACCAACAAATAAACGTTTTTCTACTAAAGAACTACGTAGCTTTGAATTCTCCATTGCACCAGGAGATACGTAGGAGCAAGAGTCCACTCTTGTCAAGCACAATAATAAAAAATATCTTTTTTCCCCTTTACATTTCTCCCCTTTATATATTCAAGCATGCAAGCAAACTTTTAAGAACACTTTAGCCTTAACTAACTAGGAGGTTCCCGTTGAGTACAACGGATGTGAGGGGTGCTAATACCTTCCCCTTGCATAATCGATTCCCGAACCCGATAATGGTTGCGATGACCATCCTTTCCTCATCGTCAAGGGTTTTATTATCGTTTCCCTTCAAAAATAAAACTCAAAGGGTTTATCAACGTTTCCTTTTAAAACAAAAACTTTGGTGGCGACTCCGCAGTCTTTACGAGTGTCCTTATGACCTCGAGCGTTTTTTTCCGAGAGCGCACACCGTTCTTTAACGAACTCGGATATCCTTTTGTTTTGATTTATCCCCAGTCGAGTCATCTTCGTCGTCTTGCATTCATACTTGCATCGCGGGCATTCATAGCATCGCATTCATAGCATTGCATTTATAGCATTTTGCAGTTGAAATTGGTCAAAAATGGTGTACTCTGTATTTAAGTCTCTTCGATCCGTCAAATTAAAAACTCCATTTTTAAATCTCCGTGACGAAGAAACTTAAATAGGGGCATCTGTCATACCCCATTTTTGACCCAATTCCGTTTCAATTTTCTCGTCTTTTGAAGCCAAAAATTTTCGCCGTTTCAGACAAAATTTCAGCAGAGAGGTATTTTAAAATACCTCATTTGATGCTTATAATTAAATTCACGAAGAAAATCAAGCTCTCATTGAGGCATCAGGTTTCAAACTTGTTACTAGCAAATTTTCAAAGAAGAAGAACCTGAAAAATCAGGCCTCAAAGGCAAGCAGTTCTTACCTTACAAGATCTAAGGTTCCACTCAAGCCTTTCAAATGAAGTGCTTGTTCTGGAACATAAGGGGAATAGCTAACTCCTCTTCTAGGTTAGCCTTAAAAAAATCTTATTTTAGCACACAAACCCCACATTATTTTAATATCTGAACCTTGGATGTTATTTGAACATTTCCCTAGTTTATGGTTTAACAGATTAAACTTTAAGCTTTTTGCCCTTAATGATAGAGCCTCCCTGAACCCAAACCTTTGGTGTTTATGTTTGACTCAGCTGAAACCTGTCATTATTTCTTCAACTGATCACCAAGTTACCTTTTCCCTCCATAATAACAATATTAACTTTTGTGTCTCAGCTATTTATGCCTCTACAAATTATATTCATAGGAGACAGCTGTGGCAAACCTTAGAAAATCTCCAAAACCAAATCAACATGCCTTGGTGCTCTATAGCTGATTTTAACTCCATTTTAGGATCTCATGAACACACAGGTGCCTCACCCCCTGCTAGAGGACCTATGAAAGACTTTTCTGATTGGACTGATTCCAATTGCCTGCTCCATCTTCCAACTAGAGGGGCCCATTTCACCTGGTTTAATGGTAGAAGAGGCCTTAGACACACTGAAAGAAGGTTAGATAGAGTGATCTGTAACCAACAGTGGTTGGATATGTGCTCTTCCCTAAATGTTTCAACCTTAACCAAACTTAAGTCTGATCATTTTCCCATCCTGCTTGACTTTGAAAACTCCCAAACCTCTTTTGTTTCCCAGTTTAAATTTATGAGTATGTGGACCCTTCATGATGACTGTAGAAAGGTTATTCAAGATAGTTGGAACTCCAATGTAGTAGGCTGCCCCATGTCATTCTGAATCAGAAGCTGAAAATTTGAAACTTTGGAACAAAACTGTATTTGGAAATGTAAAAGTTCTTGTGAAAGATGCTGAGCAGAAGTTAATATCCATCCAAGCTGACATAGACTCAAATGGTGCTTCAGACTCCTTACTTGACCAACAAAAACTTGCTCAGATTTCCTTGGAAAATGCTTTGCAAAAGGAGGAAGAATTCTGGAGGGAAAAATCTCATGCTTCTTGGCATTCTGATGGTGACAGAAACACAAAATACTTCCACAGGCTAGCAAAAATCAAACACACATCTAAGCTTATAAACTCTATCCAAGATGGAGAGAATGTGCTTACTGACCCAGAGCAAATATCATCACACATTACAAATCACTTTAAAAATATTTTTGCTTCTAACTTTACTGTGCAGGATTTGCAGGTTGATGAACTGACTGATGGAGTGATTCCTCATATGATCACTGAGGATCTTAATCATATGCTTACCTCTCTTCCTTCTCCTGACGAGATTTTTCATGCAGTAAGTTCAATGAAGAGAGATAGTGCTCCTGGACCTGATGGTTTTGGGGCACTCTTCTACCAAAAATACTGGGACATTGTGAAGCAGGATGTGATCAATGCAGTATTGGAATTCTTTTCTAAGGACTGGTTACTTCCCAACTATAATTCCAATACTATAGTTCTTATTCCAAAAGTGCCAGATGCAATATCAGTGAGCCAGTACAGACCCATAGCATTGGCTAACTTCAAATTTAAGATAGTCTCCAAGATCCTAGCAGACAGATTAGCTCCAATCATGAAGAACATAATCTCTCCTCAACAGAGAGGCTTTATTCAGGGTAGAAACATTAGAACTGTATTTGTGTGGCTTCAGAGGCAATCAACCATCTTCACATTAAGTCTTTTGCTGGAAATCTAGCTTTCAAAGTGGATATTTCTAAAGCTTTTGATACTCTAGAATGGAAATTCCTTCTTAAGGTCTTAAGCAGGTTTGGTTTTAATGACAAATTCTGCTCTTGGATCAACACAATTCTCAACTTAGCCTCTCTTTCCATTAATGTCAATGGTAAACTGAATGGATTTTTCAACTGCAAAAGAGGAGTGAGGCAAGGAGATAGGGAGATCCCCTATCTCCTCTCAGCTCAAGATTTTGCTCCAAATTTTCGCACTTTTTGAGTTTTTAGAGGTGAAAAGGGAAAGAAAATGTGTGTTGAAGTGTGGAACTACTGGGTTTTGTCTCAAAACAGTAATGCATCACAACGTGAATTAAATCATGTTGTCTTTGTACGTGACTAAACTCACGTTGCTTCAAACGTGACTTAACTCATGTTAATATAGACGAACTTGACTTAAGTCACGTAGGGTTTGTACGGGAATGAGCATATTTGTTTGTGAGAAAAGCAATTTTCTACCTTATATTCATGCATCGAAGTTATTATGAAAACATAAAGTCAAAGTAACCCACACTGTACAACACAAATAGGTGATACAACGGGAAATTGCTATTTAGGCCTTCCACATTACTCACAGGCCTTCCAAAACTCCCAATAATGAAATGTTTTAATTAAAAATAACATATTTTGTTTGAGCTATTCATTCCCTTTTTGTTAGTAACTAAACATAAATATATGCAATTCGTGGATCTCAAGAACATGATAACTCTTCAAGGAGGTTTTCTAGTTTGCCTAAACTTACTTATTCAAAGGACGAGAATCAACCACACAACTTGGAGAATATCCTTACCATGACCTGGCAGCCCCATCATCTGCTTATTGACTTTTTGAATATTGGTGTCTCTGCCATTGGAAATCATCTGTTGTTATTGAAGATTCCGTAAATACAATTTTATTCTTTTGTGATTTGCAACATAAGATCAATATGTAGAGTATAGACCAATAGTATTTCAGAATAATATATTGTAGAAATGAGATGGAGGACAAATATGGCTTATCCCGGTAGCAAACTGAACAACATGTAACATCAACTTGTATGTAGCATACCAGGTCAAGAGTGTTAACCTTCAATAAAATGAAAATAACATCAAAAGGTAAATTATGGCATATGATTCACAAGCAAAATAGCCTTTACTTTTTGTAAGTTCAGAAGATGAGTAATGATTATCTGTCTCATATTGGTTTTCCCCTGCATATATATAACAATAAGATGGCAGTTTTCATAGTTGTGACATTCACTTATTCTTCTGGTTGATCTCCTGTCATTGGTTACTTGTTCTGTTTTTATATTTTCTTTAAGAATTCTAAACCCCTTCAAAACCATCATGTACATGTTCTTTAATTTCAAAGGGTCAACACAAAAACATGATGCAAGATGTTTGTATTATTCTTACAAGGTTGCTTCCAAAAGAAAGTATCTGCTATGCTATTTATGTGGACGATACTTATAGGTTGGTATATCTCATGTGATTCCAATCGACTATTTTATCTCTAATAATGCAACTTAGCAGATGACCAACAAATACAAATTTACAAACATAAAGGAAATTGGACTAATTGCAATATTTGTAGAGCAAGAAAACCAACAATATAATCATTTTCATTATCATACTCACGATTAGGCCTGTTTATGGTTCAGTTTTTGAAGGAAACTGAACCGAACTGCTACAACAGTTTGGTAAAATTGAACTGAACCGTTCACAATTTCAACCGAGTTGAACTAAACTGATTTTATGGTTCAGTGCACCATAAACTGATTTTCAAACCGAACCAATGATGTTTGGAAAACAAATTGTTCATAAACTATTCATCCTCACTCAAATAAATAAAATAATAACTATGCAAGAAATCTTAGAAATCTAAATTCAAACATCCAAACCATAATTTGCAGAACCAGTACTTCAAAATCTCTACCACTACCAAAAGCAGAAATTATTCACATAACAGTATGACACAAACAAGTTTTCTTCCATTTCTTCGACTGACTCCGACGGTAATTTGAAATATCAGATCTCACTCCACCGTCGCAATATCGAACCGTCTCCATCGCAAAATTTGAACAAGTTTTCTTGGCACATCACCTCCTCCGCAACCGGCGGAGGATCGACGATTGCAGATGCACACCGGTGGTCGCGATCGAAAACTGTGATGCAGATAATTGTGAACTGACATATTTAGGATTGGGTTCATGTTGTAATAAACAAGCTTGTAGAATTGAATTTTTTCACTCAATTCAATGTCTAGATTATTGTTTGAATCACAATTTTGATGAAGGGAGAAAAAAAAATTGATGGGGTTATTTTAGATTAAGGAATATGGTTCCAGAAGATTCATAAAATAAAAGTTGAACTGGTGAAATTCAATTGGTTTTTGCAGTTCGGTTCACACAGTTTTGGTTCGGTTTTTATGGGTTTGGTTCAGGTTTGTGGACTGTTGTCGCGGTGATTTTTGGATATCAAGCTATTAATTAGCGTTGATTCACAATTTTAAGCTCACCACCGATCTTTTATTTTTCCGAGGAAAATGGAGAAAGTTCGAAAAAACCTATTTTTACGAGATCAAGGTCTGGGGGTTGGTTACGCAAATGGAAGGTATTAGCACCCTAAACGTCTATAGTACTCTATAAGAACCTCTTGCTTTTAATTATCTTTATGCTAAAATTGATTATTTGTTTGTAAATAAATGCTTAAGTGTGAAAAATGGTTAAAGTAATGAGAGTAAAAGAAAGAAAAATGTTTTTATTATTTTGTTGATTTGGAAAGACAAAGTCTTTTGCCTACATACCCGAATGGGATCAAAATCATCTAGTTCGGGGTAAAAAACCGAGTGATTGGTTTTGATTGATTTTAAAGTTTGAAAAATGTTCTGAGAAAGATAAGAGGCCGTAAAGGCATAGTAGAATAAAATGTGAGTTGATTGATTTTAAATTGGAGAAAAAGTTTGATTGATTAAAGATTGATTAAAGTTTAATTAAGAAAGAAAAGACAAAGATTGACTTTTTTTGAAATTTTGATTATAAAGTGTTTTTTGGATTTTGACTATTTTGACTTTTTTTGTGAAAATTTTGATTAAGTCCTAAGGTCCAGAGACTAAGTTATGCAGAGATAGTCCAAACGCGCTGGATCCCTCAAAATGACGTTGGATCAAGTGAGGGTCCTTTTCCTCGGATACGGTCATTATTACATTATCGTCTTAAGCATAAAGCAGAATAAATAAATGTGAGTGTCGGTGCATATTCTCATTTCTATATTTACATTGGACCTAGATACATTCTAATAGAGATAAAATAAATGACAAAAATAAATAAAATAAAAGTAAAAATAAAAATTGCAAAGGCATTAAAGTAAATATGCTAAAAGAAAATAAAATGAAAATGGTGTTGGAAATAAAAAAAAAAAGAAAATAAAAAAAATGCAAGGCATAAAATTAAATATGGTGCATAAAATAAATAAAGAAAAATAAAAATGCATAAAATAAAAGAAAAAATAAAAAAAAGCAATAATAATAAAATGCATGAAGTACTGGAATATAAAAGATGTAAAAATAAAATGCATGAAAATGGATAGCAATTAAAAAAAATAAAAGCAAGGAATATTAAAAAAAAAGAAAATAAAGAAATATAGAAAAAAAAGGGGGGGGGGGGGGGGGGGGGGGGGGGGGGGGGAAGAGAGAAAAAAGGAGGGTGTTAGGAAGAAATCAGATGGAAGAAGAGGAAGAAAGAGAGTGGGCCGAGGGAAGAGGTCCAATGGGCTGAGGCAGGGAAAACCGGACAGGTTCGGTCTGAAAGAACCGAACCGGTCCACAGTCTATATAAATGCTGGCACCGGTTTTTATCCTCATTTTTTAGAAACTTTCTCTCTCTTCTTCTTCT
Organism: Medicago ruthenica; assembly: GCA_018208015.1. Classification (NCBI taxonomy): domain Eukaryota; kingdom Viridiplantae; phylum Streptophyta; class Magnoliopsida; order Fabales; family Fabaceae; genus Medicago; species Medicago ruthenica. The sequence goes on from CM031376.1 coordinate 15,299,066, forward strand.
TCTTCTTCTTCTCCCCTTTCCTCCTCTGACTCAAAGCCTGGCCCCAGAACTTTCCGGCGCGGTGGCCACCGGCCCAGGCGGCGCCGCCGCGCCGGAGTAGGCAAACTCCCTTTTCCTTAACTCTTTAAGATTCCTTTTCTCTCCTTCTTATGAATATGCACTCGGTTTTTTTTTGAAAACTTTTACGAACAATCCTAGATCTAACGTTGAAGTTTTGCGAAAATCACCTTTGGTGTAGTTCCGGTTGTTTTTGCTTCGGTTTGGATTTGGGTTAAACTTTGTGATTCTGGTTCTGGCTGTGATTCGGTTTTAGGTTATGTGATTTTGTTGGTTTTGTGGATTCGGTTGGGTGATTGCAGTTTGCGTTTGTTTTTTATTCGTTTTGGGTTTGTTATGGCTTTATGGTTGTGATTTGGACTGGGTTGGCTTGCGTACGGATTTGGCTATGAGTTTTTGATTTTGTATGATTGTGGGTTTTCTGTGATGTGTGATGGTTTCGTTTAGCCTGGCCGCGTGAGTTTTGTGGTTATTTTGGTGTTTGGGCTTGAATCCGAGAATGAAAAGGGAAAAAAACTGTTGAGTTTTTTTTGTGTGGTGGTGGACGGTGGTTCAGGGTGGCTGTGTTGGTGGTTCACAGTGGTTGTGTGGGTTGTGATTGTGCTGACTCAAGGCTCTGGGTACTGTGTATTCTGACTGATTTCTGACTGCATGAATAGTACATTTAATGTACTATTTATAGTACCAAAAAATAAAAAGGGTCAGATGAAATTGGACAAAATTACCCCTCTGGTATTGGACTGGATTTGGACCTAAAAAAAAAACTAAAAAGGAAAATGAATAAAACAGTAAAATAGAAAATAAAGATAATAAAAACAGAAAATAAAAAGAAGAATACTAATAATTAAATTAAAAAGAAATAAAAGATACTAATTCATACTAAAAATAACAAAATAATAAAATAAATAAAACGGTCGCCTTCGGAACAAAAAAAATGAGGTATTTTAAAACACCTCCCTGTCGAAATTTTGTCCAAAACGACAAAAATTTCTGGCTTAAAAGACGAGAAAAGAGAATTGAGAATGGGTCAAAAATGGGGTATGACAGATGCCCCTATTTAAGTTTCTTCGTTACGGAGATTTAAAAGTGAAATTTTTAATTCGACGGGTCGAAGAGACTTAAATACAGAGTACACCATTTTTGACCAATTTCAACTGCAAAATGCTATGAATGCAATGCTATGCATGTGATGCTATGCATGTAATGTTGTGAATGCTCGCGATGCAAATATGAATGCAAGACGGCGAAGATGGCTCGACTGGGGGTAACATGGTTCCACTGCGGATAAATGTCAGCTGTTCGGGTTAATGCCGAACTGCCACTGACGACAAGAAAACAAAGATAAATGTCAGCTGTTTGGATCAAAGTCGAACTGCCACTGATGACAAGAAAGAACGGTAAATGTCAGCTGTTCGGGTTAATGCCGAACTGCCACTGACGACAAAGAAGCAAAGATAAATGTCAGCTGTTCGGGTTAATGCCGAACTGCCACTGACGACACGAAATAAAGGTAAATGTCAGCTGTTCGGGTTAATGCCGAACTGCCACTGACGACGAGCAACAAAGGTAAATGTCAGCTGTTCGGGTTAATGCCGAACTGCCACTGATGACGAGAAAATAAAGGTAAATGTCAGTTGTTCGGGTTAATGCCGAACTGCCACTGACGACAAAGAAGCAAAGATAAATGTCAGCTGTTCGGGTTAATGCCGAACTGCCACTGACGACAAGAAACAAAGGTAAATGTCAGCTGGTTAAAGCCGAACTGCCACTGACGACAAGGAAGAAAGGTAAATGTCAGCTGTTCGGGTTAATGCCGAACTGCCACTGACGACAAGAAAAAAAGGTAAATGTCAGCTGTTCGGGTTAATGTCGAACTGCCACTGACGACAAGAAAAAAAGGTAAATGTCAGCTATTCGGGTTAATGCCGAACTGCCACTGACGACAAGCAACAAAGGTAAATGTCAGCTGTTCGGATTAATGCCGAACTGCCACTGACGACAAGAAACAAAGGTAAATGTCAGCTGTTCAGGTTAATGCCGAACTGCCACTGACGACAAGAAGAAAAGGTAAATGTCAGCTGTTCGGGTTAATGCCGAACTGCCACTGACGACAAGCAACAAAGGTAAATGTCAGCTGTTCAGGTTAATGCCGAACTGCCACTGACGACGAGAAATAAAGATAAATGTCAGCTGTTCGGGCTAATGCCGAACTACCACTGACGACAAGAAACAAAGGTAAATGTCAGCTGTTCAGGTTAAAGCCGAACTGCCACTGACGACAAGGAAGAAAGGTAAATGTCAGATGTTTGGGTTAATGCCGAACTGCCACTGACGACAAGAAAAAAAGGTAAATGTCAGCTGTTCGGGTTAATGCCGAACTGCCACTGACGACAAGAAAAAAAGGTAAATGTCAGCTGTTCGGGTTAATGTCGAACTGCCACTGACAACAAAAGACTGGATAAAAATGCACAAGCTGTTCGTTAAAGAACTGCCATTTGGCGAAAAGAGGGTGACATCTCGGGACCAGACACACTGGGGATGACACTTAGGGAAAGAGGGGGTTACAAATTATTCATGATTGATTGATATGAAAAGATAATTGAAGCAAGACTCATGGTGGTTAATGCAGCCATGTATGAATGATATTGTCTTTATTGTATATGCATGAATGTGTATATGCATGAATGTATGAATGCATGAATGACGACATAATTTGTATGACTGTATGGAGGATTGACTTATATGATTGTATGAAAGATTGACTTGCATGGTTGTATGAAAGATTGACTTGTATGATTGTATGAAAGATTGACTTGCATGGTTGTATGAAAGATTAACTTGTATGATTGTATGAAAGATTGACTTGATGAGACAAGATTGGACGGATAAGATGGAAAGTGACCCGGTGTCGCATCACAAACACTCGGCAATCTTCAATGGGGACGATGCTACTGGGGACACATCAAAATGCTGACAGGGTAAAGCCCGACATATGCAACAACTGATGGGGAGCAAACACTTCTTGGGGAGAACGTGCCAATCCAAAAACTATGGTAGAAGAACTGGTGCTTCCGTGGTCATGCTTATTTTTGTTCTTGCTTGTTTTTTTTTTAGTCCCTAATTTTTGCCTGGACCGCCTTTTCAGGTTTTCAGCCCACCGGGAATGTATTCTTTTGTATGCCCCTAATTTTTGCCTGGACCGCCCTTTCGGGTTTTCGATCCACCGGGACGCTCATTTTTGTCTAAGCCGCCCTTTCGGGTTTTCGACTTACCGAACTCTTTCTTTTTCTCTTTTTTGTTTTACATATATTTCTTTTTCTTTTTGTTCTTTTTTTTAGCAATTGACCATGTTCAACCTGCAAAGTTCATCCATTCTCAGGATAGCTGTTGACGCACCCTTCACTTATTCATGAGTTCAGAGAAAATGTATTTGTTGTTTGTGTTTTTCAAAAGCATGAAAAATATTTATGATTTTAAACAAATATTTTGTTTCAAATACTACCATCAAAAATAGAAAAGGTTTTATAAACTGAATAAATGAGAATTCCAAATGAATGGCAACAGACTCAAATTTATTTAGAAGAGTGGTGACCCGCCAATGGCATGGCTCCACGGATCTTACAAAGTTTGGAAAATGGTAAATATAAATTGAAGGTACATTGAACACAATAACCACTATTCCCCCTGACAACTTTGAATTCCACTGTTTGGATGCTTCAGATTCAGAGCCTCTTTGACATTTAATTGTGCCCCAAGTGAGTAAAGGCCAGCCCAATGCAGTTACTTTGTCTTTTGATCCTTAACTTTTGCATAGATCGCCCTTTCGGGTTTTCGACCTATCAGGATGATTATTATCTGTTTTATGTCTCTAATTTTTGCCTGGACCGCCCTTTCGGGTTTTCGACTTACCGAGCTGTTCTTTTATTTTTTAGACAAAGTATTTCTTGACTGCATCGGCATTCACAGGACGGGGAAGCTCGTCACCATCCATAGTCGTAAGAGTCAATGCGCCACCGGAGAAAGCTCTCTTGACGACGTATGGACCTTCATAGTTAGGCGTCCACTTGCCCCTGGAATCGGGTTGGAAAGATAAAACCTTCTTGAGCACAAGATCTCCTTCATGAAACACGCGGGGACGAACCTTTTTGTCAAAAGCTCGTTTCATCCCCTTTTGATATAGTTGCCCCTGACACGAAACATTCATGCGTTTCTAATCAAGGAATTGATCATATCTGTTTTGACACCATTCAGCCTCTGACAACTTGGCTTCCATCAGAACTTTCATTGAGGGAATCTCAACCTCCACAGGGAGTACTGCTTCCATACCATATACCAACGAAAAGGGGTTGCCCCTGTTGAGGTGCGCACTGAAGTACGATATCCACGTAAAGCATACGGTAACGTCTCATGCAAGTCCTTGTAGGTGGTTACCATCTTCTGCACCATCTTCTTGATGTATTTTTCTTTCTTTGTTTTTTCTTTGTTGTTTTTTTTGCTTTTGATTTTTTGTTTGATTTTTTGCTTTTGTTTTTTGTTTGTTTTTTTTTTTGCAGCTTTGATGGCACCACTCATCTGGGATTTGATCAGGAATACTGTAGTGCCCAAGTTAATCACTTCCAGTGCTTCTTCATGAGGCTAAATGATGTTCTTTTAATATTCTAGTAACAGAGAGAGATCCTTTCGAGAATCCCTTCATCCTCCTCCTCTTCAGCTTCGTAAACAGGGAACTCAAAGTCGGGAGAGAGCATATGGTTACAGTGTTCAACAGGTTTATTGGTGTTTAAGCTTTTTGTATGATTCATGATAGTTTGAGTAAACAAGTAAATGCAAATATTTGGACATTGATTAAAGAAAAATAAGTTCTTTTGGTTTTTTGTGTTACCATTTTCCAGAAAAAGCTAAGAATAACAAAATACATAGTCAGGAACAAAACGACTTCTTATTTGATGATGGGAATGCATGAAACAAAAAGCCCTAAAATTTCACTTTCGTCTCGGGCGGAACGAAAGGAATTTTTTGAAAAAGACAAGACAACAAAACACATTACTTGGACCCATGAATAACCAAGGGAATGTCAACAGTGACCCAATTGCGGTAAACTCTGCCATGTGTCACAAAATTAGCTGCCACCTTTTCAAGATTGTCTTCAACAGGGTGAGCTTCCGAACAATCTTGCACCAAATTAACAGATGAGGTCCCATGATCCGGTAGTAGATTAGCTTGCACATTGGGACTTGACTCTTTAAAGGATAAGATGTTAGCCTAGATCAACTTCTGGACTTCGGCTTTCAAGGCGTAACAGTGCTCAATGTCATGACCGGGTGCCCCTTGATGGAAAGCACAAGAGAGATCAGGTCTATACCCACGTGGCAGCCTTTCAGGTACCCGAGGGGGCGCCTTAGTCCGAACAGGATTTTTATCGAGCAAAGCGGGGAGCAACTCTGCATATGCCATAGGGATTGGATCAAAATGGGATATCCACTGAACCTGATTATGTTGGGTAAACTGTTGGAGAGCCTGTTGTTGATATTGTTGCTGAGGCTGCCTATGGGCCACCATACTTACCTCTTGCTCCTCTTTTCCTAAAAAGCCGTTCCCAAACTTCTTTGTACTGTTGGCAGCAAAATCACTTTCCATGACTAGACGTCCTTCTCGGACTCCTTGTTCCAGACGCATTCCCATATTTACCATCTCGGTGAAATCTGTTGGCGCACTGGCAACCATCTTCTCATAATAGAATTGACTAAGGGTCTTCAAGAAGATTTTGGTCATCTCTTTTTCTTCCAAAGGCGGGACAATCTGAGCTGCCACTTCCCTCCAGCGTTGGGCGTACTCTTTGAATGTTTCTTTATCTTTCTGTGTCATCGCATGGAGCTGGTCACGATTTGGGGCCATATCCAGATTATACTTATATCGGCGAATGAAAGCCTCACCAAGATCATTGAAAGTGTGGATGCTAGCACTGTCCAGGTTCATGTACCATTTCAAAGCAGCACCAGTCAGACTGTCCTGAAAGAAGTGGATAAGAAGCTTGTGATTATCAGTGTGCATAGACATCTTTCTCACGTACATCACCAGATGACTGCGTGGACATGTATTTCCTTTATACTTTTCAAAGTCAGGGACCTTGAATTTGGGCGGTATTGCGACATTAGGAACCAAGCAGAGTTCGCGGGCATCTCTCCCAAACAAGTCTCTTCCTCGGAGAGCTACAACTTCCCGTTGCATCCCGTCAAATTTCTTCTGAAGTTCATTCATCTTGTCAAAAGCTCCAACACTTTCAGTATGAAAGATAGGCTCGGCCTCTTGTTGAATGGTGTGGATAAGAGGTGTTGAATTTGTCATAGCTGCTTGAGTGAACGACAGACCGGGCGGAGGAGTAAGCACGGTAGAGGTTGGCAAAGCAAACGAGATTGGCTGTTCAAGAGCAGTGACAACAGGCTGAGGATCTGACGCCTGGGCTTGGGAAGCTAACAGAGCATTCATCATGGAGGTCAACTTTTCCATCCCTTCCCGGAGATTGGCCACCTCTTCCCGGAGGTTCTGGTTTTCTTGCTCTAACAGATCCATTCTTTTTCTCTGATGTGCTCGAGTGTTGTGAATGCGAGAAGGCTTGCAATGAACACGCTGGGCCACTTTCTTTGACGGTGGCAGATTAACCTTTTATTGGTGAACAAAGTGTGAGACTCGATTTGGAAACTATGAATGCAGTATGATGCATGATTATGCTTATGCAAAAAAGAAAGTTTTGTTATTGAAGGACTTGTCGAAGTGATTGTAAACATCATAGTTTGAACGTTTCATTTAAAATATTACAAACAATCCCATGTCTAGGAACAAAGCCAAGGGATATGCTCAAAAGTTCATCAGTAGAAATCTTGAAAAAGCCCCGATATTTCAAACTTGAGGATGCTAAGTGATCTCTCATAACGAGCTCGAGAAAATCCTCTGGACTAGTCATTAAAGATCCTAGCTTCCTTAAGCTTGTCAAATCCGAGTTTTTGAGTTGTACTTCTGAGTGTTCCACTTTGTGAAGTTCATCCATATGATGTTTACAACAAAACTTGTCTAAGTCCATTGATACTTGATGAAAAAAAAATGTTTATGAATGAATGCATGTATGCATGATTATGCTAAAGAGCGGAGAAAACATGGTGAGGTTAAGTCAACAATGTTGGAGCTGAGGGTAAGCACGCCATTTGGTAAGGACTATGGTTTCATATGTACTTGTATCACGGGTTCTACCAAGTTCTCAAAGTCCTCAACCCCTTCCAAATATCTTCGGGTTACGAGATTGACTCCCGATCCAATAATATTTGTAAGAAAGTCTCGTTTGAGTGTAGTATCGCGTATCAACTAATTCAAGATTACTCTTGGTTAGCCACCGCACTACGTCCTAAAAGGCCAAGATGGGTCAAAGGTAACTAAAGGTCCTCAACTTCATAGGTCACTTGAAAATAACGACGCCAAACACGACTACTCATGCCGACATAGTAATACTTCCAAGATTCCTCCATTGAGTGGGGTTATCACATGTGCCACATCCGAAATTTACTCTCAGAAAGACACTTTGATTATACCACCGTCCTATCTTATGTTTCCCTCAAGTCCGGGTGTAGGACTTATCTCACCACTCACGTAAAAAGATAAACACTTAAGCACATATTTACAATTACAAATAATAACAAAGCATAAAGATAAAGAAAAGCAAGATAGGTTTAACACACTTAGGACAATGTCCCCAGTGAAGTCGCCATTTTTCTGTCGCGGTGATTTTTGGATATCAAGCTATTAATTAGCGTTGATTCACAATTTTAAGCTCACCACCGATCTTTTATTTTTCCGAGGAAAATGGAGAAAGTTCGAAAAAACCTATTTTTACGAGATCAAGGTCCGGGGGTTGGTTACGCAAAGGGAAGGTATTAGCACCCTAAACGTCTATAGTACTCTATAGGAACCTCTTGCTTTAAATTATCTTTATGCTAAAATTGATTATTTGTTTGTAAATAAATGGTTAAGTGTGAAAAATGGTTAAAGTAATGAGAGTAAAAGAAAGAAAAATGTTTTTATTATTTTGTTGATTTGAAAAGACAAAGTCTTTTGCCTACATACCCGAATGAGATCAAAATCATGTAGTTCGGGGTAAAAAAACCGAGTGATTGGTTTTGATTGATTTTAAAGTTTGAAAAATGTTTTGAGAAAGATAAGAGGCCGTAAAGGCATAGAAGAATAAAATGTGAGTTGATTGATTTTAAATTGAAGAAAAAGTTTGATTGATTAAAGATTGATTAAAGTTTAATTAAGAAAGAAAAGACAAAGATTGACTTTTTTGAAATTTTGATTATAAAGTGTTTTTTGGATTTTGACTATTTTGACTTTTTTTGTGAAAATTTTGATTAAGTCCTAAGGTCCAGAGACTAAGTTATGCAGAGATAGTCCAAACGCGCCGGATCTCTCAAAATGACGTTGGATCAAGTGAGGGTCCTTTTCCTCGGATACGGTCATTATTACATTATCGTCTTAAGCATAAAGCAGAATAAATAAATGTGAGTGTCGGTGCATATTCTCATTTATATATTTACATTGGACCTAGATACATTATAATAGAGATAAAATAAATGACAAAAATAAATAAAATAAAAGTAAAAATAAAAATTGCAAAGGCATTAAAGTAAATATGCTAAAAGGAAATAAAAATGCATGAAATGCAAGACAATAAGTAAATATGGTGCATAAAATAAATAAAGAAAATAAAAATGCAAGACATAAAATAAATATGATGTTGAAAATAAAAAAAGAAAATAAAAATGCAAGACATAAAATAAATATGATGCATAAAAATAAAAAATGAAAATGCAAGACATAAAATAAACATGAGGCATAAAATAAAAATGCAAGATATAAAGATAAATATGGTGCTGAAAATAAAAATGCAAGACATAAAATAAATATGGTGTATAAAGTAAATAAAGAAAAATAAAAAATGCAAGGCATAAAATAAATATGATGCATAAAATAAAAAATGAAAAATAAAAATGCAAGACATAAAATGAAAATGGTGCTGGAAATAAAAAAAAGAAAATAAAAAAAATGCAAGGCATAAAATTAAATATGGTGCATAAAATAAATAAAGAAAAATAAAAATGCATAAAATAAAAGAAAAAAATAAAAAAAAAGCAATAATAATAAAATGCATGAAAATGGATAGCAATTAAAAAAAAATAAAAGCAAGGAATATTAAAAAAAAAGAAAATAAAGAAATATAGAAAAAGGGGGGGGGGGGGGGGGAAGAGAGAAAAAAGGAGGGTGTGAGGAAGAAATCAGATGGAAGAAGAGGAAGAAAGAGAGTGGGCCAAGGGAAGAGGTCCAATGGGCTGAGGCAGGGAAAACCGGACCGTGTCGGTCTGAAAGAACCGAACCGGTCCACAGTCTATATAAATGCTGGCACCGGTTTTTATCCTCATTTTTTAGAAACTTTCTCTCTCTTCTTCTTCTCCCCTTTCCTCCTCTGACTCAAAGCCTGGCCGCAGAACTTTCCGGCGCGGTGACCACCGGCCCAGGCGGCGGCGGCGCCGTGCCGGAGTAGGCAAACTCCCTTTTTCTTAACTCTTTAAGATTCCTTTTCTCTCCTTCTTATGAATATGCACTCGTTTTTTTTGAAAACTTTTACGAACAATCCTAGATCTAACGTTGAAGTTTTGCGAAAATCACCTTTGGTGTAGTTCCGGTTGTTTTTGCTTCGGTTTGGATTTGGGTTAAACTTTGTGATTCTGGTTCTGGCTGTGATTCGGTTTTAGGTTATGTGATTTTGTTGGTTTTGTGGATTCGGTTGGGTGATTGCAGTTTGTGTTTGTTTTTGATTCGTTTTGGGTTTGTTATGGCTTTATGGTTGTGATTTGGACTGGGTTGGCTTGCGTACGGATTTGGATGAGTTTTTGATTTTGTATGATTGTGGGTTTTCTGTGATGTGTGATGGTTTCGTTTAGCCTGGCCGCGTGAGTTTTGTGGTTATTTTGGTGTTTGGGCTTGAATCCGAGAATGAAAAGGGAAAAAAACTGTTGAGTTTTTTTGTGTGGTGGTGGACGGTGGTTCAGGGTGGCTGTGTTGGTGGTTCACAGTGGTTGTGTGGGTTGTGATTGTGCTGACTCAAGGCTCTGGGTACTGTGTATTCTGACTGATTTCTGACTGCGTGAATAGTACATTTAATGTACTATTTATAGTACCAAAAAATAAAAAAGGGTCAGGTGAAATTGGACAAAATTACCCCTCTGGTATTGGACTGGATTTGGACCTAAAAAAAAACTAAAAAGGAAAATGAATAAAACAGTAAAATAGAAAATAAAGATAATAAAAACAGAAAATAAAAAAAAGAATACTAATAATTAAATTAAAAAGAAATAAAAGATACTAACTCATACTAAAAATAACAAAATAATAAAATAAATAAAACGGTCGCCTTCGGAACAAAAAAAATAAGGTATTTTAAAATACCTCCTTGTCGAAATTTCGTCCGAAACGACAAAAATTTCTGGCTTAAAAGACGAGAAAAGAGAATTGAGAATGAGTCAAAAATGGGGTATGACATTTGTGTTTGAATTAACAGTTCAGTTCGTGAACCAACATAAACTGTTCGGTTTTTATCAGTGCAGTTCAGTTCAGTTCTACAGTTTGGTTTGGTTTTTCAGTTTTTTTGAACACCCCTGCTAACGATTTCTTACATGATAAGGTGGCAAAATGATGAAAAAAGAATTTGCTAATGCTAATCCATGCCAGTTCTTGTCAAACAGTATGACTTTTTTTATAAAACATCTAATAAAGGATTGGCTTCCAGACCTCTATCATCTGTCTCAAGATATACTAGTACACTTTCTTATATTCTAACAGCTACATCCATCACTAGAGAAATACTTGAAGAGGAAATCAGATCATTCACATAAGCCCATTTCAAAAATTGGCCTTGAAGCATCACAATATCTTCGAAAACCAGTTCAAACCCAAATTGCTCCAAACAACAGTGAGTTAGATTCTATAGTAGACTCTACAGCAAACTGCTCCACTACAGATTTTCAATAAAAACCATGCATCGTTCTGCTTCCCTATGCCGCTACAGATGTGTTATAGCACCCTACTGATAACCTTTTGGGGTCCAAAAGAAGGTTGAGAGGCCAAGACAAACCATGCGTTCGCTGGGTCATTGTGAGGTGAAAAAGGCAGCGATGCTAACTGCTTCAAACAAGTGTTAGTGTCAGAAACAGAAAAGAATGAGTAAGTTTTGGTGCAACTAGCCCATTGGATTGGTGTGCTGGGAAGGCAAGAAACAGAACCAGAACCAGTTTGGTCCATTGAGTCGATGCTGAAAAAACACGAAGCAGAAATCTGAGTCAAGACAACAGTGGATTACCCAATTATGGTGAACCATAAGGTAACTTTATATCCAAATCACATGGCCTTCGGATAAATATACATACTCAAATAGGAAAATATCCTAAACTTATGAACAAATGAATTCATACTGCGAAAGCAGATATTGAAATCATGATAAAAGTATGGCTACTCAAGCATATCGAAACCAAATAACACTCATCAATTCTGTTTTAAAATCTGGAAAACATTACAGGCAAAGAATAAAGATCTAATCAAGGCCCTATAGCATACATTGCAGACACAATCTGTGGTCGTCATTTGTCGAAAACCAGCTTAATACATGTTTTCAACAGCTTGAAACCTATACAAAGAATGGGGATAGAAATCAATATCGAGAATAAATGACATAAGAAAAAAAATATCAAATGCATAAAAAGATTGAGAGAAATCGAGGTATTAAGAACATAATGAAAATGCATTATATATTGAACGTACCAAAAAGCTTGAGTTGAAAAAGGGTGTAAGGAAAATGAGAGATTACTTTTTGTTATAAAGGAAAGGAAAAGGGCCTGACTATCCATGGCTAATCCCAATATCAAACGAAAGGCTAAAATTTTGTGGCAGCTATTGCCACTTAAACAGTATTTGGTGCGTCAATAATCTTTCCATTGGGAATGAATGCAAGCAGGAAAGAGAACAGGTAATACCAAACACCTTGCAGTCCTTAAATGAAGTACTGACATAGAAACAAACATTGAACACGAAAATAGCATTGACATTTCAATACCGACAATTATTTGAGAAAATGAATTAATTGAATGTGACTATTGACATGTCGCCTTGTAAGTCGGTTTTTTTTTTATGGAGCCTTGTAAGTCGGTTTTGTAGAGTTTTCGAATTGGTCATGTCAGTTTTTGAATCATCATTGTTATGGTTGTAAACACTAGGAATGCAAAGACGATAGACAACACTTAGACTAAGAATAAAAACGATAGTTAGATAAAAATTTAAAAACTCAACCACTGTAATGGTTACATTATAAAAAGAGGTTAATCTTCATATTATCATTGTAAAACATATTAATTATCATAGTTGTATGCCTATTAAGGTAGATATGATTAAAGTCAAATATTTATAGTGATCCGACAGTTGTGATAGACTGTCACTGTAAAAATCTTTAGATTGACAGTGCATAAGAATTAAATCCATATACAAATGAATCTAATAACATGAATTTAGTCTAAACAATAGTGATATTGCATAGTTTGCATTCTTTTTTATCAGTAACTGTGCAAAGAAAAAATGACATGATGTGTGTCACTAAAATTCAATAACAATATGTAACTACCAACTAGTTTCTAATTGAAAAACATAACAAGTCGGAGAATATTAACAGAATGCAGAAAATATTAAACTCATGTACACCCAACAGAATGAAACACAATGCAATGTGTACTCTAACAATCAATATGATTATAAGAGAGAATTTATACAAAGCTTGTTAACATCGAGTTTTCATCTCAAAGGTTGTATAAGCCATAACTTAGATTAGAAATTAGTTAAGAAACTTTGACCCTACTAAATTTTTTAAAAAGAAAAGCAATCTGTTTTGCCCATTCATCATATATTAACAAAGTAACTGACTAGAAACTCGAGTAACTGCACACTTTATAAGTTTTGTTTGTTCACGACCAAAGTAAACATAGTGTTTAGATCCTTGAAAAGATAGAGATAAATCTGCCAGGAAAAGAAAAAAAAAAGGAAATTATTGCAACGAGGATGAGTTTTCAGGAATCTTTAAGTCTGTAAACATGATACTATTATTACCTCTAAACTTGTTGGCCAGGGCAGTGATCCAAGCTCTGTCATTACTCCTAAATGCATAACTCATGGTCAAAGCTTGTGATACTGCTTGCACCAAAAAATAATGTGCTCCTTAAGTACCAAATCCTGAATTTCAGAATCTTAAACATTCATGATCAAACTATCAAATTATTTGAACAAAGGTACAAAACAATGTTCCTCCAAACTCAACCAGCAACTCCTATATAACTAAGATTAGAAATTTGTTAAGGCACTTTTATAACAAGAAATAATCTTAACTAGTAGTAGTACTTTTCTTACAGTAGACCTCGAGCAATCATTTCACGTAGAAGTTTCTCTGCCTTATCATTCTCATCATTTTTAAAGAGAGCATGGATAATTGTTTCATAAGTTACAGCATCTGGAATGCAACCATTGTCGTCCATTTTTGACAGTAGGGTCACAGCTTCATCAAATAAGCCCTCTAAACAAAGACCATTGATTATGATATTGTATGTCCGAACTGTTAAATTATGGCCTTTAATCAAAAGATCTTGAAATATCGCTTGTGCGTTCTTAAGTCTTCCTTCTTTGCATAGTCCATCCATAAGTATATTGTATGTGTTAATATCTGGTTGAATGCCTTGGTCTTTAATTTTCTTGACCAATGCAATCGCCTTGTCAACATCATGGTTTTTACATAAAGCATGTAAGAAGGAATTGTAAGTGATTACATCGGGAGGTTGGCCTCTATCACGCATCTGATCAAGAAGCTCCCAAGCTTGAGAAACTCTCCCAGATTTGCACAAACCATCAATAAGAGAGTTGTAAGTTACTGTATTGGGTTTGCAATGCATTTTTTCAAAGAGATTCAAGGCTTCATCAACCATTTTAATCTTACATAAGCCATTAATAATGATATTGTAGCTGCGAACATCAGGTGTAACTTTCCTTTTCCCTATGATGTTGAATACATGCTTGACCTTGTTCACTTGATTAACTAAGCAATACCCATCCATTAGAGAGTTATATGTAACAACATCGGGTTCCACACCTTCTTTTATCATCATAGCTATCATATTTTTAGCTTGCTTAATGTTTCCTTCCTTACAAAGAGCATCAACCAAGATATTAAAAGTATAAACATCAGGGTTGATGTTTTTCAATACCATTTCATGAAACAAACCAAATGCTTCTTTTAGTCGACCAACGATGCAAAATCCATATATTAGAGAATTGAAAGTGACAACATAAGGAGAAATTTTCTTTACAATCATTTGAGAATATAACTCACATGCATCATTTACAAGTTTATCTTTGCACAAACCATCAATGATTGTGTTATACATTACCACATTGGTGTTGACCAATTTCCCTTCGATCCGTCTCAACAACTGCAGCGCGGGTCTTGTTTCCCCCATTTTACACAATCCATTGATCAAAGTCCCATAAGTAACTTGGTCCAAGTGAAATCCAAGTGCAATCACATGGTCGTGAAAGTGTACAGCTTCTTTGACCTTTCCGTTAAGACACATACCTTTGATAAGTGTATTGAAGGTTATGGTATTGGGTTGATAACCTAATTTGAGAATCATAGCAAATATAGAAAAGGCAAAATTCATTTCCCCTAAGTGACAGTAACAATTAATCACAATGTTGAAAGTAGCAATATCAGGCATTATTCCGTGAAATTTCAAATGGTGAGAAAGGGAAATGACAGTGGTATAATGGTTGTTGTTATTCTTAACAATGGAACCTAAAATCTTGTTAAATTCAACAATGGATGGGGTAGGATTCATACGAAGCATTCGATGGAATGAAGAAACATCATCGTTAACATCAAAATCATTGGATTTAGGAATGAATGGATGAAGAGATTGAGAGAAAGAAGCCTTAATCGAAGGTAAAAGTGAGTGAAATGGAATGAGAAAATTGTGAGAGTAAGAATAGAACCTGTTCCTCAACATTGCTCGAAGATTTGCAGTTTCGTCGTCCACCGGCGAATCACAAAAAAGTTAAATCACGTTCTTTGTTTGTTTGTTTGTAGTGTACCCTAATGTTGGTGCCTGATTCTGGAAATGGATTTTATAAATGGGGACTCTAAAAAAGGACGGTGGGACTAATCTGGTATTTTTGTCAAACTTTAAGAATAAATTTATTGTATTTCATTAGCTAAAATGTGTCAAATACATAAAGGTACATCATCTATAACATGGGGGCTAGGATTGGATAGGGTTGTCTGAGCTAACTCGTGAACGACTCCATTCGCTTGCCTTCTATTGAACTCGACATCAAGTTCTGAAATCTATTAACTAATAATTGTTTACAAGCAAATATGATTAATTAAAATAGAATGTCAGAGTACACCAATTTTTGGGTTAATTAAGAGATTAATTAAAATAGACTGTCAGAGTACATCAATTTTACAACGTCAACCAATTAAAATGAGTAGTTTTGACACATCACTACAAGTGAAATTATAAATGGAAAAATCCAAATAAAATCTATACTAACTACTTTTGTTCACAATTCCATCGTTTTTGGTTTTGATTTATCCCATGATTTTGTTCTATATCATCATCTACGTTCTAATCTTATCCTACCGCCTCCTTTCACCCTTTCAATCATAGTTTTTATTGTTATT
This sequence comes from Medicago ruthenica, assembly GCA_018208015.1. NCBI lineage: Eukaryota > Viridiplantae > Streptophyta > Magnoliopsida > Fabales > Fabaceae > Medicago > Medicago ruthenica. The sequence goes on from CM031376.1 coordinate 15,314,934, forward strand.
CAACCCGCAATTTAATTAAGAAATTTCTCGCGAAATTTCTTCAATTAGTGAAGGATTATTGATTCATTGTTATTCAATCAGCAAGTTAATTAAGAATCGTCTTATTTCATCCCTTTCTTCAGTTTTAACGAATGGTTTCATTCTCTTGACACATGATGAAAATTCTCTAAACAACCTCTTATATCAAGCACACCTAATAAAAATTAAGAACATGAGAAATGGTTTTGAATGAATGGTTTCATTATGAGATATTCAAACACGAGTAAACAGTGAAGAACACAAGCAATTATAACTTGAGTACAATTAAAGGGCAAGGAACAAAATGGATCAATCAAAACCGAAAACAATGGAACGTGAACAAAAATAGATAGTAGAGATTTTATTTGGTTTTTCCCATTTTTAATTCACCTGTGTTATGTGCCAAAACGATGGAACTATGAACAAAAGTAGTTAGTATAGATTTGATTTGGATTTTTCCATTTATAATTTCACTTGTACTGATGTGTCAAAATTACTCATTTTAATTGGTTGACGTTGTAAAGTTGATTTACTCTGACAGTCTATTCTAATTAATCTCATTAGTAAATGATCGATATAAATATTTAAAATTTTGTTTTTAAACTCTATAAAATAAAATTACACTTTTTAATGTTAGGACATTTTCCTTTAGCATTTTAGGGACTAAAAATGGTGACAAATTTTTTTACAAGGACTACAAATGCTGATTGAAAATTTTTCAAAGACTAAAAATGTTGATGGAAAAATTTACAAGGACTAAAAAGTGAGATTTTATTTTATAAGGATTAAAAATGAAATTCTGAATATTTATAGGGATCATTTACTTGATTAACCCTGTATTTTTTAAGACAATAACTTACTTGAATTTTTTTCCTTAAAGATTTAACTTGCTTGTATTTGTACACTCTTAATTAATTTAAGTTTAATCATGCTTTAGTACTAGTTTGTTATTATTATTTTTCTGAAAGAAGTTTGTTATTTTTTTTTCTATATTAATACTAGTTTGCCACTATTAAAATAGCAATGATCATTAAATAACCGATGATTTTTTTTGAGTTTTTGGTATTTCTTGTTAATAGGAACCCAATTATTTTATATTAAAGCAATTAATATTTAATGAAGCGCAACACAAGTTAGTTAGTTAGCAACCCATGTACAAACATAATTTATAAAGAAGAATATTTTTTTATATTTTTTACAATTTAAATAGATGATGAATTTTTTAAAAAAATTGCATTTTTTTAAATAATGATTTGTTTTTAATATTTTAGCATTACCCTCAATTTAATTGAACCAACCATGTTCTTGTTTATCACATCTATCACACCACTCTCTTTATTTCTATCTCTCTCTTGATTTGACAAATAGCTAATAGTTCATGTAAGCGTATAATTTATTATTATTATAAAAAATTATAGCTCATAATTTCATATGAATGAAAAATACTTCATCCATCTTAAAATAAGTGTATATTTAGGAACACAAAATTTATTCTAAGATGGTTTTTTTTTTTCATGCAACATTAATTATTATTATTATTTCAGTCAAAAGAAAAAGATATATTAAATAAAATAGAGATACAAAGACTGAGGGGACTTTAGACCTGCTCCAATTGACATGACAACGAGGCGGGCCGGAGGCAGGTTTAAGTATTACCGGCCCCGCCCACGCTTCCATGTACCCGTCCCCGCCCCCGCCCCCAAACCCTTTCAGGGGTTACAATTGAACACCCACCACCAATGGGGACAGGTTTCCTTGCCCTGCCCCCACCCGCAAAAATTGTATTTTTAAAAAAATAATTAAAAGTTGTATGTTTTTTCATTTTTCTTTGACAAAATGTTTTTTCATTTTTTTTATCAACAAAAAAATTATAATTAAATTATAATAAAAGATCTAATAAACCTCTTTTAAAAGAGCAAGATAACTCTAGTAAAAATGTTTCTAAAGAGTAATAATATATTAAGAGACCTTGATACCTATTTGTAAGTTAATGGGTATAATATTATCAAATATAATAAACTAAATTCCAATAACGGGGACGGGGCTGAGGTGGGTGCGGGGCGGGTACAAGCATCCCCTGGCCCCGACCTCGTACTAAAAAACCAGGTTTTCCCCCGCACCCGCACCCACACCCACACCCAGTTAAATCTGCTTTTCCCTGTTAAATTCGTGGTGGGGGGCGGTCGGGTCTTGGTGAGGGCGGGTTTTGTTGTCATGCCTATGACTCAGGTACAACTCAAATGAGAATATAGCATGATAAATCTAAACCTAGTGGCCTAGCCCTACTCAATCCTAACAAACAATCACTCATCACAAGTTCAACCCAGCAAACCAAGAATTGTTTTGTAAAATTGTTTTGAACTTGTGTAGTAAATTTTTTTTTCAAGTTTTTTTTATAAAACAAGTATATAGCTTTACATTGTCACTCAATCATAATTTTCTAGTAAAAAGTTGTTTAACACAAACAATCCTGAAAAGTTTGATGGTGAAGACTTTAGTTTTTGGAAGAAGTCGATCAAAAGATTATCTATACCTGAAAAAGCTATGTCAACCACTCACCAGAAGGAAAACTTGTGAAGATGAAGATGACAATTGGAAGCTTCTTGACAGACAAGTGAAGGTGAGAAAAACACACAAGAAGGGGGGGTTGAATTGTGTGTGTGGGATTTCTTTCTTTTCTTTCCAACTTAAAACAGGTTCAGAAGCTGATTTATGATCAGTTTCTGATCCTCTGTTTTCAGAGTATGTATGCAGCGATATAGAGTAAAGAGAAAGAAAGACACAAGAGATTTTTATACTAGTTCCTTTCACAAACCGGAAGTAGTCTAGTCCCCCTGTCACTTACAAGGGATTTTACTATAATCAAACGATTACAATTGCTCAAGCCAGCAGCAAGAGACTTCTATGCTCAAAACACCAAGTTAAGAGACTTCTATGCTTAGACCCACAGCCTAAGGCTTTCTTGCTCAAAACACAAAGTTAAGAGACTTCACAAATTGCTCAAGACACAGCAAGAGACTTCCCAAATTGCTCAGCACACAGACTGAGACTTACACAAACAGATTTACAAGAAAATAAGTTTGAGATAAAACTCTTGATATACTATCAGAGGAGTTTACACAATACAACTCAGTTTAAGACTCTTAAACTTATGAAACTCTAAGACTTAAAGCTTTTGCAGAATTTCTAAGTTTAATGTTCAGTTTGCAGTTCTAGCAGAATGTTTGCAAGGTTCAGGAACAGAGTCTTAGTTTCTTTTTCTTCAAACAATCAATCCTTTATAGATGAAGGATGTAGCCGTTTGAATTGATGCCAGGTCACAGAAAATAGCCGTTGCATTTGAAGTGTTAAGCCTTCCCTGATTGTGTGAACAAACCAGTAGAGTAACGGTTGAAAAGCAGCATGGTGTAGTTCTGAGTTTTCACCAACTCTACTGTTCACACAGCTGTCTTCAGTCTTCATTCTTCTTCAATTCAAACTCAGCTTCTAGCTCAGCTTCAGAGGCACTTCTTTAGTCTTCAGACTTGCAGCTTAAGATACAATTCATTGCAGCTTCAGACTTGCCCAAAAATGCAGCTTCAGAATTACTTCAGTTTGGTCCTTCAGAACCACTTCAGACTTGCCTTCAAAGGCAGCTTCAGAAGCACTTCAGATTCGTCCTCAGAACCTCTTCAGAACCACTTCAGACTTGCTCTTCAATCCAGCTTCAGAAGCACTTCAGATACGTCCTTCAGACTTAGCTACAGTGCATTAGAGGCACTTCTTCAGACTTAGCTACAGTGCATCAGAGGCACTTCTGAGGTACTGTTCATCAAAAGCTCTTCAGAGGCACTGTTCATCAGAGGCTCTCTTCAGAAGCATTTTTCAGAAATGCTTCTTCAGAGGCACTGTTTAGTGCTTCTTCAGAGGTACTCTTCAGTGCTTCTTCAGAGGCACTCTTCTGAATCTAAGTGTCTTCAGAGGCACTCTAAATCACTACAGAACTTCCTCTTCATAATCTGATTTCACTCAGCTTCTGAATGCCTTGCTGCACAAGTCATCGTGCTCTTCAGACTTGCTCTTATCAGAGTCTGAAGTTCTTCAGACTTGAACTCAGAGTCTGATGTTCTTCAGACTTGAACTCATAGTCTGATGTTCTTCAGACTTGAACTCAGAGTCTGATGTTCCTCAGACTTGAACTCTTTCAGAGTCTGAAGTTCTTCAGACTTCAGAGGCATGTCTTCAGACTTGCTTCTTTAGAGTCTGATGTTCTTCAGACTTCAGAAGCATGTCTTCAGACTTGCTCCTTCAGAGTCTGATGACTGGCTTGCACTCAAGTCTGATGTTCAGCTTGCAATTCAGAGTCAGACTGGCTGCTTGCACTTCAGAGTCTGATGTTTTGCTGCAACTCAGAATCTGATTGCTACAGCTCAGAGTATGATGTCTGATTGCTTGCAACCTAAGCTTCAATGCATTTCACTTGCTCTTTACTTGATTTTCCAGAACCATGATAAATACCAATCCATAAGAATGTGGTCCTGCACACTTAGAATCAAGCATTAGCAAAAACCAATTTTCTTATTAACACTTTGTTATCATCAAAACTCAATGAGGGATATGTTCATACATTTTGTTCCAACAACAAGCGCTCAATGTTATCCGATTAACGTTGTTTTGTATTGTTGGTTTTAACATTGCAAAACCAATGTGATTCTGATGGAAGCTCTTTCTAGTATGTAAGAAAAGTTGTCATCCTCAAATAAAGTTCATTTGATGAGGCAATTGTATTTTTATTTTTTTTTAAATAATTTTACCTAATAATATATTGTAAGAGTAAGTATTGCTAATTTATTGTTTTTACTATTAAAATAAATATATTTCTAGTACTTGGTGACTGGTGTGACTAATAACCTTAAACTTGATTTTTTTTTATGAATATAAGTTGTGTGCTTAAAACTAATTTATTTGTTTGATTAGGTAATTGGGTCATTTTCTAAAAATTTAATAGAAATGATTCTTTTCCACAATTAAAGCCTAAACAAATATCAGATTTGGAAGTAGAAATGATTCTGTTCTGAAAGCTATTGACGGAAAATAGTCAATTGTGTCACCAATACTTCCAGCCAACCTAAATTGGCTTTCCATGTCCCAGGCTCAAGCTCTAGTTGTCTGGCCAAGCCAAAATTACCCAGGCAAGCATTATGATGTGAATCAAACATTACTGTAGCAAGAGAGGTAACAATTACCTAATTGAATATCCGTCGTAAGTTGATGGTAACAATTTGATGGACATAGTGAAAAATTATAGGGTCTACATTAAGCAGCAGAAGTGTTGGCTCACAAGGAGAGCCTAAAACAACAAGGAATCATCACGTTGAGTTAAGAGACACAACATCTTCAACAAAAACTTTAAAATATTACATATATAGGTCCTTTCACTAATATGTTATGTAACATTCTCTTTTTCATTCAATGTAAAACTTCTTTACTCACACTTAATACTCCAATAAAAAAGGGTATGGTTATCGCTGTGACTAATGTCTAAGCAATAGAGTTGGCTGGAGGATTTGAGAAGATATTAGGAAGGTCTTAAATCTTATTTTACTTGTAGTGTATCTTTATTGTTATTTCTATGTAGCACCGACACTTTAGATTGAAGCTATATTTGGTGTCAAACAACAACACAATAACGACACATGTAATTAGTTATATTCAATTACTCTATTTTCTCAAAATATTATAGATGTCGACGTATCAATGTCAATATCGTGTACGACATCCGTGTTTCATATTTCTCTATTGTTGTGTTTTTGAATCAGGTTATATATATGTAGTTTGAAAATTAAAATTGTTAAAAAATAAAAATAATCCAATCACGTGATATCTAAACAGGTAAGCATTTCACACAAATAGTAAAAAAAAAATTATTTTGAACCAATAGGATGGCAGTTTTACTAGTGAAAATATGTTAATAAGTTTTTCTTTGATACTACCCTTTTCGAGTAAGAATCAAGCTCGAGAAAATAAGGAAGAAAGGGTAACAGTTAGAAGAAACTGGTTTTATTTTTCTCATATACAACAAACAAGTTAGTGAAATTCTTAATAGTGCCATCAACCGGAAGGACGTGAACTTTCTTACCATACATCACAGCAGGACATGGATTCATTGAGACAACATCTATTAGCTCTTAATTATGATTTATGACCATCATTTTTTTCCACAATTAGAGCAAAGCAAAAAAAAATTCAGATTTGGAAGTAGTGATACCTTTTTTTTCTTGTGTCCTCAAAAGTGTTGTCCATTGGTATGGTCTGCAGCAATGAAAGAGTATTATGAAAGAGGTTCCGGCTTCGATCCCAACTGCAAAAAACGCCATCTGTTTATAAAAGAGGTTCCGGCTTTGATGGAAATTACCTGACTGCAAGCATTATGATGGTAACAATTTGATGGAAATAGTGAAATATTCCACAATTTCCTTTGTCATACCATGATAGTGTTGGAACTCAGTAATAGTCAATAATGCAAATGGTGTATTATTGAGTTACAAGATATGAGCAGAATGCTCTACACTGCAGAAAAGTTATAACCAGAGTCAGAGACTCCTTCCAGAGAGAATATCCTCTCCTATACAAAATGATTAACCAATTTCTGAAATCCTCTTGCCTAGACCCTCCCCCTACCCAAATAATCAATTCTCCTGGAAAAGGGTAGATTTCTTCCAATTTATGTTATGAGATAGAATTCCAAATGCTAGAACATGAACCAGCTAGCATATCAAATGAAACCTCCAAATAATTGAGAGCATAATCTGAAACCAAATAGGGCATACACTATATATAATCTTAAGTCATACTGCAAGAGTAATTACAGAAACACTGTCTTTAACTGTGACAGTAAATAAAAAGAAAAATATAATTACTCTAACACTACGCTATGATACTCCTAGACCAGCAAGATCCATGAACACCAAAGTAGATACACAATCAACACCAAGAGCGGCAGCAAGATCCGTGAACACCAAACAACATAGACTATCGACACCAAAAGTAGCATCGGAGAATAGCAAACAACATCCTAACAACACGCCTCATCAAAAACAAGACACGGCTTTATGAAGTGCGTAAATATCTCACAGCGACAGAAATAATCAAAATTGGCAACATCCAATAATTTATTTGATTCCTTAGTGACACACTCCACCTCCACCGTGCTCCATTTATGCATTACAACAATTGCTTCTTCAGCCCTACATAATCGCAAAATGAAATAATCAGCCCAAAAGAATCATGAAAGTAGAGTGTAGACCATCACTCATGAAGATCCAAGCAAGAAACTTTCAATGCTCAGATTGTAACAATAAGAGCTCCATGTTCCACCCTAGTCAAAATATAAAATTCCCGAGATTAACAACACATGACCAAAACCAGCACATGCCACTTGAAGCTAAGGACTTATACATTGAATGAAACTCTCCTTGAAAATTTATCTATTCTAACCTTCTATTAAACACCAATTCATTCAGTGCAGGATACCAGCCACTATCACATTTAACTTTTCTTACTATTTCTTAGAAATCGTGGTTGGGCCTAACACAACCCCACAAACCGGCTTTAGAGGTGAGGATTGCCCCCACTTATAAACACATTGTCAGGTCATCTCTTATCCGATGTGGGACTCTTTAACACCATTCCTTAACATAAATCGATCCCCTCATTTAGCCAGCATCCAAGTTTAAATTATGTTGGTAAGTAAGAAACAATAAGCATCAATATCCTCTACTTTCTTTATCCTCAAACCATGTGGAACCCAGTATGCCATGGATTACCACACACCATAATATACTCCAAGACAGATAAGGTATCAACAAATTATAGCACAACCAGAAAAATAATCAGAAATATCAAAACATGCTAGCGTATAATCTCATTCCAAATGTCCTTTGAAAACAAGTTGGCCCATGTGTCGGGAGTTACCTCCCCTGTTAATTTTTAGAATTGACCTCTAATTAGATTGAAATATCAAGAACCCTACGGGATTCAAAACCAGGGTGATAAAGAAGGAACATGACAAACCTGGAACCTTAATTGTTATCCACTTCCATGTTCTGACATTGGTTTTTTCAATTATTTATCCCAATTGAATATTTGTTTTGGGCAAATTGCATCTAGTTTCTAGACAGCCAGATAGTTCATATTATTGGAAACCATAAAATCTGTCAAACCTTCTTCCTTTCGATTTTGTAGCAAGGCATTTCCAAAAACTGATAAAAAGAAAGAATAGAGTGATATGCATTTGATAGGAACCTAAAAGGGAAAAGTAGGGCTAGGGAGAGAGAATAAAAGTTAGTTAGCACTCATCGGTTTTAGGGGATTTTCTGTTATAAAAGACAGGGAAGGGTAGTGAGTAATTCACTTAGGCTTTGTTTGCGAGTTTGGAGGAAAAGGGAGGGGAGGGTTTGGAAAAAAAGGAAGGAGTAAGTGGAAGAAATAGAGGACATTGGGGGGCTTATTTTTCTTCAAAATATAAAACTCTCCTCATTTGGGGAACTATAAAATTGTATTGGAGGAGAGTTTTGAGGAGTTTGGGAGGGTTTATATGAATTCTTCAAATATTATATATATTGTTATAATATTCTTAAAATTAAAAATATATTAATCATAAGCATTAATTTATCAATCTCTAAAAAAATACTCTTTTAAAAAATGTGAAAGATTTCTCAATTTTCCCCTATATTTTTGTCCCCCCAAAGCCTTCCTTCCCTTCTCCTCCAAACTCCCAAACAAAGCCTTAAGAGATATTGTTACGAGAGTTGGTTAGGAGAGATTTCTCTCTGGTTAAGTAACTACCAATATGTAACTACCAACTAGTTTCTAATTGAAAAACATAACAAGTCGGAGAATATTAACAGAATGCAGAAAATATTAAACTCATGTACACCCAACAGAATGAAACACAATGCAATGTGTACTCTAACAATCAATATGATTATAAGAGAGATTTTATACAAAGCTTGTTAACATCGAGTTTTCATCTCAAAGGTTGTATAAGCCATAACTTAGATTAGAAATTAGTTAAGAAACTTTGACCCTACTAAATTTTTTAAAAAGAAAAGCAATCTGTTTTGCCCATTCATCATATATTAACAAAGTAACTGACTAGAAACTCGAGTAACTGCACACTTTATAAGTTTTGTTTGTTCACGACCAAAGTAAACATAGTGTTTAGATCCTTGAAAAGATAGAGATAAATCTGCCAGGAAAAGAAAAAAAAAAGGAAATTATTGCAACGAGGATGAGTTTTCAGGAATCTTTAAGTCTGTAAACATGATACTATTATTACCTCTAAACTTGTTGGCCAGGGCAGTGATCCAAGCTCTGTCATTACTCCTAAATGCATAACTCATGGTCAAAGCTTGTGATACTGCTTGCACCAAAAAATAATGTGCTCCTTAAGCACCAAATCCTGAATTTCAGAATCTTAAACATTCATGATCAAACTATCAAATTATTTGAACAAAGGTACAAAACAATGTTCCTCCAAACTCAACCAGCAACTCCTATATAACTAAGATTAGAAATTTGTTAAGGCACTTTTATAACAAGAAATAATCTTAACTAGTAGTAGTACTTTTCTTACAGTAGACCTCGAGCAATCATTTCACGTAGAAGTTTCTCTGCCTTATCATTCTCATCATTTTTAAAGAGAGCATGGATAATTGATTCATAAGTTACAGCATCTGGAATGCAACCATTGTCGTCCATTTTTGACAGTAGGGTCACAGCTTCATCAAATAAGCCCTCTAAACAAAGACCATTGATTATGATATTGTATGTCCGAACTGTTAAATTATGGCCTTTAATCAAAAGATCTTGAAATATCGCTTGTGCGTTCTTAAGTCTTCCTTCTTTGCATAGTCCATCCATAAGTATACTGTATGTGTTAATATCTGGTTGAATGCCTTGGTCTTTAATTTTCTTGACCAATGCAATCGCCTTGTCAACATCATGGTTTTTACATAAAGCATGTAAGAAGGAATTGTAAGTGATTACATCGGGAGGTTGGCCTCTATCACGCATCTGATCAAGAAGCTCCCAAGCTTGAGAAACTCTCCCAGATTTGCACAAACCATCAATAAGAGAGTTGTAAGTTACTGTATTGGGTTTGCAATGCATTTTTTCAAAGAGATTCAAGGCTTCATCAACCATTTTAATCTTACATAAGCCATTAATAATGATATTGTAGCTGCGAACATCAGGTGTAACTTTCCTTTTCCCTATGATGTTGAATACATGCTTGACCTTGTTCACTTGATTAACTAAGCAATACCCATCCATTAGAGAGTTATATGTAACAACATCGGGTTCCACACCTTCTTTTATCATCATAGCTATCATATTTTTAGCTTGCTTAATGTTTCCTTCCTTACAAAGAGCATCAACCAAGATATTAAAAGTATAAACATCAGGGTTGATGTTTTTCAATACCATTTCATGAAACAAACCAAATGCTTCTTTTAGTCGACCAACGATGCAAAATCCATATATTAGAGAATTGAAAGTGACAACATAAGGAGAAATTTTCTTTACAATCATTTGAGAATATAACTCACATGCATCATTTACAAGTTTATCTTTGCACAAACCATCAATGATTGTGTTATACATTACCACATTGGTGTTGACCAATTTCCCTTCGATCCGTCTCAATAACTGCAGCGCGGGTCTTGTTTCCCCCATTTTACACAATCCATTGATCAAAGTCCCATAAGTAACTTGGTCCAAGTGAAATCCAAGTGCAATCACATGGTCGTGAAAGTGTACAGCTTCTTTGACCTTACCGTTAAGACACATACCTTTGATAAGTGTATTGAAGGTTATGGTATTGGGTTGATAACCTAATTTGAGAATCATAGCGAATATAGAAAAGGCAAAATTCATTTCCCCTAAGTGACAGTAACAATTAATCACAATGTTGAAAGTAGCAATATCAGGCATTATTCCGTGAAATTTCAAATGGTGAGAAAGGGAAATGACAGTGGTATAATGGTTGTTGTTATTCTTAACAATGGAACCTAAAATCTTGTTAAATTCAACAATGGATGGGGTAGGATTCATACGAAGCATTCGATGGAATGAAGAAACATCATCGTTAACATCAAAATCCCTAATCGAAGGTGAAGGTGAAAGTGAAAGTGAGTGAAAGGAAATAGTACGAAAATTGTAAGAGTAAGGAAAGAACCTATTCGTTAACAACATTGCTTTGCTGGAAGGAGAACGATTCAGACTGATTTGTGAGTTTTGCAGTTTCTTTCGTCCGACCAGACCACGGCGCATCACAAAAAGTTGTGAGAAAATACGGTGCTCATTTGAAAAATGAATTAAAGTGTTTTATAAAATTATTTTTTAAAATGATCGAGAAATATAAAACGGGCTTATTCAAGCCACCGGTCCGTTAACTTAATTATTTGTCTCAAAATGGTCCCATAACTTTAATTTATCTCAAATTGGTCCCCTAAGTTTCCATCTGTGACATGTTTAAGTCTTTTCTGTTAGTTTTCATGAGAAAACGTTAAGTTATGACCTCAGACTCTGACCTCAGATTCTGACCTCAGACTCTGACTTCAGGCTCAAGTCACTAACGTTTTCTCATGGAAACTAACAGAAAGGACTTAAACATGTAAAGGAGGGAAACTTAGAGGACCAATTTGAGATAAATTAAAGTTAGGGGACCATTTTGAGACAAACAATTAAGTTAAGGGACCGGTGGCTTGAATAAGCCTATAAAATGACTTAAAATATATGTGTATAATCTATATTATATATCTATACTATATATATATATATATATATATATATATATATATAAAGAAAATAGTCTTTTTTTTACTCTTTTGCGTTGTCTTTTTCCTATTCCAAAATTACCCTCAACTTTCAGTAAAAATAACACATATATCAAATAGATAAGAGTAAATTTCAATATTAAAACAAAATGTAACAAATTGTTTATGTCTTATTTTTTTCTTATCATTTAAAAAAATAATTGATGAGGGTGAATTCAAATATTATAAAAAGTGTAACAAACACGATATTTTTTTGTTACAACACAATATATCGTGTAACAAACATGATATGAACATATGTCCAATTTTTTTCCCTTATCCTTAAAAAAAGTGTAACAAATTAGATCAAATATATCTCACTATTTTTTTTTTAAAGGAAGTATATGTCACTATAAATATAATCAATAAGAAAAGGAAAGTTATCATCGATACATTGAGATAAAATATTTTCAAAGAGCACGATAACAAGAGCGGACAGACAGACACTATTGTGCCCGTCTTTCCACTAGTATATTATAAATTATATTTATAAACATTATTAACTAATATATTATCTTAATAATTTGAATGTATTTCAAAGTATTTTTTATCTTTAAAATGATAAATGTGATATATGATTTAATTGAGATTATCGTTAATAAATTTTGTTTGACTTTTTTATCATATATTTTTATTTTTGTTTGTTTTAAGGAAAATTATTTGTTTTTATTTAAATTGGTAAATATGTTCAAAGAACAAAATAATGATAAATATCTACATGTGGATTTAATAGAAAGAGACCTATATCCGAAAAAGAAGAGCATATAAAAAAATCAAATCTAAGTACAATATTTGAACCAATTGAAACAATAAAAAATTCAAATAGAAAGCAACATAACGTGGAAAGTTATTTTTTTGTCAAAAAAAACATGGGAAGTTTTTTTTTCTTATGAGTGGGTAGTTTTTTTTGGCTGTGTTTGATAACGACGAAAAGCTAGCTTGTAGCTTATTGAATTAGCTTATAAGCTTGTTGGATCATGACTTGTTTGATAACAAACTTTTCTCATGAGCTTATAGCTTTTGTGAGATGCTATTTCAAGTAGCTTTTGAACTTATAGCTTATAACTTTTATTAATCTCTTCTAATTTTAACCTTATTAATTTAATTTTATCATTTTTTTAATAATAAAAACTACCCACATTCATATGTAACTACCCACTTTTAGTAAAAAAAATGTAACTACCCACTTTTTTATATTTTGGTGCAACCAGCATGTTGCAGGTTACAACACTGGTGCCATCGCTCATGTTGTAGTTTTTCTATATTTTCTTTGTTCCATTTCTTATTACCTCTTGCTCTTAATTCATATAATATAATTATAATTTTAAATAAAATATACAATAAATAGTGAAGCAAATGTTTAGTTAAATAAAAAATGTTAATTGAATTTATAAAACACATTTATTATTTTGGAGATGAAAATAATTTGAAATAAATTTAAATATTTAAAAAGAAATAAATTAAGTATATTTTTTTATGTATATAATTTATAAAAAAAAATTAAACAAACATATCCTTTTATATCATTTTATATGTATCAGCCACTTCAACAACTAATTTTACCAAACACATTATTTTTAATAAGCGAGCTTTTCAGCTATAAGCTATCAATCATCAGTTATAAACTAGTTTTTCAGCTATTAGCTATCAGCTAGCTTATAACTTATTTTTACCAAAAGCTATAAGCTATAAGCTCAGAAGCTAGTGAAAATAACATCTCAAAAAAGCTATAAGATAGTGAGAGAAGCTTGTCCAAACACATTTTATTTTTTAAAACAAGCTTATGAGCTAGTTTATACTTTCATACTTAAGGGAAAATACAGGAAACAATAAGAGATAAAGTATTCAAAACTCGTATTAGTTTCAATTTGGTTTGTGATTTGAAATACAAAGAATGACAAATGAATGATAAAATCCTTACAACTATACGAAGAAAATTGACAGTACATTCATTGGAAAGAAAAAAACAAATATGTTAAGAATAAAAAACATCAACCAATTAAGTTGTTATAGTATCCAAATTAACATTAAAACAATTGACTTCGAATTAAAACTAACGTGATGGTGAGCTCGTTGTGTTGTCCATCATCCTTCGTATATGTAACTATCAAGTAAATATATAATCAAATACTAAAGATAAGATCATTCTCATTAACATTCAAAATAACCTAATATGTAACAAGACATCATCTTTAACTATTCTTTCTCATACAACAGACATCTAGCAATCATTTCACGTAGAAGTTTCTCTGCCTTATCATTCTCATCATTTTCAAAGAGAGCATGAATAATTGTTTCACAAGTTACAACATTAGGAATGCAACCATTGTCTTCCATTTTTTAGAGTAGGGCCATAGCTTCACCAAACTTGCCCTCTAAACAAAGACCATTGATCATAATATTATATGTCCATACTGTTACATTGTGGCCTTTAATCAAAAGATCCTGAAAAATTACTTGCGCGCTCTTAAGTCTTCCTTCTTTACAAAGACCATCGATAAGAATATTGTATGTGCGCATATTCACTGTTCAAGTTCTGATAATCTAACTGAACCAACATGTACATGCCATTTTCATCTCTACTGATAAAAATCCCTTTATTAAATAGTGAGGAGGTTGTTGATTGTCATCCAGTCAACAAAATAAATATTAAGTTAGTACAATGTGTAAAGGTGGAATGGAACTCTCTCAGCCAAATGTATTTCAGTAGTTATTGTTTAACAGAAAACAGAGAATTCTAAAATTTGTTATTCGATCTATTCATTGTAATCAATTGCTGAACTGAAAATACATGTTACAATCACTATATAGGAAAGCTTAACCTACAATCACTATTGAGTTAACCTACACCGTAGTTGTCAGTGCCAGCTGGAGAGAGGTGGCTAACTAACTTTAACCACACTGGCAGAACTGGAACAAACGGCTGAAGCTTCTAGAGCTCAGCAGAAGGTTCTAGAATCTTAGAGTACAAATTAAGTCGGTAAAAATACTTGTAATTGCCTAAATTCCTTATACATTCACACATTGTTATATCACTATTGTATGACTACACCAATGAGTCATGCACCCTATACCAAATTCAAGATAGCACAAAAATATGAAAGTGTATCAGACCCATCCTACCAACGACAGTGGCACAACAACTTGTTTCAGACTCAACCACATCAAACTATACAAGTCTGAAACAGGAAAATGTTTCACATAACAATAACAATCTTTTATGAGCTGTATCACACACGATAAACACTAGCCAAAGAACACAAAAATCCCAGTAGGGTTAGAAGGAACATGAGAAACCTAATTCAAAGCTCATATTAGTTTCTGTTTGGTTTGTGATTTAAAACACAAAGAATAACAAATGAATGGAAGAAAAAAAATCCTTATATCTATATGAAGAAAAATGATAGTACATTGGAAAGGAAAAAAAAAATACTTATTTCAAGAACAAAAACCAGTAACATAATAAGTTACAAGAAATAATCTTAACTAGTACTTCTCTTACAATAGACCTCGAGCAATCATTTCACGTAGAAGTTTCTCTGCCTTATCATTCTCATCATTTTTTAAGAAAGCACAGATAATTGTTTCATAAGTTACAACATCTGGAATGCAACCATTGTATTCCACTTTTGACAACAGGGTCACAACTTCATCAAATAAGCCCTCTAAACAAAGACCATTGATTATGATAGTGTATGTCCAATAGGGGCTTGAAAGACCATTAGTTTTTAATGATGATGTGACAATAGGGGCTTGAAAGCTTGACACCTAGGATTGGTAGTCTAAAACATGTTCCATGGTTGTATATTATTAAGATTAAGATTAAGATTTCAAAGGGTCAACACAAAAACATGATGCAAGATGTTTGTATTATTCTTACAAGGTTGCTTCCAAAAGAAAGTATCTGCTATGCTATTTATGTGGACGATACTTATAGGTTGGTATCTCATGTGATTCCAATCGACTATTTTATCTCTCTAATAATGCAACTTAGCAGATGACCAACAAATACAAATTTACAAACATAAAAGAAATTGGACTAATTGCAATATTTGTAGAGCAAGAAAACCAACAATATAATCATTTTCATTATCATACTCACGATTTCTTACATGATAAGGTGGCAAAATGATGAAAAAAGAATTTGCTGATGCCAATTCATGCCAGTTCTTGTAAAACAATATGACTTTTTTATAAAACATCTAATAAAGGATTGGCTTCCAGACCTCTATCATCTGTCTCAAGATATACTAGTACACTTTCTTATATTCTAACAGCTACATCCATCACTAGAGAAATACTTGAAGAGGAAATCAGATCATTCACATAAGCCCATTTCAAAAATTGGCCTTGAAGCATCACAATATCTTCGAAAACCAGTTCAAACCCAAATTGCTCCAAACAACAGTGAGTTAGATTCTATAGTAGACTCTACAGCAAACTGCTCCACTACAGATTTTCAATAAAAACCATGCATCGTTCTGCTTCCCTATGCCTCTACAGATGTGTTATAGCACCCTACTGATAACCTTTTGGGGTCCAAAAGAAGGTTGAGAGGCCAAGACAAACCATGCGTTCGCTGG
This sequence comes from Medicago ruthenica, assembly GCA_018208015.1. NCBI lineage: Eukaryota > Viridiplantae > Streptophyta > Magnoliopsida > Fabales > Fabaceae > Medicago > Medicago ruthenica. Next base: position 15,331,393 of record CM031376.1, read on the forward strand.
GTCATTGTGAGGTGAAAAAGGCAGCGATGCTAACTGCTTCAAACAAGTGTTAGTGTCAGAAACAGAAAAGAATGAGTAAGTTTTGGTGCAACTAGCCCATTGAATTGGTGTGCTGGGAAGGCAAGAAACAGAACCAGAACCAGTTTGGTCCATTGAGTCGATGCTGAAAAACACGAAGCAGAAATCTGAGTCAAGACAACAGTGGATTACCCAATTATGGTGAACCATAAGGTAACTTTATATCCAAATCACATGGCCTTCGGATAAATATACATACTCAAATAGGAAAATATCCTAAACTTATGAACAAATGAATTCATACTGCGAAAGCAGATATTGAAATCATGATAAAAGTATGGCTACTCAAGCATATCGAAACCAAATAACACTCACCATTTCTGTTTTAAAATCTGGAAAACATTACAAGCAAAGAATAAAGATCTAATCAAGGCCCTATAGCATACATTGCAGACGCAATCTGTGGTCGTCATTTGTCGAAAACCAGCTTAATACATGTTTTCAATAGCTTGAAACCTATACAAAGAATGGGGATAGAAATCACTATCGAGAATAAATGACATAAGAAAAAAAATATCAAATGCATAAAAAGATTGAGAGAAATCGAGGTATTAAGAACATAATGAAAATGCATTATATATTGAACGTACCAAAAAGCTTGAGTTGAAAAAGGGTCTAAGGAAAATGAGAGATTACTTTTTGTTATAAAGGAAAGGAAAAGGGCCTGACTATCCATGGCTAATCCCAATATCAAACGAAAGGCTAAAATTTTGTGGCAGCTATTGCCACTTAAACAGTATTTGGTGCGTCAATAATCTTTCCATTGGGAATGAATGCAAGCAGGAAAGAGAACAGGTAATACCAAACACCTTGCAGTCCTTAAATGAAGTACTGACATAGAAACAAACATTGAAAACGAAAATAGCATTGACATTTCAATACTGACAATTATTTGAGAAAATGAATTAATTGAATGTGACTATTGACATGTCGCCTTGTAAGTCGGTTTTTTTTTTTTTATGGAGCCTTGTAAGTCGGTTTTGTAGAGTTTTCGAATTGGTCATGTCAGTTTTTGAATCATCATTGTTATGGTTGTAAACACTAGGAATGCAAAGACGATAGACAACACTTAGACTAAGAATAAAAACGATAGTTAGATAAAAATTCAAAAACTCAACCACTGTAATGGTTACATTATAAAAAGAGGTTAATCTTCATATTATCATTGTAAAACATATTAATTATCATAGTTGTATGCCTATTAAGGTAGATATGATTAAAGTCAAATATTTATAGTGATCCGACAGTTGTGATAGACTGTCACTGTAAAAATCTTTAGATTGACAGTGCATAAGAATTAAATCCATATACAAATGAATCTAATAACATGAATTTAGTCTAAACAATAGTGATAGTGAGCTCATTGCATAGTTTGCATTCTTTTTTATCAGTAACTGTGCAAAGAAAAAATGACACGATGTGTGTCACTAAAATTCAATGACAATATGTAACTACCAACTAGTTTCTAATTGAAAAACATAAGTCGGAGAATATTAACAGAATGCAGAAAATATTAAACTCATGTGCACCCAACAGGATGAAACACAATAGAATGCAATGTGTACTCTAACAATCAATATGATTATAGAGAGATTTTATACAAAGCTTGTTAACATCGAGTTTTCATCTCAAAGGTTGTATAAGCCATAACTTAGATTAGAAATTAGTTAAGAAACTTTGACCCTACTAAATTTTTTAAAAAGAAAAGCAATCTGTTTTGCCCATTCATTATATATTAACAAAGCAACTGACTAGAAACTCGAGTAACTGCACACTTTATAAGTTTTGTTTGTTCACGACCAAAGTAAACATAGTGTTTAGATCCTTGAAAGGATAGAGATAAATCTGCCAGGAAAAGAAAAAAAAAGGAAATTATTGCAACGAGGATGAGTTTTCAGGAATCTTCAAGTCTGTAAACATGATACTATTATTACCTCTAAACTTGTTGGCCAGGGCAGTGATCCAAGCTCTGTCATTACTCCTAAATGCATAACTCATGGTCAAAGCTTGTGATACTGCTTGCACCAAAAAATAATGTGCTCCTTAAGTACCAAATCCTGAATTTCAGAATCTGAAACATTCATGATCAAACTATCAAATTATTTGAACAAAGGTACAAAACAATGTTCCTCCAAACTCAACCAGCAACTCCTATATAACTAAGATTAGAAATTTGTTAAGGCACTTTTATAAGTACTTATTTGAAGCTATTTATTTAACAATAGTTAAAATAAAGTCAAACTATTTTAATACTCCCTCCGGTCTCATATATAAAAAAAAATTCTTTTTTCAGGTTTATTGAATAATTAATGTATCTGGTCTACATTGTAAAACAGATACATTAATTATTCAATGAACCTAAAAAAAAAAATCTTTTCTTATATATGAGACCGGAGGGAGTATAAGCTATACGTTATTTTCATAAGGTATACTGGAGAGCTTATGGAAATGAGTTGAAAACAACTTATGGATATGTCCTATGTTATTTCCATAAACTCTTTCAAATAGTCCCACAAGTATTTACTACCTCCGTCCCTAAATATAGGACCCTTTTGCCAAAATTACGGGAATTAAGAAAGTTGGTAGTAGTATTATAAATTTTGTATATAATTACTATTGTTTTTACAATTTTATCCTTAAAGGAGAAAGCTAGTTTATATTTTCAACATATTATTTATTGTTGATTGAAGAAAAAGATGCAAAATAAATAAGGGTATGTTGGTAAAGAAATAATTAATGTAATTGGAAATACAAAAGGGGTCTTATAAAAGCGGACAATTTTTTTTTCTCAAAAGGGTCTTATAATAAGGGACGGAGGTAGTATGTCAGTAGATAAGCTCAAATTCGTCAATTTAGACAGATCCTAAAGCTTGCTGGCCAAAGCTGCAAGGCAGACCTTTATTACCAATATAACTTAGCACTTATGAAATCTTCTCTTGGATTTTACTAGATCAGCTAAATACCCTTATACGGAAAATTTTAGTATATGATCATAATTGTGTTAGAAATAACAAAAGAATGCATATATTTGCTAATAAAGATTCTAAAACTTATGCAGTTTTTGCATTAATCTCCAAAGAGATTCTAACTTCTTTATAAACCACATTTTCAGGCTTCTCATATTTTGGGTTAAATTAGTTAGAACTTAGTAAAAGGGAAAGACATTTAAGGTCAGAAAAAATATCAAACACAAAATGAGACTAAATCCTCCACCAACCAGAGGCATACTAATAGTCAGATAATGCATCATTGTGTACGAAAATGAACTTAGCTATCATTTCCAATCGACCATGCTCTCAATCCTCGGTCTTCGACAACGTTCTTAATTCCAAGGTCCATCCCGCCATGCAAACTCAACAAGATTCACTGCTCAAGTTTCGATAAACTAACTGAACCAACAGATACATGTCAAATAAACAAAAAAAAAAGGAAGAAGAAACAATTTACACCAGACACAAAGTGTCCAAAAATGAAACATTTAATCTTTTGATTTTCATCGCTTCGGATAAAATTCCTTCATTAAATAGTGAGGAGGTTGTTGGTTGTCATCAATTTAATCTTTTGTTGGTTGTTTGTTGTATAGAATCGTTGAACAGAAAATAGAGATTACAATCCCTATATACGGAAGCTTAACCTGCAGTCACTATTGAGCTAACCTACACCCTTAACCCGGCAGAGGATTGTTCTTCACATCGTGCCCCTTCTCTTTGAAGGATAGGCTCTTGTTGTTGACTAGCTCTTGCACCATCTCCTTAAGTGCTCTACACTCTTCAATGGAATGACCAATTGCCCCAAAATGAAACTCGCATTTGGCATTTGGATTATACCAATGCGGATATGGTGGTTCCAAAGGTCTGACATTTGAGGTACCACTAAAGAATTCTTTATCAAAAGCGGCCAAAGCTGACTGTACGGGATGGGGATCGGGTCGATCTGCCTTGGTCGCTGATTGTAAGGAGGTTGGTATTGATTCTGACTCAAGGTTTGACCCCAATGATTTGGACGAGCCGGTTGATATTGAGGTCTTTGAGGTGTTGGTTGCTGATATTGCATAGGTGTTGCGGTGGGAACATAATGTTGATCTTGGTATGGTACTTGAAGGGTGGGGGGATGATAAGCATTTATAGGCGGACGATAGGAATTTTGAAGATCGGTCATTACAGCATTGGTTTCTCCTTCCTTCTTTTTAGGGAAAGAGGCCGGAAATTTCTTTGCAGCAACTTGACCACTTTGAGCATTTTGGATCTTTCCGTTTTTCAGACCCACTTCCACCATTTCCCCAATGATGACCAAGTCGGAGAAACCGGACGAGGCGCTTCCTATCACCCTCTCATAATATGGAACTTGTAGGGTGCCTATGAAAATTCTTGTCATTTCTCTTTCTGACAAAGGTGGTTCAACTTGTGACGCCAATTCTCTCCATCGTTGCGCATATTCTTTGAACGTTTCCGTTCCCTTCTTGGTTAAATCTTGTAATTGCATCCTATCGGGAGCCATGCCCATGTTGTATTTGTATTGTTTGACAAAGGCTTCTGCTAAATCCTTCCAAGTCCGGATCCGACTCTTTTCGAGATGCATATACCAGTTCAAAGAAGCTCCGCTGAGACTGTCTTGGAAAAAATGGATGAGGAGCTTGTCATCCTGAGCAGCTATACCCATATTTCGGCAATACATGATCAAATGATTGCGAGGACAAGTCAATCCTTTGTATTTTTCGAAATCCGGAGTTTTGAATTTGGAAGGAATTACCACATTTGATACCAAGCACATATCAAGTGCGTCCAACCCGAATTCAATATTCCCTTCCATTGCCTTGAATCGTTCTTCCAAAGCAAGAATTTTTCCTTTAGCTCATTCGTTCTCACCCCTTGTATGTGGTCGTCCATCTAACGAAGGTTCAGTATGCTGCTTAGGAAGGTTTGACTGGTTGGGAGAATGGTACACCAACAATGGATTTTCCACTGCACCTTGAGGTATTAGAGATCCTGCAGCAACATCAGCATTCTCTTGTATCATAGGAATTTCATTGGAACGAGGTACTGATGCTTGAGTAGGACAAGCTTGAGACGGACCACCTTCATTATGGCTCTCAAATGGAGGTGTGTAGCCTGAAGGAAGACCAAATGGCAGCCAAACGACAGCTGCCACAGAGGCTGGTTGTGGCTCGGGGATAACATTTTCCACCACTCGAGGTTGCGTGTTCTGCTCTCTGTTTGCTAGTTCTTGGAGAGTGTCCATCAATCGATCCAACTTCCCATTCAGTTGGTTGATGTCTTGTCTTATGACTTCTTGGTTCTGTTCAACCTCTTCCATGATCCTTCGTGCGTTGCTTCGAGTGTGAAATTCTGGCAATTATGGTTCTGAACCAGTAAAACAGAGTATGAAAACTAAAGTTCAGAAGCAAAAAATTAAAGTGCAGAAAGTAAAGGAACACAGGATATTTGTTAACCCAGTTCGGTACAAACTTCACCTACATCTGGAGGATACCAATCCAGGAAGGAAATCCACTAAGTAGTATTAATTCTAAGACTCAACTCACAACCCCTATTTTTCAAGCCTTATCACTTAATCACTACCCGTATAGATTTCTACCTAGGAACACCTAGATATAAGAACCCACTTACTTCCCAACCAAGTAATCACAGCCCAGTGATTATCAGACTCAACAAAAACAACAAATTGAAGACTGATGTTGGTCAAAAGTAAGTATATTTTTATATCGTCTCCACAGGGACTAGTGCGCTATCTCGAGCCGTTCAACAATCGTTATTGTTTTGAGTGTTGGGTTTGTACGATTGTTTGCATTTAAACTATTGGAATCTAAAAGCGGAAAATAAAGACGACAAGTAATAGGGAATAAAAGCGTTGAGATCGGAGTTCCTCAATCGAGCATCGAAAATAATCCAATAATCATGCATATGAATTCTAGCGCTTTAGCGAAATTATCACGTATCACTCGACAAAGTCATTTGTGTCCAAATGACGTCGTGAGATCGATCGTATCGTTTAATCGACGATTTCTCAATCTATGAAACGATCCGAAAGCATTACGTTCCAACATTTTGTGTGATTATCAAAACCAAATTCCATGTCTAGAATTTATTATTTTGATAGAAGATTATTCTCACCAAAGATTTAAAAGTATTCGTCAATAACATTTAAATCAAACATAATAATGAATAGCAAGAATAAACTCAATATCACATAAGTTACTAAAATCATATATTTGCATAATCAAAGATTACATCTAAGCTAGATAAAGTACCTCCAATCCCAACAAAGGGGAATTAGTTGTTCATTTTCATGACAACTATACAAAAGTGTAAAGAAAGATGAAAACCCAAACCTAAGTTCTTGATTTCCCAAAGAGTCTTAGTTGATTCCACACTTCAATCACTCTTGCTCCTTGAAGATCACCTCTCTTAGCCCTAATTTATTGTCTAAAACTCTAAACTATATTACTACTAAACTGAAATAATAATTATCTAGTGATAATTCTCAAAAAAGACTGAAACAAAGCTTAAATACTAAAAGCTGAAAGTGACATTTCGCTCTGCGAGATTGCATTCGCTCGACGAGTTAAGCTTTCTTTGCCAGTGGTTTTCAGCCACGTCTTCAAATAGCCTTTAAACCGCCTTGGATTTCGCTGAGCGATGAAAACTTCGCTGGGCAAACTCCTGCTTCCCCTGTTTCTGAAATTCCTTGCCTGAGCTCGCCATTCTTTCGCCTTGAGTTCGCTGGGCGAGTTTCCATATTTTGTTCTTCTTGTTTCTTTGCTCAAATCATGTCCTGCCTTGCATTTTCCTGAACAAATGGATGGGGAAAGAAGTAAAAGCATAATTTGGCATTTATTCATCAATTTTATGCTTTTCCTTGGGTAACTTGTAAAACAAGTAGCTTAAAGTGCTTAAATTAAATATGAATTTTAACTCATTTCTGGCACTTATCAAAGACACTCTTCAAAACAGAAAACAGTCACTTGTGCTTAAAAGCTTTAAGTGAAAATACACTAAACTAAACAACCAACTCTTAACAGATGAGTGGTACAAAACAAAGCAATAGCTTACAGACTCAAAAACTCAAAAACTCTGATTTTTGGTTTTTGATTCATGAAATCTCCAATAGCAATGCCCTCTTTAAATAGTCTTCAGCAGCAACATAATTCTCACAATCTTCAAAGATATACTCCCAGAATTATTTTAGAAGCAAATAGAAACACATATATTTCTGAATTATATTTTGCAAAGATTCTTTTGAAAATATATTCATCAATAAAATAAACAAATCTGCAAGAAAGATCTTCACATGAAATAATCAGCCTTCTGGAAATATCAGCCTTGATAAATCTTCAACAAATCTTCAAAAGATACGTAGAAAGAATAAACAAAAAGAACGCAGGAATTCAGCTTCTGAAAGGCAGCTTCTGAAGGTCAAGAAGTCAACGTCTGAAGGCAGCTTCTGAAGATCAACAGAAGTCAACGTCTGAACAGTGCGTCTGATGACCAGTTCAGCGTCTGATGAACAGTTCTGCGTCTGATGACCAGTTCTGCGTCTGAAGGCCAGTTCTGCGTCTGAAGGCCAGTATCAGCTTCTGAAACTTCTGAAAACCAATTTCCAGCTTCTGAAGACACAAATAAACATATGAGGACGCTTTGCTTGTACAATATGATTTTAGCAAACATTTAGCCAACCTTCAAATAACCAACAATCTCCCCCTTTGGCAAATTTTTGGCTAAAATCAAATGAACCACAAAAACAAGTTCTTCATTCAACAAAATGTACTCAACCATGAAGAACTACACACATGTAGCAGAGTCAGCAGCGGATTAAAAGCTAAGTAAACACAAACAACTTCAACTTCTGAAGTACCACAAACACCACAACACAAAACACTCCCCCTGCAACATACAGCAGCAGTTTCTGAGGTACAACTTCTCCCCCTGAAACACATAACTCAGGAACTCCCCCTGAACAGATCAGCTCCTGACAGAGACATAAAGAAATACTCCCCCTGAACCAGAGTCAGCAGAGAACAAAACACAGGCAGAAACTCTCCCCCTGAGGCAAACAGATCAGACCACACATATTTCTCCCCCTTTTTAGCCAAAAAATGTTGACAAAACAACCAGTAATCACCAGGAGCAAGAAACACAACACATAACAACACTACACAGACAGCATACCAGAATCAGTATCAAAACTAACACAGGATCACATAAACTTGGTACCCACACACTGAACAGAACCATATAGCCTCCACACACAAGAGAACAAAACAAAACTGCAGAGTACAGCACACTTGCAAACCAGAAACACAAAGAGAAATCCAGGACATCAGTCACAAACATGACAATCTTCAGACTCAGCATCAGAAGTTGCTTAGTCTTCATTAGACACAACATCAGATGCTGCTCAGTTGATGTGTGCCTCAGACACATTCAGAACCTTCTTCCCAGCAATCTGCTTCTCAAGATCAGCAATTCTCTTCTGAACACAAGACACAACATCTTCAGACTTACTAGGAACTAGAGCCTTCTGAACAGGAACAGGAACCAACACTTTGCTCCAGACTTGAGATGGTCCAGCACCAGAACTCTTCTGTGCTACAGGAGTAGGCCTACTGTCAGCAGCAACAGCCTTTCCTTTCCCTTTATTCAGCTTTTGAGCAACACTTGCACACTTTGGCCTCCATTCTTTCTTGATCTTGTTTTTGTTCACAGCTGGTTCCACTTTTCTGTGGTGAAAATGCTTGGGGTATCCATGCAGCTTGTAAAAAAAAGGCTTAATGTGTCCCTTTTTACCACAGTGATGACATACCCAAGGATGAGTTCTCCTCTTGTCTTTAGATCCCTGAGATTGGTTCTTAGGTTTTCTCATCAGTGGAACATAAGTATCAGCAGCAGGTATGAACCTCTTAGCAGGATTTTGTTGTTTGATGTTCAGATTCTTATCAACAAATCCTATGCCATTTGGTTTTCCTTGATTTTGATTCTCCAAAATCTCTTCCAGCACGTCAGTAGCAGAGTTCATCATTCTAACTTGCTTCTTCATATGATCAAGTTGAGAATTCAGTTGAGTTACCTCATTATTGAGAACAAAATTTTTCTCTAGATTTTCTCTTCACTCTGACTGAAGTTGACTGATAGTTATCTTCTGTTCTTCCATCAGCTTGCACACTTCTTTAAATTGAACATGCACCTTCTTACAAAACTCAGCAGGATTTTCATAAGACAGCTCTTCATCACTGCATTCAGACTCTGATGAAGTTTTAGACTCTGATGATGTTTCTGAACTCATAACTTCATCAACAGTCATGCATCTTCCAGTAAAGGCAGCAACATGCCTGGCTGATTTACTCCCCACTTCTCCTTCTGAGTCATCATCATCAGACCAAGACACAGTCAGACTTTTCTTCTGTTTCTTGAGGAAAGTAGGACATTCTGACTTGACATGACCATATCCCTCACACTCATAGCACTGAACTCCTTTTGATTGATTGCTCTTCTCATCAGTTATTGTCTTCTGCTTCAGAAATTTCTTAAATTGTTTACTCAGCAACACAAGAGCTTCTGATGAGCTTTCATCATCCACACTTTCAGCATCTGCTACAAAAGCAACACCTTTCCCCTTCTTATCAGTTCTGCTTATTTCAAAGTTTTGAAGAGACCCAATCAATTCCTCAACCTTCATACTGGAGATGTCATGTGCTTCTTCAATTGCAGTCACCTTCATATCAAACCTCTTGGGTAGGGATCTGAGAAACCTCACAAGCTTCTCATCTGATACTTTTTCTCCAAGTGATTCAAAAGAGTTAGCCATGTCCAAAACATTCATGTAAAACTCTTGTATGTTCTCATCCTCCAACATTCTGAGATTTTCAAATTTGGTGGTGAGAAGCTGAAGTCTGGACAATTTCACCTTGGATGTGCCTTCATGAGTAGTTTTAAGAATCTCCCAAGCATCCTTAGCCACAGTACACTGCTTGATCAGTCTGAACATATTCTTGTCCACTCCATTGAATATAGCATTCAAGGCTTTGGAGTTTGCAAGAGATAAAACATCTTCATCATTGGACCAATCTTCCTCTGGTTTCAATACAGCTATCTTCTTACCATCTTTGTCAGTCACAACAGGATGTTCCCAACCTTTCAGAACTGCTTTCCAGGTTTTGCTATCTATTGATTTAAGGAAAGCACTCATGTGTGATTTCCAACAATCATAGTTGGAACCATCCACAGAGGTGGCCTGTTAACAAATCCTCCTTCTTTCTCCATAAAGCCAGAAAATATCTTCCCTGGAGCTCACCCAAATACAGGCAGGGAAAAATGTGCGAGCGGAAAGCGCTCGCTTAAACAGTAAAGTCGCCACCGAAGTTTTGTTTTTGAAAAGGGGAACGTCGATAAACCCCTTTGAGAACGAGAACAAGGTCATTGCGGCCAAATTTCGGGTTCGGGAATCAATTATGCGAGGGGAAGGTATTAGCACCCCTCACATCCGTTGTACCCAACGGGAACCATTAGTTAGTTTAGCGTTCAATTGTGTTAGTTTCATGCCAAATGTTTGTAAAGAATAAATAAAAGAAAAAAAGAGAAAATATTTAAAGACCAAAAATGAGTTTTTTATTAGTGTGCTTGACAAGAGTTTGATCTTGCTCCTACGTATCTCCCGGTGCGATGAAGAATTCAAAGCTACGTAGTTCTTTGTAGCAAATGTTTGTGTGTTGATTGTTTTTATTTGTAAAAAAAACATGATTTGGTTTTAAAGATTTGGTTTTAAAGAACGATGTTTTAATCGTATCTAGCGGTTAAACGTAGCTTGTATGCTCGCGCGTGGGAGGCTTAAGCGTTTGTTTGTATCGCGTTAGAATTGATAAAACTTGTCCGTTTGTGAAAAGAGATTTGATCGCGCTTGGGCGAAAAAGTTTGCTTTAAAAAAAGACGGACTCGCACTTGGGCGATGGTATCCATTTAAAAACGCGCATGGGCGTGAATAAAATAAAGTTTGGTGGGTTGAGATTGATTTTAAACGGAGGACGAATATTCAACCGAAAGCAAAGTGTCTACCTCGTTTCCGAATATTCGGGGAAGCGTCGGGTGTCTACCCAAGTTTTCCTTTTTCACTCACACAAAAAAGAAAAAGAAAATTGTTTTTTATGTTTTTTGTATTTTTGAAATAAAATGAGTAAACAGCCCCTTCAGACCCTGAATCCTCACTTTAGAACCTCAGAAGCTTAAACTCAGAAGCTGAGCTCTGCTACGGTCGCAGAGCGACCAGAACTTAGCTCTGCGAAACCTTCAGAAGTTGAAACTCAGAAGCTGACATCAGAAGTAGTCGCAGAGCGACCAGAACTTAGCTCTGCGAAATCTTCAGAAGCTGCTTCTGAAGTACAGTTCAGAAGCTGCTTCTGAAGTACTGTTCAGACGCTGACTTTTGTTGACCTTCAGACGCACTGTTCAGACGCTGACTTTTGTTGACCTTCAGATGCACTGTTCATACGCTGACTTTTGTTGACCTTCAGACGCATTGTTCAGACGTTGACTTTTGTTGACCTTCAGACGCATTGTTCAGAAGCGGCTTCTGAAGTACTGTTCAGAAGCTGCTTCTGAAGTACTGTTCAGAAGCTGCTTCTGATTCTGATTTCAGAACCTCAGGGGGTAAAAAAATGTTTGAAAACAGTAAGAAAAAGAAGCAATCCACTTCTGTTTTGGTGATTTGTAATCTTTGTGATTTTTTTGGGGTTTTTGAATGATGTTTTTTAGTGCAAAAATGAGTTAAAGATTACAAAAAATGCAGAAAAATAATGCAGGTTATGATGAAAACTTAAACAGACTGTGAAAAAAGAGATAAAAGGTTCAAAATACTTACAAACTCCTAGTCAAAGCTTTAGATGCACAAGAAAATGAAAGGGGCTTTTGGATGGTTGTGGTTTCTTGAAGATGGAAGTGATGGAGAAGATGAACAATAACAACAATGATGTTTTGCTACTATTCTTCTCTCTTTGTATGATGTTTCTTGTGATTTAGTTTCTGTTTTGATTTGTTTGTGGTGGTTTGTAAAGAAAAAAAACAGAAAAAAACAGAGCTTCTTTCTTTTCAAAGGTTTTGATATGTGATTTTGCTATTTCTTGGTTTTCAGATTCTACTCTAAAAATTCCTCCTGTTTTTGCTCTCGTGTTGCTTTTATAGGCAATTTTGTTATCATTTGTAATCATGAAAATCCCTTGAAAGCTGGACCTTTTTGTGTGCTATGGTAAAGACTTTGGTTAGCATTTAATGAAAAGGGAAGGAAGTGACCTTGCCTTGTGATCTTGGTGAAGACTTTGGTTAATTCTGGACAACTAGGGGCTGAGTTCTGACAGAAGTTGATGGAAAATGGAAAGGAAGGGTGTTGTTTTGTGCAGAGGTTGAGAGAAAATAAGAAAGAAGGGGCGCTGCTTGCAGGGGCAGCAGCTTGCAGCCTTCTTTGACAAAGAAAAATGGAAGAAAATGGAAAGGAAAGGATGTGCTGGAACAGGGCAGCAACTTGCAAGAACAGGGGCAACAACTTGCAGAAATAGGGGCAGCAGTTTGCAGCATTCCTTGACTGGTTTTGATAAAGAAGAAAGGAAGAAAATGGCAAGGTGGATGCTGGAAACCAGGAGAAAGGGCGCTGCAGGCAGGGCAGCCTTCCTTGACTTTCTTGACAAAGAAGAAAAGAAAGAAAACGGAAAGGAAGGGTGTGTTGGCTGCAACTTGACTTTGTTTTTTTCTTTGCACATGTTTCTTTTTTTTTTTTGAGACAAACAAACATAATAATAATAATAATAATAATAATAATAATAATAATAATAATAATAATAATAATAATAATAATAATAATAATAAAAGTAATAATAATAATAATAATAATAATAATAATAATAAAAAGAAAGATAAATAAATAATAATAAAACTTTTTTTTATTATTAAAAAAAAGAAATGAAAATTGATTTTTTTTATTTTTGCATGCTGATGATTTTTTTTTGAAGAAAAGACTTGGACAAAATTAGGGTACTACAACATCAGATTGATGTTAGCCCCTAAATCACAAAGTGCCTCCCCACAGTAAACTTTACCTATAGAACAAGGAATAGTGAAGCTACCTGTGTCTTTCATCTTTGTTTGTATTTTGTGTTGAATCAACATGCTACTTTCAGTTGTCATGGCTACTGTCACAAAGCCTCCCAATCTTCTTCTCTTATTGATAATGTCCTTCAGAAACTTAGCATAATTTTGCATTTGCTACAAAGCTTCTAGCAAAGGAATGTTGATGTGGAGTTGATTCAAGACCTAAAAGAACTTCTTGTACTGTTTCTCCATGGATGCCTTCACCAACCTTTGAGGAAAAGGTGGATCAAGAGGCTTAGTGTACTGACTGTAGTCTGGAGATGCAACTTTGACACTGGTGGAATTCTCTTTTACTTAGGAGATGCAGCGGTCTGCATATCTGCTTATGTTAGGGTTGAAGATACAACGGTTTGTATCTCTACTTCTTCTGAATCAGGAGTTGCAGTGGTTTGCATCTCCTCTTATGAGCTGACTTCTTCTTCTCTGGACCTGGGCTTTGGATTCATAGCTAACTCATTCTCCTTCTTAGCACTATCAATTGCTTTACCACTCATGAGTCATAATGCATTGACTTGTGATAAGTGCCTAAAAGTTGTTATCTTTTGATACATTTTAAGGCACTTATGTTACTTGTTTTACAAGTTATCTTAGGATAAGAGCATATTTGTGGTTAAAATGCAATATTTGTGATCCTAAGTCTTACCCCATGTTATTATGCAGGAACTTCATGCTTGGACCTGATTGGAGCAAAGAAAATGAAATTTTTCTTAAGCCATCGCTACAAGCGCCAGAAGCCACGCTAGAAGCGAGGATAGGCAGGGATTTTCATGAGTTCATCGCTTGAAGCGCCAGAAGCCACGCTAGAAGCGAGCCTAGGCAGGGAATTTTGAGAGTTCATCGCTTGAAGAGATGAACTGGACGCTAGAAGCGAGCCTAGGCAGGGAATTTTAAGGTTCCATCGCTAGTAGCGACAGACCATGTCGCTACAGCGACCAAAGGGCGGTTTAATGCTCAGTGATGACGTGGAGCTCTCCCATTGGCCAGAAAGTTTTCCTCGCTACAGCGACAGGCTGGTCGCTTGTAGCGAGCGTGCAAATTCTTAGATTATAAAAGCATTTGAAGCTCATTTTTTCATATAGAGAGTTGAATATCAGATTTTACAACTTCCATAGCTTTAAATATTTGATTTCTAAGAGAGAGAATAGGCATAAAAGGAGGCAAACTTCAAATAGCAAAAGGATTTCAAGTGAAGATTACATTAAGAAGCTTTGAGAAATCAAGCCTTAACATATTCTTCATCTTCCTTTCTTGTTTTGCATAGTTATCATGAGAATGATCAACTAATCTCCTTTGTTGGGATTAATAGGTAATCAATCACTCTATGTTGTAAACTTTTGATATTTTAAATATATGATTCTAGCATTTTTATATACCATTGAATTTGTTCTTGCTTTTCACTCTTATATTTGATTTAAATGATGTTGAAAAATGTTGGAACAAAATGTGTTTAACAAGCCTCTCATATAATAAGGGGGAGATTGTTGAAACATTTATGTGTAAACATATCTCTCTTTATGGTTTTGATGATAACAAAGTATTAAAGAGAAAATTGGTTATATGCTAATGCTTTGTTCAAGTGTTTCAGAACCACATGCTTAAATTAGTATTGATTAATAATGGTTATGAAGAACAAGCTAAAGAGCAAGAAGGAAAGCCAAGAAGGAAGGTTGCAAGGCTAGAAAGAAACTGGTCCTGAGTAGTGCTCCTGAAGTAAGAGCTTCTGAAGGAGGTCCTGAAGAAGTGCAGCTTCTGAAGTCTGGGTGCCTCTGACAAAGTCAACGCAAGTCAACTCCTGAAGCCAGCTTCTGATCCGTACAACTAAGTCAGCCTCTGATCCGTACAAGGAGAGCTTCTGATCACTGTTCACTCAGAAGCTTCTGAAGTTGATGTGGCATGGATTCTGATCAGTACTGTGCGCATTTAATGCTTGGAAATGTCAGAACAACTCAATGGAACAGTTGTTCCCCTGAACCAAACATTCTCCAGTTTTTATGGTAGGCCAATTCAAAAATGGCACCTGCCCTGTTCTGACAGAAAAAGTGCAGCACACATTTGCAGCAACCTAGTCCAATTGCAACGGCTAAATTCCTGATTTCCAGCAAATCTCCAACAGCTCTATTTTCATCTATAAAAGGAGGGAGATTTGAAGAAGAAAGTGTTGAAGACTCTTTGAAACGCATAAGCTGAAACTCTGCCCTGTTTTCTGTGTAAAACTGTCATAGTTCAAAACTCTTAGAAATTCTTCAGTCTTTGTAACTTAGGAATTTCTTGAGGTTAAGAGTCTTAACCTGTGTTGTATTTAGAGAACACCTCTGATATTTGATCAAGTGTTCATCCCAAACTTCTTTACGTGTAAACCAGTTTGGTCCCTCAAAGTCTTAGTCTGAATACTAAGCAATTGTAACCTCATTCCTTTGTGGTCTGAGTCAGAAGCCTCTTGTCTTTGTGACTTGAGCATTGAGAAGTCTCTTGTCTTAGTGACTTGAGCATTGGAAGCCTCTTCCTTGGTGGTTGAGCATAGAAGTCTCTTTCTTTGTGATTGAGCAGCTGGAAGTCTCTTTCTTAGTGATTGAGCAATTGTAATCAGAACTTGATTATAGTAAAACTCTCTTGTTGGACACAAGGGGACAGGACTACTTCTCACATTGAGAAGGAACCTGTATAATTTCTGTGTGTTTCTCTTCCCTTATCTCTTTTCATTATTGTATCCGCTGCATAACTTCTGATAAGCTGTTCAGAACTGACTCTTATCAGCTTCTGAACCTGACTTAAGTTTTGAAAAGAAAAAGGAACAAGTTTTTAGAGTCACACAATTCAACCCCCCCTTCTTGTGTGTTTGTTTTTCTCACCTTCAGTTGGTATCAGAGCTCCGGTTCTGATATTAACACTTAACAGTGTGTCAGTAGGATCCTGAGAAAAACATGGCCTCAACAAGTGAGTCACCTCCACCCTCTCCCAGAAATCAAAGAAATGTCCATTATGACTATAGTACTGAAGAAAAGAAGTCTAGGTCACACAATAAACCTCCTATGTTTACTGGTGACCCAGAAAAATTCTCTTGGTGGAAAAGTAAAATGTATAGTCACATTATTGGGATTGATGATACTCTATGGGATATTATTGAAGATGGAATCTCAATACCTGTAGATGAAGAAGGTGTTGCTGTCAACAGGAGAACTCTGAGTGATGCTGAAAGAAAGATTTATAGGAAGCATCATCATGTCAGAGGTATCATTGTGGACTCCCTGCCTCACACTGAGTATCAGAAGCTGAGTGACAAGTCCACTGCAAAGGCTATATTCACATCCCTCTGCTCTAACTATGAAGGTAATCAGAAGGTTAGAGAAGCTAAGGCAAACATACTTGTTCAGCAATATGAATTGTTCAGAATGAAAGAAGATGAAAATATTGAGACTATGTTCTCAAGATTTCAGACTCTGGTTTCTGGACTTCAGATTCTGAAGAAGAGTTATACCACAGCTGATCATGTGAATAAAATCCTTAGAAGTCTGCCATCCAAATGGAGACCTAAAGTGACTGCCATTGAGGAAGCTAAAGATCTAAATACTTTAAGTATTGAAGATCTTATAAGCTCACTCAAAGTGCATGAACTGGGACTCAATGAGGATGAGCCTGTTAGAGAACCAAAAACATTAGCTCTGAAGTCTAAAAGAAAACCTGCTAAAGCTTTGAAAGCAATTGAATCTGAAGAAGAATTTCCTGAGGGAAATTCTGATGAAGATTCAGATGCTGATGAGCTTGCAATGATTTCTAAAAGACTTCAGTATCTGATGAACAGAAAGAAAAAGTTCTCTAACAGAAGCAGTAACTTCAGAGGATCTGGTTCAAATTCTAAGAGGGATATCCAGAAGGAAAGCTGCTACAACTGCAAAAAGGCTGGCCACTTCATTGCTGATTGTCCTGATCTTCAGAAGGAAAAATCAAAGGAAAAAGCAAAGAAGTCCAGCTCAAAGTCCAGCAACTTCAGAAATAAGCTCAAAAAGAGTCTCATGGCAACATGGGATGATCTGGATAATGAGTCAGAATCTGATGAGGAAGAAGCAAACCTGGCCCTGATGGCAATTGCATCTTCTGATGCAGAATCATGCTCAGATTCTGATGAAGAAGATGAGGTATATTCTGAACTCTCTAGATCTGATTTAATTGAAACAGTTAATGATCTTATGAGTCATCTTAAAAGCAAGTTAAAAGAAATTAAGACTTTGAAAAATCAAACAAACTTGCTGTCTGAGGAAAACCTTAAACTTCAGAATCAATTTTTTGAATATGATGAGGAAGTTGAGGAACTCAGAAAAGAGGCTCATAAGAAATCTGAAGAGGTTCCTAATGATCAGGAAATAGCTCTTCAAGATTTTATGTTAACTGGGTTCAACAGAACTAAAATTGCCTCTATGATGTATAATATGATCAGAAATAAAGGTGAAGGCATTGGCTATGATTTATTCAAACCTTCAAAGAATTTAAACTCACCTTCATGCTCTGATGATATTTTAAAAGGCAATGGCATATGCTTTGTGTCTGCTTCTGATAATTCTGAGAAATTGAAAGTATCAGAATCTGAGACTAAGTCAGAAGTTCTAAACAACTCAGACTCTGAAGCTTCTGAATCTAAGGGTAAGATGAAGGCAACTGTTAAAACCTTGCCTAAATCTAAGCCAAAAGGTCCTAAGCCTAAGAGTAAGAGGAAATCAGACTCTGAACTTAAACCTGTTCAGAATCTGAAGTGTTCAGAACCTGGAACTAGTAAGTCTCAGAATCTGAATAAATTTGATTCAAATTTTTCTAAGACTGGGTCTATTAAAACTTCAAAATCTGTCAAACCAGTTAATGGAAAACATTTTCAGTCTCAGAATGATAGGCAAAGCAAGCCAAAGCAAACCAATCAGTTTTCTGCTTCAAACTGTTTTAAGAAAGGCAAAACTGAAGCTTGCCTTGTGCCTGAAGTAAACAAAGTCAGAATACTGAAGAGATCAGAACCAAAGCACTCAAAAGGTCAGACTCTGAACAAATCAGAACCAAAGACCTTCAAGTCTCAGGTTCTGAAGAAGTCTGAGTCCAAACCTTTGAGAACTCAGGTTCTGAAGCACTCAGGTTCTGAAACTCAGACTTATTCTAAATACAAGGATTCATATCCAAAGTATCAGAACAAGTCTGAATACCATAACTTCAGACACAAGAAGCCAAAACCTTTCAAGACTAACCCCAAAGGACCCATGAAAATCTGGGTACCTAAGTCTGAAATTATTACAATTGCAGATATGCTTGTCATCCAAAGAAAAGGAAAGGTCCTGGTACCTGGACAGTGGATGCTCGCATCATATGACAGGGGACAAGTCTATGTTCCAAACCCTGACTCTGAAAGAGGGAGGAACTGTGGGATTTGGAGGAAGTCAGAAAGGAAAGATCATTGGTACTGGTAAGATAGGTAATTCTTCCTTGTACATTGATAATGTTTGGCTGGTAGATGGACTTAGACATAACTTACTTAGCATAAGTCAATTATGTGATAGTAATTATGAAGTCCTGTTTAATAAGAACACCTGCACTGTAATCAGTAGCAAAGACAAGTCTGTAGTATTCAGAGGCAGCAGGAAAAACAATGTTTATAAAATTAATTTTTCTGAATTGGTTCAGCAGAAGGTAATTTGCCTTCTGTCTGTGAGTGATGAGAAGTGGGTCTGGCACAAAAGGCTGGGACATGCTAACTGGAGACTCATCTCCAAGCTTAGCAAGTTACAGCTGGTCAGAGGCTTGCCCCAAATTGATTATCACTCAGATGCACTGTGCAGTGCATGCCAAATTGGAAAGTTTTCTAAAACTTCTTTTAAACCAAAGAACATTGTTTCCACCTCTAAACCTCTTGAACTACTTCACATTGATTTGTTTGGACCTGTTGGAACAGCTTCAATCAATGGGAAGAAGTATGGACTTGTTATTGTTGATGATTATAGTAGGTGGACTTGGGTTAAATTCCTCAGAACCAAAAATGAAACATATGATGTGTTTTTCAAATTCTGCAAACAAGTACAAATAGAAACTGATTTGAAAATTTTGAAAATCAGAAGTGATCATGGTGGTGAATTTGAAAATGAACCTTTTGAAAACTTTTGTGAAGATCATGGAATTTTCCATGAGTTCTCATCTCCTAGAACTCCACAACAAAATGGAGTTGTAGAGAGAAAGAACAGGTCTTTACAAGAGATGGCCAGAACCATGATCCATGAATCAAAAATTGCTAAGTACTTCTGGGCAGAAGCTGTAAACACAGCATGTTATATTCAGAACAGGATCTATATCAGACCAATTCTGAATAAAACTTCATATGAATTATTTAAAGGAAGAAAACCAAGTATTTCTTATTTTCATCAGTTTGGTTGTACATGTTACATACTAAACAATAAGGTCTACCTAAAGAAATTTGATGCCAAAGCTCAAAAGGGTACCTTTTTAGGTTACTCAGAGAGATCCAAGGCATACAGAGTGTATAATTCCGAAACACATGTTGTTGAAGAAGCTATACACATTAGGTTTGATGATAAGAAGCCTGGTGGTAAAATACCAGAGCTGGTTGAGAGTTTTGCAGATGTCAGAATCTCAGAAGAACCTTCAGAAGCTGAACCCAGTTCAGGTTCTGATGAAGGTTCAGAAGCTGAAAGCAATGAAGACTCTGAGAAACTCTCCAGCAATGACACTACTCCTGATGCTAATCAAGACCAGCATGCTTCTGAACAAATCCCTGGTGGCCCTTCAGAAACTAATCCACCCAGAACCTCATTCAAGTACAAGTCTTCACATCCTGAGGAGTTAATCATTGGAAACAAGAACAGTCCAAGGAAGACAAGATCAGCATTCACTCAGAATGAGTCCATGCTTGGCCTGCTATCCATGATTGAGCCCACAACTGCTGATGAAGCACTTGCTGATGATGGTTGGATTGTAGCAATGCAAGAAGAGCTGAATCAATTCCAAAGGAATGATGTTTGGGATCTTGTGGCAAGACCTGATCAGAAGAACATCATTGGAACAAAATGGGTGTTCAGGAACAAGCTCAATGAACAAGGAGAAGTGATCAGAAACAAAGCTAGATTAGTAGCTCAAGGGTACAGCCAGCAAGAAGGAATTGACTACACTGAGACTTTTGCTCCAGTAGCTAGACTGGAAGCAATCAGGTTACTTCTTTCTTATGCTATTAATCATGATATCATCTTGTATCAAATGGATGTTAAGAGTGCTTTCTTAAATGGTGTGATTTCTGAAGAAGTATATGTCAAACAACCTCCTGGTTTTGAAGATGTAAAATATCCAAACCATGTTTTTAAACTTAAGAAGTCCTTGTATGGTCTGAAACAAGCTCCCAGAGCTTGGTATGAAAGACTAAGCAACTTCTTAACTCAAAATGGTTTTGTAAGAGGTCAAGTTGACAATACACTCTTTAGAAAAACTGTTAAGAAAGAAATCTTAATTGTACAAATCTATGTTGATGATATCATATTTGGTTCTACTAATGCCTCCCTTTGCAAGGAATTCTCTAAGTTAATGCAGGATGAATTTGAAATGAGCATGATGGGTGAACTGAAATTCTTCTTGGGAATTCAAATCAACCAATGCAAAGAGGGTGTTTATGTTCATCAGTCAAAATACACCAAGGAGCTTCTGAAGAAGTTCCAGTTGGATGATTGCAAGCTGATGTCAACACCAATGCATCCCACCTGCACTTTAAGCAAAGAGGACAATGGCACTAAGGTAGATCAGAAGCTGTACAGAGGTATGATAGGTTCTCTCCTATACTTAACTGCTTCTAGGCCAGATATTTTATTTAGTGTATGTCTGTGTGCTAGATTCCAATCAGATCCTAGAGAATCTCATATGACTGCTGTCAAGAGAATCTTCAGGTATCTGAAAGGAACAACTAATTTGGGACTTCTGTATAAGAAATCTCTAAATTATAAGCTAGTTGGATTCTGTGATGCTGACTATGCTGGGGACAGGATTGAAAGAAAATCCACCAGTGGAAACTGTCAGTTTCTTGGTGAGAATCTGATATCCTGGGCCAGCAAGAGACAAGCAACCATTGCTTTGTCAACAGCAGAAGCAGAATACATCTCAGCTGCAAGTTGTAGCACACAACTGCTCTGGATGAAACATCAATTAGAGGATTATCAGATTCATGCAGACAATATTCCTATTTATTGTGATAACACTGCTGCTATATGTCTGTCTAAAAATCCAATTCTGCATTCTAGAGCCAAGCACATAGAAATAAAACATCATTTTATAAGAGACTATGTTCAGAAGGGTGTTTTGGATATTCAATTCATTGATACTGATCATCAATGGGCTGACATATTCACAAAACCCCTAACAGAAGATAGATTCAATTTTATTAAAAAGAATCTGAACATGCATTTTGTCTCATGAAAAATGTGCTTGAATCTGAATGTATTCCTTGATTCTGAGTTTATCATAAGCTAAGACTTATCAAACACTCACCTTCTGAGAGTTTGACTAAAGTTAAGCCTGAAAAACTTCAGAGTCTGAAGGATCAGAACCTGGATTTTTCTGACTCTGATAAAATTCTAGTGTTGGTCAGAATCTGGTAAGTATAGTTATGGGCAATGATGATTAAAGCTTTGAAAGTTTATACTATAATCCTCCCAAAGTCATCAAGTAAAAATGTGTTTTTATGCTCTGATACTCAGTGTTAAAATTGCCTAACAAACAATTTTCAAGTTGGTATCAGTCTGTTTTCAAAATGTTTGACACAGACACATTTTAAAAAGCCCAAAGTGTTTTAGACATGTTCAGTTTCTAGAACTCTTTTCATTTTGGTATCAGTCTTTAGAAATGTTTTCATTTGGTATCAGACTCTGAGTTAAAACCTTTAGCTGGTATCAGACTCTGAGATAAATCCTCAATTGGTATCAGATTCTGATATTTTTTTTTAAAGCAAACTCAGAATTGCTCTGATACTGAACACTTCTTGAGAAGCTTTGCTCTGATACTAAACACAACTGGTTGTTTCTGCTCTGATGCTGAACCAGTATGTACTGAACAAGTAATGTCTGAACACAGAATGACCTGATCAGAAGCTCCAAACTTTTTCTGCTTCTGAACAGCATTCTATTCTTATTGCAAGTCATATACTCATTGTAAATCAATAGGCTCTGATGATTATCATTACTACTTGGTTATCCATATGATTGCACACATATCTCACAATCTTGGTCAGTTCAATCCCTCCCAAATTCTGCATCCTTTTGAAATCTTTTCAAACTTGGTGTCAGAACTACTTTCAAACTCTTTCAAAAAAAAGGGGAAACTGAACTGCTTTGATAACTGTTTTCAAACTCTTTTCAAATCCATTTCTGCTCTGATACAGATACTTTTCAACTCTCTTGACAAAGGGGGAGAAATTTTTCTGTCTTAAGAGGAGAAAGTGCTACTTTTTGTTGATGACAAAAGGGGGAGAAAAGTAAAACAAGTATTAAAGCACCTGAGCTCAAATAAGTTAAAATTGTCAGAAGCTAAGCCTATTAAAGCTCTGATACAATTGTTAGGATTAAGTTCTGATACAATTGTTAAGCCAGTTCTGATACTGATCAGATAAGCTAAGTTAAGCTCTGATACATTTCTGACTAGCTCTGATACATTTAACTTATGAGAACTGCTTTGAAGTAAAATTCTAGCTCTGATATATTCTGTGAGATATATAACTCTCAGTGAGTAAAAAGAATTTAAAATAACTTGGATAAGACTCAGGGAGCTTACAAAACTCATCCTGTGGATCATCAGACTTAGGGGGAGAGCTTACAAACCTCAGAACCTGAAGTCAACAAGTCATTTTAAATTCTGAGTGTAAATTTCACCATATTGTTTTAAGTTAAGGTTAATTAACATGGATAAGAATCAAGGGGAGCTTACAAACCTAACCTTGAGGATTGTCAGACCTAAGGGGAGCCTACAAACCTCTCCTGAAGTCAGATTGTTAATTACATTTAACAACTATTCTGAAATTTTCACATTTGTGCTTTTATCTGAACTTAATTAACTTGGATCAGACTCAGGGGGAGTTTACAAACCTCACCCTGTAGTTAACTTGTTAATTAAGTTAACAACAGTTTTCTGTTTTAATACTTATGTTTGTCATCATCAAAAAGGGGGAGATTGTTGGAACAAAATGTGTTTAACAAGCCTCTCATATAATAAGGGGGAGATTGTTGAAACATTTATGTGTAAACATATCTCTCTTTATGGTTTTGATGATAACAAAGTATTAAAGAGAAAATTGGTTATATGCTAATGCTTTGTTCAAGTGTTTCAGAACCACATGCTTAAATTAGTATTGATTAATAATGGTTATGAAGAACAAGCTAAAGAGCAAGAAGGAAAGCCAAGAAGGAAGGTTGCAAGGCTAGAAAGAAACTGGTCCTGAGTAGTGCTCCTGAAGTAAGAGCTTCTGAAGGAGGTCCTGAAGAAGTGCAGCTTCTGAAGTCTGGGTGCCTCTGACAAAGTCAACGCAAGTCAACTCCTGAAGCCAGCTTCTGATCCGTACAACTAAGTCAGCCTCTGATCCGTACAAGGAGAGCTTCTGATCACTGTTCACTCAGAAGCTTCTGAAGTTGATGTGGCATGGATTCTGATCAGTACTGTGCGCATTTAATGCTTGGAAATGTCAGAACAACTCAATGGAACAGTTGTTCCCCTGAACCAAACATTCTCCAGTTTTTATGGTAGGCCAATTCAAAAATGGCACCTGCCCTGTTCTGACAGAAAAAGTGCAGCACACATTTGCAGCAACCTAGTCCAATTGCAACGGCTAAATTCCTGATTTCCAGCAAATCTCCAACAGCTCTATTTTCATCTATAAAAGGAGGGAGATTTGAAGAAGAAAGTGTTGAAGACTCTTTGAAACGCATAAGCTGAAACTCTGCCCTGTTTTCTGTGTAAAACTGTCATAGTTCAAAACTCTTAGAAATTCTTCAGTCTTTGTAACTTAGGAATTTCTTGAGGTTAAGAGTCTTAACCTGTGTTGTATTTAGAGAACACCTCTGATATTTGATCAAGTGTTCATCCCAAACTTCTTTACGTGTAAACCAGTTTGGTCCCTCAAAGTCTTAGTCTGAATACTAAGCAATTGTAACCTCATTCCTTTGTGGTCTGAGTCAGAAGCCTCTTGTCTTTGTGACTTGAGCATTGAGAAGTCTCTTGTCTTAGTGACTTGAGCATTGGAAGCCTCTTCCTTGGTGGTTGAGCATAGAAGTCTCTTTCTTTGTGATTGAGCAGCTGGAAGTCTCTTTCTTAGTGATTGAGCAATTGTAATCAGAACTTGATTATAGTAAAACTCTCTTGTTGGACACAAGGGGACAGGACTACTTCTCACATTGAGAAGGAACCTGTATAATTTCTGTGTGTTTCTCTTCCCTTATCTCTTTTCATTATTGTATCCGCTGCATAACTTCTGATAAGCTGTTCAGAACTGACTCTTATCAGCTTCTGAACCTGACTTAAGTTTTGAAAAGAAAAAGGAACAAGTTTTTAGAGTCACACAATTCAACCCCCCCTTCTTGTGTGTTTGTTTTTCTCACCTTCAAAAAATACTTTTGAATCTAAGTTTAGAATGATATTCTATCAAGATAAGAAATTCTAGAAATGGGATTTGGTTTTGATAATTACATTAAGTATTGGATCGTAAAGCTTTCGAATCGTTTAATAGATTGAGAAATCGTCGATTAAACGATACGATCGATCTCACGACGTCATTTGGACACGAATGACGTTGTCGAGTAATACGTGATAATGTCATATATAAGGAAAAGCTAGAATCCGTATTTATGATCAATCGAATACAAACGATGTTTGATTGATGAACTTTAATCCTAACACCTTTTATGTCCTATTACTCTACGTTTTATTTATTACGTTTTTAAATGTTGAGTAGTGTAGTAATGAAAAAGGTTAAACCCTAACTTAAGACGATAATCGACGTTGAACGGTTTATGATATCGGGATAATCCCTGTGGAACGATATAAAACTCATACTTACTTTTGTACATTAACAAAATGGCGCCGCTGCCGGGGATTAACGTTTTGATATTATAATCATTGCAACGTTAATTATTATCTTAAGCAATTTTGCACAAAATTCTTTTATGTATATAACTATTATTCCTTATCCATCTTGTTTGCTAATTCTTTTTGGTCAGATTGTTGAAACCGTATATGCGAGGTCAAATATCGGACGACCAACTGCTTTTTGATTCTGAAATAGAGAGAACAGCTCGAAGAAACAACAGTAAGAATCGGAAGAAGAAGCAGCAGGCAAAGAAAAAGCAACAAGAGGAAACTTCTGTTTCAAGTCCTTCATCTAGTCCAATTCCAAGCCAAGAGATACCAATGGCTGCAACAGGAGATGGTTCAGGAGGTTCAGGCGGACGTGGGATGCCATGTCACAATAGCCCACGCCGTTTGGCCCAATTGGGGAAGACGCCACGGACCACAAAGCAAACCGAGATGAAGACCGGGATCCTTCAAATACTTTATGCTAATCCTTTCTCAGGATTGGACCATGAGGATCCGTTCCAACATCTCACCAAATTTTACGAGATCGCCGGTACACTTGGAGAGACGGAGAACAATGAGGAGGCTATATTCATGAGGATGTTTCCTCATTCTTTGATTGGGAAGACCAAGGAGTGGTATTTGGATCAGCCACCAACGGTGATGACAAATTGGAACACTCTTGAGGAGAAATTCCTTGAGAGATTCTTCCCTCAGAATCGTTTCATGGAGGCGAAGACAACTATTGCTGTATTCTCACAAGGTTCAAGTGAGACGTTATGTGAAGCATGGGAGCGTTTCAAGTCGATGCTTAGAAGATGCCCTAATCATGGATTCGATGATTTGACACAAATCCATCTTTTCCGGAACGGGATGCAACAACAATCCAAGCTATTGCTTGATGCTGCTGCTGGTGGTTCTTTAATGGCCAAGAGCGCCGAAGATGCTGTTGCTATCATTGAAAGAATGGCATTGAATGATCACCAGGCTCACCATAACAGAAACCAAGGATAAAGGAAAGCGGGAATCTTAGATTTGGGGACTAATGATGCAATCCTTGCTCAAAATAAGTTGCTAACGCAACATGTGGAGGAGTTGACTAGAAAGATGGCCAACCTTCCTCAACAAATGAAGGATATCCAAAACGAACAAAGGAGACAACACCAAGTCGCATCATGCGAGCTTTGTTCGGGAGATCACCCCACCGGATTTTGTCCGCCACCCACCGAAGAGGTAAGTTATGTTGGAAATCAACCAAGGCCACAACAGTTTCAAAACCAATACCAAGGTCATACAAACAACTTCCCAAGAGGGAACAATCCAAACTATGGCCAAGGTTGGAGGCAAGAAGCAGGGCAACAAAACCGACAACCTTACCAAAACTACAATCAATACCAACCTCCACAACAAAACCGACACCAAAACACCGACGAAACTCTTAACCAATTCATGCAAATGTCAATGGCTAACCAAAAGAACACTCATGCCTCCATCAAAAACCTGGAAACACAAGTAGGCCAGTTGGCACAACAATTAGCTCAAGCAACCCAGCAAGGCGGAACCTTTACCGCCAACACACAAACCAAGCCAAAAGATCATGCATCATCATCAAAATGACAATTAAGTCATTTTGATGAGGAAGTCCTTGCATCAAGAGACAATGATAATTGCAAGGCGATTGCTACTCGGAGCGGGAAGGTAGTTGGAAGAGGTATAGGTGACAACATAGAGGTTGGGAGAAGAGTTGTTGAGAATGAGGAGAAAGATGATGATGAAGGAAATGAGGAGGAAACAGGAGGAGTACATATTGAGGATGTAGTCGAAAAAAATAAGGATGTAGTTGAAAATGAGAACATAGTGTGGAAGAAAGATGTGGTGAAGGAGAAGGGTAAGAATCAAGAAGTAGTGAAGAATGCGCCAACACCACATCTACCGTACCCAACTACTCCAGCAAGAAAGGAGAAAGAGAGGCAGTTTGCTAGGTTCCTTGACATATTCAAACGTTTGCAAATCAACATACCGTTCTCGGAAGCCCTAGAGCAAATGCCGACTTATGCCAAGTTTATGAAAGAGATTCTCTCCAAGAAGAGGAGGTATAATGAAGAAGAAACAATTCAGCTAGATGCTAATTGTAGTGCAATCATTCAGAGAACATTGCCAAGGAAGGAGAGAGATCCGGGTAAAGTTACACTACCGATGTCTATTGGCAATGTTAACGTCGGCAAGGCACTTATTGATTTAGGTTCAAGTATCAACCTAATCCCACTATCCGTTGTCAAAAGGATTGGTGATTTGGTTGTGAAAAGAACTAACTTGACCTTGCAATTAGCCGACAAATCCTACACTCGTCCGTTGGGAATAGCTGAAGACGTGTTGGTGAAAGTCGACAAGTTCTTGTTCCCCATCGACTTTGTAGTGATGGACATACCTGAAGATGATGATGTGCCGCTAATTCTTGGGAGAACGTTCATGCAAACGGCAAGGATGATGATTGATCTTGACGGAGGCTTAATGAAAGTCTGTGTGGACGATGAAGAAGTCAATTTCAACATCAATGAAGCGATGAAGTATCCTAGTGATAAAGGTGCCTGTTTCAAGATGGATGCAACGGAAGAATTGATTGTTGATACGAGAAACCAGCTGCATCACTTGAAACATCTTGAAAGAGTTTTGACAAACGCACTTAGTATCATAGGAGAAGAAGATGAGAAGGAGCTTGAAGAGTGTTTGAAGGAGCTGGATTCGTTGAAGGAAATTCCTCATCACAAAGCCAAAATTGAGGAATTGACGAATGAAGCACCAGTTGAAGAAGTGAAGCCGGAGATGAAGATCTTGCCCTCACATTTGAAGTATGTATTTCTTGATCAAGAGGGTACCAAACCGGTCATCATTAGTAGCTCCTTGTCAAACCATGAAGAAACAAAATTGGTAGAAGTTTTGAAGTCCAACAAGGAAGCAATAGGCTGGACACTATCCGATTTAAAAGGGATAAGTCCATCCTATTGCATGCATAAGATCATGATGGAGGAAGATTATAAGCCGGTAGCACAACCTCAAAGACGGCTAAACCCAAACATGAAGGAAGTAGTCCGGAAAGAAGTGGTTAAACTACTTGAAGCCGGCATGATATATCCGATCTCGGATAGCACTTGGGTTAGTCTGGTTCAAGTTGTCCCTAAGAAGGGAGGTATGACGGTAATCACGAACGAGAAGAATGAGCTCATACCGACAAGAACCGTCACCGGTTGGAGGATGTGTATAGATTACCAGAGGCTTAACAAAGCTACAAGGAAGGATCATTTTCCTCTACCATTTATGGATCAAATGCTAGAGAGACTGTCAGGACAAGCTTTTTATTGTTTCCTTGACGGATATTCGGGTTACAATCAGATTTCGGTGAATCCAGACGATCACGAGAAGACCGCCTTTACTTGTCCTTTTGGAGTATTTGCATATCGACGCATGCCATTCGGATTATGTAACGCTCCAGCAACATTTCAACGATGCATGCAAGCCATCTTTGCAGACTTGATAGAGAAAAACATTGAAGTGTTTATGGACGACTTCTCAGTTTTCGGGTCATCATTCGATTTGTGCTTGAAGAATCTGGACACGGTACTGAAACGGTGCAAGGAAACCAACTTGGTGCTCAATTGGGAGAAGTGTCACTTCATGGTAACCGAGGGTATAGTCCTTGGTCACAAGATTTCCTCCAAGGGTATTGAAGTTGATAAAGCTAAGATTGATGTGATAGGAAAGCTTCCACCACCAGTCAACGTCAAAGGAATCCGAAGTTTCCTAGGCCATGTCGGGTTCTATCGGAGATTCATCAAAGACTTCTCAAAGATTGCAAATCCATTGAGCAATTTGCTCAACAAAGATAAGTCTTTTGATTTTGATATTGATTGTTTAAAAGCTTTTGAAAGTTTAAAAGATAGCTTAACATCCGCACCCATAATCACCGCACCAAATTGGAACTATGATTTTGAACTTATGTGCGATGCAAGTGATTATGCGGTAGGAGCGGTGTTAGGTCAACGCAAAAACAAAAATTTTCATGCTATACACTATGCAAGTAAAGTTTTAAATGATGCATAAGTCAATTATGCTACCACTGAAAAAGAATTACTTGCTATTGTGTTCGCATTAGAAAAATTTCGTTCGTATCTCATAGGTTCAAAGATTGTTATCTGGACTGACCATGCAGCCATCAAGTACTTAATCACCAAACCCGACTCAAAGCCGAGACTCATCCGTTGGATGTTGCTACTCCAAGAGTTTGATTTGGAGATTAAGGACAAAAAGGGGACTGAGAACCTAGTGGCTGATCATCTGTCAAGATTGGTGAACGATGAGATAACGAAGAATGAGAGGGATATTCTTGAAGAGTTCCCAGATGAGAAGTTGCTTATGGTGCAAGAAAGACCATGGTTTGCTGACATGGCCAATTACAAAGCAATTGGGTTCATACCGGAGGATTACACATGGCAAATGAAGAAGAGGTTGATGAGAGACGCAACTCAATTCATTTGGGATGACCCGTACCTCTTCAAGATTGGAGCAGACCACTTGTTAAGGAGATGTGTTGCAAGAGAAGAAGCCAAGGACATCATGTGGCATTGTCACAATTCGCCATATGGTGGTCATTATAGCAGTGAAAGAACTGGAGCAAAAGTTCTTCAAGCAGGCTTTTATTGGCCCACTTTGTTCAAAGACGCATACGAGCATGTGAAGGAATGCGAGAGTTGCCAGAAAACTGGAGGGATTTCAAAAAGGAATGAGATGCCCCTGCAAAGCATCCTTGAAGTCGAAGTCTTTGACTGTTGGGGGATAGACTTTGTGGGGCCATTTCCATCCTCCATGTCTAATGAGTACATTCTGGTGGCCGTAGATTATGTGTCAAAGTGGGTAGAAGCAATTGCATCCCCAAAAGCCGACAGTAAGACGGTGGTCAAGTTTCTGAAAAGGAACATCTTTTCCCGATTTGGAACTCCAAGAGTGCTAATAAGTGATGGAGGTTCTCACTTCTGCAATCAACAGTTGGCAAAAGCACTTGAGCACTATGGAGTCAAGCACAAGGTAGCTTCACCATACCATCCACAGACCAACGGTCAAGCCGAGGTATCCAACCGTGAAATCAAAAGGATACTTGAGAAGACCGTGTCATCATCAAGGAAGGATTGGTCGACGAAACTGGACGAAGCATTGTGGGCCTATAGGACCGCATACAAAGCTCCTACAGGTTTCACACCATTCCAGTTGCTGTATGGGAAAGCATGCCACTTGCCGGTCGAGTTGGAGCACAAAGCGTTTTGGGCGCTAAAATTTTTGAACTTTGATCAAGAGCAAGCGGGGGAGAAGAGAAAGCTTCAGATGAATGAGCTCGAAGAAATGCGTGACCAAGCTTATCAGTCAAGCACGCTCTATAAGGAAAAGGTCAAACGGTATCATGACAAGAAGATCATGAAGAGGGAATTCAGGCCCGGTCAAATGGTGTTGCTGTTCAATGCAAGGCTAAGGCTATTTTCGGGTAAATTGAAGTCTAAATGGTCCGGTCCGTTCATGATCAAGGAGGTCAAACCTTATGGAGCTGTGGAGCTAGAAGATCCTATCACTAAGTCAACATGGACAGTGAATGGACAGAGGCTGAAGCCGTATTTTGGAGGTGAAGTTGTTCGACACACGACGACGATTTCACTCATCAATTCGTGAGCAAAAGCGAATCAGGCGTCGATCTAATGACGTTAAACAAGAGCTTGTTGGGAGGCACCCCAATTTTGTAAGTATGTTGCATTTTAAGTTTTATTTTAGTTCTGTACAGCCTTTTATGCATGTAGGGATAGTGGCAAAAACTCAAAATAAAATTTTCTGTTTTCTGTCATGGTCGCTACAGCGACAGATTCCGTCGCTGTAGCGATGAACTTTACACTACGTCGCTGTAGCGACGTACGGTCGCTTGTAGCGATGACTTTCTGACTTTGCGCTTGTAGCGCCAGTTAACGCTTGTAGCGATGGGCTTACAGCCTGTCGCTGTAGCGACAGGTCGCGCGCTTGTAGCGACCGTAGCAGAAAACGGCTATTTCAATTTCCCAGGCCACTATAACCTTTCCCCTACCCCCCCAACCACCTCATTAATACCATATCCGTTATACTTTATCATTTTCGCATCCTACTTCATCAGAAACATACCTCCATTCCATTCTATTGTATTTCTGCATTATATTTCATATTTCTGCATTTTCCTGCAAATCTTGCAAATTGATTCTATACTTCTGTAATCTGCACTCAATCTCCAAATCAGGTATGTTCTTCGTAACTTTCTGTCCATGTTTGTAGCTTTATACTTGTTTGGATTGTGCCTGCATGCGTTTAAGAACTTCGGGTTTTAGGGTTTTCAATTTTTTAACTTAAGGTTATGCCTTTTTGCTATACCCATGATTATCTGTAGAAAAAGCTGTTAAAAATGATTAAGAATCATCACACAAACTGTCCTTTCATCATCTTGTTCATGCAAATCGTATTTTGAAAAACCTTTTTGTAAAAATTCAAAATAAATTTAGGGTTTTTGATGATGAGGGAGTTTTAGTGATTTTTATTCATTTGTATTAGCTTTAGGGTTATTTTCGCATGCCACAAGTAGGTTAGAATCAAGAAAAATCAGATTTTTGAAAAAGGGTCATCCCTCGCTACAGAGCGCTTGTAGCGCAGGAAACCAGCATATTCTGGGTTCGCTCGCTACAAGCGACCATCCTGTCGCTGTAGCGACGAAACCCAGACTTGGTTTTATTTTTCTTTTGATCTAATACTAACTTGAATCCTACCTGTTTTTGTCTGTTTAATCTTATTGTGTAGGTATGGCACCTAAATCATCATCGAAGAGATCACGGAATGTTGAGGGATCATCATCTAGATCACAACCAAACCCTCAACCACATGATTCAAGCAGATTTCTAAGCTTGCGTAACCAAGAGCGTTACGCAGAGCTCAAAACTAGGAGGATATGGTCCGAGAAACAGTTCCATATTTCAGAGGAAGGAAACTATGGAGGGATTGCACACATGCTTAATGAGAGAAAATGGGGAATATTGTGCAATCCTCCAAAGAAGATTAATTATGATATCGTGCGGGAGTTTTATGCAAACGCGATTCCAGCTGACCCCTCGGATGACTTCACCTGGACAACATTTGTCCGAGGGCGTACTATCATGTTTCATAGGAATGCAATCAGTGAGTATTTAGGTAATCCTTTGGACTTAACATTCCCGGATGACCTAATCGATTACAAGCAGTTGTGTGCCTACCATGAACATCAAAGAGCGGGGAATTGGGATCACGATTTAATTGCACAGGAAATCTTCAAAGAGGGAAGAACTTATGATGTGAGCAAGGCTTCGGGTAAGCCTTTTAGAGCTTTTAGGGACCACATGACCACACCAGCTCAGGTAATACTTACCCTTATCCTCTATAATATTAGGCCTAAGTCTCACACTTCATCTACTACACTGGATGTCACACCTTTACTCCACTATATCCTCAGCAACCGTCAGGTTGACGTTGCTAGGATTATAGCTAATGAGATGAGGGTTGTGGCAGAGAGTGGTATCCTGCCGCCAGGCAAACCTAAATGTCCATTGACCTTCCCTGGTTTGATTATGGGATTGTGTAGAAAGGCCAGGATACACATGCCTACCCAAGTGGATGAAGAGATTAAAAATCCTATTGATGACAGATACATCAATAGGTATTGTTCTACCCCCTCTCCTACTGCTCCCCCTTCTTCCTCTGTCGGACCTTCCACTTCAGTTGGACCTTCTACAGTACCACCCACAACACCACAGGATCCTAGCCAACCTCAGGCCCCAACCTATCCACCATTGGACTTCTCTAGTTGGGACCCTTCTCTAGTTGGCTCATTCATCATGGCGCAAAATGCGTCTAATCATCGCGCTCTCACGACGATTCAGAGTCATTTGCACGAGAGCGGATACAGTACTTGGACTCCAGCCTTTTTCCACGAGCATATTGCTTGGCATGGGGACAAGCCTTTCTTTTCTGGAGGGGCAGGTGCAGATGCTGGTGATGATGATGCTGCAGATGATGGTGATGATGATGCTGATGCTGATGATGACCATGGCGATGACTCCTCAGAGGCTACTCGGAGCATTGACCATGAGGCTGCAGACTTGATGGATTCAGACATAGACATGGATTCAGATTGAGATCTTGATGCAAGCTGCAGATTTTTGTTCTATCATTTCTTTCGTTTTATTTATTATGCTTTGTACTTTATAACTTTGTTCATGTTATGTACTTTGTTTATGGTTATGCTTATGTACCATGGATAATTTATTTTGGTTATTATGTTATTTATTTTGGTTATTATATGTTTAGTGTATATTATGCTTTATTTATGCTTTGTTATTTATTTTTGGTTAAAATTTTTTGAATTATCCCAACAATTTGGAAAGAAAGATGACAAAGATTCAAAAGCCCGTGCTTGAGCTTAGAATCAGTTGAGTGATAATGATAGAATGAGTGATAAAAGCGCACAGCTAAGGTACTCGTTTTCTTGTTTTTCTAGGTATATTCTTGAATGTGAATAAGTTCTTTACACACAAGTTTAATTTATTCAGTTTTACGCAAGCCCTTGTTTAGTTTTGAACCAATTTAGAACTAGCCAAAATGTGAGGAATCCTCAACCATTGTATATATATGCAGGAGACCAACATTTCATGTTTAACTCAGTTATTTTATGTTAAATCTATTGTTGTTTTAAATTGTATAAAAGCATTGAAATGATCAAGGCAATTTTTTGAAATTGAGTGAAACACTTGACCAAATAAACCTACCCTGTGAGAAGTGAGTATCTGTTAACCTCTCTGAGCCTATTGAATCAGAATTGTTAACTGTGAACTGTCAATTTTCATAAGCTCAATTGCTTATTTAAATTGCTAGAGTTTGTAAAAAAATTCAGTTCATAGTTAACTCTTTATTGAATTCTGATATTGCTTTCTTTTGAACCCTTATCCATCGTGTTTATTGACCTTTGCCAAAATGATAAAGGAACATTCGATTAGGGTGTCATTGAACTAAGTTGGGGAGAAAGGGAGGTTGTGTTTATGTCAAAGTAGTGGTGAATGATGATAATTGATCTTGACAAAAAGAAAAAGAAAAAGAAAAAGAAAAGAAAAAAAGAAAGAAAAGCAAACCAAGAAAAAGAAAAGAAAAAATTAGAAAAGGTTTGCAATAATTCAAAGAACAAGTTGTCAAGATCAATCAAGAAAAGAAAAAATTGAAATTCACCAAGAGTTGTATTGGAAAAAGGAGGAAGTTTGTAAATAGATTGAATGTTCCTCTTACTTGGCCATTTGAATTCAATATCCCACATATGACAATTCTTTTGTAACCTAGCCCAATTACAACCCTTAAAGACATTTTGATCAATGCCTTTTATGCTTTTAGAAATGATAATTAGATGGACACATAATTTGATTGGAATGTTATCATGTTTGTTGGATGAGTGTTCATACCCTCACAATAGATTTCAATGTGTTCATATACTTTATATAGAAGTGTGTTAGGTTTGGTTCAAATTTAAACATGTTGCTTGTTTAGGATTGTGTGATTTGATTCTTTGTGTTTAGAACTAGTTCACATTTATAGTATGTATCTTGTTTAATGAGAAACTGAACTCTAGCTTGCGCAGTCACATTTGAATCACTCATCTGATATTTATTTCTTCAAACTTTTGATTCCTTTGCTAATTGCTCAATACTTTGGTTAAAAGCTATGAAAATTTCCTTTTGATTCTTTGGTTTGAGGACAAACCAAAATGTAAGTTGGGGAGAGTTTGATAAGTGCCTAAAAGTTGTTATCTTTTGATACATTTTAAGGCAATTATGTTACTTGTTTTACAAGTTATCTTAGGATAAGAGCATATTTGTGGTTAAAATGCAATATTTGTGATCCTAAGTCTTACCCCATGTTATTATGCAGGAAATTCATTCTTGGACCTGATTGGAGCAAAGAAAATGAAGTTTTTCTTAAGCCATCACTACAAGCGCCAGAAGCCACGCTAGAAGCGAGGATAGGCAGGGATTTTCATGAGTTCATCGCTTGAAGCGCCAGAAGCCACGCTAGAAGCGAGCCTAGGCAAGGAATTTTGAGAGTTCATCGCTTGAAGCGATGAACTGGACGCTAGAAGCGAGCCTAGGCAGGGAATTTTAAGGTTCCATCGCTAGTAGCGACAGACCATGTCGCTACAGCGACCAAAGGGCGGTTTAATGCTCAGTGATGACGTGGAGCTCTCCCATTGGCCAGAAAGTTTTCCTCGCTACAGCGACAGGCTGGTCGCTTGTAGCGAGCGTGCAAATTCTCAGATTATAAAAGCATTTGAAGCTCATTTTTTCATATAGAGAGTTGAATATCAGATTTTACAACTTCCAGAGCTTTAAATATTTGATTTCTAAGAGAGAGAATAGGCATAAAAGGAAGCAAACTTCAAATAGCAAAAGGATTTCAAGTGAAGATTACATTAAGAAGCTTTGAGAAATCAAGCCTTAACATATTCTTCATCTTCCTTTCTTGTTTTGCATAGTTATCATGAGAATGATCAACTAATCTCCTTTGTTGGGATTAATAGGTAATCAATCACTCTATGTTGTAAACTTTTGATATTTTAAATATATGATTCTAGCATTTTTATATACCATTGAATTTGTTCTTGCTTTTCACTCTTATATTTGATTTAAATGATGTTGAAAAATACTTTTGAATCGAAGTTTAGAATGATATTCTATCAAGATAAGAAATTCTAGAAATGGGATTTGGTTTTGATAATTACATTAAGTATTGGATCGTAAAGCTTTCGAATCGTTTAATAGATTGAGAAATCGTCGATTAAACGACACGATCGATCTCACGACGTCATTTGGACACGAATGACGTTGTCGAGTAATACGTGATAATGTCATATATAAAGAAAAGCTAGAATCCGTATTTATGATCAATCGAATACAAACGATGTTTGATTGATGAACTTTAATCCTAACACCTTTTATGTCCTATTACTCTACGTTTTATTTATTACATTTTTAAATGTTGAGTAGTGTAGTAATGAAAAAGGTTAAACCCTAACTTAAGACGATAATCGACGTTGAACGGTTTATGATATCGCGATAATTCCTGTGGAACGATATAAAACTCATACTTACTTTTGTACATTAACAACTTGCTCCTTCTTCTTCTCCTTAGTAGCTGCAATCTCAGGTTGACTAGGTAGAGAACTAGTAGGTCTTTCAGATACAGCTTTATGGATTTGTCCTAGCTGATTCTCCATAATCTTCTGCCATGCAGCTATGGAAACTAAGGATTCTACAGTTTTTGAGCTTGTGGACTCATTACTGGTGAAGAATTCCTTGAATAGGTTCTCCATATTCGCTTGGAAAGCACTCTTTGCTGGAGGAATTGGTTTGGTAGCTGGAGAATTGTTTGTGTTGGAGTAGGGGTTATATACCCTGTTTGGTTGACTCCCAACATATTTGACTGATACTGTGTTCCCAAGGCATTCTTCATATTCATGCCCTCCCCCACAATAGACACAATGGACATCATTCATTGTTGCTGGAGCCCCAGAAGTAGGCTCTAGCGATGTATCTTCTTCCTCTGGCGTTGCATCGTTGGTTGCCAGCTTCTTAACATAGTGTGTCAGCTGAGCAATCTGAGTAGTGAAAGTTGTAGCTTCAGATACACTAAAAAGACATGTGTTTTCTTTTCTGCTTGGGCATGAGTTGTAACTTTGCCCTGTGCTTGCATACGCTCAGTAGGCCACTGGTATCTATTAGCAACTATAGTCTCTACCAGTTCATAACACTCTTGATAGGACTTGCTCAGTAGTGCACCTCATGAAGAAGCATCTAGCATAAGCCTTGTTGATGAAACAGGCCCATTGTAAAAGGTCTCCATTTGAATGCACACAAGTATCCCATGATGAGGACACCTTCTCAACAGATCTTTGTACCTTTCACATGCTTCAAAGAGTGTTTCTTCATTAGTCTGACTAAAAGAGGTTATGTCATTCCTCTTTTTGACATTAAGGACAAGAGGAAAATATTTGACTAAGAACTTCTCTGGAAGTTCTCTCCATGAAGTGACAGAGTTTAGTTCAAGAGAGTTCAACCAAGCTTTGGCTTTTCCTGTTAAAGAGTAAGGGAACAACCTCAGCTTGAAACCGTCATCTTATATTTATGGAATCTTGAAATTTTCAGCTACTTCAGTGAATTGCTTCAGGTGGAGATGAGGATCATCTGTGATTGCTCCTAAAAACTGGCCAATGGTCTGCAGCATCTGGAACATGATAGGTTTGAACTTGAACTGAGCAGTAGTGACTTCTGCCCTCACTATGCTAGTGTGAAGTGTTGTTGGATCAAACACTGCAAACCCCTTGATGGACCTTCCTTTGTCATTTGCCATGTCAATAATGTTGTTGTTGTCAGCCATGTTGACAGATGAATCTTCCTTTGAGCTAGACTTGTTGGAGTTGTAGCTCTGTATAAAGTTTGGATCTACCTCCTCTAGATTTGGATTCATCTTTGACTTGAACAACTGCCTCCTTTTTCTAAATGTCCTTTCTATTTCAGTATCTAGGTGGAACTCTGTTGAGGATTGTGCTATGAGCATTCACGAACACACCTACTAAAGACTACCAAACTTCACAAGTAAAGTAAAACAAAAATAAACAAATAAGTTAACTACTTAAATGAAAAACTACTAAAAACTATAACACCTTGCAGTCCCCGGCAACGGCGCCAAAAACTTGGTGTCTCCCAAAACACTATGAGTATTTTAAGGTGGAAAGACTAAGTGCAAGTATACACTGTCCAAGTTATAGTATAAAAAGATATCGATCCCACAGGGATTGTGGAGCTATAGCTTCGCGTAGCTTTTCAGCAGAAAACATGTTTGTAAGAAAATAAAATAAAACATTTGTCACAACAGTAAAAGTAAAAGGTTAAGTTTAGGAAATCAGTTAAAGCTTTTAGAAAATCTCAAGATGGAAAGTGTGGTTTAGATCTAGGTTCAGTTATGATAAAAGATTACTGCGATTTACAGAGCTATAGCTTCCTGTGTCACTCACAGCTATAGCCGGTTCAAAACATCTTTAGTCTCTGAGATACACAGGGCTATATCCTTATATAGCTTCCTATGACTCACAAAGTTGTAGCCGTTTATTAGCTTCTCGCAACTCTGTGTTTCATAGAGCT
The DNA here is from genome assembly GCA_018208015.1 of Medicago ruthenica. Taxonomy (NCBI): domain Eukaryota; kingdom Viridiplantae; phylum Streptophyta; class Magnoliopsida; order Fabales; family Fabaceae; genus Medicago; species Medicago ruthenica. The sequence goes on from CM031376.1 coordinate 15,369,956, forward strand.
ATATCTCTCAATAACCGACTTCCTAGCGAACCAATTGGTCTTAGGGATTGTTACCTCATCCATCGTGTTAATCTCATAACGACACTCATTTCTGGCCTGTCCAATTCTAAGATGAATTTTTAGACTCTTGACACTAACACATGGGTGTCCTTTTATAGTACAAGGCCACCCATCTACGGGTATACTGAGCAGTTATTTAATTGTCTATTACTTTACGGATACAAACACATATTTGACGGTACATGTGCCGCGGGTACCCATACATGTTAAAAAATTAGATAAATTTCCAATATATAGACACACATACACACATATGATTTCTCAACAGCTCTTCTCTCCAAGAACTTCATGTTCTTCTCTCGAGGAATTTCAAGAAATCTTCTCTTCCTCTTCTCCTTCAGCGCCGGTGGCCATCCTCTCCTCCATTGTCAGTCGCCACTGTCTCTGTTCCACCTTCCTCCATTTTCCCATCACAGGTATTCTTCTTCTCCTTCTCTTTTTTTCCTCTTCTCATTCGCAATCGTGTTCACTAGAGGATGTTTTCAAAATCTCTAATTTTAGATTTTGTTTATGCTTTTATTTCTGGAATCGTTTAAGGTTCTATATTTTGGAAGTTTTCATGCTTTTATTTTTGGAATTAAGAAGTTAAAGTGATGTTGTTGAAGCTTGAAATGTACAAGTCTTATACTTTTTTTTTTTATGTTGATTAGTTGAAAATTTGTATGTACTTCAAGAATTTGTATGAATTATGTAAGGATTATGAAATTTTTATGGATTGTGAAATTTGTATTATTATGTAATTTGTCCGGTTTATAAAATTTGATTGGATTATGTATCAATTCTGAAATTTGCAAGGATATTTTTTTGGGTCTAAATTTGCATGGATGCTTAAAAATTGATGTTTTTAGGTAATTAAAAAAAAAAAACATTTTTTCAAAAAATCCTGGATATCCGTGAATTCTCGTGGATTGTCCGTATTACGAGTACCCTTCCAAAAATCCATGAATTTTCCAGAGAAGGTTCACATATTGTAACTCCAAAATAATTGATTTTGCAACCTCTTAATTGATGGTTCAAATCATTGATTTTGTAAAAAAAAAAATAAGTTTTATAAAAAAAGAAAAAGAAAAAGTGGTATAATCATTATTTGATCAAAAGTAAAACCTTATATTTTCAAGACAAAATTTCTATATATGAATTCATTAATTAATGCCCTGGACACCGTTTAACAAGACCCAAAAATAATTGACTAATAACCACTAGAAGTTTAAAGAAATCAATCTCATTTGTTGGTACAGAAATATGGTGGACGTCTTAGATTAAATGACACCACCTATAAATTAGTGATCTCTTTGCCTACAAAAGACACTTCATATTTTCATTTTTACATGTGTGTGAGAAATGAGAGAAGGGCGGAGAAATCAATTTGTGTGTGTTTGCTAGTATCGTGTCCTCATCGAATCTGGGTATGTAAGAATCATAAACTTTCAAGATTTTTATGTTCTTGCACGCTTCCGTGATGTTCGTTAAGTTTTACATGAAAAGTTTTATAGGAACTTCAAGCATTCTTATTGAAAACTGAGTTTTACCCGCATCTTAAGATGGGGAATTCATGCCCTGATTGGTTTGCAAAGTATGGAGGCAAAATGGATCAGGGAAACATGCTTTGGAGGTCTTGTCCTCCAGAACTTAATTGCATTTTCCTTCCAGATGTCATCAACATGTTGAGATATTCCTCTTAGCTTATATAAAAAACTTAAAATTCATATAAAAGTTGTTTAATTATGTTGATTACTCCAAACACATACCAGTTGTTTATGCCCTAAAGTTAAAATAAGAGAACAAGGTGTTGGTCTATATGATGAACAAGAAGTTGCGCTAGAGGGGGGTGAATAGCATTTTTCGATTTTTAAAAGAGTTTGCGAAAGTGTGAATTGAAAACTTATGACTTATCGGATTTGTGCAAGACAATGATAATAAATCTAAGACAATGAGTAATAAAAAAGATTCAAAGTTGAATTGAAAGGTTCAAATATTGAATTTTATTAAGCACATCAAATATCAATATTCAATCATACAAATTTCAAAACTATACAATCTCAAAGCAAACCTATTGGCAATAAATCGAGTGAATAGACAAAAAAAACCCCGAAATTGTAACTTTCGTCAAAAAAACCTCTGACTTTTAAGAAACTTAGAAGAAAAAAAACCCCTGACGTTAGTTTTGGCTGTTAGTCAATTACCCCCTCCGTTTGTTTTGGTTGTTAAACTCTGACGTGACATTTAACTATACATGTGGCACCTCCACGTGGGCTGAACCTTATGCCACGTCACAGGGGGTAAATGATTTTTTTTTTGTTTTCTTCATCTTCTTCCTTCCACTTCTTCATCATCTTCAACATCAATATTCATAAAAAATCCAGAAAAAAAAAAATTTAGGAAACAACAACAATCAACAACATCATCATCATCTCATTACTACACCTCCACCACCATCAACAACAATAACACCACCTAAGCTAATAAAAAATTCATCAACCCATAACACATCAAATTCAAGTTATAACAAATATGTAAATTTATGTTATAATATTAAAAACAAAAACTTTACAATGACCCTTTTCACCCATTTCAAGTTTTCAACTACAAAATCAAGTTAAGCACATAATTTACAAAATAGAAGAAAGGAAAATTGGGTTGAAGAATGAAGAAATGAACCTGAAAGCAAGGGAAGGAACATAAGAGAAAGAGGTAAAGAAAGTGAAGGAGATTGTGACGAGTGTGGAAGAGGTGAGCAAAAAGAGAAAGCTCCAGAAAATGAAGGGAACAAGAATTGGAGGTTCCTCCTCATCCCCCATTTTTTAAGAAAACACCTTTTCATCTGAATGAGATTTTTTCACTGATTGTGTGTTTTTTTTTCACTAATTGTGTTGTTGTTGTTGTACCAATGACCCTTTTTGTATGAACAATACTTTTTTACTATGTAGCCTCTCTAACTTTAATAAGATAATGGATTTTTGTTGATTAGCTTAGGTGGTGTCAGTGATTTTGTTGTTTATGGGTTGATGGATTTTTGTTGATTAGCTTAGGTGGTGTTATTGCTGTTAATGGTGGTGGAGGTGTAGTCATGTGATGTTGTTGATGGTTGTTGTTTCTTAAATTTTTTTCTGGATTTTTTATGAATATTGATGAAGGTGGTGTTGAAGATGATGAAGAAGTGAAAGGAAGAAGATGAAGAAAAAAAATAAAAAAAAAGTTAAAAAGTCATTTACCCCCTGTGACGTGGCATAAGGTTCAACTCATGTGAAGGTGCCACGTGTACAGTTAACTGCCATGTCACAGGGTTTAACAGCCAAAACAAACGGAGGGGGGTAATTGACTAACATTTGACAATTTTAAGGGGGTTTTTTGAAGTTTCTTAAAAGTCAGGGGGATTTTTGACGAAAGTTACAATTTCTGGGGTTTTTTTTGCCTATTCACTCGCAATAAATCACACTAACAACTAATGAACACAAGGTATATGAATCAATGGTTTGAAACTTAATTGAACCTTGATTGTGATAAAATTGAATTTGAAAGCATCTCAATTCAAGTAATTGAGATTAGGTTAAGTGCAATAAAAGTAATCACAATCAAATCGAAATGGTTTCAAACATAGAAATCATATACAATTATGAATGCGAAAATCTAAAAGGATATGATAGAGAAGAACACTGAGATTTATAGTGGTTCCCCCTTTCGTCCTCGCTTCGGGGCACCTCCACTCTTCTTGATAGAAAACGCCTTTATCAAGGACTTTTCACTATTGTTGAAAAATATTTACAAATTGTTATGATTACAGAAGATTCCCTCTATAACCCTAATCTTCAATCATAAGCAACCACAACACCACCAATCTTCAAGAACTCTTGAAATTGAAAACTCTCCAAGTCTTCGAAACTCAAGTTCCCATTCAATCCTTGGAATTCCTTCACCTTGAATTCTTCTTTGTTATGTCCGAAGCTTGGATACCCTTGAACTTGAGAAGTTAGAAAGACCCCAACAATTCCCCTTGGAGGTGGAAAGAAATCTCTCTTTTCCTTTAGACCTTTGATCCTCAATAAAGTTCCTTGAAAGAAACAAAAGCACAATTCCTATAGCACTCTAGCAATCTATGACTCAAAATCCACAAAGAATCTTAGAAAAAGTGTTTAATCTGAAGAACAAGTGGAGAGAGAGGTTTAGAGACTCTAGGATGTTATTTGCATTTGATTCAGTGAGTTGAAAGGTGTGTGTGTGTGTGTGTGTCTCTCTCTCTCTCTCTCTCTCTCTCTCTCTCTCTCTCTCTCTCTATATATATATAATATATATATATATATATATATATATATATATATATATATATATATATATATAGGCAAGAGTGATAAGTGCAATATTTAAGGCAAAAACAACGACTTGATTTGAATCATAGTAAGTATGATTCGATTCAGACATGTGAAAAGGATAAATATGAAGCTATGAAGATTGATACGATTCAAGCAACATTTGAATCGAATCAAGTGGTTTCCAGATAAAGATTGATGCGATTCATAAGGGCACAAGCAAGGAAATGAATCGATTCAAATAACCCAGATGAAGGTTGATACGAATCAAAGAACAATGATATGATTCATCAAGCCAAATCACAGGACCAAAGATCTCAAATGATACAAATCAACAACTTGTGATTCGATTGAAGCATGATTCGATTCAAAATATTCATGAAACGATTCATATTGACATGTCCAACAAGAACCAAGACAAGAGAACACAAATGATACGAATCAAAGCATACTGAATCGATTCAAAGGAATGGAAAAAGGAGTTTTGCCACAAAATGAAACTTGACACACAAGACACTTTGAAGAACCCTAAGAACGTGGATTGTTAGGTGCTTTAACATATGCTAAACACTATAAAAGGAATAATAAACATCATCAAAATATCTAATAGCCTGATCAAACATCATCAAAAGAAAACTACACTAAGGGCAACTTCATAGGGATATACAAAACTAACCTCAGTCCATGTATTAAAAAGAGGACTATAGTACATACATATAGATCATAGTTCAGCTACATGTACCAAGTTGTTTATCTTGTTTCTAGGAAAATAGCTTATATTAAAAACAAAACAGGTAGATAAAAACACCTGGCCCTAATTAACAAAAAACTTTACATTTTTTTAGAAGTTATATACACCCTTTTGACATATATAACTCCAAATTTTCTAAATGTTTTTAGAATTGCACTAAGTTAAACCTATTTTCTTTGTGATGGATGGACATAACGTCAGCCCATTCTCATCAGAGTCTCAAAGCTAAATCAAAGGACAGTCAGGTAAGGATGGACAAACCAATTCACACGACAGAGTTTGATGTGAAAAAGTCGAAATCATGGTGGTGGACATTGAGCTGTTTCAACCATGAGTCTGCAGCACTACATAGATCTGATATCCTTTCATAATCATTTGGATCAGTGTTTAGCCAAAGATCACTCTGCCATTTTGTAAGTGGCTAGCCCAAATGGAGGTAGAGAAATAGAGCCACTGTTGT